>OY723401.1:75880534-77080534 GCA_963210345.1 Inga oerstediana | reverse complement strand
AGCTATGTCGCCTGGGCCACCAGGCGCCACAGCTGACGCTGTGGGCCATGTGTGGCGCTTGCCTATGCAAGCGCCACACATGGCCCACTAATTACCAGCTGTGGCACTTGGGATTCCCAGGCGCCACAGTTGATGAAGCAAGTGTGGCGCCTGCCTTTTGGCAGGCACCACACTTGCCCATTTCATAAAAAAAAAATTCAAGTAGATAGTGTATGTAATCCTTCTTCATCAATAGCAATGCTCCCTACCCCAACCCTTATCTCTTAATTATTTCACTTCCTGCATCCGCTGCCCCCCATTCCTTCTCTTTTTGACTACTACTCCACTTTAAACTACTTTCCCTTTCTCACTTAGTGTGTCCGTCGACCCCTTCCCTCCATTTCCTATCATCTTCACACTAAAATACACACCCACACGCTCACACGTCTTCATCAACGAATCTACATCTTTGTTTTAATTTGTTCCAACTGCCATCCCCACTTCTGTCCCTTCCCTTGTCTTTGTACTGTCTTCCACTTTTGGTCCCCACTCCATCCAGTTGGTCCCAACTGCTGAAATTTCCTCCTCCTCCTCACTCAAGATTGCATCACCAACGGGCAACGTGGTCCCCCACTGCACTGCACTGATAAATTAATCTGTAAGTTCAACGTGTTTCCTTTTTTTTTTCAGGTTGTTCTGCCTGTTTTTGTTATCACACGCACGTGTATGTGTGTATTTATATATATATGTTGATTATATTCTATGATGTGCTTTTTTTCTTTATATGACACGCACGTGTATATATATATGTTATATATATTTGTGTTCCATTTTATAGAGGTAATATAAACACAAAATCATTAACTTAAACTTGCAAGGTTTAAAGAGGTTTTGTTTTTTTTTTCTTTTTTTTTTATGTTCTCTTTTTAAAAAAAATCCTTGAGATAATAATAGCTTATGATGATTTGCATCTGTACGTACTAACCATCGTGAATCTTTAGCCCCACAAAGTGATCAGGAAAATTGTAATTAAAATTTGCATCAATTTAATTATGGCTTTTTAGTTCTTTTTTTATTTATACAATGAAAATTAAAATGTGATATTGACTTAATCTTGAGGACTAAAAATTGAAGATGAATTGTTCAGCCCAATGTGATTTGTGAAATTGTAAAGTTAATCTTGATTTTTTCTGTTCTTGGTTACCCATAATGTTTAAAGAAGGGAAAATCTCAATTAAATCTTTTTAAAAAAATTTAAAAAAGTTGGCCTAAGCCTATTTTCAATTTTCTTAACTACATAGGGACATTTTTGTCTTTCAACAACATTTAGAAATCCCTAATGAAGCCTCTTGGCTTGATTAATAATTTGTTAAAAGTATAGTCCCAAATTTAAATTTTGGTATTTCAATTGGCTTTAAATAGGATTCTCCCTTAGATTTATAGTTCTCTTTAATTTTGAATATGATAAAACAACACATTTATTAGTTAATCAGTAATTTAAACATATGCTTAATGAATATAATATATTTATACGTAAATGAAATTCTATATTGTATATATAATCGATGGATATAGCATTTTGATATTATAATAAAATTAATTAGAAATTAATTTTAATAATATATTAGTCATACTTAAAGTTTATAATTGCCTCAAATTCAACTGTGATGACTTATTGGGGTTTAATACAAGTGGCTTTGATAAATACCCAACTCTTGTATGTTACTGGTGTTGAGTTAGGTATGGTTCATTTCCTCTAGACATAATATGGTCTAAGTGGGTTCTTTAAGATAATGATGATTATTGAGAGCTAGACGATATATATAAAGCACGTGGGACTTGTAGTGTGTGATCAAATCGCTGACTTGAACTGATATATATATTTGATACAGTGGGCCTCTCTTATTATTTAACTAAAACAAGGAGTTCATTTTATTCAATTGAATTTTTTTTCCAAAAATTTTATAATATATTTCAATATAAAAATTAATTTTTAATAAATATATTATATATAAATTTTATTATATTTGTTTCATATATAAAGTTTTCTTAAAGTTCTATATTCCAATATGTAAAGCAAAATTTTAAGAAAACTTAATTCACCTAATAAAAAAAGAAATTTTAAGTATATTTAATATCTTTTTAACTAGCATATTAATAGTTAAAAATATTTTTTTTACAATTTGTGTGTCTAGTTCAATTCCCTCTTTATATGTATGCATGTATGCATGCATGCATCATATTTATGACTACCCAAGATTAATTGGCAATATATGTAGCTAGTAAAAAATAATTTTTTTAATATTCTCAACATTGAGCTTAAAATAATTTATTTAATGTTGGAATTATATATGCTTTCCTTTTTATTTTATATTATTTTCTTTCTTTCTTTTTTTTGAATCATATTTTTTTATTTAAGTTAATTAATCATATTTTATTTTATTATATATTGACGTTTTGTACACATTATTATTATTAAAAAAAATAATTTACAATCACTAATATGTTATTGACTTTTTTTATGTGTAATTTGTGTTTGTAGTTTCAGCTCATCAGTCTATTGAAGCTTCTATTTAAGGTATGTTTTTTAAATTTTGAGCTTACAAATGTCATTGAAGTTGAATTTAATAATAGTTAGTTATAATTTGTAGGTGTTCTGATGATTGTTATGGATTAGTTGCTTAAGTAAAATAATTATTTATATATTCTTAACACTTGTATTTTATTTGTTGACTTGTAATGTTTTCTAATTTACCTATGATATGTTGTGGCAAATATGGTTTCTTTCGTTATGACTTGTGAAAAATATTATAATTCCTGGGAATAATAAATGGGTTTTTTGTCAATTAAAACATAGGGTTTAAGACTTAGAAAGCTTCAATTTTGAAGATTTCATGTTCGGAATTTATTTTAAAATTGGTAAGAGAATATAAAAGTAATTAGTAAATGCAATAGTCATACAACTAACCACGTACTATTTTAAAAAATAGATTGAAGGTATAGATGGATCGTAAATGGATGTCATCTAATCGGTGTTCAAGGGAATATATAGATGGAGTGAAAGATTTTACTACATTTGCAATTGACCATACAACAGATCCTGACAAAATCTTGTGTCCTTACTTATCTTGTTGTTTTGGAAAGCGAATTAGTCCACTTGATGTACTAGATCATTTAGTGTGTTACGGTATTGATCAAACATATATACGATGGACAAGGCATGGTGAGACAAATGATGCATGTAGTGATCAAGTGCATACTACGAGTGGTGCTTCGGATGAATTTGATCAAAGCATGTTTGATGTAAATGATGGTCTTGAAGAAATGCTAAATGTGATTGAAGGGGTGCATCATAACTACCCTAACGAATTTGAGAAGTTGAAAGGTGATGCAGAGAAATCATTATATGCCGGTAGTACTAAATACACAAGATTGCTAGCAGTGTTGAAGTTGTACAACTTTAAAGTTCGCTACGGATTGAGTGATTCAGGTTTCACCGCACTACTTGAATTGTTGCAAGATATGCTTCCAGAAGAAAATGTACTTCCTACCAAGACATACGAGGCAAAACAAATTCTTTGCTCTACAACTGGCATGGGATATGAGAAGATACATGCATGTCCTAACGATTGCGTATTATTTCAAAATCAGTATGTGACGGTTGAGAAGTGCCCTAAATGCAACGCATCTCGCAATAGAAAGAAGAAAGAAAAGAGTCCTATGAAGGTCCTATGGTATTTTCCTGTTATTCCAAGATTCAGGTGACTGTACAGTAATGTAGAGATTGTTAAGCAGTTGACATGGCATGCAGATGAAAGGATTAAAGATACGAAGCTTAGGCACCCTACAGATGCTCCTCAATGGAAAAAAATTGATCATGAGTGCCCTGACTTTACTGATGAAGTAAGGAACCTTCACCTTGCACTGTCAACTGATGGAATTAACACGCACGGTATTTAAAGTAGTACACATAGCACGTGGCCAGTGATATTGATGATTTATAACCTTCCTCCACACTTGATCATGAAACGTAAGTTTATGATGTTGTCCATGTTAATTTCTTGGCCAAGGCAACCTGGGAATGATATAGATATATACTTGGCTCCTTTAATTCATGACTTAAAGCTGCTTTGGGAAGAAGGCATCAGTGTGTATGATGAGGACAGGAAAGAAAGTTTCACTTTGAAAGCCATGTTGTTTGGCACAATTAATGATTTCCCTGCTTATGGTAATTTGTTGGGATATAGCGTCAAAGGATATAGTGCATGCCCTATATATGAAGATGACACTCATTCAGTGTGACTTCATCATTTTAAGAAAAATGTTTATATGGGGCATCGAAGATTCTTACTATCACAACATCGTTGGAGGAAGTGGAAAAAGCCTTTCAATGGTGACTCAAAAAAAGGCAGCCCACCGAAGATGTTGACCGGTGCCCAAGTGTATTCCAAGGTAAAAGACTTGGATAACAATTTTGGCAAGTCTTTTACAAAACAAATCGAGACAAGTGGTTGGAAAAAAAGTCTATTTTTTTGAACTTCCATATTGGAAGTCTTTATATGTGAGACATTTTCTTGATGTGATGCACATAGAAAAAAATATCTGTGATAGTCTAATTAGCACGTTGCTCAATATCCAAGGAAAAAGCAAGGATAGTGTCAATTCAAGGTTGGATTTGGTGAACTTGGGAATTAGAGAAGAGTTGGCACCGATTGAGCAAGGGCATCGTACCTACCTACCGCCAGTAGTATACACTCTGTCGAGGAAAGAGAAGAAATTGTTCTGTGAGTTTCTGCAAGGAATTAAAGTTCCCGAGGGCTACTCTTCAAATATAAAGAACCTTGTATCAGTGAAAGAGTTGAAGTTAAAGAACCTCAAGTCTCTTGATTGTCATGTGCTCATGCAGAATTTCCTACCAGTTGGTATACAATCCATTTTACCCAAAAATTTAAGAAACACCGTCACTAAACTTTATGTGTTTTGCAAGTTGATCTGCAGTAAAGTGGTAGATTTAACTAAGTTACAAAATTTGTAAAGGCTGATTGTATGTACTCTGTGTGAACTTGAAATATATTTTCCACCTTTTTTTGACGTTATGGTACATCTAATCGTACACTTGGTCAAAGAGATTCAATTGTGCAGTCTAGTGTACTTGAGATGGATGTACCCGAATGAGCGATTCATGAAAATATTAAAAGGGTACGTGAAAAATAGATATCGCCCAGAGGGTTATATCGTTGAAAGGTATATGGTTGAAGAAGCAAGTGACTTCTGTGCTGATTTTCTATCAAATGTTGACCCTGTAGGGATCCACAGGTCCCATCATGATGGTCGAAGATCAGGGAAAGGAACAACTAGTAGGGATGTAATAATGATATCGGACCCTACGCAGGCGCCACACTTGGCGCCACACAAGCAGCTGTGGCGCCTGACCCACCAGGCGCCATAGCTACACCAAAGATCATGTGTGGTGCCTAAATAGTTAGGCGCCACACATGATATATTAAATATCAGCTGTGGCGCCTAGGCATCCCAGGCGCCACAGCTAATGAGGCAATGTGTGGCGCCTAAATAGTTAGGCGCCACACTTGCCTATTTCTAAAAAAAAGGAAAAATTTCAAATGGATAGTGTATATCTCTTAATTATTTCATTTCCCACGTAGTGGTCCCGTGTCCGCCCCCCATTCCTTCTCTTTTTGACTACTACTCTACTTTAATTATTCAACTACTTTCTCCTCCATTAAACTACTTTCCCTTTCTCATCTTCTTAGTGGATCCGTCGACCCCCTCCCTCCATTTCCTATCATCTTCACACTAAAAAACACACCCACATGCTCACTCATCACTCAAGCTAGCGTCACCAACGTGGTCCCCTACTCCCTGCACTGGTCAATTAATAGATTTGTAAGAAGAAGACTGTTTCATTCTAGCTTGCTTTGTTTAAATTTTTTTTTAGTCAAGATAAACCGTAATATAATGTTTGCCTTTTTGTTCCTAATTTAATAGGAAAGAGTGAAAACCTAGCTTGTTTCGTTTGCCTTTTTGCTTTGTTTAAATATTTTTGCCGACAAACTTGTGTTTTTTTAGTAATCTTTTAATTTACTTAATTAGTTGTTGATGTACTGTGTTCACATATCAAGTTCTTGTATTATGATATTTTTTATGTTAGCTTTGGAGAGTATTAATGTAAGAACATTATTGTTGGGGAACTTGAATTTTAAATGTGAAATATATATATATATATTAGGTTGAAATATAAAATTGAAAGATTGACAATTTGAGGAGATGATAAACATGAAAGCTACTCATTATATATAAAGCTTCACAATCAGGAAGCATAAAAAAGGGCCACAGGAAAAAGAAGAAGAAGAAGAAGAAAGAAAAAAAAAAGTAGGACCCCCTCCTGTGGCACTTCCTCAAACAAGCGCCACAGGAGCGTTTTTTTTTTAAAAAAAAATTAAAATGTTGTGGCGCTTCCAAGCGCCACAGCTTTTTTTAGTGGCGTCCAGATTTGTGGCACTTCTCTAGCGCTACAGTTAATGCAATTATAAGCGCCACAGCTTTACTTTTTTGTAGTAATGATCATGAAATTTATGAAGGATGTAATTACGCATGATCATGCATTTATTCCTCAAAAAGTAAGTCATTTAGTTGCACTCCATATTGTGTTTTAATTAAATTTAATTAGTTCCTGATAATTACGTTTTGCTGATTTTAATTCGTTTTAATTTGTGGCTGATTGTATATATGTGTAGTATTATGAAGATCAACGTTGTGACACTTTGACTGACCATCAACTTGATGAAGTGATCGAGGAATGTTATGAATATGTTTTTAGGCAAATCTCTGGGTAGCTATACTATTTAATTCATCACTAGCTGCTAGCATTTGTTGTATTGTTTCTTGGCAATTGTTGTGTAATGCATGCATGTAATCAAGTTGAATTTGTTATATAATTCATTCACGTACAATATATTGTATAATTATTTTATGTTCTACTTTAACTAATTAATCATCTGTTTGTGTCATTTTGAAGTTATCTATTATTGTTGTTTGCTTTTCTTTATTCTGCAGTACTGTGGATATAGATACAAAATGTTTATTAGACCATGCAGTATGAAATATTGTACAATTATGGGAGATATGATCGAACAAAAAATAAAAAAAAAATAAAAAAGAGTTTCTGTGGCGCTTTTTTAAATAAAGGCCACAGGAAGAGCTCAAAAAAAAGAAAAAAGAGAAAAGAAAAGAAAAGAAAAAGAACCTCCTGTGGCGCTTGTTGGAGCAAGTGCCATAAGAGGGGGTCTCCTATGGCGCTTGATGACGTAAGCGCCATAGGAGACCCCCTCCTGTGGCACTTGCTCCAACAAGCGCCACAGGAAGGTATTTTTTTAAAAAAAAAATTTATAATGCTGTGGCGCTTACCAGCGCCACAGCTTCTTTTAGTGGCGTCCAGATATATAGCACTTCTCTAGCGCCACAACTAATCAATTATAAGCGTCATAACTTTGCTTTTTTGTAGTAGTGCTATCTTATATTACTCTCAACGAACTTCCAAAGGGGGTCTTCTCATAACTAAAGCTACTAGTGTTTCTGATACTGCTTAAGGGTAATTTATGTACTTTATAATTTTTTATTTTAATTTTATCTCCCTTTGCTAAGAATTCTAACAAAGTGTTTTTCCCCTTTTCAATGTAAATATATCCTCGAACACCAAGTATATGGACAAAAGAGCAAGTAGCAGCATGGAAACCCATTGTGGATGTTGTTCATGCTAAAGGTGGTATATTCTTTTGTCAGATTTGGCACGTTGGAAGGGTTTCAAATTCAGGTAATTTTCTTGCTAAGTTTATCTTCTGCTCTGGGAAAATTAGCTAGAAAATTTTCTTCGCTTCAATTGAACGTACTGAGGGCAATTTCGAAATGTTCGAGTCTATTATGGCTGAGAATGGCCTAAAATATGTTATATGTCAATCAAATCAACAAGCTTTTTGGGAATGGTTATTATTGTATATCTTTTGTTGACTTCTTCTCTACTGCTTGATGTTTAAGTCTATGGATATTTACAATAACAAGCATGGTTTTTAGTTTTCACTTTAAGTTGGTCTCTAGAATGCAAAATTGTAAATGTGCTATTATTGCAAGAATTTGGTAATCAAGAGAAAACCTGAATGATCAAGATTTTATGCATGCTAAGTGGCAAAACAGTTCATGGAGATATTGCCAGTAAAAGCGTAATGTCTTAAAGGATCTTAGCTTATATATACATACACATGTTTTCTTTTTTCTTTTTTGTCAAAATATATATACATGTTTTCTATGACCTCAATTAAATTATTTCTAGCAGAGCACTATCCTTGAAAAATCTGTTTACTCCTCCCAATATGCAAAATAGATTAATAAATAAAAAAAAAAGAAAAAGGTCCAACATCAGAAATTTTTTCTGTTGTGGTGAAAAGCTTAATAGTGCTCCCTCAATCAAGGAAAGGATGCTTCAAAAACAATTAAGCTACATTTATTTATGTGCGGTTTCTTCCTCTAACATGATGAAATATGAAGTCATGGGTGATATCCATAGGTAGAAAATACATTAGGCTCTCTAATCGACGCATTAGGGTGATATCCAATTGACGATTATGGGACAAGAAGAATGACTGATACCGCTTATTAAGTTATACATCATCATAGATTTGAACTACTTTTGACTCTCAAATAAGTGTGGGACTGATCTTACTATTGGAACAATTCTGAGAATTCTGATTTCTCAATCCTCTTTTATTTGCAAAAAGATGGGTAGTGCTTATAGATCATTTTTTAATATCTCCCTGGATATTTCCATCTTTAGATAAATGAGTAAATTATTGGTGTTTATTATCAAGTAAACAATATTATTCGGGAAGTGTTGTTCAATGATTCTATCACCTCCCTTGACAAAAACCTAATCAAATGAAAATAAAATTGGCTTAATTTCATAATTGGGTAGAAGTTTTTCATGTCAAATTGTTTGAAGTGTTTTCCCTCAGACAACTCATGCTTCAGAGATAGAAGTGCTTTGATCTTTACGATCTTGATTCTTGATGCTCTGAATGTACTAATTTATACTTGTAGGAGGCTAGAGGACTTGATATTGGCCCGTGGCTGGTACAAAAGTTTGTGGGATTTGGAGACAATAGTACTTTAAAAATATAGTCGCTAGGATTGTTGATGAAGTAGCAGCACATATAGCAGTAGGTGTCTATTGGTTTGTTAATGTCTGTCAAAAATTGGATTATCCCCCTGACTCCACTTTCAAAGGTTTTGATATCACCACTTAAAACTTCTTTGCTTAGTGGCTTATGCTAAGTTAGGTGATAACATTCTGAAACATATTAATCTATTTTTCTTTGGGCGGGTATTGCTTTGCAAACATCATCAGTTAAAATTTCAAGTTAATTTTGAATATATATATATATATATATTTCTTTTCTTATAAGAGATGCAACTCTTTGCTCTGGGCACAAATAGTATTTTGAAGAGTCAGCATCTGAAAAAGAACATGTAAATAAGAAGAAAGTGGTTTGAATCAAATGAGACAATGCTTTGTTTTTTTCAAAGTGGAGCATTGGTTGCTATAGGCAGATTCATGAAAGTGGAACATTTTGCTTTTTAAGACACAGAATGTTGACTTAGAGATTCCTACCAATTTGGAGAAAGGAATAAACCACTAGGTAGTTGTAGGCTTGCTATTAGCTGTTATGCTAAAAAATGATTTGGAGATAGTGACATGCACTTTTTGTAGTATAGTATCCATTTTGTAATTCTGATTCTTTTTAAATATCTAATACCAAACCTCTGTAGTATCATTCAATTGTTGTTTTTCTGTTGTCACATTTTTGGTATTTGGAGCAAGGTTCCATAATAATATGTTAGCTATGATAAGATCTGAATGGTTTTCTCATATTGTCATATAAGAAAATTCGCAGCACGGTCTGGAAATTGTATTATATCAGTAAAGCATATGTGTGAAGCTTATCACTTGCAAAATCCCTATAGATGGCATTAATGACTCATGGTCTATTAACTTCCCATGACAAATGTAGAAGAGTAATTCACCGACAACAAGTGTACCTGTTGTTCATCTTTGTATCTCTTCTTTATCATTAATGTACTTTCCAATAAGAAAGGCATTGCTTTGTACTTTAGTGGGTCATTGACCAACCTGACTTGGAGCTGGATTTTTTTGCTTACGGTGAATTTAAAAGGTTTACATATGAGGGTCCTACTTTACTCTGCTCCTATATTTTACTCTAATTATTTGATATAATAAATAGTGACTGTATTATTTAAGGGTAGATGCGTGAAGGTCAAAAAGCTCTACCATGTTTATATTTCTATAGCTTCTTATATTAACTTTCTTATCTTTTAATAGGCTATCTTTATTCCTTGTTGGAAAGATAAATCTTGGAATTATGAGCCTAGCATCCTCTTTGAGCTGAAATGTTTGCTACATATCAGGCATTGAAGGTGTAGCATTGAGACTTAAGACTTGAGACACAAACAAGATCAAAATAGTAAGAAAGTTAGTTGGTCAAAAAAGAGCCAAAGCACTGTATCATTCACATATTTAGGAAAAATGACCCTACAGGGGAAAAGAAGAAAGAGACGAAGATAGAGCATAGGACTTCAAAGTTATTCCGCCTCTTTTTGCAAAAGGAGGGCGAGATGTCATAGAGCCTAGCTTTGCTCCAAAGTTATTCTGCCTCTTTTGTATTTGTTGGCAGCTTGAATTATTTGGTCATTTTGTTTTATGTACAAGTGTTTTAATTCCCTTACGGCTTCAAATATTTGATGTACTCATTTAATTTTTTGGGCGAGATCAACACAACTTAAAATATGTTTCAGTTACAATTGTTTTGAGTTAATAGATACCATTATTTATTCAAAAAGAAAGAACTTCATTTCTGTTCATTCATCTAATCCAAAACTTAGCATCTTGATAAAGCATGAGATCAAATTGTTATGATGTATAATTTGTATCCATGTATAATTGTTATACCAAATTGTTGCAAAATCATTTGTATATACAATGCGCTTTAGTCGAAGCCTGGTGGGCTGTAGCCTTATTGGCCTAATGAACTTGCATGGTTTCGATGTTATTGTATAATAAAAAGATAAAACTGCTCAAGCAAGCATAAAGTTGAAACCCAACTATATTGACAAGAGGTGTAAATTAATTTCCTGACATTATACACTTAAGTAATGAATAGATGTAAATGATGTCTCATTACTGTTTGAGTTGACATTGTCATGTTTGAACCATACAAGCTTCAGCGACCTAGCATGGAAAAGTGACACACTGCTTGTAATGTATAACTTTCATTATAAGATATTGGTCAGGCTTGGAAAATCATAGTTGTTTTCTTACCTACAATTATGACAAATTTTAATTATGAAATAATATAGAATTTGAGATATCTATTTGGCATAGAAGATGTGAATATATCACACTAAGGTTTGTTTATTGAATTGGGTTTGGCTGATGCAAAATTTAGTTCCCCAAATAACAATCACTCTATCTTTTGCTATAGCAATCAACAAAAAGGAAGGACAATCAAAACTTAACATATCTTGATAAAATATTGGATCATGTTATTATGTTGGTGCGGCAGTCTCATCTCTATTATATATATATATATATATTGGAGTGATTGTTACCATCTTCTTAATTCATTTTATATTTAGAAAATCAGGTCCGATTGAGCCTGTGTGCATTTACAATCTCCCCAGGCAGAGAAGCACATAAATATTGTTTATAATACAAGGAGATGTTTAGAGTTATTGATGAAGAAGATTTTTTTGTTGCTAATTAGTAATTACAATTTAGTTGTAATTATTTATGGTTCAACTAATATTGCATAAAGAAAATAATATTACTAACAAAGTATAAAAATAAAAGAAAAATATATGAATATGTAAAAGCTCCCGTACAACATACCGGAAGGACATAGTCATTACTCAAAGAAGCAACCAACCTTACGCAACCACCCAACAATCACATTCTCAATGACAGTAACAAGTCAGAATATGCAATCATCAAAGGCACAAGCTAAAAAGCATAATTTCTTTTGCCAAAGAAATAATTGACTAATTTTCTCTATTTTCCGCACAAATTAAAAGTGCCCTAGGATGTATGATTAGTAGAATGCGACAAGACTTCTCGTTCCTTTCTTGTTCTAACGGAAACAAATATGTTAACACATAAGAGCCAAAACACGATTTTCACGTGGAAACATCTCATAGAAGTATTATATAGACAGAGAGTAAGAGAGCATTGAGGCTTTAGCGATTGAGAGCAACAAGGTGGACCCAACATTATTGGTCAGAATTTAAAATCAAAACAGATTACAATTTTTCTGTGCTACACTGGATTAAGAAACAAACTTCATCAATGTTGACCAAAAATAGTTGGATGATGTTTTGGGGTATCATATATATATCCCTTGGACGAAATTGCAATTGAGTTGGCTGGGGCAATTCATGAACTGAAGCGCTCTTGAGTTGGGTGGACCCACGGACAAAAACTATGAAATCAACACAAAACAAATTAAACATGAAATCCTAATCCATGTTTTTACATCAAATATTTAAGGATTTATACATATAAACACCATGAACGAGATTCCAGTGGATCCGTTAGTTGAGGATATTCATGAAATATAGCTATCTGGTTGTTGGGAATTTTTATATATATATATGATCCTGTTTCAACGATAGATGATGACATAATCAGTTGCAAAGTAATAAAATATATACAAACATTTCACATTTGACACCCTTAATGAAAATATGAACAGTCTTCATATATGCATATACATAATTGAGTTATATGCTTTGTATTATATTTTAATTCAACTAACTAGGTTAGGATTCTTCATAATTATTTATCCACAAAACAAATATGTTATATAAGTAGTAGGTTGAGATATGTTTGATTAAACATCAAGAGCTTAATTTGGATAATTACCTGACGGGATTCAAATCTTGATCCTATTTGGGTTTCCAATCTTGGTGCTCTTTCTGAGAATTTTCTTGAGATCTTATTTGTTCAATGAGTGTGTCATTATCCAAAAAATAGTCAAAATCGTCATTTGCTGATGATGAAAAATCTATTTGTGAATAAAGACTGTCCAATTCATTAGTAACAGGTGCTTCAGAATTCACTGTTGATGGAAGATCTTCTGATATGGGGGCATTATTGTCAATTCCACTCTGCATCAAATAGTAGAATGTATATATATCGAACAGATTAAAATATCTCAAAGGCACATTAAAATTTCAAGAGATCTATGAAACCAGTTAATTCTCAATTCATCCAGTGATCGAATTCTCCTAACATCCTATAGCGTTTGAGCCCACCAAATGAAAATTTTGAAAGCTCATGATATAGATTCAAAAAGAAACTTAAAGAAACACATAGCACTATTGTTAAAGAACCATTCTTGAAGAGACGTTCATTTTTTTCCCTCTTATATATATACAAACATTTCAAATCTGACACCCAAGTGATCCATTATTGTTATTGAGATATGTTTAATTAAACATCAACGGCTTAATTAGGATCATTTACCTACTGGGCATTATTACATTCTTGATGCTCTTCTTGAGAATTTTCTTGTGATCTTCTTGGTTCAACCATAATAGGACTTGAACTTTGAACTTGTGAGTAACTGTTATCGTAACTTAGTGTTGATTTCGTGTTTATAGTTACAGAATGAGGCTCACACATGAGTAGTTCAGATTCAACGCTACCATTATTTATAGAAACCTATCAAAGAAGATGATGATGATGAAGATGTCAATAATGATGATTATGGCCGTTAGTTTATATTATCACTTGAAGCTTAGTTTCAAACTAAATCACAGCTAAGCAATCAAGAATTTAATATACTTCCTAGATATGCTTAATTACCTGCCGGGTATCACAAAAATCTTGGTGCACTTTCTGAGAATTTTCTTGAGATCTAATTTGTTCAATGAGTGGAGCATCTTTATAGATATCCATCAAGGCATTATCCGCAAAATAGTCATCTTCATTTTGGGGATCAATAATAGGATATATTGCTGAATAAGGACAGTCTGGTCCATTTTCATTGGATAATCCGAAAAAATTATTAGAAATACGTGCTTCAGAATTCTCTGATAGAAAATCTTGTGGTGACATGGGGACACTCCGGTTCATTCCGCTCTGCATCAAAAGAAAATTTCAGTGCTCTCAGTGATGATGATGATCACAATGAAATTTTGTTATTTATCTTCTACCGTTCATCAGATGAATATATTGGTTTTTGACCAATAAATCAAGAAGAATATGTCGAACTAATTAACATATTTAAAAATGGACGAGACATGAAGTGAAAACTATCAACAATATGCGAGTTGATTGGAAGTGGGTTTCTGCAAGTTCAATAATAATGTACACATCTTGTCCAAATGCATGACCTATTCTACATATTTACCAATTTATTCTCAAATTAGCCCTATTAATATTCCCTTAACAATAATCAAATAAGATAAGGAATGAGGAAATTAAGGAAGATAATTAGAGATTTTAAAAAAAAAATGTCATATTAACTACCTATCAACTTACATTTGTTAATTAGGCCTAACATTAAGGATTAGTGGGGTAAATTCTAATGAAAAAAATATTGTTTTGATTAATCTCAAAGGCACATTAAAATTTCAAGAGATCTTTGAAACAATGAGTTCACAATTCATCCATTAATCGAATCCTCCTTAGTGAAAATTCTGAAAGCTCATTTTGATTCAAAAAGAAACTTAAAAGAAAGATATCATTATTATTAAAGAACCATTCTTTTTTTTTTTTTGATTGACTTAAAGAACCATTCTTGAAGACGTGCAAGGAATGAAGTTCATTCTGTTTCAACGATAGATGATTACATATTCTCTTAGTGAACACATAAGTTACAAACACATAAGAATATACATATATATATAGATATATACACACCGAACAAATTTCAATATTTTAACAGAATTAAAAGTAAAAGAGGCAAGAAGTGAAAGCTATTAACGATAAGTGAGTTGAGTGGTATGAAGAAAATATTTGGGTTAAAGAAGATGAGTGAACCAGAAAACTTTCTTGCTGCAAGATTGGCTGATCTTGTTTAGTAATCTCATAGGGACAACAAAATTTCAAGAAACCCATGAAACCAGTTAATTCTCAATTCATCCCGTATACATAATCTCAAAGCTCTCATACTGATTCAAAAAGAAACTTACAAATAAAGTAGCATTCAGGTTGAGAATCAACAAGAGTAACATGTATATATTAATTAAATCCCATTACTGTTAAAGAACTATTCTTGAAGATGTGCGTTCGTTCAAGGAACGAGGTTCATTTTTCCCTCTAATTCTCAGAACTCACACCCAAACCCAAAGGAAAACACCGAATATAATGATTAAAGAATCATGTTAAAGCACAGAAAAATTAACGAAATAGCAGCAAATCAAAGTAATGGAATTAATGCATACGTACAGTATGTGAGGGTGCAGATAAAGAAGAAGCTGGATTGTTGTTTTGGTCTGAGGGATCCATGGAAGACGACGGTGTGTGATTTTCTCCACAGCCAGCGCGAGAGCGAGAGAGAATAGTAGAGTATGATAATATCGAGAGAGAGAACTGGATGAGAGAATAGTGCAATATCCATATGAGAATGAATTATATATAGAGAGAGAACTAGTTTAGAGACCCGTGGCATCCCAGTCAGATACATTTATTTTTAAAGAGAAATACTTGTATATTCTAAAAGTATTACTTCATCAAAAACATAACAACTTATATCATTTTAATCCTAATTGGTTCATGACTCATCTAAAAAAATTCAAATTTTATCTTATTTTTAAGAAAAATAATCTTACTTTTGTGTAGAAAAAAAACTTTTCTATCTCAACAGTAGCCGGAACTCCAATGACGAACGATCATATAGAATTATTAGAAAGTAATGATCAAAGGTTACTTCACTTTAAGATAGTATTAGTGCCTATTTGTATTAGCGGTAAAAGTTATTTTTCCAATGTAATTTACGGTGTATAAGATAAATATGGGAGAGGAATTTTATCTCAACTTACATAAACACACTTATTAAATACTAACTCAAACGTTAACATACACTTAGTTGTTGCTGCGTAAACTTCTGTTGTCCTTTCACATAATTAAAGTTAGTATTTCCTCAACTTCAAGATATTTTGATGAAATCTGCATTTTGGTTCTAGCTTAACCAAAAGTCTTGAATTCGAAATTCAAGAATACAGTAATGCGAGGTGGTTTGTTAGACCTCAAATCGGATTAATCTAGGCTCGTGGAATTTCTAGTGACCAGAGGCTGGCCTGAGACCACTGATGCATACACAAAAAAAACGAAAAACAAAAAACAAAAATTGTAGGGTACAAAATGAAACCTTGCGTGTAGTGAAAGGGCTAAATGTATATTTTTCCTTCAAAAAATAAAGCGTAAAGCTCATGTACAGCGATAGATACTTAATACCACCAAGAACATAACTAGAAAGTTACTTATCAAAACTGTTGTTTTAGTGATGGATTTGTTAAGTATCTATCTGTCCTGTATGTCACTAATACTACCTTAAATAACCGCTGCAGATATATGCTTTTTTTTTTCCTCGTAGTGGGAGTTGAGTTCTTTCCCCTTAATCCAATTATTATTGGCTATTTTTTATTGAATGGATGACATTTTATTATGTACAGAAATTTATCAAAAGATTAAATCTGAAAAAAAAAGAGCACTTTGGAACCGCTATTCTTATTGGGGCCTAACAAAGTTTGATACAAACTTGGTAGTACCACATATTATACACGTATAAAATAAAAAAGAAAAAGAAAAAGAAGGCAAACATTTGACTTGTGCCAACACTCCACGCTATATTTATCACTTGATCACCTCTTAATTAAGTAGCTAAAAGTGATATATTTCCTTTCTTGTTTTAATTTCTAAGGCAAACCAATATTTTTGACAAAGAAACGCTAAAACAAGATGTTCACTTGGAAAGATTTCACCGAAGTATTATAGATGGAGAGTGAAAGAGCATTGAGACTTCAACAATTGAGAGCAACAAGGTGGACCCAACATTATACTGTTGGTCAAATTTTTTTTTTTTTGGCCAAATATTATTGGTCAGAATTGAAAATCAAAAGGAAGTTACAATTTGACTGCTAGCTATGTTTTGGGGTATCGTATATATCCATTGGACGACATTGCTGCAAAGGAATAGTTGGGGAATTAATGAAATGAAGCTCTGTTAGTTGGGTGGACCCACGGACAAAAACTATGAAATCAGACCAAAAAATGAAATATCAAATCTAATCCATGCTTTTACATCAAATGTATAAGGATTTATGTTTTGGGTATTACACACACACAAATACACACCTTTAACGAAATTGTAAATGGATCCGTTGGTTGAGGCAATTCATGAAATATAACTCTCTGGTTGTTCATCATTCTTACTATGTTGTTGGGAAGTTGTCTGTCTGATCCTGTTTCAACAATAGATGATGATAGATTCAGTTGCAACGGAACAGTCTTTATATATAAAAGTATATAATTTTAACTTTCTTGTTTTGTCTATTATACTTTAAATCAACTAACTAGGTTGGGATACTTTATAACTATTTATCCACAACAAATGTGTATATAAAGACACCATCACCAAGCACAAATCAATACTCTCCAGGTTTAATTCCAATAATTCACCTATATATGCTTAAAATAGGGGGGGGGGGAAGAGAAAGGTTTGTTATTATCGTGATACGACATACTGGTCTTTTTGTCAATTTGCTAATATCTCTTATGTCACTTTAAATATATAATAAGAATTTAATAATTTACAGAAATGATAATAGAGTTAAGTGGTAAGAAACTCATCAATATCCTGAATTGAGCTTTCAAATTCTACCTTATATATTATTTAGTTTAGTACATAGTACCATATACTAAATTATTAAAAAAAATGAATTTCATGAACTAAAAATTAAAAGATTCACGCCATTTTTTAGTGGATGTTCTGTCATTCTTGGCATTCACATGCTTTGCTGGAACGTTCAACTTTAGCGATCATTGCAAAAGACAAAAAATGTTAATAGAAATTAATTTCAAATTTTGGTACTGAATTTTTGAATAATTTCTTGTAAGACCCAATGGTGTAGTCTTATAATAAATATTTTAATGAAATCAATAAACAAATTTTCAATAAATGCACAACCCGGAAACAGTGGTGTAGACTCACTTGCACTGGCTCACGCTTGATGCCTTCTGCCTAAGAAAATAATATGAAATGGTTAAAACAAGGTTTCTAACTAAACACATATATTACTATGTAAAGACGAAAAGGAAATAATAAAAAGGAGTATATTAATGTTTTAATCCTTAAGGATGAGTCATTTTCCACTGTTCCTAAAAAATTAATAATTTAGGCTTAAAATTGTTTTCCTCAACTTAAGTAATCGCTGAAAGAAATATCTCAGAGTAACTCATTCAAATTTTCATTAATACCATTTTTTAAATTACACACACTTATCTGATTCCAACGAAATCCAAGAGAAGTCAGTTAAATTTTACTTGGAACATAACATTTTCTGTGTAGATATAAAAGAAAATCAAAACAATTTATTTTCAATTTTAAATGGAAATCTATATTACCACAAACTTATGAACTCCGATTCACAATTGCTCCCATTTTCTCTTAAAAAAATTTTTATCCGTAAATATTTTGTAAAATCTAAGTAATTGTTAATATGTGATAAGTTTGCGGTGACGACTACTGATATTAATTATTAGGTGCTGAAAATTTGCTAGATTGGCTTGGATTCGCAATGGCTCTCGTGGGGTGTGTATCCAATGCACAAAATTTAAGGGATTTATGTGTGAGTGTGTGCGCGCGCGTGTGTAAAGGATCAATTTTTTTTTTTCCCGCCCGCATGTAAAGGATCAAATGAGAATAATAATTAAGGTCAAAACCGTTAAATCATCATTATAACAGAATGAAGTAACGAAACATAAAACGAACCTCTTTTTTGCAAGACTTGATAATTGGGTTTTGAGTTGCTGAGAATGGCCAAATATCTTGGGAGGTTTTGACGATCTTTGTTCTTGTGAGAAATTATTATCGCTAGTCAGTTTCCTTTTGGTGTTTGTAGAATGAGGTTCAAACATGAGTTGTTCATATACAACACCGTCCCTATTCATCGCAACCCATCATCAAGAAGAAGATGATGATGATGAAGATCTCAATGAACTTATAAATAATATATGGTGAGACCAAGAATATTGAGATATGTTTAATTAAAATCAAGAGCTTAATTAGGGTCATTTACTTGCTTGCCATTGCAATCTCGATCCTCTTTTTGACAACTTTCTTGTGATCTTCTTGGTTCAACCAAAATAGGATCCTCTTTTGGTGTGCTTTTGGTGAATGGTTCAGAATCAACACTATAATTATCCATGCAACGTAACCTATCAAGAAGAAGAAGAGATCTCAGTGCACTTATCATGAACTTCTTCATATATTTCTTACATATGTTTAATTAAACATCAAGAGCTTAATTAGTGGGATTGTTACTAAATTATGTCCCTCCGGAATAATTATATAATAAGTCGATGGAGAACAATAAAACTAGCACATATCAGAAAAGACTTGATGAGTATTATTCTTAATTATGAGACCAGCCTCTGGAATATAAATCTAGATACAAACACAAAGTTATTACAAGTTTTAATGCATAACGCCTTCATCTTCATCATCTCCACCAGAAGGAAGCTCGTTGAGGTCAAATGGAAACTTCATCTTGCGTTTCTCAGCAGCTTCATGTTTCTTCTCTCCAGAAACAACAACAACAACGTTAACAGAAGGCTCTTTTTCTTCAGCAGTTTCAGAAGCCTTTTTGTCTTTTTCTCCCCTATTATTATCAGCTTCAAAAGTTTCATCCTTATTCTTCTTTTCTTCATCAGCACAAGAATTCTCATCCACTATTTCTTTCTTTTCCTTCTTATCATTAAAAGGCAAAAACATTTCTTTGTTTATCACAAGAATCTTGAGATCTTTTTTGTTCAATGAGTGGGAAATCTTTAAACATAACCATCAAGTCATTATCCGTAAAATTGCCATCTTCATTTACAGAAACAATAATAGAATATATTTCTGAATATATAAGGACAGTCCAATCCATTCCAATTTGATGAAATTCCCAAACATTCATAAGTAACACGTGCTTCAGAATTCGTCACTGTTGAAAATTCCTGTGAGATGGGGACACTACTGTCCATTCCACTCTGCATCAAAAAAGAAAGTGCATCGATCAGAAGACTATATATATCGGTTTTATGACCAATAAAAGCAAAATAAGAAGAATATTTGGGCTAAAGAAGATGAGTGAACCAGAGAAGTTTAGGCACATTAAAAGTTCCGAAAATTCAATCCCGTAAGTGAATCAAAGGAAAATTCCCAAATCTCTCATACTGAATCAAAAAGAAACTTAAAAGAAAGATAGCATTCAGGTTGAGAATCATCAAGAGTAACATGTATTTTATTAATTGAACTCCATTATTGTTAAAAAACCATTCTTGAAGATGTTCGTTTATGGGACGAAGTTAATTTTTCCCTCTAATTCTCAGAAATCACACCCACAAACCAAAGGATAAAACTGAATAAAGATTAAAGAATCACGTTAAATCAGAGAAAAATCAACGAATAGCAGAAAAGTAATGGAGTGTATCTATACGTACAGTAGGAGTATATGAGGTTGACGATGAAGGCGAAGCTGTATTGTTGTTGTCTACGGGATCCATGGTAGACGACCCTGTGTGATTTTCCATTGATATTTCAAACAGAAGGGAAGCTGAGAGAGAGAGATATGAGAGAATAGTGTAATATCCATATGAGAATGTATATAGAAAGGAGAAATTCTTGTGTCAACACTACCAAAAAAAACAAAATTGATGACGGAAATTCAATCATTAATCAATTTAGTGACGTCAATTAGTGACAGAACTAGATTAGTGACAACATTTGTTCCGTCGATAAAAATACTGTTACTGATTGATTAGTGATAGAATTTTGAATTTCGTCGCTAATTTGCAATAGAAATTTTCCGTCACTAATTAGTGATGAAAAATTCCATCACTAAATTCTATCCCTAATTAGTGACCAAATTCACTAATTAGCAATGGAACTTTCTGTCACTAATTAAAGATGGAATTTTCCTCCCTAATCTATCACAAAATATTTTTTTATATAATTTAAATAGTCACATGTCTTCACCACAAGCTTTCACATATCCCTTACCGACGACCGCCATGTATACCCACCGTCGGCCATGTGTCCCCCTCAACCACCACCACCTCGCCTCCGGCCGCCATGTGTCCCGGTCAACTACCACGTGTGACCCTACTCCATCACCTGCCATGTGTCCAAGTTACAAATTGGTTGTATCTTGTGATCAAGTTAGAATTCGAAGCCAAGACCTCTCACGCGAGTACTACTACCTTTGCCAGTTGAGCTAAGAAAAATCTGTGTAATTTAAATACAAAATCATATATATATATATATATATATATATTTATATATTGCGTTGCAAACAAAAATAGAAATACAAAATTTAATATATTATTAAATATTTCAATTTAGTTTTTTTATTTTATGTAAATATTCTACCTAAATTTTTATTATTAATATATTTTTTTATTCATTTTATTATATATTTTATTTTTTTTGTATTTACAAAATTTGAATTTTTATTTGTATATAATATAGTATTAAAAATTCAAATATATTATATTATAATTTCAATTTCAATAATAAATATGAATTAAAATTTTTATTTATTTATTTTAATATTTATATTATAATTTTATAATTAAATTTTAAAATTTAAATTATTTAGCAAATTTTTAATTATGAAAAAAATCTAACTATTGAAAAAGTTAACTATTAGTAACGAAAATTAGGGACGGATTAGCAACAGAAATTAGTGACGGAAAATTTCAGTTGATAATTCCGTCACAAAATATTTTTGACAGAAATTAGTGACGGATTAGTGACTAAATTTTTCTGTCACTCATTCCCATCATTAATTTTTTTTATGAAGGAATTAGAGACGGATTAATGACGGAAATCAGCGGTAGAATGTTATTTTGTTGCTAATTGGTCACTAATTTAGTGACAAAAATTTCCGTCACTAAATTCCTTCGCTAATTTAGTAATGAAATTCGTGAGATATTAGTGAAGGATTAGTGACTAATTCCATCACTAATGTTCTTTTTTTTTTTTTAGTGCAACATGATTTGCCACATCATTTGTGATCTCACCAATTAAAATACAATAACTCAATTAATATTAATCATCCTAGTTGGCTACTCATGTGATTCATTTTTTTTATTTTTCATAAAAAATAAATCTCTTAATTAAGATTTCACAATAAAAAATTAAATCTTATAAACTCCTTTAATTTTATTAAAATGCCAACTAATATTTGAGGAATTCTTATATGAATCTGGTTTGCCATGTCATTTGCGGTCTAACCAATTAAAATATAACAACTCGGCTAACACTAATCCTAGTTGGTTGCTTATGTATTTCATATTTTTATTTTTCTTAAAAAAATGAATCCCTTACTTAAGATTTCATAAGTAATGAAAAAGTAAATTTTGTGAAATCTTTTAATGTTATTAATATACCAACTAATATTTAGGAGGTGCCAAATCAGTTCATGAGTTGTAGTATTTTAAATGGTTAGATAATAAATGATGTAGCAAACCAGGTTCATACAAGAATTTTTCCTAATATTTAGAAGGTATGCCAAATCAATTCATGAGTTGTTGTGTTTTAATTGGTTAAACTAGAAATGATGTGGCACGTGGCATCCTAGTCAATTCCAATTTTAAAAGAAATTATTGTATGAACCTGTTTTGCCATATTATTTGTAGTCTAACTAATTAAAATAGAAAAACTCATGAGCAAATTTGGTACCTTCTAAATATTAGTTGTTATATTAAAGATTTCACAAGATTTACTTTTTCATTACTTGTGAAATCTTAATTTATTCTTTTAAGAAAAGTATAAATGTAAATTACATGAGCAGGTAACTAGAATTAATATTAGTTGAATTATTGTATTTTAATTAGTTAGACTATAAATGACATGATAAGCTAGGTTCACTTAAGAATTTCTCTAACTTTAATCTCATTTGTGTGAGTCACGTCAATGTCTGTTAAATACGTCATGGGCTTGCCGTTGACAAGGGAGAGATTTCGTCCAGCGTCGTCTTCAATATGAAGAAAGGAGAAGAAGCAGCGACATGAAATAGGAATTGAGAAATGTATAACTTGGCGGAACCAGAGAAGTATTTGAAGGGGAGTATATTAGTTTTGGGGGCAAAGTCCTTCTTTTTTTTTATTTATTTAATTTTTTTTTTTGTAAAAAGGCGCTAAAGACATTTCCCCAGTTTACATTATGCGGTTTGTTTACCGTTTAAAATTGAGAGAATAACTTACACAAAAAGGTTTGAGAGAAAAACATACACAAAAAGGTTATGCAAATTTCATTAAAAGAATCACGAAAAGAAATAGGGCTTATTTGATTCTATTCTTTATTTTTTATTCTCACAAACAATTTTATAAAACAGTTTTTAGAAACAAGTTTTAAAAATAAAAAAACAAAAAAAATCTATTTGGATAGATTGTTTTGAAAAATATGTTTTTGAAGTGATGTGACAATGCGGTTGCTGGTGGTGACATGGCGGTGATTGTCATTAGTTGTGCAGTGTCATTAGTGGATAAGTAGCAACCTCAAAAAATAAAAAATAGGAAAACAAAAAAAAAGAAACCAACTAACAACTGTTTTTATTTTTTAGTTTTTAAAAACAATTTTTAAATAACAGTATACCAAACAAGTTTTATTTTTTAAAAAAACAAAAAAAAAACAGATTTTAAAAACAAAATCAAACAGTCCCATAATTCCTTGAGTTTTTAGAGACTCATTTGGCATTGGCATTAACTTTTGCTACAAAATGACCATATTGCCTTTGTGGAAAAAAAAATGCTCCTCCACCCACACAAAGTTGGTCTAGTAGTATAAGGCCCCGTTAGATCCTTTTAAGTCTTGAGTTCAAGTTTTAGAGGGGACACTTATGTTGAAAGGGGTAACCACAAACCCCAAATCGGATACCGGATAATAATATCTTAAAATGGACTCCTCCATCAAGGAGGTCAGATGAGCCACCATCAGAGAATTATTTGAAAGTGATATGATAACTCTTCAATTTTAGTGTATTTAAAGTATATTTTAGGAATATTTGAAGAGTTATCTAGACAATTTTAAAAGATTTGGATGAAATTATAGGAGCAAATTAAGTTGATACGTTGTTTGCTGATTGCATTGTCAATATCATAATTTTAAATAGTTAATTTTAGGTCAAAAATAAAAAATAAATAAATTTTTCTAAGGAAAAAAGGAGAAGAAGTTTCAGTTTTATAAATATTTTTAGGGAGAATTGTGAAAAAAGACCTTATTGGCAACTTAATTGCCAAATGAGACCTAAGAAGATATCTGCATACGGAGGGAAGATATCTGCACATGGAGGGAAGATTTTGTACATACAGGAAAAGATTTTTACACACGTATAAAGAAGAATATTGCACAAAGGGAAGATCGTCTGCACACTAGAAAAGATATTCTGCACACCTGAAAAATAATCTGCCAACGAAGATTCTATTTGATAAATAAGTTGGCAATGAAGGAAATTTTTACAATTTTCCATATTTTTATTGTCATCTTTTTATTTTATTTTAGTTTATCTTGCTTTGCCTTTTAAGTGCAGGCGGCACCGTTTTGTGCGAGGGGGAGTTTAGACTTTTGAAGACCTATTATCCAAGAAATTGTAGCCATCACCATCGTCTCAGAACCAGCGAGAACCGAAGAAAGTGTAGGAGAGAGGCGCCGTTGTTAGAAAGTTCAGTCATCATCATCGTCTTCAACATCTTGAACGGGAGCGAACCAGAGCGGAGTCTTCGTCTTCTTCTCCAAGAACCAGCAGCACCGAACCAGAGGATGCCTTCCGAGCTTTAATCTTTGTCTTGTCTTCTTCAATTGGTGTGCTCAACGGAGGCAACAAGAAGGAGGAGGGAGTTTAACACGAGTTGAAGCTTCATTGTCTAAGTTCTGTGTTCTTGGAGTCAAGATGAGGAGTTATCAGTGTTTTGTTATTCTTCCCTTTACCTTTTCCGCATGAGTTTTGACGCTGAATCTGTTTTGTGTTGTGATGAATTTGTTCAAAGCCTTGTGTGGCTAAATTTTACTTGCAACCTAAAGTATTTATGACTTAGAGATTATTTCCACTAATTAGTATTGTTTAATATTAATTCAGTTTATTTAATCTTATTTTAATGGTTTATTGCTCAGTAATTGGCCATCATTGGACATGTTTTAGGGATTTAGGATTGAACTTGACAAAGGAAATCTTAAATTAACGATGGGATTAAATAATATGGAATTAGATTTTTAATATAATTTGCATATATGATAGATATATACCTAAAAGCTTTGCATAATTAAACTAGAGTAATTTCGATCTAAATTGCACCTTGTTTAATTGTATGAGACATTACATAATTAATTGAGATAGGTGTATAAATGACCTGATGGACATTTATAGACATTAAAACTCTAGATTAGCTTATTAAATTGAGTTTAATTAATTTTGCGAGATAAAATCTAAGAAGAAAAATAAGGGATTGGTGACTCTAGGTTATCCTTTTTGATATTGGAAGTTGTTCTTGGTAAAAATCCTTTGCTATTTTTAGCTTTAAATTTTATTTCTCTTCACTCATTGAAATCAATTTTGATATGTTCAACTTAATTGAAATAAAAAAATTTAATACCTAATTATTAATTTGATTGAGTTTCTTTAGAACAATCTTGATTTACTATTATACTATTTCCATAGCTCTTACACTTGTGGTGCCTACTCAAAATTTAGTAAGATCATAATCTCATGAATTATGATCAATAACTACTTTACTTTAAGATTTTAGTTGTCACATCCTAAAATTTTGTTGTTGTTTCATATAATTAAAGTTATTTTTTCTTAAAGTAAAGTGGTCGCTATTGATGTCCAAGCCACCATTAACACTTCAATTGAAATATCACTTTTCAAAATATTAATATGAAAGAAGTCCATAGGAACTTCAGAAGAATTACATCAATTCGTGGTCTAATATGGGTTTTGCATATTTCATAGGTATTTGTGGCATTCTTCTCTTAAAACTTGTCCCAATTGTTTCAACCATACTTTGGCTTTTATTCTATTTTGTTGTTTTTTTCCCTACAAGCATGAAATCGTGATCATTTTATGAGTCACAAAGATATTTTTAGACTAATCCTTTGTAGGCCTTTAGTACTAGCTAGTCTCGGCGTGGGGTGTCCCCATCGAGGCTTCTCTTCATTTCCCTCCATTTTGATTAAACTACGTGGTTTTGCAGAAAAGATGGGTCCAGATGTTATAATTAAAAAAAAAAAAAAGAACTCACCCCAAAAAAAAAAAGGGGTTCTTCCATCATCCTTTACCTCAAACAGGATCGTCGGCCTTAGTCTACATTGCTCAGGCCTCAACTATATATTTACGAAGTGTGTTCGTCTTGTTCTGTTAAAGACGAACCAAGTGATCATGTATTTCTTTCGTGGCCTTTGCTCAAGCAATCAACTTTATAGTCCAACAATGGGATTAGAATCAATTGTCTGCTAGATTTTTCAATGGTTTGTGCATCCCAAAATAATGATCAGCTAAGACCAGAAACAGCTTTACGATTAATTAATGGTTTTCTACATCAATATTGCAATCTCAATAGTTAACAAAGTGTTCAATGTTCAAGGTGCTTTGATTATCAGTTTTGTGTTTGAATGATAAATCTCCAACAGAGAATTGGTATTCAATGGCTTGTGCATCGCAAAACGTCATTCTTGATAAATGGCATTATTTTCATCACTATAAGGCCAGGACAGTATTTTCAGCCAAAGGATTTCAAAACAACTGATGAACAACATCAAACATCCATTGATGAAGAGGACGACGATGATGTTTGAGTTCTTTTTCTTAAAAAAAAATAAATAAAACATAACATCAGGACCCATCTTTTATGCAAAACGACGCAGTTTAATCTAAATGGAGGGAAATGGAGAGAGAACTCAATAAAAAACCCACGCTAAGCTAGTTCACACAGTTACATGTAAAAATGCCAACTTACTTTTTACTTGCCAAAATAGCCTCCAAGCTAGCATCAAAAACAAGGTGAATAATGATGTAGGATATTTGAGGTTCAGTTAGAGCATGTAATGTGGATTCAACCCACCAGCCCCCAGGTTGGCCCACACTAATTTTTTTAAGCAAAAAAATATGATAATGTCACAAAATCCTAAAGCCCCACATTCTCACCTTGGTATTTCTCAATCTCAAAAAGAAAATCTCACAGCCTCCTTCCTTTTTCCTTAAACTGAATTAGTATTATATATTGATTGCTTGACGACGATTTGATGTGTTTTGTTTATAAACTTTAATAAATTTGATGACTTTATCTTTTGAATTATAAATTATATTTTTTACTTTTTGTAAGTGGAATGATTGGATGCTAGGATGGCAAATTTGATAACTTATATACATATATTTCATACTTTCTGTTGTCTTAAAAAAATAAGGGGAAAAAAATGAAAAACATGTGTTAACCGCTGGCCCATCAACCCACCAATGCAGGTTAGGGTTGATATTTTGTCAACCCGCAAAAGGGGGGTTGCACAACCTGAGTTTCATGTGGGCCAACCCGTGAAACTTTGAATTTAATTGAGATTTAAATGAGAAAATTACCCTAAAAAGAATTTTAAAGAATTATTAAAATTTTGGTGACTAAAGAATAATTAACCAAATTTCAATTATTGTTTAAAATTCTTTAATGAGAAGAAAATGGCCTATTTTTCAGTAAAATCTTCTTCAAATTAAATTCTCGATTTCTTGGTCATAAAACCATTTTTATAAATATGAATTAATCTTAAAATAGATTGCCCTTTTTTTCCCATTTATCTACATAGTAGATTTAAAGAGGAGGCTCAGTGAAGTTTCACAAGCAATTGTATAAATTGGTACCATCAAGGTCCCAATTTATATTTTCCCTCATAGATCATTTAAAGAACTTTAGTTATAGACTTGAATCACCCTTATACGATTTTTCTATTTTCTATAATTAGTTTTGAATCTCCCAAGTTATACCAAAAAAATATGAAAATACTAAATGAATAGTAACCGACAATTAAAATGTGAATTTTAATTTATTGGCTCCAATAAACAAATCGTCTGGATCATAGTGCTTCTAGATGCATGATAAAAATCAACAAGTTATTAATTGAGATCATAAATAGTCTTACTTGATTAGGAGAAGAATACAAATTCAAACTATAAGAAGTGCATTTATTGGGAGACGCAAAAATATTTTGCATTCTAAGCTTCAATAGAGTTAATGACAGATGTAATACAAGCCCTTAACCATCAAAACAATCTCTTCCTCGCACTCTCATGCATTCTATCAACAAAATTCCAAATTTTCAATGTAGGGTTTTGATTTGACCGTATCTTTGCGTCTTGGGATCAAATACAAGATTTTTAATCCAAGAATTGCAGTATAATGCAATACTCGGGTCGTCTCTCTTTTCTCAAGGAGCCTTTAATTAAATCCTAGGTAATACTAAATGTCATGTAAAAACAAATTCAATAAAACAAGGGAAAATTGATTTTTTTTTGGGCTTTTCTTGTTAAAATAAAATAAAATAAATAAAAGAAAATATAATTTAATTAAATATATAAATAAACACACCACTCAAATTAATTTAAATCATAGGCAAAGTATATATATAAATCCCACAACACAAATTTAATCACACATTGTTCCAACAATAATCAAACAAAATATTTGAATAAGAAAAATAAAAACAACACTCCCCTGATTCTCAGATTCCATGTTCACGCAAGTCAAAAGTTGCAATATGCATGATGATGTCAGCATACATATATGATGATGTCATCATGCATTAATCCAATGAACTGCAACACGAACTGCAACATGTATTTCTCATTCGCAGATCCTCAAACTCGTGGCTCCAGGTGGTGTAACTCAAAATTTCAGCTGCCTCAATTTCTGAAACTCGGACTGGTGGTTGATGATGAAGAGATCGTCGGAATTGAGGAAGAGAGTGAAGGGAGGTCGCCGGAAATGGGGGCCGGAAAACTACAAAACTTCACCGGAAAATTGGAAACAACACGGGAGTCACAGAAAAACCGATGGAAAATGATGATGCGGTATTTGCATGATGAAAGGACGATGGTAGGAAGAAAATAAGACACAACGGAGGAGAAAATGTTTCACAAAAAATCAAGCTTCGCCGGAAGTGGGGGCCGAAAAACTGGAATAGTTCGCCGGAAAATGCAAAACTTTCTAAACTATCACAGAGAGGAGATGAGGGTGCTGCACTTGTAGTTTTTGATGGCTTTTGGTGGAGAAGACCGAAAGTGATAGTGGTTGGGATGAAGGAGCTGCTGGACTGTGAACAAGATGATGGTGTGGTGATGAAAATGAAGAACGTGGTGGTAAGAAAGGTGCAGAGGCTGGTAAAGGTGAATGGTGGTGATGAAGGGAAGAGGTCAGTGGTGTAAGTGGTGACCTCATTCTTACTTCAACTCCCCGTTCTGTAGTACCTCGGCAAAAGAAAATGGAAGAAGAAAATTTAAGAAGGAAGAGTTGCAGTCGGGATGCCTCCTGGTGGTGAAGATGGAGGTATATATAGAGAGATTGCCGTTGTCCATTTCCCTTCACCAACCATATTAGGTGCAGTCTGAAAGCAAGCTGCAACACAAATCTTTCCGTGATATGCGCGTGCATATAATTTCTACGTCTTCCAGAAGTTCAATGAAAAACCCCCCCAGATTTTGCTTTTCTGTCGGTTTGAATGTTGAATTTGTGGCTTGGGTATTGTTCTGTAATTTTCTCCAATAAATTTTCCTCATGAAAAAGCTGATGGGTACTTTTCTGTAATTTGCTCTTGTCCTTTTCTATAATTTTCCTTGTATTCAGACTCCAAAAATCACCAATTGTGACCCAAAGCACTGCAATGCAAAAATTAAGCATAAGGTAGTATTAAAAGTTCAAGAGATCATATGTATAAATATTTAATAATTATGGCAATTTTACCCTTTTATTACAATTAATTCAATACAAATGCCTCTAATTAAAATGAGTGCTTAATCATGCGATAATGCTCTGGAAAATACATTAAGAGTCCCTATTTAATTAATTAAAAATATATAAAATTATGGTTAAATCAATTCCCCCACACATAGACCTTTGTACTCCTGAACAAAGGAAATTGAGTACAAGACTTCAAATCCAAATTATTGACACATTAAAAGGTGAGCAATTTCATAATTAGAAAGCAATAGATCAATTAATCACATTCTTCAAGTCAACATTAGTTATTGTTAATTGATGCAAAGAAATTAGTCAACTACACAAAATATTAGATGAAGCACAAGAGACTCTCAGGGTATTATTGTTTCACTCATCTCACCTCATTGGGATAATTTCACTCTAGTTCACTCAATGAACAACTTACCATAGGCTTGTAACAACTCTAACATCTCCACTACTAATAGCAATTAATGTAATAAATCAAGAGGACTTCAAAGGGTTGTAATGATGGATGAAGGCTGAATGGAATGAAGAAAATAAATAGTTGATATGCAAGTCAAAATTATTGAACAAGTTCATAGTAACTAATTAACTTTAATAACTATTGCCAATTCTTTTCTTAATTCACGAACAAATGCCTTTTATTCACTTTCTTCTCTTTTTTTTTTAACTACGTTTTTTTTTTGCATTTCAAATTGCTCAATTGTCTATTGGCAATTTACTTTGATTTCAGAATACCATGAACACTATGAATAAATGACTTGCATACAACATAGGAATAGCTCAAAATGGGTAACAAAAAGGTGATAAATAAGGGTTTGTGTTTTGGTGAATGGGTTTAAAATGAATGCCTCTTTCATTTTCATCACACTAATGCAAATGCCGTTTTGAAGAAGAGTTAAAACAAGTTCTAGAAGATGAAAAATAAGTGAACATGCACACATGGAAAGAATTTAAGGTCCAAATAATCTTCCAACAAGGTTTTTGTCTAATGCTTCTTCTAACATAATTAATTGCATAGGAAACTAACCACAAAACATCCACTTAACTTCTAGTGCTAACCTTACAAACACATTTAATCAAGACATTGCAATCAATTATAATCATGCTCAAATATTAAACACACTAATGATACAAAAACTTTTTTTTTTTAACTATATACTTTTTTTTTTAAAACAAGGAGTAAACAAGAATCCAATTGTGGGTTCATTTCTTTTCCCATTCACTTGAAAACAAAATATGGTTTTTTTTTAAAAAAAAAATTTTTTTTTGCCAAAACTAGATCTCATGGAAGCTCAAAAAACAATTTCTTTCAAATTATATGTCCAAAATGGTAAATGCGACCCTTTACCATTTATGTCATGCTTCAAAGCAAGTCATTCTTGAAAAAGTTTTGAAAAATTTTCTAGTTTAAGGCATTTTCACATTTAAAATCAACCATTGGGATTCAAAATGTATTTCCCTCCCCCACACTTAATCAACACATTGTCCTCAATGTGTAAAGCAGGTTGAAAGTCAAGGAACAATGGTAATTAAGTGCACACACAAAGGAAGAACAAAAGAAAAACAAAAAACAAAACACACAAAAATTTTTTTTTTTATTTTTTATTTTAAAAACTACACTACTTCTACTGGAATGCCCTCCCCCCACACTTATCTCAAGCAATCAATAAAGCATACATAATAACTGATGAAAGATCATTGAAAGCAAAAGATAGTGAAAGGAGAAGAAGCAACCTGGCCTCAAGTAGGCTTTAATGGTGAATCACAGTAGAGCTTGAGCAGGTGTCCATTGACTTGGAACTCTTTTCCAGTAGTCTCATCAAGTAGCTCTACCATGCCAAATGAATGCACTTTGGTGACGGTGAAAGGCCCATACCATTTATCTTTAAGCTTCCCACTTAACAACTTGAATTGGGCCTTGTACAACAGCACACGGTCACCTACTTTGAAATCTTTTCTCAAGATCTTCTTATCATGCAGCAACTTGGTCTTCTCTTTGTAAATGCGAGAGCTCTCATAAGCATCTAGTCGCATTTCTTCAAGTTCTTGTAGTTGCAATTTCCTTTCCCAGCCTGTCTCTTCTATATCCATGTTGCACATTTTCACAGCCCAATAGGTTTTGTGCTCCAATTCCACCGGAATATGACAAGCCTTTCCATGGATAAGTCAGTAAGGAGACATTCCTATTGATGTCTTAAAAGCAGTTCTATAGGCCCATAGTGCTTCCTCCAACCTTAAGCTCCAATCCTTCCTTGAAGGCTTGACTATCTTTTCTAGAATCTGTTTGATCTCTTGGTTGGATACTTCTGCTTGCCCATTTGTTTGTGGATGGTAAGGGGTAGAAGTTTTGTGAGTCACCCCAAGCTTAGCAAGTAAGTTATCAATAACCTTATTGCAAAAGTGGGTTCCTCTATCATTTACTATAGCCCGCGGTACTCCAAATCTACAAAAGATATAAGACTTAAGAAACTTGGAAACCGTTTGGGCATCATTCTTCCTAGTAGGAATAGCTTCGACCCATCTAGAGAGGTAATCCACAGCTAACAAGATATAGCTATAGCCTGATGAGGGTGGAAAAGGGCCCATAAAGTCTATACCCCATACATTAAATATCTCACAAAAAAGTATAGGTTGTTGTGGCATCTCGTGCCATTTTCCTAGCCCCCCAAATCTTTGGCATTTATCACATGCCTTACAATATAAGTATGAATCCTTGAAAAGGGTGGGCCAGTAAAACCCAGCATCTAATACTTTCCTAGATGTCTTCTTGGCACTAAAGTGTCCACCACAAATCATAGAGTGGCAAGCGGACAGTATGTCCTTAGTTTCAGTCTCTGGAACACATCTCCTAATAACTTGATCATTACATAGTCTCCACAAATAGGGCTCATCCCAAATGTAGTGTTCAGCTTCTCGTCTAAGTTTCTGAGCCTGAAAGGAAGACATATGCTCAGGGATGAGACCGGTCACGATATAGTTGACAAGACTAGCAAACCAAGGAACATAAACAGATATAGACATTAGGGATGCATCAGGAAAGTTATCACAAACAAGATCAGAGTCAAGTACTCCCCTTGTGCCATCCGGTAGTCTACTCAAGTGATCCGCTACAAGGTTTGCAGTTCTAGGCCTATCCTTAATGCTAATGTCGAACTCTTGTAGCAGTAACATCCATCTAATAAGCCTTGGCTTGGACTGAGGCTTGGTGAAGAGAAACTTCACAGCTGCATGATCTGTATACACAACCACTTTAGAATTGATTAAATATTGTCTGAACTTATCTAATGCAAATATCACAGCAAACAGTTCTTTTTCAGAGGTAGTATAATTTCTTTGTGCACTATCCAGGGTTTTGGATGCGTAAGCAATCACATGGAACAACTTGTTATGCTTTTGCCCTAGCATGACCCCCACAGCAGAATTGGAGGCATCGCATGCTAGTTCAAAAGGTAAGGTCTAATCTGGTGCACTCAGAATAGGGGGCGAAATCAAGTGTGATTTTAATTCATCAAATGCTTGTTTACATAAATCATCAAAGATGAAATCAACATTCTTTTGCAATAATTTGGATAATGGTAGAGCTATCTTGCTAAAATCTTTTATGAATCGTCGGTAAAAACCCACATGCCCTAAGAAAGAACGAAGCGTTTTAACATTAGTAGGGTAGGGCAAGGAGGAAATTACCTCAATTTTAGCTCTATCAACTTCAATGCCCTTGCTAGATATCAAGTGACCAAGTACTATTCCATGATCAACCATGAAATGGCATTTCTCATAATTCAAAATTAAATTTTTCTCAATGCATCTAGCAAGAACCTTGTCCAAACTATTTAAACAAGTATCAAATGAATTTCCATACACTGTAAAATCGTCCATAAAAACTTCCATACAATTTTCTAGGAAATCGCTGAACAGTGACATCATACAACGTTGGAAAGTGCCAGGTGCATTGCACAATCCGAACGGCATTCTCCTATACGCATAGGTTCAAAATGGACAAGTAAAGGTGGTCTTTTCTTGATCTTCCGGAGCCACTGGGATCTAAAAATATCCTGAATAACCATCTAAAAAACAATAGTGACTCTTACCTGCCAACCTTTCAAGCATCTGATCAATGAAAGGCAAGGGAAAATGATCTTTCCTAGAGGCTTCATTCAATTTCCTGTAATCTATACATACTCGCCAAGCATTTTGCACCCTGGTAGGTATCAATTCATTATTTTCATTTTTTATCATAGTGATCCCACTCTTCTTAGGTACAACCTGTACTGGACTAACCCATTCACTATCAGAAATTGGGTAGATGATACCCGCACTCAATAATTTTGTCACTTCTTTCTTGACCACATCTAGAATCAGGGGGTTGAGTCGCCGTTGAGGCTGCCTAAGAGGTTTGGATTCCTTATGCAAGAGGATCCGATGGGTACAAATAGCAGGATTGATTCCAGGAATGTCAGCTAAAGTCCAACCTAGAGCTTTTCGATTTTTACTTAAAACATCAAGCAATCTTTCCTCCTCACTCACAGTCAAAGAATTTGAAATAATCACAGGCAATTTCCCATTAGCAGCAAGGAAAGCATATTTCAAATTAGGGGGAAGAGGTTTAAGCTCTAATTCAGGAGGTTGAACAATAGAGGGAATTAGTGTAGGAAGATTAAGGGTAGTGAAAATACTCCCTTTTTCAGACTTATGAGATGTATGACTTGTGCTAGGCTCCGTAGATTCTACCAATTGAGCATTGGTCTTCCCAAGTGTTGAACCAACATTCAGTTGGTCTACAGCAGCAACAGGCTTGGGGAAAGCAGCTTCCTTCATACCTACTTCACAAGAAGTGATTAGTTCATTCAAAAATCATAGGGTATGAGGAGTAATCTTTGTTCGAGGCCTAGATGATGAGTTAAGAAGTGGCCCTTTAACCATATTGCGTTTAGCATCAAAATGAGTCACACAAGAGGAGGTCTTGATTGGCGTAAGGGCTATCTCATGCAAAGTGTCCATGTCTTGATTACCAACCTCACATTCAGACTCTTCAGCTGGTTTATGACCTAAAACATTGGCAAGAATACCTTTCTCACAAGCATCATCACTAAAGCATGAATTATCAAATGAGTTACGTTCCCATGAATCAAGAGAAGTAAGAGAAAAATCACTTAGGGAAGATAACCAACAATCAACCATTGATGAGTTAAGGTTAGAAATATCACTCCCCTGTGAATCAAAATTATCAACAGAAGAAGGAGGAGAGCTTTTATCATCACATGAATCCAATGCAATGCCACAATTAAGATCACAATTATCAGTGTGCAAGTTGAGCTCACATTCATTAACCATATCATCAAATGCTAAGTCAATTGAATTTACACCTAATAAAGAGCAATCTTCAAAAGGGTGTTTCATGGCTTCATACATATTGAAACTTAGCTTATGGTTACCCACTTCCATGGTAATTGAACCATGTTTCATGTCTATCAAGGTACTAGCTGTCATCATAAAGGGTCTCCCTAAGATAAGGGTGGATTCACTAGGTTCTTGAGACATGTCTAACACATAGAAATCAGCTGGAAAAACTAAATCCTTGACTTTGACAAGTAAATCTTCAATGATACCTTGCGGTTGCCTAATGCTTTTATCAGCTAGTTGGAGAACCACAGTAGTTCTCTTAAGTTCCTTGACTCCAAGAGACTTAGAAATGGAACTAGACATGACATTAATGGCTGCACCTAAGTCTAACAAGGCTTGGGCCACATTTACATTACCTATGGTACAAGGTATAGTGAATGAGCCAGGATCCTTGCATTTATCAGGGATTTGAGGTTTGAATAGGGCAGACACATTAGAGCTAACTTGAACTCTCTCATTAGGCTTGAATTTCCTCTTATTTGTACAAAGGTCTTTAAGGAATTTGCAATAACTGGGCATAGACTTGACCAATTGGAAGAAAGGAACATTGATATGTAGCTTACTAAACAAGTCATATATTTCTTTCTCAGTTTGTTCATCATGCATTTTCTTGCCTTGAAAGTAAGCTTTAGGGAAAGGGAGTTGAGAAATTTTTACCTCTTTACCATTAGCGTTGGATAAGGTGCCATGCTCGCTTGTCTTACCTTCCTCAAAAGTTCTTCTTTCCTTGGATCCAATCTCTCTCAGAAGTGGTTGTTGTTCCACTTAAGGTTGTTCAACTGTTTTGTCCTTCTTCCTTTCAAGAATAGCCTTCTCTTTGGAGCTTTCAGGATTTGGAAACTTCATTAAGCTCAAAGGTGGACTTTCAACTTCTATCTCCTCATCTACTTCATTATCGATCTCTTCAGGAAAGTGTACCTTTTTACCACTTCTCAGTTCAATAGCATTTAGGGACTTAGGATTGATGACGGTGTTTGAAGGAATAGACCCACCAGTCTTAGCATGCACATCACTCAAGGAATTGGAGAATTGGGTTAAATGAGATTGAACTGTGTTGTTTTTCAACTCCAACTCTTCAAACTTCTTATACATATGAGCCATTTGAGTACTGTCACTTGCCCTGTCATTGTGTAGCTTTTGTAGAGATGCGTTGATAGAGGAGAATTGACCCTGATTCAAAGCTTTTTCTTCCATCATCCGGTTATCAATGCTAGCAATTCGAGCAGCCAAGCTCTTCAGTAATTGATTGGTTTCATCGCCTTTGGACTCTTGAATAGGCACCATTTGTCCACGATTTGACCCATATGGTTGGACTTGATAAGATGAACCTTCTTGATTCCTCCAACCAAAATTAGGATTAGGTCTTCTATTTTCATTGTAGGTGGTGGTGTTAGAGTCCCATCTTTGTTGATTAGGCCTTCCTTGATACATAGCATTGACTTCCTCATGAGGATTAGGGCATAGACTTGTAATGTGCATCACTGAACTACAATTATCGCAACTGGGTGCAACAAGAGCTTGTGAAGTAGGAAAATGAGTTGCTTGTTGGGTACTCAGATGTTGAAGTTCAGTGGTGACGAGAGAAAGCTGCAAAGTGAGTGTATCTATTTTAGACTCAAGTGCGATCATCCTTTGGTTAGATCCGATATCACAGACACTTCTGATCTCTCTTACATTGTATTGTTGAGTGTTTTGAGCTCTCATTTTAATTTGAGCCCATGCTTCCTCTGCAGTACAATCTTCTAAGGAACCCCCAGCTGAAGCATCTAGAATACCCTTTTCATTAGGTAAAAGACCATCATGAAAGTATTGGATTAATTGCTCATTGCTGATTTGATGGTGTGGGTACTTAGCCAAAAGCTCCTGGAAGCGGCTCCAATACTCATAAAAAGACTCTGAGGGGTCTTGTTTGATAGAGTAAATCTCCTTCTTGAGCTCAGCAATCCTTACAGCGGGAAAGTATTTTTCCAAGAAGGCTTTTTTCAGATTTCCCCATGAATGAAGAGCGTCATTAACCTGCCTTGGTAGCATCATATACCACTCTTTCGCCTTCCCTTCCAAGGTGAAGTAAAACACCTTCAGTTGTACATCTTCTAGGCGAGCACCGATAGGCTTCATATTTGAGCAAGCCACGTGTAATGCATTGAGATGGTTGTAAGGATTTTCCTTCTCAAGTCCATGAAAACGAGGTAGTGAAGCAAGCAAAGGTCCCTTAAGCTCGAAATTGACATTAAGGTTAGGGCATGCGGCACTAAAAGGATCAATAGTGACGTCTGATCTTGTCACATCCCTAATAGTTCTTATCCTTTGTCCTTCACCATTATTTGCCATAGTGGTACCTTGAGAAGCACAATCACTTAAGTCAATGAACAATTCAAAATTAGAAGAATGATCTAATGTCTTTTCAGATTGATCGGACATACAAAAGAAAAAATTAAGAAAACAATGGATTAATGAAATACCAAAACTATTTTGCACACAAATTTTAAGGGGGAAAAACTACAAAGAAAAAAATGCAAGTTTTTGTAAATATTTAAATGCCAAAATCATATCACTAATGAACGAGAATTACAATAAAAACAAGTTATTCACAATGAAGCCACTAAAAGGGAATGAAAGTTTTTTTTTTTTGAATTAAACTACTAATTAAATTCAAACCACTCAACACAGCTAAATGCAAGACACAGAATGAACTTAACGAAATAGAGTGAAAATGCAATGATGAGTATGAATGTAGTGGTAAGGATCTAAATGCACCTATTTGTGGGAAAAAAATAAAACAGACAGAATTTTTTTTTTATGAAAAATATGGAAATGGTATGAAACTATTGTAAAAATCAAGAAGCTCACACAGGCAACCCCAAATCAATTTCTCAATTGACACTTAGTTAACCATGGAGTCAAAAATGACTCCCCGGCAACGGCGCCATTGATTTGACCGTATCTTTGCGTCTTGGGGTCAAATACAAGATTTTTAATCCAAGAATTGCAGTATAATGCAATACTCGGGTCGTCTCTCTTTTCTCAAGGAGCCTTTAATTAAATCCTAGGTAATACTAAATGTCATGTAAAAACAAATTCAATAAAACAAGGGAAAATTGATTTTTTTTGGGCTTTTCTTGTTAAAATAAAATAAAATAAATAAAAGAAAATATAATTTAATTAAATATATAAATAAACACACCACTCAAATTAATTTAAATCATAGGCAAAGTATATATATAAATCCCACAACACAAATTTAATCACACATTGTTCCAACAATAATCAAACAAAATATTTGAATAAGAAAAATAAAAACAACACTCCCCTGATTCTCAGATTCCATGTTCACGCAAGTCAAAAGTTGCAATATGCATGATGATGTCAGCATACATATATGATGATGTCATCATGCATTAATCCAATGAACTGCAACACGAACTGCAACACGAACTGCAACATGTATTTCTCATTCGCAGATCCTCAAACTCGTGGCTCCAGGTGGTGTAACTCAAAATTTCAGCTGCCTCAATTTCTGAAACTCGGACTGGTGGTTGATGATGAAGAGATCGCCGGAATTGAGGAAGAGAGTGATGGGAGGTCGCCGGAAATGGGGGTCGGAAAACTACAAAACTTCACCGGAAAATTGGAAACAACACGGGAGTCACAGAAAAACTGATGGAAAATGATGATGCGGTATTTGCATGATGAAAGGACGATGGTAGGAAGAAAATAAGACACAATGGAGGAGAAAATGTTTCACAAAAAATCAAGCTTCGCCGGAAGTGGGGGCCGAAAAACTGGAATAGTTCGCCGGAAAATGCAAAACTTTCTAAACTATCACAGAGAGGAGATGAGGGTGCTGCACTTGTAGTTTTTGATGGCTTTTGGTGGAGAAGACCGAAAGTGATGGTGGTTGGGATGAAGGAGCTGCTGGACTGTGAACAAGATGATGGTGCGGTGATGAAAATGAAGAACGTGGTGGTAAGGAAGGTGCAGAGGCTGGTAAAGGTGAATGGTGGTGATGAAGGGAAGAGGTCAGTGGTGTAAGTGGTGACCTCGTTCTTACTTCAACTCCCCGTTCTGTAGTATCTCGGCAAAAGAAAATGGAAGAAGAAAATTTAAGAAGGAAGAGTTGCAGTCGGGATGCGTCCTGGTGGTGAAGATGGAGGTATATATAGAGAGATTGCCGTTGTCCATTTCCCTTCACCAACCATATTAGGTGCAGTCTGAAAGCAAGCTGCAACACAAATCTTTCCGTGATATGCGCGTGCATATAATTTCTACGTCTTCCAGAAGTTCAATGAAAACCCCCCCCCAGATTTTGCTTTTCTGTCGGTTTGAATGTTGAATTTGTGGCTTGGGTATTGTTCTGTAATTTTCTCCAATAAATTTTCCTCATGAAAAAGCTGATGGGTATTTTTCTGTAATTTGCTCTTGTCCTTTTCTATAATTTTCCTTGTATTCAGACTCCAAAAATCACCAATTGTGACCCAAAGCACTGCAATGCAAAAATTAAGCATAAGGTAGTATTAAAAGTTCAAGAGATCATATGTATAAATATTTAATAATTATGGCAATTTTACCCTTTTATTACAATTAATTCAATACAAATGCCTCTAATTAAAATGAGTGCTTAATCATGCGATAATGCTCTGGAAAATACATTAAGAGTCCCTATTTAATTAATTAAAAATATATAAAATTATGGTTAAATCAGGTTTGCATTTTGGCCAAAAAATGTAGAACATCACACCCATACCACATAAACGAACATTAGAAGCAAGAAGAAGGCAATTAAGCAAAGTTTAATTGGTTGAAACTTCAGTAAATTCAAAACACCCAACAACCCACCGAAAACTTTCATGAATCTTGAGAGAAAATCATATAGAGAAAAGAACAAGAACCGTTAATTACATTGAAGACTAGAAGGCGTTTCTTGACCCTCGAAACATTAATGAATTGATACCTTAGTAGATCAAACGTCATTACTCAACCCAATTCCTTTTGTTTCAAAATGCTGCAACGTTCAAAATTATGCAAAACTCAATGTGGGTGTAATGAGACTACAACTTTTAAGACACACTAGTTCTCTGAGGTTTGTGTTTATTAATGTAAGCATGTCACTTAGGTAACCATCTATAATTGTAAAAACATGTACAAGTCGATGCAATCAATAAGATTTTTTTCTTTTATTATACATTTTCTGTAATTACTTTGGCATGGTATCAAGGCCAAGTCATGCCGACAAAGCTTTGAAATCTGCTAAATACACAATTGACATTGGTGGTAATCTCTCTCCCACGTAGTAAATCGACGGTTCCCATATCAATGTCTGGAATGAACGCTTCTTTAGCGGTGATAGATCTGAACCTGGACATCAGCCGCAATTTCATAAATAAGAAGAGTAATGTGAAATTGGATGATTCAAACCAACTGATCTAGAAACAATAGGTCTTCTTTATGGCTGAGCAGTACAAAATCTTCAATTATAGTTCTTTTGAGGGAAATAAGAGATGATTTAGATCACTAAGTGGACAATCTAGAGTTTGATGCTTATGAACAACTGGATTTAGCTATTGTTTCATGGCTTGTGGCATCAGTGACTCACGTGATGCTTCCTGAGTTGGTAGAACTTGAAACATCAGCTTAATTCGATATGGTCAAAACTTAATCGTTTGTACTCTGCAAAGTCTGATTCAAAGATTCTTCCTTGCAAGAATCTTCTCACGAATCAGCAAAAGGGAGATTTGAGATTTGAGCATAAGAGACTATCTTGCTAATTTAAAATCAATTTGTGATCATCTAGCACTATTAGGTAATTCGGTACCGGAATCTACTAAGATTTCTCATATTTTGAATGGTATTATAGTAGAGTATGAGTCAGTGATTGCTATCATCAATGTGTCTCAGTCAAGATTTGATTTAGACTTAATATCAACAATGCCATTGGATTCTGAAGCAAGACAGCAGGCCGGCGTTCTTGAATAACTCAGTTTCTGAGGTTCACCATGCTTATGCTCGCTCCATCCTCTACTCAATAGAGGTATTATGTTGTATGAAGAACCAATGGTTTATGTTGCGCAACCATTTGTTAATTAATAGTGTTGCAACTAGTTCCATGGGTTGAGGAAGGCCACCTTTTCCTCCTCCTTCTCATGGTGGTTATGCTACTAGAGGTAGAGGTCGTGGAGTTTATCCTTTCAACTCCAAACCTTGCCAGATCTGTCATAAAATAGGTCATAGGGCAGATAAATGTTAGTACTTCAGGAATGAGGCTTCTAGTTATTCACATGGGGCACATAGTGGTAATACTACACAAGCATATTATACTGATGCAAGTGCTTCATATTTGCTTGTAATTAACGTCTGAGTAATATATTGTGGTAACACCTAATATTAGTTATATCAATGTCTAATATGCTAATACTTGTCATCATACGGCTAATACTAGTACTATTACTGCTATTTTAATCCTAGTACATAAGCTACAGACTCGATTGATATAGTAAATCTGATTAAGATGTGTTAAATTCTTTTGTGACACCACTACTACAAAAAACACTTGTCACATATGTTATTTTCACCTTTCTATGTCCGTTTTCAAGAGGACTTCTATACAAGTGATGTAGTAAGTTTTCTTATCTACGTTTGTTTTTTAATAGACATAGAAAATATATTTTGCAAAGAAATGGACTTGGAAAGTATGACTTACCACATGTTAAGTCATACTTTCGATGTGGTAAGTCATGCTTTCCACATCTGTTTTCTTAAAAACAGATGTGGAAAGTCTTTTTTTCTTTTTTTTTAAAAACAGCTTTTTTTGTGTTAGAATAACCTCCAATCCAAGACAGTTTTTATAAATTTATTCCCTATAAATAAGACCAGAAATGCATCATTTTTTAATCAAGGAATTTACACAAAATAAACTCATAACAACAAGAATTCTCATCTTAACAGAAAATTACAATCTTATTATGAGTCAAAAGAATATCATTTTGAGAGCTTCCATTGCATAGGTAAAATATCCTACAAACAATGAGCTCTTACTTGATAGAGTAACACAATGATTGCACAGGATGTTAGCCAAGTCCCATGGTAATGACAATTGGGTAATTTTGATGAAAACAAATGACAAACTACAACAGATTGACATTCCATGACAAAATTCAAAATCTTGATTCACAGGCTTCTGAAAACGAAACAAAATATGCTATTCAAGGAAAAAAAAAACTAAATCATAGAAGTTAGTACAACTCTTTTCTTGCCTGTGGGCAAGTTGCACACTCACCTCTTAGTAGTAACTATGTTACACTCTTTCTCAGAACCCCACTATGTTTTATAGTATCCCCTCTAATTCATTCTTTCATTCAGTGCATATGCAAGCACATCATATTCCTCCATGTACCACACATCCCACACCATTGCCCCTGCAGGAAACCAAAACTAGTATATCATAAATTGAAGTGTTTCAAGTAATTAACAAAGCACCAGAATGAATAACGTAAACAATGTCAATTGTTACTGGAATTAAGGTCCATGGCACAAGAAACAAAATGAATAATAAATATAAAGATTTCAAAAATTAGAAGTCCTTACAGAATTTCACTCCATAGATAACCCATAAAGATAGACAATATAAAACTATATTAAGAAAATATCAATTTAAGACAAACTATGTCTACACTTTACAATGATGCTATTCACTTCAACAACAACATGACCTTAACAAAAATAAGTAGGAATTAATGAATAACATGAAGTCATAAGCCCTTAACAGGGTAGAATATCAACACTTGACAGCAATTTCAATATCAAATGCAACTGAGGTAAAAATTGTTCTGTTCAATCGTCTAGAGAAATTACTGTTGACAAGTTCAAATAATTTTGAAGCTTTTAGCATCATCATCAAAATATATTCCAAACAATCACTAATTCCCCTGTGCGATGCACGGGATGCACTGCATATTGGAAATATTGGACAAAAAAATGCATCACACAAAAGATCATTAGTTTCATCCAAGATCATTAGTTCCTACATATTATGGTGTCTAACTTCAAGATACAGGCAATGATGATGGAAATATGTGCAGGCTTGTGGTGTGAAATATATATATATGGAGTCGATCTAAATCAAGCACTACAGATGGGGTTATCTTTAAGGTTTGCATTGATATCACTTCGTGAGGAAGATTATGATCTTCAACAAAAGATCATTAGTTTCACCCAAGAACAATGTACTGCACAAAAGAAAACTTTCACAATGGGGGTAGCAAATACCTATAGGTTAAACAACTTACAAGATGACCTACAACCTCCTTGGGAAATCATAGAAGTCACACCTTAAAGGTCTGTTTGGTGTGAAGGATTTGGAGGGGAGGGGAAGGGAAATTTCTCTGAGTTGAATTTTAAAAAATTGAAGAAGTGGGATAATAAAATTTTAATAAAGAGAATATATAAGATAAAAAAGTAAGAAAAACTAATTAAAATTTTTTAACCCCATTTCTCTAATTTTTTTAAATTCAACTTAAAAATTTTTTTCCTCCGCCTACTTTCCCTCCCCTCCCTTCTCCTTATACCAAACAAGCCCTAAAGGTCAAAACTGAAAAAATCTCCATGTAGTGATTCCCTTCATATCAACAAGTCACATCCCATAACCGCCAAACACCATTCTTGTGTGAGTATGAAAACTCATTCATTTTCCTCGGCCAAATCTGCATTGTCATCTCTCCCCATAGTTGGGCCCCAAACCCTCACACTCTACAATGGAGCTCATCAATCAAACAACCCAACCATTAACATGAAATCCCAAATTTTCCGAAAAAGGAAATGATCATGACCCATTTATAAGAATTATAAGGGACTGGAGTATAAAATGGTACATATTTCAAACTCAGCCCATTGGTTTTATGTCAAACTTACACGGACAAAACTATTACACAACAGACTAATTAGTAAATAACTTAGGGATTCAGATAAATGTAAACCACTTGCTTGCCTCTGTAAACAAAAGCTTGATTTGCTTTACTTCACATAATTTTTTTAGTGCATTGAGCCCCGCATGTGAGAAGAATATTGATTTTTTCCAGCACATTGAGCCCCAAACACTCCTTAGTTAACATCAGATAACCAATAGTAACTTGCTAATAATTATTTTATCCCGGATACATGTTAGCCATCATAGCGATCAGTTAGGAAGTATTAAGTATAACGTCCATCTTTAATTATGAGGTTGCTTCACTCCCTTAAATAGAAACATTCATAATGGACATTTAAAATCTTTACTTGGTCTAATGTTCACTTGTTCGATTTAAACTATTCCTCTCATCATCCTTTATGTTCCTGGATCAACCGATCAAGTCATGTAGTATTAAGCAATGGAAACCCATGAAAACCAAAATCCTAAGTACATCCTTAACTCCTAATGCTTGTGCTTGTTCATCTCATGATACTAACTAAATCCTTAGATGAATACAATATTAGTGCAGCATCCTCAATCCTTGACTTCATATATGCGAGCATCCATAATTGTTATGTACCATTTTGTTCAAATTACGCACATATTCTAATTAAGGGCGGGAACATAATATGTATGATCGTATTCAAATTAAGGGTGAGAAAACTAATACCTTACGTTAGTCGTGTGGAAAATAAACCAAGTCGTCTTATAATTAGAAACCAAAAAACATCAAGAATTCGCATTAACCCCAGCAAAAACCATAAAAGGCAATGACAACTGGAAGTCATCCCATCTGAATCCCAACCCAAAGCAACAAAAGCTAATCTACCCCTAACTGGATAGAAACGTTAGCCCTCAATGCTTCCATGATATTCCAAGTAGCTCCCTCCTAACAGGTAGCATCTCATTAAAAGTGAAGTTCCAGAAAATCCTTATTGCACCAATGAAGCTCACCATGGTCACCTCGTCTGAAAAACAAAGTCATTAGAAGGAAAATAACTCTACAATCAGTATATACTAAGGTATAGGCTGCTCATCCATACCTCCCTCTTTGTGTACCATTCCATATTGAACAATAACCACCAGGTTCACCATAGTCCTAACACGAGTATAGTCCAATCATGCCTGTTTCCATTTTCACCATGGATGGACACCGAGATCATGTCCCGCCCAAAGAAATATGGGGGGAAAAGGTCATTACCAAATACCATAAAGTAAATCCAAAAGAAGCAATAGTAAAACTAAAAATAGCTCAACGGCTTGTCCTCAAGCTCAAACGACAGCTCTTGAGACATATTGCCTCCAACTCATTGCCACCAAAACTGGACAGGAGAACAGAGCAGACTACACACATTTGTATACATTCATAACAATTTTCATGTCAAAATAAACAACAAAAAACTAATACCATGACAGACAAATAAGAACCAAACAAAAGAAACAATAGAAAACTTGTACCTCTGCAAGGCGGAATCCACTCCTTCCTTAAATCAACAACGTCCCTCAACTTAAACCCATGTCAACATAATACTCTTAAACAAAAGTAGTCGGGAGCACCTCGATATGGTAGTTGTCATAATACCCTATCTGCTTCTGCCACAATAAAATCCTTTAATAGAAGACCCTGTCCACGTCTAGTTTGTTGGTGAAACGGTCGATCGCCATGTCACTACCCAGCCTCATTAACATTCACGTACCCTATGTTTGTTTGACATCAACAAATATTAGAAACACATAAAAACAACATGTATGCACCTAATATAGAAGTGTACCCCATCATCGAAGATGATCAGGTCAATTGCTAGCACATGCTCTGGGTAACCGCAGTCTGTACCAAATAGTTCTAAGTCCGTTTGAGCAAATGATTGGTCCACCTTCACCAGGACTCTCCATGAGGTCGTATCCAAAGAGATTCTATCCAACATGCTGTAAACACTAGCCATTTGTAAGCAGAGGTTGAAGAGTTTCAGACAAGAGAAGAAGAGGAACAAAAAGGCGTGAATGAAGAAGAAATGATGATGTGAACATGCATTACCATCATCCATGTATTTTATGAAATCATCACACCTCATTAATGAAACCCACCCACACAAACTACTACAATAAATGACTTAAAGAGTATCTAGAGCTGGAAAGACAGCATGGAACCAAAATATGCCCTAGAAAACGTATACATGCCTAATAGAGACTCAAACCAATGAACCTTAAACATTCCAAGAACAAACAGACTATAATACAGGGGAAGTTTGGAGAGCAATAAAGAGCTAGCATCCCTCCTAGGATTGAATCCCATACCCCCTTCATTTATGATGAATGAATTGGATCCCAAAGATGAACAAATAAAGAATGAGAATGACGTGGACTTCCAACACAAACCATCTCAAGCTCAACTAAGTACAAACCAAGATGTCCAACTAATGAGACTGCACAAAGCCCAAGTAAAAATGCCGTTGTATCATGGAGACAAATAAAAGGCATCACTGTTCATATGAACATTGATTTAAGAGAGGAGCCACATGTAGAAATCGGCTTGGCTAAGCCAAACAGTATATAGATTTAAGTAGATAAGTAGATAATATCATAGCATAAGATAAGATTAAGAACATTAGAGTTGAAGCCAAATTTCACACTTCAATTGAAGAAGTTATATGACTGCATGCATAACTACAGATATAATTTGCAGCAAATGGCATGACAGGCAATGAGAATAAATTTTCTAACTTGTCACAAATCTGCAAATTACTACACTGGTTACAAACCCAATGATTGTCGACACCATTAAAATGCAAGAGTGGCTGCATGCTGCAAATGAACCAAGATAAAATATCTCTTCCTCCGTCTAATGGTTTTTTGGAGCTAGAGAAACATCAAAACCTTTGTAAGAAGAAAAATATATTATCTTCACATAAGAAAACAAATTAATAAAATTTCTTTACACTTATGCAATGAGAAACTAGCCATTCAAATATCTGATCATTTAGCACATTCAAACAAAACTTGCCTAAAAGAACAATAATGTGTGATAAAGAACAAAAATTGCAAATTAATTTATGCATTAGGAGTACATCCTTAGAGGCAATTCCAACTTCTTCTTGATGGAGCTTGGCAATCAAATCTTCGGCAACACCTGGCTAGTAGTCTCCATCAAAATATGGAAGCCTTGCAACAGTAACCTTTGCCCTACATTCACCAGTAGATGCAAAGAAATGGCCATACATGCTTGTGTCATCGACCACAATATCTTCTTTGACAGTTTTTTTCAGCATGGATAAGAACCTGAAGAAACAAGTCCACATAAGTTTAATAAACAAATCAACCACTACGGATATGTAGCACAACTACACTTGTTTCCCTTTTATCTGGTAAGTGTGTGTTTGGATTAGCTTTTGTAGAATAGTTTTTACGATTTACAAGGTAAGTAAGTGAGAGGAGTTTTGTCTCGATTTACTGTAAAGGGCTTTTGAAACCACGGTTTGGGGCTTACTCAAACACACAGTTACACTAAGGCTTTGTTTGGTTGGAGGTTTTAATAAGTTAGGTTAGGTTGGGGTTGGGTTGAAGATTAAAAATAGGTGTTTGATTGGAAGGAGATTAGGTTAGGTGTGGGAGGTTTTTTTGTCCTCTAGTGGTAACCTCTTCCACTTCACAAAACCTTCAAATTTGGGGTTTTTTCTAGGTGAGAAAAATTTTGTGTCTAATTGTAACTAAATTTCCCATGGTAATTTTTTAAAATTCAAGCATGCCCTCCCTAAAGTCGTCACTTTGTCCGTAATTCATTTTGTTTCATTCCCTCTCTAGCGCGAAATCCCATTTTCTCTCATCTTGATCGCGCGATCTACAGGTGAGTGTTGTCTCCGGTTGGTCCTCTAGCTGCCGTCGCCATCAACTACCTCAGCTGCCACCATCGTTGATCATCGAAGGTAGCTGCCAGTCATTTTTCCTGTATCGAGTCAGCTGCTTTGCCATGCTGCTTCTCCACTGTATCAAGGATAGATCGTGAAAACTTCTCTTTGCAAGAGACCGTGAAGTTGAAGAGGGAGAGGAGAGAGTAAAAAGGGTGGGAGGCGGAGAAGAGGGGAGAGATGAGATTGTAGATTGCTGAAGCTTGAAGAGGAGGCGGCGAAGAGGAGACCGTCAGATAAATTTTTTGTACAATATGCTTATTCGATTACTCGAGGGATCACTTGAGTAATCTGCAAAGTTATTTGAAACATTACTTGAGGGATCACTCGAGTAACGTGTGAGAATGTCATTACTCGAGGGATCACTCGAGTAATCTACAAAGCTATTTGAAGCATTACTCGAGTAACGTGTGAGAATGACATTACTCGAGGGATCACTCGTGTAATTTGCAAAGTTATTTGAAACGTTACTCGAGTGATCCCTCAAGTAATGTAGGACCATTACTCGAGGGCCTCGAGTAATACCTTCAAAAATCTCACAGTGTTCCTTTCTCCAATTAATTTAACTCCAACTTTTTTATTATATATTGTAAAAGAAGAAAGAAAATATGTAGAAGGGCATTTTTGTCCACTTATAATTCACTCACCTAACCTAACCTCCTGAACCAAACAAGATACCAAACTTCACCTATCCTCTTTTTGAACCAAACAATATTATAACCTTCTTTAACCTAACTTAAATAAACTTCACTTAATCTAACCTCCATTAAACCAAATACACCCTAAAACTCACCAAGCCCAAAGTTTATCAAATCTAGGAGACTTTTGAGATTTTGGATGACAATACAATATATAATCTTCTCGCTTCACTGGAGGACACACCCAAATATAACATCTAGTAAAACCACATTTCTTGCAATATTCAAGGTATCCGATCTAACCAAAAAAACATATATAACTAATCATATTAAAAATCTTCAAGAAAAGCTACCACACCAATATAAACATTAAATAGAAAGCTTACTAGAATTTCATGGTAAACATATGTCCAAAGAGCATCTCTGGTAACTACTTTAACCACATGCTAAAAATACTTCACAGAATCAAGATATGAAAGATGTACTTGTCACTAATTAGGAAATTGGCATTCAAGTCCAAATTCTTGCACATACATCAAACTCTAACTTAACACTCACCTCAGGATGGCTGGCCAAAAAATCATAAAGCATAGAGACTATAAAAGTTTGGAAGGTGTTCACTGTAAGTGAAAGTAATTAGGAAGAAGCATACAGGATGCTACTGAATTACTAACTCTAATCCTAATTATAAGACAAAGTTGACTTTTTTTGGAGAAATTAAGGAAACCAATTTTTGTGTGTTTGGATTAGCTTTTTTTTAATAGCTTTTATGACTTACGAGGTAAGTGTGTGAGAGGAGTTTTGTCTCGGGTTGCGCAAACCATAGTTTGAAACCATGGTTTGGGATGTTACCAAACACACAATTTAGAGTATTTATATTTTATTTTTTTCCTCCAAACTAATTAATTTGACTAATAAACTAATATATAATCTAAGGATACTAAAAATATAAACACTCTAAAGTAATTTAATTGGCTTCCTTAATTTCTCCGAAAAAGTCAACTTTGTCTTATAATTAGGACCGGAGAGAGTATATTATTCATAATTGTTAAGCAAATTGCGTCTAGCAACTTTGGCTCTTCCACTTTTCTATCAGTGTGACTGAAAACCAATATCCAAAAGCATATTATAGGCATAAGTTTTAGTGATAAAAATACATATATATGGCAAAACACAGGATGCACACTTACACTTTTGTTATGGAAAATTTTGTGTGCTTGCCAGAGGAATCCAGGAAGACATTTGCCTTAACCACATTCATCCCTAAGTTCTTTAAAGCATTCATCGGTATATATGATGGGAAAGTTGTTTATTTCTTCTATGTTTTAACGTTTTTATTGGAGCAAATAATCAAACATGAAAAAAGCAGCTTCCTCTAAAAAGTGCAAAGGTGTGTTGCTCGAGGGATAAGTGAAGTTCTTGAAGATTGAAAATCTGACAAAATAGTATGATAAAATTGTAACAGAGAATGGACACAAAACTATGGGGCAGACCTAGCTGAACGTTAGACTTAATGAGGACAGTTAATTTTTTGGAATCACCCAGAAACCTAGCATTAACATTTCAAAATAGAGTAATGGTTCAGGAGAAGCATCAATAAAGAAGAATTCTAATAATTCAGACTGAACCAAAGAAATAAAGTATATTTAAAATTATTGAAATAGATTGCGTGTAGAACAAGAAAGTGCGAAGTAGAAAAGAGAGTAAAATTCAAGGAGGAGTACCTTACAGCAGAGGAAGAAAGCATTTTAGCTTCCGATTCAAAGAGATCTCCGGTGAAGCTTGATTGCCACAAACAACCAAATCCCTAAAAATGACATGATGCTACACCCCTGGGAGGTTACTCAGGAAATCAAATTCGAGGCAATAAAAAGGCACTACTACAAAAAACCAAATCTGTGGCGCTTATAATTGCATTAGCTGTGGCGCTTGCGAAATGCCACCTATCTTAACGCTACTAAAAAAAACTGTGGCGCTTGGAAGCGCCACAGATTTTTAATTTTATTTTATTTTTAAAAAGCACTTCCTGTGGCGCCTGGCCAGCCAGGCGCCACAGAAAGTCTATCACTCCTGTGGCGCCTGGCTGGCCAGGCGCCACAGTAGATTTTTTTTTTTTTAATTTTTCTTTCTACCTCCTGTGGCGCCTGGCTGGCCAGGCGCCACAGTAGGTCTTTTTTTTTTTTTTTTTAAATTCTTCGTTTTGGTTTATTTAGCATATTTTTTCCTAATATTTTTTGGGTTTTTTGTGTTGGTTTTTTTTTTAGCATATTTTTTCCTCATGCATATATAATTATAGTCTGCAAGGTTTAATAAGAACAAGAATAGATAACTTTAAAATGATACCAACAAATGATTGATTAGCTAAAGTATAGTAGTAATGAAAATTGTTAAATACAATATACTGTAAACCTAACTGAATGAAATATAATACAACAAATTCAACTTGAACAAACATGCATGACACAACAATTATATTGGCAATTAGAAACAACACAAAAAAAACCAACTAGTGAATTTAATAGTAAATATAGCTACCTAGGGATTTGCCTAAACACATATTCACACCATTCCTCGATCACTTCATTAACCTGATAGTCTGTCAAAGCGTCACAACGTTGATCTTCATAATACTACAGATATATACAATCAGACACAAGTTAGAACGAATTAAAATCAGTAAAACATAACTGTCAGGCACTAATTCAATTTCATTACAACACAATATGAAGTGCAACTAAATGACTTACTTTTTGAGGAATAAATGGTTGATCATGCATAATAACATCCTTCATAAATTTCATGATATAGTACCCACAATCATTGTCATTAGGTTGGAAAGGGCACTGCAATAATATAATGCAATATTTAACTCTGTTCATGAATAAAAAGTGTTTACTAACAAATTCTAAGTAAAGTCAAATATCAATACCTGTATCTTCTTCCAAGGATAACTAAGACGGGGGTCAGTAGCTTTAGAATAGTTTAACGTGACAGACGACCGATATGCAGTCAATGCGCTAACAAAAGAAACAGAAAATGATTACTTTTGATTATACAATCACGTTCGCAAATATTTATACATAGGCACGTATACTTACCTACTGATCAATAGCATCATATCAAAACGGTCTTGTGGAAGACCATTTTGTAGAGGATCCACATAATAAATGCGAGGGCCTGAAGGTTCTGCTGGATTGATAACAATCAATATCCAATGGCGCCTAAAATATATTTTAAAAATATTTTTTGAACAATCATGTTATGATAGAAGTTAAACAATAAAATCAAAAATTGTACCAATAATAACTTACCCCGCATTATACGGCACTAAAATAATGTATTTGCTGTCGCTTTCTTGCTAAAGTAATCTTTCAGCCCATTAGACTGCGCAGTCACATCTATTTTACCCTCATGATTACCAACGAGAAAAGGGTTGACAAATGCGAATTGGACCCTCTGTGTATCCATTAAAACGTCCTGGTCCAAATGCCTGGTATAAAACATACAGTGTCATGAGAAACAAAAGAAATGGAACGAGATATATCAATAACAGTGATAAACGATGATAGTGAAGTACCTTATCTAGATGTTGATAGCCGAAGCACTAACCCAATCACGAGCACATATTTCCTGCACGACCTCGGCAGTAATATAATCAACTAGACCACCAACATTGTAGATATGTCTTGGAATACGTAATGGCACTACTCCCTCACCGATCAATTGTGGTGCAATCAATATTAATTGATCGAGATATGAGGTATGTCTTCTTCTGCTCTGTTGGCTGGCCGATGCTTTTGACTTGGGTTGTGTTGTTGAAGACTTTGAAATCTTACCCTGCGCAAATCAGAAAATTAAATCATAGTTCGAGATGAAAGTTCGAAGGAAAAGTGCAGGGAATTTTGAATGAACGACCTTTCCACATGGCTCGATAAGACCTATTGGCCAAGCAACATAGCCACCTACAACATCTGCCACCTTATTTTGCTCATCTTGAGACGCGATCGGTAAGAGGGCGTCTTCGTTCGTGCAGACGTCAACCCTAACCCGAAGTGTGTTATCGGGTAACGGTGAATTGTGCAGTATGTCCTCACCAGTGTTGTAGGCAACACCTACTGCAACCGCGTGCTTGGATGCTTGCTCGACATATAGCTTGCATTGAAATTCCCCCTACAGAAAATAGAGTTAATATGTTAAATTCGCTTAATTATAATTTAACATAAAGTTAAGTAGAAAAGAAATTAATTACCGAAGGCAAAGGGACTTTAGGCATGGAATTGTAGCTATCTCTGAAACTTGGGCTATCACAGAACGGAACATTTGGTGTTGGCCTACCCTGGACCAACTGTTGTATTTGCGTTGTTAACAACGCATTCTGTTCTTGCAGCAAACGCATTTGTTCGGTGAATTGTTCTTCTCGTTGTTCCTTGTAGCGCATTTGTTGTTGAAGTTCTTGCATTTGATGCTTAAAGCTAGACATCTCGTCACGTAGGTGGGAAACATCACTTCTACTCGAGCACTTCTGACGTCCGAAGTATGCTGATGGGGTGACTCCAAAACCAGTACCCCGAACACGACCATCATACTCGGGTACTGGTAACGCTCTGCTCAATAAATCGTCCCGACCAACATAGGTCGCCAACGCAGGATCCTCCTGTGTCATTTGTCGCTTTCCCAAAAAGAATTACAATGAAAATTAGTTATTATAAATGGAGTTCATTTAAGTAAAGCCAATTATTTATTGAACGCATAATATAATTGAATACTTACACAATATTCGGCTACTCTTCTTGCTTCCTCACTACGAATTTCACCTTTCTTATTTGTGACACCCTTGACCCACAGCTCATGTCGTGGAACCTGTGTAATTTCTGAGCTTGATTCTTGTATCTGCACATCGAAGTTAGTTGAAGTTAAATGATATTCATACAATTTTTATTATGAATGAAATAATCATCAATTCGTACCATTTTTCTTTCTAAAATTCCGTATGAAACAGGTCCTTGTGTGTATCGGTATGGCATGTTGGTCACGTTAGCTCGATTCTTCTCGCTCAACTCCTAGTTAAATTAAAATGATTCATATAAATATATAAATGTTACTTACAAATACGTACATTACACGTAATAGGGAAAAATAAACAAATCCCCTTACCAGGAAATCAGGAGTTGTATGTGTTGTGATAAACTCATCCCACATTGCTTGAGTGATGATTCCTTCGTACAATGGATAAGGCGGTGTAGTAATGATATCATCATTATCATCCCTCAAGAAATATTTGACGAGATCAGAACGAAACTTTCGCAAAATTTTTCCGGCTTTTCTCATTACGAAGTTCTTCCGATCATCATCAATAATAAAAACACTCTGTAAACAAGTCAAAAAACATATATCATATATAAGATTGAAATGAAGTGAAACAAAGCAAACCGAATAAATATATAATTAAGGTGTTACCTGTATTTCAGCCCAGATCCCATCCTCATAACTTTTCTTTACCATTTTCCAATTTTGAACTGTAATAGGGACTCTGTCTCGAACCGTAGTCTCGATGAAGTTATTTAACGAGGTACTGTTCTCCCCAACCGGGTTCCCAAGTTCATTCCTCTCTACTTGTAACTTGATCCCGTTACTTCTCAGTCTGATCAACCTCGCCATAACTGTCCTGCCACGTCTGACATTCACCTCAAATCTCTGTCTACCAATGTGCCTGGGAACGTCATCAATGTCATCAGGTACGGGACTGGGAACGTCATCAATGTCATGATGTGGTGAGTCCATACTCCTGCAAGTGAAATAAACCAAATCAAAACATCAGTACACAATGGTCTTGTATGTCAACGAAAGCAAATTATTTTGAAATTTATAAAAACATACGTACAAGTAAATGAGTCAAGGCAATCATTATCTTTTCCTTTTTCTTGTTTGATTTAAAATTTTATTCTTCAGAATTCGTGTTGGATTGAGAATTGTGTACCTCTTGACCCAAGTTCCCTCTTTATGATCATGTCTCACGTATAGGGGTCCATCTCCATCTTCATCTTCATCTGCATTTCCATCTATATCAATCTCTGCTGACCACAAATTCTCGAATGAAGGATCATCATTATTGATGTTCAAATATTCATTACTTTCAAAATCAACTTCTGCTTGACGATTCTTGTTGGATGGAAGTACAATAGACCAATTCTTCTTAGCAGGATCAGGAATGTAAAATGCTTGTTCTGCCTGTGCTGCTAAAATAAAAGGATAATCTTCATACCAAACCTTAGAAAGGTCCACTTGCACAAAGCCTAAGTCATCTATCCGCAATCCACTGTTGTTGTTAACCCACTGACATTTGAAGACAGGGACCCTGAACATAGAGTAATCTAACTCCTATATGCATTCAATGACACCAAAGTATGACATTGATGCATAGATAGGGTGTGTATCTTTAGCACTGGATCTATGCCAAGAATCAGCAACAAGTGTTACCCCACTATTCTGCATCGTGCTCTGTTTATCATGGTCTTGTGTATAAAATGTGTAACCGTTGATTGCATAACCATTGTAAGATAATACATGTAAGCTCGGTCCCTTCGACAGGCACTTCAATTTTTCGGAAACTGAATCAGGATTCCTCTCCATCTCATCGTTAATACGATTTTTCAACCAGCCTGCAAAGTGTTTATTGTGTTCTGTTGTTAATAAATTTTCATTCCCATCACCATGTACCAATCGGAGAGCATCCTTGTGTTCTTCTACATACGGTTCGACCTCATCAGTGTTATGTAGGACATACAAGTGGGCTTGATCCCGTTCAGTCACTGATATCGTTATTACATCACTCCCCGTTATTCCTTTCCCTGATCTTCGGCCATCATGACGGGACTTGGGGATCCCTACAGGGTCAACATTTGATAGAAAATCAGCACAGAAGTCACTTGCTTCTTCAACCATGTAACTTTCAGCGATACAACCCTCTGGACGGTATCTATTTTTCACATACCCCTTTAATATTTTCATGAATTGTTCATTTGGGTACATCCATCTCAAGTACACTGGACCGCATAATTGAGTTTCTTTGACCAAGTGTACAGTTAGATGTACCATAATGTCAAAAAAAGAAGGCGGAAAATACATTTCAAGTTCACACAGAGTACACACAATCAGCCTTTGCAAATCTTGTAACCTGGTTGAATCAACCACTTTACTGCAGATCAACTTGAAAAACACGCAAAGTTTCGTGATAGTGTTCCTTAATTTTTTGGGTAAAATGGATCGTATACCAACCGGTAGGAAATTTTGCATGAGCACATGACAATCATGAGATTTAAGGTTCTTTAACTTCAACTCTTTTACCGATACAAGGTTCTTTATATTTGAAGAGTAGCCCTCGGGAACTTTAATTCCTTGTAGAAACTCACAAAACAATTTCTTCTCTTTCCTCGACAGAGTGTATGCCGCTGGCGGTAGATAGGTACGAGAACTTTGCTCAATCGGTGCCAACTCTTCTCTAATTCCCAAGTTCACTAAATCCAACCTCGAATTGACATTGTCCTTGCTTTTTCCTTGGATATTAAGCAATGTGCCAATTAGACTATCACAGATATTTTTTTCTATGTGCATCACATCAAGAAAATGCCTCACATATAAAGACTTCCAATATGGAAGTTCAAAGAAAATAGACTTTTTCTTCCAACCGCTTGTCTCGATTTGTTTTGCAAAAGGTTTGCCAAAATTATTCTCCAAGTCTTTTACCTTGGAATACACCTGGGAACCGGTCAACATCTTCGGCGGGCTACCTTCTTCTGCATCACCATTGAAAGGCTTTTTCCACTTCCTCCAACGATGTTGTGATGGTAAGAATCTTCGATGCCCCATGTAAACATTTTTCTTACAATGATGAAGTCGCATTGAATGAGTGTCATCTTCACATATAGGGCATGCACCATATCCTTTGACGCTGTATCCTGACAAATTTCCATAAGCAGGGAAATCATTAATTGTGCCAAACAACATGGCTTTCAAAGTGAAACTTTCTTCCATGTAGCCGTCATACACACTAACGCCTTCATCCCAAAGCAGCTTCAGGTCATCAATTAAAGGAGCCAAGTATACATCTATATCATTCCCAGGTTGCCTTGGCCCAGAAATTAACATGGACAATATCATAAACTTGCGTTTCATGATTAAGTGTGGAGGAAGGTTATAAATCATCAATATCACCGGCCACGTGCTATGTGTGCTACTCTGAACACCGTGCGGATTAATTCCATCAGTTGACAGTGCAAGGCGAAGGTTCCTGACTTCATCAGCAAAGTCAGGGTACTCATGATCAATTTTTTTCCATTGAGGAGCGTCTGCAGGGTGTCTAAGCTTCGTGTCTTTAATCCTTTCATCTGCATGCCATGTCAACTGCTTAGCAATCTCTGCATTACTATACAGTCGCCTGAATCTCGGAACAATGGGAAAATACCATAGCACCTTCAAAGGACTTTTTCCTTTCTTCTTCCTATATCGAGATGCGTTGCATTTAGGGCACTTCTCCAACGTTGCATACTGATTTCGAAATAATACGCAATCGTTAGGACATGCATGTATCTTCTCATATCCCATACCGGTTGTAGAGCAAAGAATTCGCTTTGCCTTGTATGTCTTGGTTGGAAGTACATTTTCTTCTGGAAGCATATCTTGCAACAGTTCAAGCAATGCGGTAAAACCCAAATCACTCAATCCGTAGCGAGCTTTAAAGTTGTACAACTTCAACACTGCTAGCAATCTTGTGTATTTAGTACTTCCGACATATAATGGTTTCTCTGCATCACCTTTTAACTTCTCATATTCGTTAGGGCAGTTATGAAGCACCCCTTCAACTATATTTACCATTTCTTCAAGACCATCATCTTCAACAAACATGCTTTGATCAAATTCATCCGAGGCACCACCCGTGGTATGCACGCGATCACTATATGGCTCGTTGGTCTCACCATGCCTTGTCCATCATATATATGTTTGATCAATACCATAACACACTAGATGATCTAGCAAATCAAGTTGACTAATCCGCTTTCCAAAACAACAGGATAAGCAAGGACATAAGATTTTGCCAGGATCTTTTGTGTGCTCAGTTGCAAATGTAATAAAATCCTTCACCCCATCTATATATTCCCTTGAACATCGATTAGATGACATCCATTTACGATCCATCTATGGGCTTCAATCTATTTTTTTAAAAAATTACGTGGTTAGTTGTATGACTATTGCATTTACTAATTACTTTTATATTCTCTTACCAATTTTAATTTAAAATAACATACACCACATGAATCTTCATAATTGAAGTTTTCTAAGTCTTAAACTGAATATTTAAATTGCCAAATAATTCATTAATTATTCCCAGGCATTATAATAAAATTTTACAACTCATAACAAAAGAAACCATATTTGCCACAATAATATATCATAGTTAAATTAGAAAACATTACAAGTCAATAAATAAAATACAAGTGTTAAGAATATATAAATAATTATTTTGCTTATGCAATTAATAAATAACAATCATTAGAACACCTACAAATTATAACAAAAAAATTTAACTAAAATCACATTTGTAAGCTCAAAATTTAAAAAACATACCGTAAATAGAAGCTTCAATAGACTGATGAACTTAAACTACAAACACAAATTAAATATAAACAAATCAATAAAATATTTGAGGTTCTAAGTTATTATTTAAAATAATAATATGTGTAATAAACATCAAAATATAATAAAATCAAAAAATATGATTCAGAAAAAAAAATAAAGAAAATAAAATAAAATGGAAAAAGAAAGCATAATCCCAACATTAATTAACAATATTTTTCTATCAATTTCTCTTAAAACATCTAAGAATCTTAAATTTTTTAATTTTGGAACATCACATACGGGTTTGTTTGCAATTAACCTAAACTTCATAATCACTTAATACCTGCAATGTAATTCCCTAATTTCTCTCAACAGTTATTGTATATTTATACAGGCACACACAACTCTTCTTGTTACGTTCCTCATCCCCATTTGTTTTATTCCCTTAAGTTCCTACTCATACACATATGTAGGCTTTTTAGGGTTTATCTTTTCAAGGGCCAAAATCCAAATATTCAAATCTATTTCTACCTGTAATAGTCCCCGATAGTCCTAGCTAGCTATGATAAGATGAGACAGGTTTTTTTCATATTTTTTAAGTCTTTAGTCTTAGTTAGTAAATCACTGGCAAAAAAAAAAAAAAGTTAGTAAATCAATTTTTTTAAAATGAAAAGTTGGTTTTTCACCGAAAATATTTACTATATATAGTGTTTTTATGGTGATACTTATTTATTATATAGATCTAATTACATGTATCACATGCAATCTATAAATTTTATATACTTTTTAGTAATCACAAATAATTTTTTTATGATCCTATATTTCAAATATCCTTTCTACTTTTAATATATAATTTTGATATATTTATTTCTAAAAAATCATAAAAATCATATATTTTTCAAACATTATACATCTAAATCTATTTTTAAAGTGTATATATCATACAATCAAATATTTTAATTTATTAAATATCTTTTTTAAAAAAATTCAAACTTAAAAATCATATTGCACTAACTTTTATTCCAACTTTAATTTATAAATTATTATTTGTATAATTTTTTTTTTGTATATGCCAATTAGTTTATGTTTGTATTTTTTTAGGTTTAGTGTTTCATACAGTAAAAAGCAATTGGGCATGTATACATATACATGAGAATTTTTCTAATGAAAAAAGCTGGGTGTGTGTGGGGGATATATGCAGGAAAAAAAGAGAGGCAATGATGTGAACCTTTATATATTCAGGTGAAAAAAAAAACCCTTATATATATATCTATCTATCTATATATCATTCAAAAACGCAAAGGCATTGACTAACAGCATTGAAAGGAAGAGGGCAATTGGACAGAGTAGTGGCGTAATGAATGATTAATGGAATATATATGTACACACACGCCTACAAACAACAAACACATTTGTATATTATATATATATATATATAGGTGTTGTACATGTAAAGAGCAAAGAAACAAAACTAGAGATGGTCCCACAAAAAAAAAAAATCTGCCGACAGAGAGAGAGAGAGCGCATAATATATACATGGGCATTGTCTTCTCCTCTTGCATTTTAGTTACATTCTTTATTTTTTTTCTTGTGTTGATCATATCGGATGAAATTACATACTATATACTATTTCTAAATTGAATTGGTTTATGTACATGGGCATGCGTGTCATAACAGGGAAAAAAAACCATAGCAAGCATGGCATAAAAAAAAACAGCAGAACAACCTGAAAAAAAAAATTAATAAAAACAAAACGCAAGTTGTACTTACAGGTTGATCAGTGCAGTGGAGTGGGGGACCACGTAATTGCCGTTGGTGACGCAATCTTCAACGAGGGAAGGAAGAAATTTGAGCGCTAGCTACCAAATGGAGTGGGGACCAAAAGAGTTGAAGACAACGGAATAATACGGAAAGAAGTGGGGTTGGCAGTTGGAAAAATACAATAACGTGTGCGCGTGTGGGTGTAGTTTTAAGATATGAAGATGAGAAAATGGAGGGACGGGGTGCACGCAAAGAACAAATGGAAAGTGATAGAGGGAATAATTAAAGATAGAGAGAAAGAGATGGAGGGGGCTTGAAAGCGCGGTAAATGAAAGATTGGGGGGGGGGGGGGCGGGAAAACAAAAGGGGATAAGGGGGGGGGCGGGTTGGGATCTCATTGGTGGGGAAGGGATAAGATATCCAAATTTTTTTTTTTTTTTAAAAATGGTCAGGGGTGGCGCCTGTCCAGAAAGGCGCCACCCCTGAAATTTTTTTTTTTTTTAAACAAAAGGGTCATGGAGCGCCAATTCTGACAAAAAAAATAAATTTTTTTTTTAAAAAATATTAGGGGTGGCGCCTGGCCAGGTAGGCGCCACCCCTGACAAATTTTTTTTTTCTTTTTAAAAAAAAGGGTCATGGGAGCGCCAATTCTGACAAAAAAAATAATTTTTTTTTAAAAATATCAGGGGTGGCGCCTGGCCAGGTAGGCGCCACCCCAAACAAATTTTTTTTTTTTTTAAAAAAAAAGGGTCAAGGCCTCAGGGGTGCGCCAATTCTGACAAAAAATTTTTTTTTTTATTTATAAAATGTTATGGGTGGCGCCTGCCTGGCCAGGCACCACCCCTAACAAATTTTTTTTTGTTTTTTTCAAAAAGGGGTCAGGTGTAGGCCATTCCTGACCAATTTTTTTTTTTTTAAAAAGGATCAGGGGTGGCGCCTGGTTGGTCAGGCGCCACCCCTGACAAACAAATTTTATTTTTTTTTTAAAATGTCATGGGTGGCGCCTGGCAGCATAAGCTAGTGTGGCGCCTGGTGTGCCAGGCGCCACAGCTGCTCCACCTTGTCAAGAGTGGCGCCTGGCTAGGGCAGGCGCCACACTTGACCATACCAGCTGTGGCACCTACCCTTCCAGGCGCCACAGCTGGTTAAAAAAAAAACATATAATATAAAAAAAATAAGGGTTAAGGTGCAAAAATACACATGAGTTTTTCCCAAAAGTGCGTCTAACACCAAATGCTTTTTTTGAGAACAAAAGTCACTATGTGGTTACAAAAGTGGGGCAAAAGTCACATATAACGTTAAAGAGAAGATGTTGACCGTGGAATTGGATTTTTTTTGACTAAATGAAATGACGTGTACCTTGACTAGATAAAGGCAATGTCATATTCAAGGCAAAGAAAAAAAAAAGGCAATGTCATATTCTCTTTTACTGAGCTGTAACCTTCCGTCTTCTTCTTTGCCTCTTCTCCTCTAACCACCGTCTTCTCTCTCTATGATTCTCTAATGGCAATTTCTTCTGCAACTGCTTCCTCCAAGCTTATATTCCTTCATCCCTCTCCCTCTCCCTTCTCCTCTTCTTCCTCTTCTCTCTTTCTCTAAAGCCCCACAAACTCAAATCTGCCACAGCCCATCTCGCCTTTGTTTCTTTGAATTATCTTAGCTTTTTGATTTTGCCGTCAATCGGAGTAATATGGCAGTAGAAGCTTTGTTCTGAAAGAAAAAGAAAGAGCGCACGCACAATGTCGGAGTCGCCGCCGTCATCCATGACTCATCAAGTCTTGGAGATCAACTTGATCTCCGCACAAGATCTCAAACCGCCTACGTCACCTCGATGAAGGCTTCAAACCTATGCCGTGACCTGGGTCGACTCTTTCACCAAGCTCCGAACCCTTGTTGATCAAATCGGCAGTGAGAACTCTACCTGGAATTTCAGAGATAGGGTACAGGGACCTGAAGCCGTGGATCGAGTTCGCGAAGTGGTCGGACCTCAACTTTCAAAAAGAATTGAATTTGCCAAGGTAATGAGCCGAATTCTTCTTCGGCTTCGCAGTGAATTAGTTCTTTCAGTGATTTAATACTCTTGCTCTGGTTTGGTTTCAGGGCAATCTTAGAAATAAAGATGACTTGGAGAATCTATTCTCTAAAATAAAGTAGGTCGATGAACTGATTCGAATTTTCGCTTGCGTCTCTTAATTCGAAGTTTTATAGTAATTCCTTCATGAAGCTTAATGTCTCGTTCTATTCCTATTTCTTAGTGCTCTGTTTTTTATTTTTCCTTGTAAATCCAAGAAAAAAGTATAGTTCCTGAGAAATGTGTTTCGTTAATTGGGAAAAGACGATGGCATAGATTCGATGTTGTGATTCACTTCGCTAGTTTGAAAGTTGTCGGCGAAAGTGTTGCTAATCCACGTTGATACTTTGACGTTAATTTGATTGGCACCATCAATATCTAAAACGCTGATGACTTGTTTGATCTTGGAAACGGTCAAGTTGGTGAGTTGGGAACAGTAAAGACGGTGGCGATTCTGGTTCTGCGATTGAGAGGAATTGAGAAGACGAATGAGATGTCCAGTGGGAGCAGCTTCTTGATAGCCATCTGTTCTTCAGGTATTCCAGATCTACAGCCATGTCATCACAATTATTCCATAAACGGCAATTTCACAGTCAACGTCCTCTCATTAACGGAATATGTGACTTTTGCCCCACTTTTATAACCACATAGTTACTTTTGCTCTCAAAAAAAGCATTTGGTGTTAGACGCACTTTTGGAAAAAACTCATGTGTATTTTTGCACCTTAACCCAAAAAATAATAAATGAGCAGCTGTGACACTTCATTAAGGAAGTGCCACAAAATGTGCGCCACCTTTCAACCTTTTTGTAGTAGTGAGGGGAGAAATTCTTTTGTGTACTGAGCCTACTGCGTAATCGGTGGACTGTCCAATCAGAATTCAACAAGTCCTGTTTGATCACTCTGATATGACGCCTATATGTATCCTATCCTTTTTAGCTTTTTGGTGAGAAAAAAAATAATTATAATAATAATAAACAACTCTCCAAATGCTTTTTTACTCTCTTGCTCTTCTTTTCATTTTCTCGTTCAATGTGCTACTAAAACCTGACGTAATGCACCATTACCCAGTACATATCTCTTTCCCTCTTCTTTTTATTTTAACTTTTAAGAAGTTACTATTACCAAAACATAAAAGACAAAATTGCCACTCTATGAGAGCAAAACACAAATACATCACCAGTTAAAAAAAGAAAATATACATCAAAATAGTTGTTCAAAAATATATAGTAATCTCTCTTATTGTTTGGTACCCTTCTCTTTCACCCTTGTATTTTTCACTTCACCACTAAATGCATGCACGCTTCAGCCTGAAAAGGAAAAAGACAAAGAAAGACGCTTTGGCGAAAAAGAAAAGGGTAGAGGGTTAGATCAATTTATGTCATTGTGTAAATCGATTTATGTCATTGTGACAAAACATAGACAATGACATAAATCGGTTTTCACAATAATATAAATCGATTTATCATTATTGTCGCAATGATATAAATTGATTTGCACAATGACATAAATTGTTTTATCATTGTTGTCACAATGACATAAATTGATTTTCACAGTGAAACAAATCGATTTACAATGATATAAATGAATTTATCATTGTTGTCGCAATGACATAAATCGATTTGCACAATGACATAAATCGATTTATCATTCTTGTCACAATGACATAAATCGATTTTTGCAATGACATAAATTGATTTACAATATGACATAAATGGATTTATCATTGTTGTGGCAATGACATAAAATGATTTGCACAATGACATAAATCGATTTGCCTATATTGTAAATCAATTTATCATTGTTATCACAATGATATAAATCAATTTACAATATGACATAAATGAATTTATCATTGTTGTCACAATGACATAAATTGATTTGCCTGCCTATATTGTAAATCGATTTATCATTGTTGTCACAATGACATAAATCGATTTGCAATGTAACATAAATAAAAACATATACTTGATCATTGGTAAAAAAAACATATACATTAAAAATAATGAGAGTAAAATATTTTCATTTCTAGTATTCTCTCCCCTTATCTTTCCCTTACTTTTCTCTTCATTCAAACATAGGATAAAGGATTGAAGGCAGTCACTAATTTGGTGTAAACATAGCTAGTGGTGTCCAGGCTGATGACTGTGTTTCCTGAAAATGCATTGATATAAATTAGATTCAATATAATTAATTGGCATATCTTTTATCAACATAATATAACTAGTTAAAGTATACCTAGTTTAAATTGTTGCTCATGTCATTCATGTGAATGGGCTTCCAATGTTCCAAGTGCCATAAAAAACATGTAGGATCATAGAAAGGCTACTAGGTACCAGTTGAGACGAATTGACCTATAATATAACTCAATTAGATTCAACAAGAATGATTTAAAACATAATGATCATGTTTATTAATTTTGTAGGCACATCTACATACTTGTGGATAAGTGTAAATAAAACTTTGGGGAACGCAAGCTTGCTCTGGCACAGTTGAAGTAATATGTTCCACTCCTTTTTGTTTTTCTACCAAAAGAGAGTTTAAATTGAAATTTATAAATGTATAACTAATATATGCACATACACAAGTATTTATAAAATTTATATCTTACTTGATTTTTATTGTTTTTCAAAATGACCTTTTCTTCTACTACTTCCACTCCCTTTTGCCTTTGCTACAGGGGAATCAAGAATTTGCTTACTTCTTGTGATGCATCTTGATTGTTGGCATGAATTTCTTTACTTTTTCTCCACATTGTTGCTTTTAGTCAAATTACATAGATGTTCTTAAACTTGTTGAGATCCATTCTTGATAACACCCCACAAGATATCTTGAGTTTCCTTGTGATCTTGCGAGGCCAACACAAGATTATAAAAAAACCGCATAATGGAATTACGTTATACAATTTTTGGATCTTCACTAGTTTTATTGTTTCCTTTATGTTGACAATCAATAAACTTTGCATTCTTTGACCATCGCTTTAAGAAATATTTATCTGGTACTCTTGTCACGCAATTAATGTTATAAACTCTCAGTGCATGCGAACAGAGAATACCCATTGATTCAAGCTTTTTGCAACTACAAATCACATTCTTGTTAGAAGAATCAAATTGCCAAACCCACCTCTTTGACTCTTTTCCCTCCACCCACAACTCATAATAAAAAATGTCCATATCCCTTTTCATTTCTTTAAACAAAGTTCCCACTCCATCCAAATATTCTTTCTCAAACAATTTGAATTTTTTTTTTAGTATAAATCTTTGATGTATGGTATAAAGTCTTATTCCTATTGATAGCACATGAAGGAATGCCTTCGTTATTGTGAAAATCTTCTTCTCCCTTAGAGCATCTCCATTTTTCCAATATCTTTTTAATAGCTAAGAAAAATTCTGTAAGTGAAGTTTTTTTTTGTAGATATATATTTCACCCAACACACTATTAGTGCTCTCACTTCTTTGAGAAGATCTTATGTTCATAGAAAACATATCTTTACCAAATGTAGTTGACCATTTATGCCGAATTGCATACATTCTGCTCAACCAGCTATGGTCAGTAAGATCAAATTTCTTAATCATTTCTTCCCATGTAATTTCAAATTCCTCTTCTGAATCACATAGTTTCATGCACTTTTGAAATAATGATTGAAACTCATTGTTAGAGTTTAGAGAATCTAAATGAGATGGGGCATTTTTAGATATATGCCACAAGCACAAGAGATGCCTTGTGTTAGGAAATATGTTTTCAATTGCTTTAGCCATGGCAGCATCTTGATCAGTAACAATAGTTTGTGGTGGCAGATTTCCCATGGATTTTAGAAATTGATCAAACCACCATTCAAAAGGCTCTACTGTTCCATTCATAAAAAAAGCACAACCAAACATTACATTTTGTCAATGATGATTTATCCCAACAAATGATCCATAAATTAAATCATACTTATTTGTACAATAAGTTGTGTCAAAAAGCACTACATCCCCAAAACAATCATAATCAATTGTTGATCTCCCCTCCCTCCAAAAACCATTTCTCAAATGTGATTCTTCATCAAATTGAACACTATAGTAAAACATTGGATCTTCAACTTGATGATTTTGTAAGAGATAAACTAAACTCTGTCCATCCCCAGCTTCTATCAACTTCAAATTTTGCTTATTGACATAATTATAACAATCCTTTTTCGAAAATCCAATATTATTAAAGCCATGTGTTTCTTCACCTAAACAACTCCATACATCTTTAGTTCTTATTCCAATAGTCCCCATAGAACTAATAAGCTCACCCTTGGTTGTAGGAATATTTCTAGCAGAACACACAAGGTGCTTATGCTCTTGTCTTACAAATTCATGATTATGCTCAGAAATCAATTTTGTGATTTTCCTCATACCATCTAATTCAATAGTAAACCGAACCATAGCTTGACAATTTGTTCTTGCATTCATTCTAGTAAATGAACTACTACTACCTTCTTGGTCATATTTTGAACACTCATACTCCTTTGTACAAATCATTTTAGTTCCAGCAAAATATGTTTGTTTTCCTTTCCTTACAAAAAAACCCAAATGATATACATATTTTGTATACAAAGCATAGGCTTCTTCTTCACTATACAAAACTTCACCCAAATAAATATTACTAACATCATAATTGTACGCACCTTCAGAGTCAAAGCTAGTCATTAAAATTTCTTTTTCTTCCATATTTGAATTTGGTTCACCTCATACTTGGGGACTATTGCATTTCTCCATTTTGTTTAAAATCAAAAATAATTAAAAAAATATACATGACTAACCTATAAACACGCCTAGGTATAAAAAAAATATAGAAGAAAAACATGGTATCAAGTTGTACATAAAGAAAACAACAAAAGAAAAAGCATGCCCAGGTTTTAGCGAATCAGCACAACTATGTTAATATGGATGTACTTTTTTTTAAAGGGAAAAGTTATAAATACCTATCTCATCAATCTTGAACCTTTTTGTTTTGATGTAGGGATATATTCTCTTCACCCTTCTTCAGCAATTCTACTGTTGCTTGCTAGAGTCTTTTCTCTCTTGTGTTTTAGTGGTGAAGTGAAAAATAGAGGGGCGAAAGAGAAGGGTATTGAACAATGAGAAAGATTACTATATATTTTTGAACAACTATTTTGAGGTATATATTCTTTTTTTATTGGTGATGTATTTGTGTTTTGCTCTCATAGAGTGGCAATTTTGTCTTTTATGTTTTGGTAATATTAACTCCTTAAAAGTTAAAATAAAAAGAAGAGGGAAAGAAATGTGTACTGACTACTGAGCAATGGTGCATTACGTCAGGTTTTGATAGCACGCTGAACAAGAAAATGAAACAAAAAGAGCGGGAGAGAAAAGAGGCATTGGGAGGGTTGTTTATTATTATTATTATAATTATTTGTTTTCTCACAAAAAAGCTAAAAAGGACAGGATACATATAGGCGCCAAATCAGAGTGATAGGACGGGACTTGTTGAGTTCTGATTGGCCAGTCCACAGATTACGTGGTGCACTCAGTACACACAAAAATTTCTCTAAAATGGGACCTTCCTTTTTGTCTTCTGACTTACAAAATAAAAAAATGAGAAAATTACTGATAGGTCTCAAGAACAAAAAAAACCATAAAAAAGTCTCAATCCAAATTCTTCTGCCAACAAGGTCCCTAGGGACTGAAATGTGATTAAGTGGGAATGTAAAACAACTATGTTGCCCTTAGGATCTAAAATAGTGTGTCTTCAAAATAGTCTTTATAATTTTCTTCTCAAGTTTCGATCTATATCTTCCTCTCTTATTCAATGCATCCTTCGCTCGTCCATTCGTCCATCGCTCCTCCGAACTCTCAGAACAAATTATACAATATCAAGTTTAATTTGCAAAAGACCCTGTGGCAATTTTTATAAGTTCTTCTACCTTTTTACAAGTGAATGAGTCATTTTCTCAATTGAGTTGTAATTCCCAATGGAGTTAATCAGTTTCACTGGTCCTAGCTTGAACAACTACTTATTTGGTTGTTAACAAGTTCTTCTGCCATTTTTACAAGTCTATGAGTCATTTTCACAACTTCATTTCATACCCTGAGGAGTTTATCAGTTTCACAAGTCTCAACTTTTACAACTACTTCTTTGGTTTTTAACAGCATCTTGTGCCACTTTTACAAGTCTATGAGTCATTTTCACAGCTGCATTTTCATACCCCGATGAGTTTATCAGTCTCATAGGTCCTATCTTTTACAACTACTTCTTTGGTTTTAAACACCTACTTGTGCCATTTTTACAAGTCCATGAGTCATTGCCACAACTGTAGTTTCTTGCCCTGAGGAGTTTATTAGATTCACAAATCCCAGCTTCTACAGCTACTTCATTGGTTTTTAACAACTTCTTGTACCATTTTTACAAGTTCATGAGTCATTTTCACAACTGCATTTTCATACCTCGAGGATTTTATCAATTTCACAGGTCCCAGCTGTCATAACTTCTTATCAAAATTTTAACAACTTCTTATGCCTATTTTGACAAGTCCATGAGTCATTTTAACAACATCATTTTCACTTACTGAGGTATTTACAAAATTCAGAAGTCCCTAATTTGACTACTGCTTATCAGAATTTTAACAACTTCGTGTGCCTATTTTGACAAGTCCATGAGTCATTTTGACAACATATTGCATTTCATCTTCTCCACCATTTTTACAAGTCCATGAGTCATTTTCATCTTCTCCACCATTTAAAAACTTCCCTCCCATATGAAATAAACATAATAGATTTTTCCCTGAACTACTTGTTATCTTTCATGACAATCTGCAACATGAACTTTGTATTAACAACTGTCATAGCAATATTAACAACTACAATTGCACGTATTAACAACACTTTTGTCATTTCATATCAGTGTTTTGTAATCGAACAAACCATCATCATATTCAACCATTCCCACTTAAAATATAGCAATCCTTTTGTTACCTTGCCCAAAAACAGAGCAATCCCTCTGTTATATTGTCTAAAAACATAGCACAGGTTCTATATTAACAACTGCTACAGTAATATTAATAACTACAATTGTACGTATTAACAACACTTTTTTAATATTATATCAATGTTTTGTTAGCAAACAAAACACCATAGCATTCAACCATTCCCACTTAAAATAGAGCAATCCCCCTGTTACCATGCCTAAAAACATAGCACAATTTTATTCATACAACCCAACTATGGTGAAACCCCAACTTCAATGGTCAAGATCATATCTTTACCAAAACCTTAGCATTACTTACTTACCTCTTGGCACATAGTCCACTATTGAGTTCAAGCTCCAACCTTTGACCAACCCCTCAATTTTAATACAGCCAACATACACAGCAAAAAAGAAAAAAAAACTTTTGGAATCATTGTTCACGATCTCTAATAGTAGATGAAGGTTGCAAAGTCAAACCTTTGCCCAAGACATAAACACCACACTTAATCCCTTCAACGTTGCAACTGCAACCACCGTAGGCTTCCTTGGTTTTCTCTTTCTCCTGTGCCTTAATGAGAAAAAACGTGCTATCCCTTCTCTTCCTGTGCCTTTCTTTTTTTAATTCATTGTGGGCAAGTATGTCATTTCTCATTGCCAATTAACCACACAAAAGTCCCTAGGGACTCTTTTGATTTGGGAATTTGGATTGATACTTTTTTTGTGGTTTTGTTGGGTCTTTGGGACCTGTTAGTGATTTTCCCTAAAAAAATCCCTCATAAACAACATTAAAAGACATATAGATGCTCCTAATATTAATAATACCATATACATGTGAGGGCTTGATATGCCTTTTTTTAAAATCAAAAGAAAATGACATAAATATCCCTTCCTCCTCTCTTGTTATCCAACCGCTCCTCTTTGTTTCTCTATTCCATTTTAGCTCTGCTACCATATCTCTCTCCCAATCAACCCAAAACTTCAAGTTCCATTACCACAAAAAGCCTCTCCTTACTAGCAAAATCTCTATCCACCTCATCTGGTATGGTAAGTTCACTCCTTACCAACGAGTCATCGTCTCCGACTTCATGCCTCCCTCTCGTCCAGCAGTACCACCACTTCCCAACTGTCTATTGCCACCTTAGTGGAAAAACCATTCAGAAATTCTATAACCCAAAGTTGCCCTCTCACTAGCTTCCCAAGTCCTCGATGACACCTACTCCATTGGTAAATCTTACATGACTCAGAAAATTGCCAAGTTCACATCCTATGGAGAATGGTTGTCGTGATGAAAAAGGTGGCTTTGTTAGGCTTGAACTTGTTACCGCTTCTCTAGGATTTCTTACCAATTTTGAGGATATGTATAAATTGTGTACTTTTGTTGCAAAGTTCCTTAATCCATCATTTATTCAAGAAGGTAGTCTTCCTATTGTTCAAGTAGGTTCTGAGACATAAGATCAAGACAAATAGTTGCTGTTGATTTTTATTCAATTTTGGAACCTGAACTTGAAAAAGATTATTTCCAAGAAGTTCTTAAATTGTCTAACTTCCATAATTTGCAAAAGAATCATGAGTGATCTTTTATCCAAATTTGTGAAAACTTTATCCAAACTTGTAAATCCTTTATTAGAACTTGTGATGAATTTTGATTTGCAAGTTCTGAAATTTTTTTGAGAACTTGTGAAAAGCTTATCCGAACTTGTGAAAACCTTATCCGAACTTGTAAATCCTTTATCAGAACTTGTGATGAATTTTGATTTGTAAGTTGTGAAATTGTGAATCCTTTATCAGAATTTGTAGAAAGCTTATATGAACTTATAAATCCTTTATCAAAACTTATGATAAATTTTGACTTGCAAGTTTTGAAATTCTTTTGAGAACTTGTGAAAACCTTATCCGAACTTGTGAATCGTTTATTAGAACCTGTGATGAAATTTGATTTGCAAGTTATGAAATTCTTTTGAGAATTTGTAAAAGGCTTATACGAACTTGTAAACCCTTTATCAGAACTTGTGATGAATTTTGATTTGCAAGTTCTGAAATTCTTTTGAGAACTTGTGAAAAGCTTATATGAACTTGTTAATCCTTTATCAGAACTTGTGATGAATTTTGATTTGCAAGTTGTGAAATTCTTTTAAGAACTTAGGAAAAGCTTATATGAACTTGTGAAAACATTATCCAAACTTGTAAACTCTTTATCATAACTTGTGATGATTTTGATTTGTAAGTTGTGAAATTGTTTTAAGAACTTGTGAAAACCTTATCTGAATTTGTGAATTCTTGATTAGAACTTGCGTATTCTTGATCAGAACTTGCGTGTTCTTCTCTATTCTAATTTTTGAAATCATAGTGACAATTTTGTCATTTCCTTTTAATTTTGAAAAGGATGAATCAGCCCCTAACATCTCAATGGTATTATGAATATTCAAAACACTTTTTTGTCTTTTACCATTTCTAAAGTTGTTTTTAAGGAATTTTTCCTTAAATTTAAAAGAAAAAAATGGGACCCTTTTTTAAGGGTTAAGGGTCTATTTTGTCTCAAAAGTTATAATGGTGGAGCAATTTTCAAATGGAAGATTTTTGGGATGTATGTGGCCCCGAAAGTTTATAAATCGTAGTAATGTTACCCGTCGTTATCCTAGTTAAGTTTGACCATTAGTTGATCAAATATACAGAGTTAACAATTCATGTGTCATTTATGTCATTTTTATTAAGGTGCAAATTTGACTCGAAAGTTTTCACTTAAGAATAATGTTACCCCAAAAGTTACCAAATTGTGGCAACATCACCATGATAGTTATCTAAATTAAGTTTGATTGTTAGTTAACCGAATATATTAAATTGACAGTGGGAACAACATTGAAAAGAAGAAGTTACATTTGGAAGAGGAGTTCACACTCATAACAGACTAATTAAGAAAAATATTCAATCACTATATGCATAATACATGAAGGATGATTGCCAAGAACAAGGCCATCAAAAACTCTGTCGTCGTACCCCAGTGACACCAAGATAGGCAAGTATCTATTTGATTTTCTCTTCATCGTTCAAGATGTTTTCATCTCTTTGATTTTCTCTCATCGCACAATATGTTTTCACCTATTTGATTTTCTTTTAATCGCATAAGGTGTTTTCATCTCTTTGATTGTCTCTAGTCCTTCAAATGGGATGAATTTTTTTAATTTCTTAAACTTATTTTTAAATCTAACTTTGAAAAAAATGAAGTTGGTGACACATAAACTTGCCAAATAAGCATATTTGGCCAATTAATGGGTAAACTTAACCTAGATAACAGTCAAGGTGAAATTGTTATGATTTGAAAACTTCCAAGGCAACATTGCTTATGAGTGAAAACTTCAGAGGCAATTTTGCACCTAAACCCAAAACAAAAATGACATGGATGACATGTGGACTTTCAACTCAGCATATTTGGCCAACTAACGACCATCCCAACTTAACGGGAGAGGGGTGTCTCCACTAACCCTTTGTAAGAGGCAAGCTTCACCCAAGAGGGGGTGAATTGGGTGATGTTATAAATTTTTCGCTTGATGTGGTGATATGAAAAATATAGTAGACAGAGTAGAGTTGAGAAGATTTGAACACAGAGAGTTATACTGGTTCAGCCTAACAACCAGGCCTACGTCCAGTCCTCAGAGATCAAGACCTACTGAGATTTTCACTATACCTCCAAGATTCAATGGGTTCTCAGAATGCCACAAAACAACAATTGTCCTTGAACGGACTACGAGCAGAAATATTCTCTCAACAAGAAACTTCTCTCCCCCTTATGACAAGTCTTACGTGTAGAAAAACAACCTATGACCCTTCTCACTTGCTTATGTATACAAAACTTATGAGCAGCAATGTTCTCTCCTGCTTACACCACTGTAAGTCTTACGAGCAGCAACGTTCTCTCCTACTTGTATCTTATAAAGCTTATGAGTGGAAGGCACAACAAGGAATTCTCTCAACTGCTTCTCTCGTAAGGAAAACTACCCTCTCAAGGTCCCAATACCTTGAGATCAAATAAACATATAATTTGAATTGTATGAAGACTCTCTTACAGAGCAAATGAATAAATACTGAAGATCAATGTGTATACAGAGAAAATGAATAGCAGAGAGATTCGTGTATAAGCTTGTGAATTCTTGTGCTACTTTTTTTTTTGATTATCCTTGAATCTCTGTATATATAGTTGCTTCAGTTTTTGCCCGTTTGGAAAATCAACATTTAAGGAGCGGGACTTTTGCAACTATTGAAGGACACGCGCATGTTTGAATATTCTGAATGCGGTAGGTGCGAACGTGTTTGTAATCATGTTGTCTGCCGCTGTTTGACTTTCTCTGTAACAGCTAATTTCAAACGTTCATCTTCCTGTATCATACTTATAATACATTCAAAGTAATGTTAAACAATGATAATAAGTAATGATGATATGAATAAATAACAATAAACCATATTCGGATTGAACGTTGTGAGACTTGGCATTTTTGGTGTTCTAACAGGGCATCACTCGAGCATGAAAGGCTCAATTCGAGTGATCTTCTATTTTCCTTCATATGCTTCTGTTATCGGGTTGTGCTTGCATAGAATTTCAGAGAGACAGAATCTTCACTCGCGAGTGAAGTGGGGTCTCACTCGAGCACAACTTCCTCTGCTCGAGTGATCTTGCATTTTCCATTGGGAGTGTCTTCTCAGGTCATCACTCGCACACCATTTTGATAAGAGTGAGAATTTGTACTCGCGGGTGATATGGTCCCTCACTCGAGCACACACACTCCTGCTCGAGTGAGACGCATATTCTCCAGGCATATGCTCTCAATACCAACACTCGCATCAGGATTTCAGAGGGATAAAATTATCACTCGCAGGTGATATGGGCCCTCACTCGAGCACACAGACTCCTGCTCGAGTGAGAAGAATATTCTCAAGTATTATACCTTTTAAACAAGCACTTGCATCAGATTTGGAGAGAGATAGAATTTTCACTCGCAGGTGCTGATGTGTCACTTAAGCATATAAGGGTGTGCTCGAGCACACTTGCACTTCTCTGAAGTTCATGACTCTCGGCCAAGCACTCGCAGTACCTTGCTCGAGCACAGAATGCTCATGCTCGAGCATTGATGTCTCTGCTCGAGTGAATGAAGGAAGCATGCTATTACTTGCTCTCGCCAAGCACTCACAGACCCTTGCTCGTATGTGCTCGAGTGATAATGACTTCTCTACTCGAGTGCATACTTTAGTGCTCAAGTGATCTAGTAAACATAACAGAAGAATGCCTCTCAGGTGTACACTTTCTGGCTTTCACTTGCACCTACTCGAGCACAGAAGAGATCTATGCTCGAGTGCAAAATCCATGCTCGAGCACTCCAGTGCAATTTCACAGCAGACATCAGAAAACTTCCTCCATGCATTTGGTAACTTTGTAAACTTTTCTTAATCTCCTAAAAACATGATTTGCACACGATTGTCTTTTTGTTATCATCAAAATTTGGGATCTAACATTCTCCCCCTTTTTGATGATGACAAAACCTTTGTGATGAAAATTTAAGGAAAATTGATTGAGATTGAAAATTTTTGAAATTCTTCAATGTTTCCAAATGTATGTCAAGTTTTGGCTTCAAGTTTAAATTTTCCTGCAATGTTTCCTCTGGACACTTAACAACCAAGATAAGCATAGTATGAGGTATATAACTTTAACAATTTGAAACATCATTTAAACTTGATAATTAAACTCATGAATAACTTGAAATTTAAAAGAAAAACTTGATTAATATTAATCTTGAATTCAAATGATCAACAACATAATAATAACATCAAATAACATCAAATAATAGTATAAAATAACATCAAATCCTACCCATACAGAAAATCTACCCAAACACTCAAATACCAAATACATCCCACAGTAGCTCAGAAATCATCACACATCCTTCTCCCCCGTTTTATAAACATCAGAAGGGGGCTGAGGAGGTGGAACAAAGGACACCATGGCAGTGAGAGGATCAATGGGCTCATCAGGAGGAGATGTTGGCTGTGGTACAGAAGATGAGAGAGGTAGTGAAGGCGACCAATCAAAAGTAACATCTACATTAGACTCTGGATCGATGAAAAGTACATGAGTCTGTGGATAGAGTGGTGAGGTATGAGTGGTCTCAGGAGGCACCCCGGAAGATGAAGAGGGAAAATGTGAGTGCAGGAAGGTCTCCATATTAGTGATCCTCTGTGACATCTCATCTTGAGTTTTGAACATCAGTTCAAAGTTAATATTGGCCTTGTCTACCAATTTAATGACCTGTGCTTCCATCTTCTCCACAAGCTTCTCATACTCAGTCACTAACTCCTTCTTCAAACTTGATACAGCTTGATTAATTGCCTCAGTCATATGATTGGACAGAGAGGCATTAAGAAAGGAAGGAGGAGGAATAGGACCTTGAGCAGATGATTGTGCCTCATCACCTCTGGATGGAGTGGCTTCCCTCTTGGATGTGGCTTTGGTCCGACTCACCGGAAGATTGATACCCATATGAGTTAACTGAGTCTTACCAAACCTTGAGATGAGTACCCTTTCAGTTCCTTCCAAATACCAAATTTTGTTTTTCATCAAAATGAAAGAAACAAGCTGAGGGTATGGTATGGTTGTGGATCTTGTTGAAGAAAATCGAAACCTTCTCATCTCGTTAAAAATAATCTCCCCCACATTCCTTTGTTGCCCGGCAACCAAAGAAGCCAACAAATAATAATCCTTTTGAGCAAAGTGGGTAAAATTTTTAGACTTATTGACTATGCTCCGGGAATATATATAATGAAGGACTCTGTGAATATCAGGCATATCAATAGGTTTGAAAATGAGGGGGCCAATGGGATCTTTTGGTCTCAGAATTTTAAAAACTTCATTGGCAGAGAAAGAGGGTGGATCAGGAGGAGGTGCAACATAACCAAGTAAGTCATTTATGATCTTGGCAGAAATCATAATAAATTTTCCTCTAACAGTAGTAGATACTGCTTCTTCAATCAATTCACCAGATCTAGACTTAATATTATGAGACTTCATGTTGCAATAAAAGGTTTTCACAACAGTGGGAGAATATGGCAAATGGATATCTAGCCAGGGAGCATAGTATTGAAGGTAAGGGTATAAATCCAAGTGACAATTCTTTTTCAAGTAATCCAGATCTACATATACCACAGGACAGAAATGTCCATGTTTAAATTCATCATCATATACCTTCTGAATATGCCATTAAATACTAACGGTTTTAAAACCTATTCTTCAATTTGATTTCCAACGGGTTTAATATTAGTAGCGGTTTTATACATATAACCGCTACAAATACTCAACGGCTTGAAAATTAGTAGCGGTTTTATACATATAACCGATATAAATGTCTAGTACCATAGTGGTTAGTGTAGCGGTTTTTGAACCGCTACAAAATATTAAACGTTGGAATTTCAGAATAAAAGATTCTAGGCATTCATCATTCTCTATTTACTCATCTTCTTCACTATTCTTTCTTTTCTCTCACTAGTAGCTATGGATAAGTCATAGATCAGATTGCCGCGCAATTCTCTAGAATATTTGTACAGATTAAACATTTTCTTAGATTTCGCATTCACTCATGCCGGCAGTAACGGTAAGATCGTCTGTCCCTGTAGGAGATGCAAGTTCAAGAAGTGGCATGCACGAAATGTTGTTAAGGAACATTTACTTCTGAAGACTTTCCCTAAAGACTATACATTCTGGGCAGTTCAGGTGAGAAGGATGGCATTAAATATGATGATGCTCTTCCTCGAAGTTCTCAAGTAGGCGTTAAACTATATGAAGATGATCCTGTTAATGATGTTGTGTGTGATGCATTTGGATTTCAAGGTGAAAACTTCAACGAAGAAGTGCATGGTTTTGAGCTGGTGTTTATGAGGAATGAAGCAGCTCGGGATTTTTTTTCAACTCGTCCTTTATATTAAGGTTGTCGAAAATATTCTAAATTATCTTTCTTGATCAAATTGTATCATAACAAGTGCTTGTGTGGAATCACAGATAAGGTAATGTCGATGTTGCTTGAATTATTACAAGATGCATTCCCCGACACTGAGATTCCCATAATGTTCTACGAGGCCAAGAAGATTATCAACAGGTTGGGGTTGTACTATCAAAAGATTGATGCATGCCCCAATGATTATATGCTGTATTGGGGAGACGATTCCAGCAGGGAGACTTGTAAGAGATACCACACTTTGAGGTACAAGACAATTCGGAAGGGGAAAAAGCAGAAGAATAAACCTGTAAAGATTCTCAGGTACTTCCCTTTGAAACCTCGCATACAAAGATTATTTATGTCATCAAAAACTGTGGAGCATATGAGGTGGCATGCCATTGATAAGAATAAAGATGGTAAATTAAGACATCCTCGGGATGTAGACGCTTGGAAAACATTTGACAATGACTTTCCAGATTTCGCGACTGACCCCAAAAATGTTCAGCTTGCATTGGCGACCGACGGTTTCAATCCTTTCAGAAATCTTAGCACAAGTTATAGTATTTGGCTGGTAGTCTTAGTTCCTTACAACTTACCCCTTGGATGTGTATGAAATAAAGCTCTTTCGTTATGTCTATGATCATTCCAGGCAAAAAGGCACCGGGTAATGACATTGATGTGTATCTCCAACCGCTTATTGTGGAATTGCTTGACCTGTGGAATGTCATCGTGGAGATGTACGATGCTTACGGGAAGACTTTATTCAATATGCGTGCAGTCTTGCTGTGGACGATTAGTGACTTTCCTAGCCTTGGCACATTATCTGGTTGGAATGTGCATACTGGGTCGGCGTATCCAGTTTGTAATTTTGACTCTGACGTAGTGTGCCTTCCCCACAGCCGAAAGTGGTGCTTTATGGGGCATCGGAGGTTTCTTGATGGAACGCATAAGTTCATATTGCAACGGAATCGCTTCAGTGGCAAACTAGAAAAAAGAGGACCACCTCAGACTTTGTCCGGTACCGATATCTTACAGCAGCTTGAGCATGTTGACTTTGAGTTTGGAAAAAGCGACTATTCAACACAAACTCACCAAAAGACCCATAGGACTTTGGCGCCACAGCAGTGGAAGAAGATAAGTATTTTATTCACTCTTCCATATTAGATATCTAATTTACTTCGCCATAGTCTTGATATCATGCACATTGAAAAGAATGTTTGCCACAATGTGCTATATATGTTGCTTAATGAACCCGGCAAAACTAGCAGATTGGATCAAACCTATGAAATTATGGCAATTAAAGTAATTTGAGCCAATATGGGCCCAAATATAATAGACATGGCCTAAAGGCCTATGTGGTGACATTGGACATTCATTTATCATGGCTTTAATGTATGGTTATATACCTAGGACCATGAGATGATAAGGAAGAAGAATGGGAGAATTTTTAAGCAACTTCAATGGTTGGAAGAAAAGGTACAAAAGGGAACTTGAAGATAAAAGATAGTGAACTTACCCTACTTACGTGTATTGATATGTATGCTTTTGTGTTGATGTGTATGATTGCTTTTCTTGTCTATGTGTAACATAGTTTAATGATTGAAGCTTTGTTTTCTATTGATGCTATGGCCATATGTAAGAAATGTGAAGCATTGAGCATGTAGATATGTCATTATGTTAACATGAGCCTACATAAGGTAGGTATACCATGCACTAGCATTTATCTTACATGCATTGTTGGTATTGTTTGCTACTGAGATTTCCCCAAATCTCACCCAACCATATAGGCAGCTAAGCACTGAAGAGGAGTGCAGGACGTTGTGTCAGAAGAAAAAGATGCAAAGAAGAATTATTTATGCGCTGTCCCGTTGTGTAATTATTGTTTGGGTTTTTAATTGTAGGTCATGACATGACGGATGAATTGAATTTCCTAAGTGCGATAATTGAACTAGAAAATGGGTAATCGCACAATACAACCTATTAGTTAAGTATTCAGAGGAATTAATAAGCAGAGAAAACTCTAATCCAATGAATGAAAGAATTGATCAGTTAAATCAAAAGGTAACCCTGTAAATAAGTTAATATGGTAAATACGCTCTTTACCAAACGAATAGTTCCCCAAGAATAATTGTGAAAATTTTTGGCTGGGAGCTTATTTATTGATTCTCCTTAGTCATAATAATAATGATATCACTTCTGATGCATAATAAAGGGGCATAAGGAATGGGCGTTACATTTATAATGTGACATTATTCTTTTGTTGTGAAATCTCCATTTAATCTCTTGTTTTCTTGACTTCTATATCATTGGTATATTTTCATCACTTTCTCACTACTATTTATAACAACCTATCTATTATCCAAATTTCTCATGGTTTCAATAATCCACTTGACAATTATTTTCAAAATCAGTTTTATACAATCTTACTTACTTCAAACTTAAAAGTTCTCAACATCTTTAGTTTCTCACATTTACTTCTAGTTTGTCATTCACATTTCTAAATATCTTTCTTAACAACCAAAAAAATATTTGATAAATTATTCAGCCAATCCCCCTAGTGTTTTGGTTGCTTGGGCAAATGGCAAGGACAAACTACAAAGAGGAATATATTTACTACTTTTCTTGTGAAGAGTCCATCTAATTAACAAAAATTCCTATTCACAATCACTTCTCCTTTTATTAGTGATAATTTCTCAATCAATAGTAATGCACCACATTCTAATTCTAACTCTAAAGCCAAGAAAAACCCTTATAATCTTGTAAGATACCCATAGGTGTAAATATATTTATATAAAAAAGGCATTTTTACTTGCCAAACTAAAACACTTTATATAAATTTTTTTTCTTTGTTGTTTCTTTGACGTCTCATTCTATTCATTTTCACCTCTAACATTTCAATTTTCTCACTGAAGTTTAACATACTCTCCCTTATGTGTCCTAAAATTACATGTTTTTTCTAGGCACAATTTCGTTAGTATTGTGTCAAGTTTCTTAGTTTCACTCTCTTTCTCCCCTCCTAAAAATGCAACCTACCTTAAGGGTTAGTAAATGATACGTTTAGCTAAAGCTACAAAGGGAATGATATGTGCAACAGTTATATATTGCCACAATATGCAATGCAACACAAATCAATAGAACCTCGAAACTCGAAGCTCTGATACCAATTGGTAATAGCCTGCATATTTATCGTATAATTAAGTATTTCAAACAACTTATTAAAATATTGAGCACTACTATGGTAAAAAAGGAAGAAACCAATTACAAAGGACTACATAGTAGAAAGGATTTGACCAAAATATTTTAATGATGGAAGAAAAAGAAAGACGTTACTTTTGTCATGTTTAAAAAAGTATTGAATATCTTATTCAAAATCACATATCAGTCGATACTATGATAATTGGGCCTTGAGCAATTGAAGCCCAATAACACAATTTATCGATAGGTCAAATATCATTTCTCACAAATACAATCTCAATAATCAATATTCATGAACTTTCCTGGATAATCTCATTTCATATAGAACTATAATACTCTTAAAGTTCACAAAAGTGGATCCACTAAGAATCACAATTTAAGATCCATAATGTCAAATCTTCTCTATCAATACTCTGCCAGAGTGTAGAAAATTAAATCAATCATGCAAGTTTGAAAACTATTTCACATCAAAGTATGAATGAGCCCCAGATGGCAATATACAAAGTCAACACATAATTAACAAATAAGGGATGATTTACAAGGCTCAATCACCAACCTTAAGTACCTTCCTTAAACATATGCCATGAGAAACTTTGCTTGAAAATAATAATCAACAATGGGGTGAGTCACATGGACCCAGTAACCACAATTCCAACTTAACAAGTATGTAGGGAATGATTACAAGATAGTTAAGCGAACTAAATATAAATTCATATAATCTAAACATTTTTCCACAAACAATAGTAGCTCAAGGAGTAATTAAGTATGCACGGACTCAAACCATCCTTATAAGCACTGGCAAAACCCATGGGCCACAACACATAATAGGATTTGTCTTTGTGACAAGACTGCACCAAGCTCTCCAATAATAAGGTGTAGCCTAGCCAAAAGCTTCATAACTCACATCAAATCATGGGTTCCCTTTCCTTTAAAAATGGAAAGGGGTTACATGTCCCTTAAGTTGACCCTTAACAAGGAAGGGTAATAACAAAGGCCCTGGGAATGTTAAAGCTAGCTGCTGGGCGCTAAGTGGTGGCTGTACCACATGGTCTAATAGTATCAAATCTCCTATAACTACAGCTCCGTACAATCCAACACAACTAAACATACGGTCCAACAATTCAACATCACACACAAATATTATCATGTTTTTCTCATAATCAATACTCAATGCCATGTAATATTAATCATTCAAATAAACCATTCAAGCCTACTTAACTAACAAGTTTACTAAAAGCATAATTCATACCATCAATGTACATTTTGTTATATATGATTAGTTTTAATTATGTCAAATATAGATGCCGAATATTAAGAGCAAAAAGTTTGCATAATATACTCATGTTCTATATTGGCTAACTACTATATTTAATGTGGAATATCTTGTAGATTAGTCAAGCAAAGAAAGAGGAAGATTGAAGATAGTTAAGAAAATGAAGAAGCTATCTAGTTGGGTTATGGAGAATGATTATCAAGAGGAAACTCAAGAAGAAAGAGATTGAAGAAAGAAGAACTTGTAAGATCTAATAAGATTATCAAGATTCAAGCTCTTAGAAGTGATACTGGAAGTTCTATGATCAAATAGAAGTTGGAATGGGTCAATTCGCAACTAAGATAACTTATATGGAAGTTATGACACCTCTAGAAGATGATCACTTAAGTGATTCAGCATCACTCGAGTGATGACCACTCTGTTTTGCTTTGTTTTTGTTCAGCATGATAGAGGTTTAGTACTTTGGACATATCTCTTTAACCATGAGTCTGATTGAGCTGAAACTTATTTAATATGAAACTATACTTCCAATGCATCACATAGACACTAAGATCAAGTTCAAAGAAGTTCATATGAAAGAGATATGAGTTTTGGAAGATGACACTTAAATCATTGCTATATTCCAAAATAGGTTTGGTATTTTGGACATATATCTTAAACTCACGTCCGATTGAGATGAAACTTGTTTCGTGTGAAAGTAGACTTAAAAAAGATTTCTATGGATAGGTCATGCATCAAATGTGGAGTTATATTCAAGGTGGTATGCTTTCTGGAAGTTGACACTGAAAAATTCAAACATTGTCTAGAAGAGTAGTCACTATTTCGATCATAACTTTCATAATACAATGAATTTGGAGCTGATTCTTTTTGCATTGGAATATAGAATGTAAGAGCTTTCTGATGATAGGTCATTTGCCATATTTGGACTCAACATGATCAGATCACTCGAGTGATGACTCAAGATCACTCCAGTGAACACTCGAGTGATGCATCACTAGCACAACGCTTGAGTGTTCCATCCAATTATGCTTTTCCATGAAAACATATCAACGCTTTGTAACATCTGAAAATCATTGCAATGATTGTGTAACTCATTCATCTTGCTTCTAATCACTATACCACTTTATTATATTAGTGTTTAAAGTATTTTTCCAAGAAAACAATAAGAAGACCCTGTGAAGAAAAGAAAATTAAAGCTACTTTACGAGAGCGAAGTGTCCACCGAACGTAATGGCTAGTTTTTCAAATACGAAGAGCAGTCAAAAGAAGCAACAGGACTCTAACAGATGAATGCTTACAACAGTCATCAATCTTCATCAACTATAAATAGAAGAGCATTCAAAGCTTAAGAGGAGAGAGCAACAACGACAAAATGCTAAGATCATGAATCATTCTCATCAACTCAAATACTCTGTTGCTTTCTAGCTTCGATATCATTTACCTTAGAGAGAGAGATAATTTGTATTGTACTTGAGTGTTCATCTTATTCACTTCTTAGAGAGAAGATTGATTGTAATCTTTTATCATCAAGGTTGTATCCTTACGGTGTGTAAGGAGGAATAACTCAATCGCATCCTTACGATGTGTAAGGGGGAGTAACTCGGTGAGAGATTTGTAAAAAGCTTCGCAAGTGCCTGACTAAACTTATGGGATTGTAGAGGCTTGTCTTGTGCTCGGATTAAACAAGAAGATAGTGGATTGAAAATCTCAGGAGAAGCTTGAGGATTGGATGTAGGTCATCATGGATTGGATCAAATCAAGATAAATCACAGTTTGCATATTCTCTTCCCTATGCTATTATATTTCCAGCATATATTATTTAAATATCTAATTGTTGATTTATGATTAATTAATTTCATACTTATAGCTTTTATTAAGATGCAAAAAGATTTTCAAAGTTCTTAAGTTTTTTCTTACAACCAATTCACCCCCTCTTAAGTGTCAGCCGGTTATAACACATTTTTCATATATAAAATACTATAACATATTTATAGCAATTAAAAATACCAACATACACCTATAGTCATCTCAACAAGCATACAATATAAGTTAGAAAGTGGTTACATCACGCCAAAGCTAATAAAGAAGACAACAACTCTTGTGAAACCCCATGCTCAACCATAACTAAGAAGAGTCTACATGATAAATGCAAATATTCATCAATAAGATGGTAACTAATGAATGCAATGGTTAACAATTAGTAACTAAACTCTCAACCTTCACTTACTTGTTCCTTAGAAAAATCCCTAGTATCTCTACCATTCATATGTTTACTGTCCTAATGATATTCTCCCAATTCTTCCACTTTATTATACTCATTTAAGTCATTAAGTTTTAGATGCTCAACTTAAATTATAATTTCCCAATTCTAACATCAAATGTTCAAGTTTGTAATTATCTTTTCCTTAACCAAATCATTCTTTATTTTATAAGAATTTCACATTCAAGCCTGGAAAATGAAATTCCTAAATTTCAAACATTTCATAACACTTTATTTAATCCCAAATCACTTTTACAAGTTACCCGATAATCAATAAGTTGCAATTTTACTATTATTCCAAAATTTCCTTTTTTAAAGTAAGAATTTCGAGTATTTAACGGTAACTCAAATCAAGTCCAATCACCATAAAAATTTAAATACAAGATCCTTATTAACTAAAGTTTCTAATTGAAATAATTCTAGCCAAATAGTGTCCAAATTTCTCATTCCAAAAATGCTTCAAAAAATTCACAATAATTCCTCCATAAATAGAAAATCCACTCAAACTTATAATTTATTCATAAAATCATCCTTTCAAATCACAAATCCTAAAATTTCTTAACTCTGTTTCACTCAATAAAATCCTTAGACAACTTCTATACTATACTCTCACATCAATCACTCATTTTTATAAATTAAAATTTCACCTTTAACATACCTGTAGTCATAAAATCATCAATATCAACATCCCAACCCAAATCAAATCTCTTTTTCTAATTTATATGAGCATAATCCAATTATTAAACAACTCTTCAAACCTCCACATAAGCAAAATCATATCCAACTGTAACTTAGATATCAAATTCTAACTTATAATTTCATATAGCTCAAACTCTAACAAAATAAACTGATTAAAATTTCAATAAGACCTCTAATAACCCAAATAAATAATTAAAATCAAATTTAAACAGCAAAAACACCCTATAGAAATTAGTTTATGATCTATTAGAAAAAATAAATTAATTATAAAATCATAAAACAACAAAACAATAAATCTAAACTGATGAAAATTTACTTTAATTATTCTCTACATACTTATATTCATTTATTGTCAAAACTAAAAACTCTCTCAAAATCCTAATCCCAAAATTTTCACTTATCAGCATAAAATCACCCTTATTGGAAAGAGAAAAACACGAGAGCAACTTTTGTGAAAGGAATTTGGTAAAAAGAAGTGAGTTTAGTTATCTAAATAATTCACAAATACGCTACTGTGCGTGAGGGAGGAAAATCGCCGCCCTGATGTGCTCCGCTACTACGCCTGCGGATTGAAATTAAATGAGATGGTGCGTGGGTTTATAAACCCCCCACCACCTGCATCATAGATTTTCTTTAATTTTTTTTTTTAATCTCTCCTTTTCTTTCTTTCTTTTTCTAATTTTTTTATTTTATATATATAAATTTTTAATGGCAATAAAATTAATAATAATTTATTATTATTCCATAGCTATTGCTAAATCCATTTTTTATAAATAATTCTTTTTTAATTGTAATTAAATTCTAAAATAAAATTTATGATGTTACACAATCCTTTCAGGAATGATCTCAAAACCACCTATAGTTAATTGTGTGGCTGTTTCGCAAAACAATCATGTGGGAACAAGAGGTCCTTTAGGGGAGTGTTCTTGAACCTATTTGCAGCAGATTTTGAAACCTGCCTGATGATCTCTTGGTTCTAATTGCCTTTGCCTAAACAGAATGTTATAAACCCTAGTGAAGCTTCAGTTGAAGTTCCTATTGTGGGCTTGTTACGCAAGACTACATCATATTTAGGTTTGTTGCTATATTCTGCTTTCATTTCCTTAGTAAAAGATCAGGATCAAAGATAGAAAACGCATAACGTAGAAGCTAACTGAGGAAAGGGTGGTCGTGTGGTTCACAAAACAAAATATGTATACTAATCAAAGATCTTGAGCTTCACATGGAATTCTACCATCTATTGATACAAGAAGATTACTGGCTTTAATTAGTTTTTCCAACATTTCTTTTGCCCTTCTCTCTAGTTGGTGGAAATGGGCTGGTCTGTATGTGTTTGAAATGTAGTTAACGGTTGCCTTCGCACAGTGGCAAACTTAGCTTTGTGCCTTTAGGAGCTGCTTACTTTTCCAAGACGTATAACAAATTCATCAACTACACAACTAGGAGTAAAAGAAATAAAGTCTTATAGGCATTTTGTTTGAAGTACGTATGAGAAGGGGTGGAAAGGTTCACAATCGACCCTGCATGATGACTAATGATTATGGAACTTTTGATACACTACAAAAAAACATTAAATTTGTCACGGAATTTTGGAAATCCATCGGAAAAGTTTTCAATGGAATATATTCTGTGGCAAAATTTGCCATAGAATTAGCTACGGAAAATATTTTGTGGCAAATAATTTTGCCATAGAATTTCCGACAGAATAATTCCGTGGCTAATTTTACCACAGCAATTTCCGTGGCTAATTTTGCCATGGAATTTCCGGCGGAATTTTCTGTGGCAATTTGCCAAGAAAAAATTCCGTGGCTAATTCTCTCGGAAAAATTATAAAATTATTATTTTTTAATTAAATTTAATTTTAAGAAAATATCTTTATAAAAATTAAAATTAAGATATTATTAGCCATATAAATATTTAAAAATTAGGGTTAATAACATTTTTCATCCCTCAAGTTTTTCCTCATTTTGGTTTTGGCTCCTCAAGTTTCCAACCATAGGTTTTGGTCCGTGTAAGGGCAAAATGGTCATATAAGATTTATTTAAGATTAAATTTTTTTAATTTGAAATTAATTTATATTAAAAATTAAAAGAATATATAAAATTATTTTACATTATTATTACATTTATATATAAGAAACAAATATATATTTATAAATAACTGATTATATATAATAGGATTATATTTATATAATTGTGTAATAATAAAAGGCCAAAGTAGTTGAGCCCATTTGATAAGGCATCACCCGTATACGGACAAGGTCGTGGGTTTAAAACCAAAGGAGGCCAAATTGAATTGCATTTTCAGGAACAAAGAGGTTGCGACACGTGGCGGAGTCAGGCTGCACCACGTGGAGGATCTGAGCATCGACGATGTGGTGGAGGCCGCCTGAGTTGCCATGTGCCACCAAAGTTACCACGTGGCTTTTTGAAATTTAAAAATAAAAAATAAGTTGGCAATTTCTGACGGAATTCAATTCTGTTGCAAATTCCGTTGCAAATTTCCAAATTTTGTCAAAAATTGATTTATCACGATATTATCAGCGATGGAATCCATTCCGTCGTAAATCCATTTCCGTCTAAAATTTCGTCAGAAACTCTAAATTCCATGGCAAATTTCGTCAGAAATTCAATGTTTTTTGGTAGTAATGTATCCCATGAACAAGATCCCATAGGATTATGATGGTTACCTGCAGTTGATAAAATTTCTAATGGTTAGGTTCAGAAAATTAAATTGATGCCTAACAAGCTATGTCATGGGGGCTTCCAAATTAATCTAGACTAATAATGCAATGTAGTGGTGCTAACCTAGATCGTTTCCCTGTATGAAGCCTATGTTAAGTTCCTAATTAAATAAGTGTAATTAACAAATTAACTAAAGAGTGTAATGAAATTAATTAACTATTTTAAAATAAGCTAAGCTACTTTTTATAGGTTTTTCCAAGTTTAATGAATGAAATGGAGTAATGTGGAATGTGAATGAGATTCCATGATGAGTTAATCCACTAGCAATCCTAGTTTCAATTGATTGAGTTCATTCCTTTGTACATTAAGTACTTAGTTCTTGTGAAGATCCTTCCAAACAAATGCCACTAACTCCCTAAACTCACCTAGCCAACTAGGTTACGCACCTAGTTCATTAGAGTCACATTAATTGGCACTTAACATGTATTAAACCATCTAGAAGGCATTTTCAACTCCTAATTAACATTTCTAGCAACCTAGTTGGCCAATCAAGAGCATCAAACACATGAAAAGTAGAACAAGGCTAACAATTCATTCTACCACATCATTAAAGTGCAAAAGTCTAATACAAATCTTAGTTTTTAGTGCAACAACTAAAATACTCCTAATTACAATCTCAAATTATATTCCTAGAGACCTAGGTATCACAACCTAACTAAGTGAAACTAAAATTATGGTAAGAAGAGCTCCTTATCGGTACAAGGAACTCCAGCTAGCTTCTTCAATCAATAAGAACTAGAAGAATCAAGTGCTCGTGATAGGAGAATATAGCTACACCGAGCCTTAGGCTCTCCTTTGGCCATCAAACAGTGATGTATGATCATAGACGATGATGAAGGTAAAATCAATTGATGGTGCTGAAGGCGGAGGAAGACTGGGAATGGAAATCGATGGAGAGATGAGCTATGAATGGAAGTGGAGGCAAAGAAGAACAAAGATTATGATGATCGGCAATGGAGATGGAAGAATGGCATTGTTGGAGCCAAATGAAGATGTTGGTAGATGTGTGTGTGTCGGCTCCCTAAATGATGAAAAGAGCAACCCTTACAATTTGACTTCAAAGGAACAAAAACACTGATTTTCGGATCTTGGGCCTTTTCTGCAGTTTTCAGAAGTTCTGGCATTTCTGTAATTTTCTCTGCTCCTTAGCAACACTAATTCTAGGCTAATTCTTTTTATTTAAGCTTTTTGCTCCAACTTCTCTAAAATGATCTACAATGAAAATCAACAACAATGTAACACCTTTCATCCCAAAAATTAATTATTCAAGAAAATCGATAAAATATGACTGTTATTCCCCTTTTAAAATCTATGTCCAAGCATTACTATAAAAAAGAGCAGCTATGACACTTATTTTTAAACTAACTGTAGCACTTATTAAGTGCCACATATTATATCGCTACTAAAAGAAGCTATAAGCGCCACAACATATATATATATATATATATGTTTTCAAAAGGAAGCGTCACAGAAAGTCTATATATTTTTTTAAATTTTTACTTCCTATGGCACTTTTCTAAGAAAGTGCCATAGGAAATATTATTTTTTTAAATAAATTTTTTTCATATTTTTCTTTTAGAACCCTATAATTATAGTTGACAACACACTTTAAACATATTTTCATATCCACAAAAAAATGAAGAAAAGTAAACCACAATCAAATAACTCGAAAATGATATAAATTAACAAATAACTAATTAACAAAATCACTACTAAGTAAAATATAAGTGTTAAAAATAAATAATTATTTTACTTATGCAACTCATCAATGTTAACAATTACTATAACAACTAAAAATTATAACTACTACATATCTTCACATACAACCTATATATAATAACATTTAATTTTATCTCATTCATTTTTCAATATATAAAAATGAGAATAATTTTTTCAGATTTCATAATAAATTAAATATAAAAGACATTAAGCAAATTAAACTATTAACTGCTAATAAAATTAAATTTGTAAGCTCAAAAATTAAAAAAAAAACTTATATTGTATAAGAAGCTTGAATAGAGCGAGTTGAAACCTCAAACATAACACCAGGAAAAAAAATTAAAAAAGGAAAACGAGAAAGACAAAGTTGCAAGCATGTTTAAAAATTTAAAAAAAAAGGGTGGTTAAGAAGATAATATGTTGTACGTAGCTTTAAAATATAAAACAAAAAAGAAAAGAAAAAGAAAACGTGAGTGGGTACGTACTTACAAAATGAAATGAAACTATAAGGAGGAGGAGGGGTCAGTTTGGTGCAAGAAATTAGACCAAAGAAACGAGAAGGAAGTGCCCAAAATGAAAAAAGGAGGAGAAGGAAATGTGAGAAGTGATGCAACAAAGGAATGAGTAGGAAGTGCTGATTGAAGTGGGGATAGTGATGAGTGACAAAAAGAGGAGAAGGAGAAAATGTGGATAAGAGGATAAGGAGTGATGATGTAACGCCCCAATTTGCGATTAAGGGTTAAGGATAATTATTGAGGATAATTATCGGATTAAAGTGGAATTAATGTATATTGGTGACAATATTAATTTATATGTCATAATTGATGGAAAATTTAAAGAATGGAATTATTGGCTTTAAGTTAGTAGTTAATGGGGAAATTAATTACTAATTAAGAGGAAATGAGATGTGTGATTAAGTGACTAATGGAATTGGTTAGTGTAACTAAGTGGAGGATTAATTAGGAGGAGATTGTATGAGAGAGTGACAAGTGGCAAGCTTACTTGATAGTGGAGTGTTTGGAGAAGTCAAGGGCATGGTGCAATGATTTTTCTCTCTCCCTTTTTCCTTGCATTCAGCTAAATGGAGTATGGGAGTCAAAGAATGATTATTCCTTCTCCCTCCATACACTCAATCTCTCATTGTCTCTCTCTCCCTCTCTCTTATGCGTATGGGGTAAAGGATGGGCAGAATTTCTGCTTTCATTCCTATCATTTCATCACTTTTCATCTCTCCTCTCCCTCTCTCATGCGTGCTTCCATGGCTGCCCAAGAAGGACGAAGAACTTGGTGAAATAGGTGAGCCATTTGACCCTTCTAATGACCTGTAATGGAAAAACTCCATTCTTCAATCTTGTTCCTTGTGTTGAGAGATTCAATTCTATGGTTTTAGATTTTCCATTGGTGATGATTTGAGCTCTCAAGGAAATATAGAGTTTGGAGAATCAAAGAACTCCTTGGAGAAAGTTAAAGAGGTGAGTGAGTTGAGCATTTTGATATAAGTTTTGTGGTCATTTGGTTAAGTTGAAATTTTTGGGAATTTAGCCTTATTTTCGAAAATTAGGGTCTTGTGGTGTTTGAGTTGTTGTTGTCATAGATATGGTGTTTTGAAATGTATCTTGGATAGATAGAAGTTGATTGGAAACTTGGATTGAAAAGTTGCAAGTGTGGTCAGTGAAAAACTCTGTGCTGGCAGTGGTCTTGCATGGACGTTTTAAAATAGCAAATGGTGTTTGAAAATTATGAAACTTTCCAGTCTTAAATTTCACCTCTCAAGCTTCAAAATGGACATAGTTATGACTGTCCAAAGTTTGATGTTAAATCTGGGAACAATTTGGAACAGTGTGGACATTTCTTAAATTCTGGGATTTTTATGGTGATTTCCAGTAATTGTTCATATTTTTCTGGTAAAGAGCACTTAAATAGCTTTCAATGGGCTTTGGGATCACCTCATTTCGATTTTTCTAGAATTAATTATGAATTTCTGAAGTTGCCTTGGCTGCAGCAGAAAAGTCTTGGCTGCAGCACAAAAGTTTCTGTGCGTGTTTTGGCCGCAGCCAGAGGTTTCTTGGCTGCAGCCAACCCCCTGTTTTCAGCACCTTGGGATTTTGAAATGTGGTTTCCAACCCGGTGTTTCCCAATCCTTTAGGGCCTTTATTAGAGCCAATTGTAGCTTCTTAAGGGTCATTATTGATAACCAAAATTAAGTGTTTTGAAGTCATTTGAGTATTGGAATAAGTAATAACCTATCGTCCTTAATGATTATAGGATTTGATATTTTCCCGGAAGATAGAAGGCATACGCCTGAACAAGAACGGAAAGAACAAGGTAGTGACACTTTATCCTATATCATGTGTATTGCATTGCTTGTTTGCATTAGTCATCGATTACAGTGAAAGTGAAGGGGACGTGGCGAAAGCCCGGACTCGAATATAGATAAAGTGAAGGGGACGTGGCGAAATCCTGGACTCGATTACAGTGAAAGTGAAGGGGACGTGGTGAAAGCCCGGACTTGAATATAGATAAAGTAAAGGGGGCGTGGCGTAAGCCCGACCTCGTATATAGTGAAGGGAACATGGTGAAAGCCCGGTCTCGAATATTGATTGCTGCATTGTGATATATGTGACTTTCTTTGTATATATGCATCATATAAATAAACTGTTGCTACTGGGATTCTCTAGAATCTCATTCTTTCCAAATAACATTTTTAGACAGGGCAAGTGGATCGAAAAGCAAGCAAGTGGATAAGGGCGATTAGGGCTGCCAGCGGTAGTCTTAGTTAAATTTTTGGTTTTATATCGAATTGGTTATCATTTTGGAGCAATGTAAATATATTGTATAGATCATAGTACTATAACTTTATGTAATCACCGGTATGGATACTGAGATGGGCGATGATGCCCTGAACAATATTTTGGATTAAATGTTATTATCCCGGTTGAACGTCGGGAATTATACTGATACTCTAATATTGTATATGTAACAGACCAAACAGGCCATTTGTTTTAATGAATGAAATGAATAGAGATCCAGTTGTACAGTTTCCGTAAAAAGTTTTTAATTGTTCCGGATTTCTCATTCGATTATTAAATGTGATTAAACACTAATCCCTGCCTGATTATCGAAGGGGTACTACTACAAATAGATGATTCAACAACACCAAACAACGACCGTTTTGAGAAACCAGTAGTAAAAAAGAAACTCCGGAAACCGGTGGCACTAGACTGAAGTTTCAAAGACTGTTTTCAAGGAAAACAGTCGTTGAAACTTTATTTTCAACGACTGGTTTTAAAACCAGTCGTTGAAACTGTGATTCAACGACTGGTTTCATAAACGAGTCGTTGAAACTGATATAATTTTCCCCAATTCAGCGCGCGTTTCTGTCATTGTCTTCCCCGCGCTAATTGAACCCTCATTTTCGTGTCTCCAGCGAGCTGCATTCCCCAAATTTCTTGGCCTATCTCTTTCTCCGGCAGTTTGTCCTCTGTCCCTGTCCATTGTCCACCGTCTTCACAGTCCCTCCATTCCCTCTCAGTCGCATGCAGGTCTGATCTTTGCTTTCCCTCTTCGCAGTCCGAGCAGCAAGCAACGCAAGTGGGTAGCCCTGTTTCCTTGCTCTGGTTTTTTTGCTTTCGGTTTTCTCTTCTAAGCCTCTATTTTTCGCTCCTGTAGTTCATACTGGGTCTTCGTATAAAGAAGACAACGTTGGTGGTTCTGATCTTGGTCTATTCCGATGTGTGTGTAAGTTTCCCTTTTCTGTTTCTAGTTGTTTTGTTCATTTGGATGTTAATTTGTACTGTTCTGGAAAAAAAGTTAGCATCTTGAACTTCAGTTGTGACTAAATTTAGGCATCTTGAACTTCGGTTGTGCTGTTCTGGAAAAAAAGTATGTCATTAAGATTGGTTGTGGTTGTTAAATAGCTCATAGAAATAAAAAAATATTCCAAATGCAGAGTAGGTATTAGGAAATTCTTCATTGTAAAATGATTATTTGCACCACCCAATTGATTCAACCCAATCGAATTTCATATCACTAATTAAGTTAGCAGAACTTGCGCCATTAGCTAAACAATACGCTTGTTTGGACTAACTTTCTTTTGGTCACATTATTCAATCTCTTATTATCATGAATAATGATGTATATATTTAGACACTATACATTATTTTATTTTATATAATTTTGGTATGTTATATACAGCATGGGAGAGGAGAAGAGAGGGGAAACAATGATGCACAGTATAAAGAAAACAAATCAACGAGAATAAAACATGGTTGTCTAATAAAATTAAATTTGAAAATTAGGAGGTTGTGTGTTTGATATTCCTTAGATATATGGAATACATGAGTTCCTTCCGTTTTTGGTAAAGAATAATTAAAAATAAGACATCATTTCTATTTATACAAGTAAATTAGTCTAGTTTGCTTCGTGTTTGGATTTAATTTTAATTTATTATATTATCATGGACAAATAATAGTAATTTCATCTAATTAATTACTTTTGAGGTAATGATATCTCGAGAAGCACATGCACCCTACTCTGTAAATGCAAAATTGAAAAATCTAAATATTTTATATATGAGACTACAGTTAAATGCTTTTCCTTAAAAAAGGAAAAAACTCAGTGTACTTTTTCTTCTTTTATTAAAAGTATTTTAAGAATATAAATATACTCTATAATTCTAATCTAATCAAGTTATTTTATAATATTCATAGAAATGTTTTAAATAAACAATTCATGTATCAGTATATAAATTGAAATTTACACTAAACATAGTAAGCTAGTGACACAAAACATGGAGGGTCATTATAAATCAAAGAAATTATATGATAATTTTATATATATATAAGAAACACTGAATCAAGGTCATTTGACATGAAATGTTCTAAATATTACTCCTTCATGTCTAAATAACTCTCTCATAAACCTGCAGGTATCACTACTGCCATCGTTTTCCCTTGGGTTGCCGGCCTACTACATCCTTGCCTCTATAGAATCTTCTTCCAAATCCTCAATCACAAACATAGTGTCCTTGGAAGCTAAGGATTAGCTGGTAAGTTATGTTATTGCTTGTTGATGAAAGTTTTTGAAACCTGAGGATATCATGGTGGTATTATTTGTTGTAAGCGTGATAAATTTGAACTGTTAGTTTTTACAGTGTGTCATGAGTGTTTCATATAGCTGTTCTAAACTTGAGTGTCTATGAAAATGGATTAGGTGATAATAAAATGGATCACCATTGGATGAATGCTTCGAGAATTAGTGAAGAATATGAGAATGGGGTATAAAACTTTATTGAATTTGCTAAAATGAATGCGCCTAGTAAAAATGGGAAGTATTTTTGTCCATGTATCAACTGTTTAAATGAGAGTCTACGGGATGTTGATGATATAATGGATCACTTACTTTGTGATAGAATAAATCTTCGGTACACAAGGTGGATATGGCATGGTGAGGAAGGAACCGCTTAGGCGTCACACGAGAAGGAAGTTTTGGAGGTTGGAGATGACAATAGAATGGAGAACATGATTCACGATGTTGAGGTAGAATGTTTTGCACAAACGCCTGTATATGATAGCATACGGAGTGATGCAGAGACACCTTTATACCCTGGGTGTACAAAGTATACACGCTTGTCAGGCATTTTGCACTTGGTCAACTTAAAGGCAACTTGTGGGTGGACCGACAGTAGTTTCACATTGTTACTAGAATTGTTGTGTGATATGTTTCCAGAGAATAATGTACTTCCAAATCGTGTGTATGAGGCCAAGAAAATATTATCTACGATGGGTATGGAGTATAAAAAGATACATGCTTGCCCTAATGATTGCGTATTGTACAGAAATGAGTATGAAGGCTTAAGTGAGTGTCCGAAATGTAAAACTTCTAGATACAAAGTGAAGAAAGGTAATAGGTGTGGTGATGAGACAAATAAAAAGCAACCTTTAAAGGTTTTATGGTATCTTCCAATCATACCGCGGTTCAAATGAATGTTTGCTAATGCGAAAGAAGCAAAGAAGTTGAGATGGCATTATGATGACAGAGTTTATGATGGAAAATTCCTTCGGCACCCGGCTGACTCTCCACAATTGAAGAAAGTAGATGAAATGTATCCCGAATTTGGCAGCGAGCCAAGAAACCTTTGGCTTGGCCTTTGCACAGACGGGATCAATCCCTATGGTACTTTTAGCAGTACACATAGTACATGGCCCGTTCTGTTGGTAATTTACAACTTACCTCCCTGGTTGTGTATGAAACGCAAGTATATGATGCTTTCTATGATGATTTCGGGACAAAAACAGCCACGGAACGATATCGATGTCTACTTGGCACCTTTGATAGAGGACTTAAAGAAGTTGTGGGAGGATGGTGTAGATGTGTTTAATGTATATAAGCAACAGTCGTTTAAGCTACGTGCAATGATTTTCACCACAATTAACGACTTCCCTGCATATGGTAACTTGTCAGGTTATAGTGTCAGGGGTCATAAAGCATGTCCGATATGTGAATCGAGTACACAGTTCCATCAACTCAAGCACGGTAGAAAAATGGTCTACCTTGGTCATAGACGATTTCTTCCTCGATTCCACCCATACCGTAGGCTAAAGAAGGCTTTCAACGGATTGCCGAAGAATGAAATGGCTCCAGAGCCATTAACTGGAGACGAGGTTTATAGTCGGATGGAAAGAATCAATGTCACTTTTGGTAAAAAACAAAAGACTACGGGTGAGAAGAACATATGGAAGAAGAGGTCAATTTTCTTTGATCTTCCATATTGGCGTAGTCTTGATGTGAGACATAGTATTGATGTGATGCATGTGGAAAAAAATGTATATGATAGCCTTGTTGGTATGCTTTTGCACATACCAGGGAAAATAAAAGATGGGATTAGTGTAAGACTAGACTTGGTTGAAATGAGAATAAGAGAACGACTGCATCCACAACTAAGAGATGATGGTAAGAGAGCGAATATGGAGCCAGCAGCGCATACATTGTCAAAAGCGAAGAGAAGAAGTTTGTGTGGGTGTTTGCACGGCATTAAGGTGCTACAAGGGTATTCTTCTAATGTGAGTTGACTTGTGTCAATGGAAGATTTGAAGTTAGTTGGGATGAAGTCTCATGATTGTCATGTCTTAATGCAACAACTATTACCAGTAGCTGTTAGAGGCATTATGAAAGATGATGTGTGAAGGACGATAACAAGGTTGTACAGTTTCTTCAATGCTATTTGTAGCAAGGTTGTTGACATTGCAAGGTTAGACGAATTAGAAAATGAGGGTTATACTATTCTATCCCAACTAGAGATGCATTTTCCTCCCGCATTCTTTGATATAATGGTGCATTTAATAGTTCATCTGGTAAGGGAGGTAAGACTATGCGGCCCAGTTTATCTAAGGTGGATGTACCCTTTCGAGCGATACATGAAGAACTTAAAAGGGTATTCTAAAAATCCTTATTGACCTGAAGCCTCAATTGTGGAAAGATATGTCGTTAAGAGGCTATGGACTTTTACAAAGAATATCTATCAAGGTCAAAAGCCCAATCACGTCATGAAAAGGGTACAAGTAAGGGAACATGAGGGCTCAAAGTGAAGAGTATGCGTCGTGAAGAGGTGTTGCAAGCACACCTGTATATCTTGAATAATACGAAAGAAGTTCAGCCGTACTTAGCCGAACACAGAAAGAGTTTAAAGGAGATCTATCCAAGGAAAAATGACATGTAGATAGCTAATGAGCAAAACAAGACTTTCATAAAGTGGTCAAGGATAAGGTAGCGCTCGAGACCAATGTGTCTGAGACAATCAAATGGTTAGCTTGGGGGCCTTCTTTTGAGGTCATAACTTGGAGTGGCTTCGATATAAACAGGTATTCTTTCTATACCAATGGCCAGGATAACAGAAGTACTATTCAAAACAGTAGGGTGATGGTGGTAGCCGAATCAATGCACTTCTCTAGTTCAAAAGACAAAAATCCCATTTTGGCATCCATGGTCTATTGTAGAGTTATTGAAGACATATGGGAGATAAGCTACACTAAGTTGAGAGTTCCTTTATTCAAATGCAAGTGGGTTAACAATAATGCTGTTGAAATAGATCAATTTGGATTCACGTCAGTTGATCTTGAAAGAGTTGGTTATAAAGATGAAACATTCATTCTAGCAAGTCAGGCAAAACAAGTGTTTTATGTCATTGATCCGATAAATAAAAAATTGTCTATTGTACTCCAAAGTAAAAAACAGAAGGAAGGTAATCCAAGTTTGAATCTTGACGACATGCCGCCTTTCACTACAAATTCGCCTATGCCATCTGAAGTGGAATTGGTAGATGATGATGAATATGCAGCTAGAATTGATCATTGTGAAGGAATTTGGGAAAACACTTAAAGTAAGATTTTGAATTGTTTAAAGTATGCATGTAATTTCGATTTACTTATCATATGTCACATTTATTTCTTAGTAAGATTTTGAATTGTTTAAAGTGTGCATATAATTTCACTTTACTTATCATGTCACATTTATTTCTTAGCAGGATCATGGCAGGCTCAAATTCGGGCGACTCTGTTGGCTCACCGGTTAAGAAAAAGGTTAGAGGAAGCATGAAGTTGCGATTGTTGGTGGCACGTCATGAGGAACAACAGGCGAGCAGGATTCACATGGAATTTGATGCTAATTTGAAGCCACTCGGGCCAGACGAAGACACGTTCATTAGCTACCTTGGCTTTTTGGGTCGGAGCAAAGTTAGCGTTTTAATTCCTACCTGGTGGGAAGTTTTAAAGGACACGAAGCGTATGATTTGGGAACAAATTTTGGTATGTAAAGTTGTATTTGTATCTATATTTTTATTTCTGTTTGTTCATATATAACGACTACTATATATTTTGTTTGGTAGCATACCTACGATGTTCCCAATACGAAGGAGATCTACAAGCATTGGATGGGGGAAGTTCATGAGCGGTGGAAAGATTTCAAGTCTACGCTCACAACTAAGTACGTTCGAGGGCCAAGGAGTCATGAGGATCCTTGTAATGAGTATCCTTTTCTTTCTCCAAATGACTGGAGGTTGTTTGTCGCAACGCGGCAGGATCCCAATTTCCTGGTACATTGTGTTCATCTTAGTGTTAAACATTTTAGTTGAACTTACTTGACATCGCTAACTCAGTTATCATTATTCTTTGTTTATATAGAAATTGAGTCAAGCAAATAAAGAGAGGCGAGCGAAAAACAATTATCCTCATTACATGTCGCATGCGGGTTATCAAAAGCTCGAAAAGAAGATGATGCAGGCTGAATTGCAAAAATTGGAGGAAGCAGCCCGAGCAAATCCTAGTATAGTCGTGCAGGAGCCACCTCCTCCCCCGCGTCACAAAAAATGGAAAGTAGGGAGGATAAAGGGAGATAAATATATAAATCCAGTCGTTGCTGATGTCGCTAAAAGGATTGTGAGTATTTAATAACAAGTATATTTAAATGTGTTTCATTTTTCGAACGTTGGTGGCATGTAATTACTTTCTATTTATCCATTATATATCACAGGATGAACTTGAAGAGCAGAGCAGCCAGGGTTCCTTCAATTAAACTGGAAGGATGGACATCTTAGCCACTGCGCTTGGTAATTTAGATCACCCTGGTCAAGTTAGAGGGGAGTCAAGGGGAGTTGGTTTCTCTAAATACTTTACATGAGGTTCACAAGCTTATGGATGAGGTGAAATGAATCAGGAGTTTGTGGCCAGGGTTTGAGAGGAAATCCAAGCAGAGCTACGTCACTCACTTCGAGAAGAGCTAAAAGAAGAGTTGTTAAGTGAGCTACGTGGTGAGATGAGTACGATGGTGTTGTCTAACATGCAAGGCGGGATGTGTAATGTGGCGTCTAGATCTGAGGTTTGTAACTAATTTCATTTAACATTATATTGAGTTTTTCCTTACGTTCTTTTAATTAATTCTTTCATTTCTCTTACTCAGGAATCCCTGGCCTTTCCCAGCACCAAAGGCAGTTACAATCCGCCAGAAGTTGACATGGCGACCTTGGTCCGTCATTAGAGCCTGGAGAACCCTGCACTTTGTATTTAGAAGTCTCATACCTGCGTGCTGTTGCTGATGCTGTTGTATACAGCCGTGCCACCACGCACCATAATAACCAAATCTGGGACGATCGACTGGGGGAGGAAGGTGCAGTTGTCCTATTCCCTAATAGTGAGGTTGCCAATCTAGGTCACGCAACAGGATCTTTCATCTTGTGGCCTAGACATCTTGTTCAGACTGTGCCAGTACCTCCAATGGTAGGAAACACCTTACTGTTACTTAATCCTTGACATTCTACTTATAATCTTTTTGTGTGTTACTAGGAACAAGATGATGCGACAAAATTTCCCTTTTTAGCATGACTGCAAAATATTCATCAAGGCATAAATAAGGTCGACTTACACATGCCTTGTGAGATTGTGGGTCGCAGAATCTCGTATAATTATGGACTTGATAACAAAGATATTAGAGAGTTCCTATATTTGGAGGAGATTGACATAGGATGTATCACATTTGCAATCATGTGAGTTTAGTTATAATTTTTAATTGTAATTAATTCACTGATATTTAGGGGTTTTAGGTTTCTACATTTACTGTGTCATTTCTCATTTTATTTATGTGGTAGCTGCTTCCACAAACTGTGTGCCAAACGAGGGCTCGACAGTACATATGGCTTCTTATGTCCTGGCAATATGTCATGGCGTAATAGCCAGAGTTTGGAAAAATGGATGAGCTATATAGGCTATACAATAGGCCAGACTCAGCTGCCTTGTTATCTGGCACCAATTGTTAAAGGGCAAGTAACTTTATTTGATATATTTATACACGTTCACTTTGCTAAACAGTATCATGTTATGTAACCTCATTTTAATCTATATATGCATGTGATTATAGTTATTATTGGAGTCTCTGTGTTCCTATTCCCTCGATCAACGTCATCTTTTGGTTTGACTCATTGGGTCGCAAGCCAGACGCAGATATCAGAAACATTTTTAACACGTAAGTAAATTTATTTGTCTGTCATTGATTTTTGATTTTACCCAATTGTTTTAATGTCTTTTGTTTATCATTTTAATTATTACAGTGCATTGAAAACATATTATATAATGGGTGGGAAGCGTGAAGGTAAAGCTGGTCATACAAAGTGGTTCCAGCTAAACGTAAGTTCTTTACATTCAAGTTCTTCGATTGACGATTGCTTTACATAGGCCTTTATTCTTTTTTACCGTTTTCTTTTGCTGTATAGTGTCCACGGCAAGCAGGGAAAACTGGGTGCGGCTTCTATGTTATACTATATATGTATAACATCATTTTCTCTGGCCTTACTACAAATTTTGAACAGGTGATCATTTCTTGATTCTCAATTGAATTTAAGTTCTTTTCATGTGATTCAATTGTTAGTTATTTCATTCAATTTATTTATTTATGTTAACATATTCTCCATTTTGCGCACAGATTTTTGGTGATCAGGACCCCTACACAATAGAAGACATTAATATGATCTGAGACCTGTTGTCAGGACATCTTCTACAACACATAGAGGGGTGATGATGTGTAGAGGTTTTTTTACATAGTGCAGTGGTTTTGTACAGTGCTATATAAGTTTGCATATTCGAATACTTTTCCTAGTTTCTTATTTATGAGTACTTTGAATTTGTTAAGGCATTATGCTTTCAGAGAACACTTTGGAAAATGATGATGAAAAATGGGGATTTTCATGGAAGCATGTCATCATCTCTTTGGCCATATGCATGTCATGATTTACATTGAAAGTTTGAAAGTTGAAGTGTGCACATTGAAATGATGTTATGATGATATATGCGCTATATGTCATGATAGAAAAATTAACATGTGATTTTCACTTCCATGAGTATTAGGGGAAGCTTGAGAGTTAATCATGAGAGAATGGGAGGACGTGGGGACTTGTAGACACATATGGTGGAGGAGCAGAGGGGGTTGATGTAGGGAGTTTAAAAAAAAAAGGATACAACGACTGTTTTATGGAAAATAGTTGTTGTATCCAACAAATACAACGACTGTTTTCTTAAAAATAGTCGTTGTATCTCACATACAATGACTGTTTTTTAACGGTCGTCTTTTCTCGAATTTTCAACGACACTAAGATAGACGACCCCCTGAAAACAGTCATCTAAAGGGCCAAAAAACGGTCGTTAAAAGTCCCTTCCGTAGTAGTAGGGGTTACAGATGACACGTGTAAGATGAGGAGTAGGGACCAAGATAATAAAGGTGATGAAAGCAAATCACGGGAAAGAGAAGGGTTTTAAAAAAAATAAAAAATATATATTACTTTGTATGGCACTTACTAAGTCAAGTACCACACAAAGTGCATAGCAGCTGTGGCACTTCCTTGAACAAGCACCACCACTGCTACTTTAGTTTTTAAAAAAAAAACACTTTAGATGGCACTTGGTCAAGCAAGCGCTACATAAGGCCACCAAGTAGCTATAGGGCTTACCTAAGAAAGTGCCACAACATACCAATTTTTTAAAAACAAAATTGAAAAAAATTCAAGAAGAAGCTGAAGAAGTGCCATAAAATGTGCGCCACTATTCCCTATTTTTTTAGTAGTGAAGACATCTTACTTATCCAAATTAATTATAATAAATGCATTTTTGGCCTAAATAACATGTAAATTCCCAAAAAAAATATTGAAAAATATGACAAAATATGGATTCATTAATGTCTGTAAAGAAGCACTATCTTTAAGGAATGAGGGGAGTGAGCCTATATCTAAAGAAAGAGGAGTGTGTACTAGATTTCAACTATCTTCAATCACAATGTCTAGTCTAGGGACAAAGATAGTCAAGGTTACAAGGTTATAAAATTCCTAAGGGGCTTCATGCCTTTGTTGAGCCAAGTCACTTAAGATTCAGCAAAGTTGGAAGGAGAGCTTCCAAATTTTGATAGAAGCAACTAGTCTATACACAGTCTTTATTGAGAGTTAACGGGGATGAAAGTGTTATATGAAGATGTCATGTTATTTTACAAGTTGAAATTGTATAATTTAATTCACTCTACCCCTTATTATTTGTGTTGGCAAGTTGAACGTCCAACCTTATGTTAAGAGGTGTCAATTTGAGGGAATGTGTTGAAGATATTGCATTGTCATTAATTAACTTATGCCCTATATATAGGGTCTTTGGTTAATGTGTTCTTTTGTATACCTTGATTCTTGGATTTATAAGATTATTCTAATTCACTCTTGTTTAGTTAATAGGGTTATATGCAATATAAATAGTCCAGTTAATGAGCTGAGCATGGGAAAAAAGGATTATGAAGTTAGAGACTAATTAATAAAGGATGTGCAAGATCATATCGAATCTTACATCTATTGGTCAAAAGAGTTAGATATATATTTGATGCAATGAGCAAGGAAATTAGTGTAATTTTGAAATGTAAGAATTTTGGATGTACCTGGAATCCGATAGACTTGCTGAAGTACCCACACAAAACCAGAGCACTGATGTGGACCTCGATTACGTTACACAGCAAATACACCAAAGAGAGGAAGAGAAGAGAACATTCTTATGAGAAAATCTTTTCGAGGGAGAATTGTGTATTATATCATCATTAGCCTTCTCCCTTAATCTCACACCTTATATATTTAGTGTACGTATGGTTACATAGGAATAGAAGTAACCCTTAAACTTATGGTTACATAGGAATAGATATAACCTTTAAAATAGAAAGGATATAACTCTTTATAACTCATGTCTCTCTATGAAGCCCTTCTTGAATTGGGCTTGGGCCCTAATCCACCAAGGGTGGACTAATAAATTCCAACATCTCCCACTCACACTTAGTGGATTAAATGTGATGGGTCAAGTCTCTTTCTCTTACTTCTTTCATACTAAGTGTTTTGCCATGACCGTGTGGGCATAACGTCTCCATTTGAGTGCTTTGTAATAGAAATCCCTTTTTACAAAGATTAGCACAAGACAACCTTGTAGTGTAGCTTGATATTGATATAATGCCCGAATATCCTAGATTTACCTATCACTACTACAAAAGGTACTTTTAACGTCCGTTTATATGCCCTTTAGACTACTGTTTTTAGGGGGACATATATGTGAGTGCTGTTGAAAGCTTTAAAATAGACGACTGTTTTAAAACAGTCCTTATAAGAGACTTATGACGACTGTTTTTGCAAAAACAATTGTTGTATGTTGTGACTTACAACGACCGTTTTTGCAAAAACGGTCATTGTATCCCTTTATTTTTTTTAAAAAAAAATCTTGTACAGAACTTAAGTTTTGGGATAGAAATTTCCAATGAGCAACATTCAAACAAAATTTCCAACGAGCAACATTTAAACAAAATTTTAAACTTTTCGTTTCAGGAAGTAAACCCTAAATATAATTGCAATTCAACTTCCAAAAAATGATATCAAAAAAATCAAATATAAAAAGGCAAGGAGAAAAACCTCAAGTGCTTTACAAACACTCTCAAGCTCAGGGAAATACTTAATCTTTTGGGTTCTCATTACAACCTTATTAACACCCAAGCAAATGTTGCTACTTTGCTAAAAGACTGGAAGTGCTAAAGATCTACGCATATTATACTCTTGAGCATAGACTGAGCATATTCGTAATTATCGGAATGAGGCCGAGGAGGAAAGAGTTCACGATAACGCTAACAGAGAGTAAGGCGAAGGTCGCGATTGGGTCCAAGAATAGGCTAGAGGTTGTGTATGGGATCGGAGAGGGGCCAGATGATGTGATTGAAGGTTGGACTATGGCTCAGAGGCAGATCTGAGAAGGAGAGGCACGACTAGTAGAGGAGATACGATTGGGATTAAAATAGATCTGGGACACTTTTAATGACAGTTTTTGAAAAACGGTCATTGAAAATGTAGTCAAAATTTCAAAAATGCCACCGCCTCCTTTTCAATGTTTGTTTTTATAAAAACAGATGTTAATTAGTGACGTTAAAAGTACTCTTTGTAGTAGTGAATATACACTTGACTCATGGCCAATCTAATCCCTCTTGAGTCAGTATAAAATTCAGATTGCCTTTCTCCTATGCTTAGTGTCTATATTTTTGAAATCACAAAATAATATCATAAGGGACCAGTCTCAGACACCAGCATAGGTATGTATATTTCAGGTAATAATCTTTCTTTCGCCCATTTATCACTTTGATATGTATCAACCGATTTCCTAACATAATGCCTTTAGATCGCATTAATCATGATCATAGGACAAAATGCTAAAGTAGCAAACGTTGAAACATATTTCCATGATAATGTCAAAGTCAAAGGACATCAATGAAGGTTTAACCTTTCTATGAGTCACACAACAATGAAGCAGGGATCTATTCCCTTACTTCCTGTTTGTAGTTCTTTAGCATATGTGGTATGAATCACATGCTACGGTGTTACTCTTATACTTTAGGAACGTATGTCATTTGATTTTATTATTAACAACGTATAGACTTAAGTCTGGACACTCTTAGTATCTAAACCCAAATTCCTCAACTCCACTCATATTACATGACGTCAATTTTTAAAAATTTGTTGTCTGGCTACAGGTATCATGGACGTGGGTTTCCATGATTTAATCCATATTTTTATAATCAAAGATCTTATCTCGACTTACTGCACTTTAAGTCAAGGCGACATAGTTTGTGTTTCTTCTCTGCCATATTAGCACTCTTGCTACTTTACTGGTGAACACAATTGTCTCATCTTTGCACACTCCTCCTGAATGTCAAAGGCGGTCACTTGTGTGTGAGAGACGACCTCACCAACCTGTATGAAATACTAGACACTATATACTTACTCACATGTTAAAAGCCAAAATGAAGTATCATTATTCCATACTATATGTATGCCAAAGAACTTAACATTTTTCTCATATATGTCCTTAGTTTTTAGGTTTAATTAGTGGACTTTCCATATGAATACGTTGCTCAACAACTTTATATGCTATAATATCTCTTATTTAGCTATACATTTGCATTTAGTCTATCTATTATGCTTAGGGTCTTTTGTTTAGACAATGGCTATGTGCATTCACAATACTTTGACACTAGATTTGGATTCTCTTTTTCAAAAATCTCTCATGTTCTTTGAACATTACCAGCCATATAGCCTTTTGTACTACCACAACACATACTTTGAACGTGCATAATCAAAGTACTCTACAAGTATCTTAGGACCCTTCTGTGAAACCATCTAATGTCTCTCACAATGGTTAGACTAGTACTGAATTACAAGCTCTACCATGAGTATATATCTGGTTTTGTATATATCATTGCATACATCACACTGCTAAGAGTATCTATATGGACATTTTTCCATTATCTTCTTGATCGGTTCAATCATGGAAATTTATCAAGACCTAAACTCACTCCTAAAGTCACTGGGTTATCCATGGGATTGCATTAACATATTTTGAATCACTTAAGAATTTTCTTAATGTAATTCTTTTGTAAAAGAGAAGAGTCTTCTTAAGCTATTTCTTTGGACCTCAAATCCAATAGCTTTACTCAAAAACTTCTTTTTCAAAATTTATTAGCACCATTATTTAATAGGCACTACCAAATTCAAATTATATATGGCCAATAGTATATCATAACAAATCATTTACCAATGGTTCTCTTCAACCATATGAAAAATACATTAGGTCACCTCTCTTTCAAAACATTAAACATCACTATCTTGACGTTGTATCAATCAATAAAAGGACTTCTACAAAAACACATGAAGTCACTACTATGTGAAACTTCAAATACTACTTTTAGTGAAATCTAATAGTCACTGCATAGAGATTTCTTTGTCAAGATCATCACTCAAAGTGTATGTTTTACATCCACATGATGTAAATTTAAATTTAAATAGTTAACTATTGCCATATTAAAACTAGTTTAAATGCATAATAGGTGAGAAAAAAATACCTTCCTATTATACATACCCCTCTATAACAACAAGTCTTCTGCATGTCAATTAATTTACCCACTTTTCTCCTAAACCTATAGAACTCACTAGTTCTCAATAGCCCTTTTGACTTGACAGTAGATCAATTGATTCTCAAATTGATTCTTTCTTAAAGAATTCACTTCCCTTTCCATTACTTTCTTCCATTCTCCCTTGACATGGCCTCTTATACAAAATGTGACTCATCATCCTCTTTTAGAATAACCATGAACATGTTTTTCAGTTATCCCTTTTCTCATGAGCTTTTTGCATTTCATATTTATCTTGTTTGGTCTCTTTATTGACCATTTTAAGCTACCACTCTAAAAAAACAATTGAGGATTATTGGCATATTCTGTACTGCCTTGTCCTTGCATCTTGCAAAAAGATGCAATGTAATTAGTTTCACCCTATTGAAAACTAATTCAAAATAAATGTGGTACCTTTCAATTCTTTTTTGTCATAACTCTATCATCATTTCACTCTTAAAAAATAACCCTTATGAACTCCCACTTAAGCCACTATGGGAATTTGCAACTGACCCTTATGGTCTATGAAAACTCATATTTAACTTATATTTATAGGATATGGTAGTGACTCCTTTAGAGGGTACATGGTTAAACCCAAGTCCATATAACTTGATGAAACCAAAGATGTGTGCATGTGTATTAATCCACCAAAAGTGGACTAGATAATACTCTCACACTCACATTTGGTGGGTTAACATGAGCCATAATATGTTTAACCATGTCTAATAGCATTCCATCATGCCTTTATAAACTCCTTTTTGGTGATGGAGTTCTTCAGATAATTATCTATTTATTTTTACCTTTATTTCCATAAAGCTAACTAAAAATGGTCAAATAGATGCTTACTCCTTTGATCAGTTCATGGGACTTTTAAAATTCCTATCCAATCAATTTTTGAACTTTATTCACATATTGTTTAAAGCCAAAATCTTCAAACTTGTGTGAAATTAAGTAATAACATGAGAAATCATCAACAAAGGTAATAATTTACCCAGCTCTATGTCTTACCCTCAAACTTATAGGACCACATGCAAGGAAATAGAATAATTGCAATGTAAACTCAATTCTAGTATCTTTCTGAAAACTTTTCATTATGCTATTTCTAGAACCAAATTCTATGCCTTTGACTAGTAAGACATATATTTAAGTCAGTACTTAAATCATAAGAAAAGACAATGCAATTATGCACAAAGAATTAACCAACCAAAGAAATTTATTGAAAAAAAGATTGAATCACAACTATACAATTTTATAGGGCAATTCATACTATTTTGTTTCCCTTATCAAGCCATATAGGTCTCGTAATCTTTTTTATACTAAGTTGACATCTCAACTTCAATATTGCCATACCATTTGTCAATGGCTTATAAATATCAGGTATTTTGATTGTCCCCATTGAGTTTATAAAATTATGTTCTTAGTAGCCTCTCTTGGCTTAGCTACTCAAATTATCCCATATACAGGGTTATTCATAATTTATTTAATCCAAGAACTTATCAATAATGTAACACATTGAAGCATACAACGTCATATACTTGTATTATTCTTGACCAAAAAAATAACAACGTCATTAGGTCTATGATCAGGAGAATACGTTTGTAGCTCTTATCACACAGATTCCAACTATATCATTATTGTCTATCAAGAATTTCATACAAGTACCTCAATTATTACTCTCAAAAGACTCATTCTGTAAGAGCTCCTACTTAGATAGGGCATATGACTCTCTTGAAAGACTCATTTTTCAAGAGCTCCCACTCATAAAGAGTATTTTTTACTTTTACTTTATCTTGTTTTCATCACATTATATTCATAATGTCTTATTAACTTCTTATCTAGGAGTTGGGAAAACTTTATAGTTTTTCTAAATTCTCTATGCATTTCATTTATGCACATTTTAATTTCTAACCAAAAATACTTCCTCTAAAGGTTAATTCTACATGCTTCTCAAACCTAGTTTGACAGGTTCTTTACAACTATAATTTTTCTAAAATTTCAAGAATTTTGTGTCTCCTATTATTCCAACAATCTTTCAAATTTTCTAAAAGAAATATCCCAAATGTCTTATTCAAATTATATTTGTTTCTTGATAGAAACACTTGGTATGTCTTGTTAAATATTTTATAGTTTCAAGTATTAGGGATTTGGATTGGGTTTAGGACTTTGTTCTTCTCTTCAGATGGGCCTTCACTCCTTACTCAAAGAGTGACATTTCCATGAACTCCATCATTATCCAAAGTTTGGACATATTAGGAAATCTCTATATTTTGAGATTTTCTTTCACTTTGATCTGACACCGCTTCTTCAGTATTAGATCATTCACTTTTATCTCCTTGAGATTTCTCAATATTCAATTCTTGATATTGAATTTCTTAAGATTCAGGAGATTCAAATTCCTTTTAGGAACTAGCTTATCAGTGTTCTTCCAATTAGTCCTCTTATTTCATTTCAAGACCAATTTACTATGGGTTATTTTCCTCTCGATCCTTCTAAGGATCTTCTCCTTCTAGGACTCAAATGGGCAAATCCCTATTTTCTGGATCATCTCCTTGTAGGACTGAAATGGGCAAATCCCTATTTTCTGTTATTACTTAGAAACTCAATTCTTCTAATTAAAGGATAATTTGTTGGCCAGAAAAAGAAAAAATCAGTCAAGAACCTCTTTCCCTTTTTTTTAACACTCAGCAACAACCCAAAACACTGCCCAGCCCAAAAATGTTTTTGTCCCTTTTTTTTAAATAACAACCCAATCCGTCACAGCCCAAACACACTGCTTAGCCCAATGGGATTTTTTTTTCTTTTAATATAATAAAACAAATAGCATCATTCGTAAAAAATAGCACAACATTTCAGGGCATGACAGAAATGTCTTGCCGTTCCTTTCACCCCTGACGTCCAGTCGGGTCACGCCAGACCCGACTGAAGTATGGAGGACTCAACTCATCTTTCATCATTTCTGATGAAACTGATCTCCTTGGAGTCTTCTCTCTCTCCTGTACTATTTCTTGACACTTTTTCTTCCGAAAGAAAACATGAGATTTCCACTACCCCAATTTCAATGTTTCAGTCTATGAGAATTCCGCTCGCACAACATGTTTGTAGTAATGTTTCTATTTCTTTTCTTTTCTTTTTCATTTCTCTAAAAGTTCATGATAATTTCATGGCTTAAGAAAGGTTGTTTATGCGTGATTCAATTTCAGGAAGACAACTTCCTCATTTCTAGTTACTGTGTTTGGCGAATTCACACCGAATATTACTGTTTTTCTTTGAACCCAATTTCAAAATTTAGAGGGACGGCATTTCCGATTGCACAAGAAGTTTACAACAACGTTTCTATATGGTTCTCGGTTCATTTTCTGCATTTCTATGAGATCTATATGTCTATTATGGTTTCACATCCATATTTCTAAAGTTTCTTACAACCCAACAACAAAAAAATGATATACGATGCAAGAGGAACATCGAAGATATAGAAATAAAACAGAGGAATCGAAATTACAGATTCATGAACTTTTCATAGGAAAAACATTTTCATGCGAACGATCTCAAAATCACATGCTTTCTTTATGCTATATATATTTCTTATATGCACTGGAACACTATTTATATTATCTCAAAGAGAAAACAATAAATTAAAAACGCAAATCATTGCTATTGAACTCTCAGAAAATATATTGGCCCAAGATGATATTACAGAAATTTAACTATCTAAGGAATTGATGTAGCAAAAGACATGCATGTACATTATTATATGCTTCTATGCATGAAATATATAGATATACTGACACACACTAGAGATAATTTCCAAACATACAAACAGATATGTGTGTGTATACCAGCAACAAAATACTTTTAATTTAATTTTTATGTGTTTTTTAAATTGGGAATATAATCACAGAGACTACCAGATAAAAGCAGCGGATTGATCCGTGCAGCTAGAACTATGCGCGGGAGATACAGGCATGTCAAACTAAAATACATTATAAATGTATGAACGCACATATTTTACACGAAACATATAACAAGTAGGAAAAATAAAACATAATTTTGGCCATAAGAACAACTTGGCTCTGATACAATGTAAGAATTTTGGGAGTACCTGGAATCCGATAGACTCGCTGTAATACCCACACGAAATCAGAGCATCGATGTGGACCCCGATTACGTTACACAGCAAATACATTAAAGAGAGGAAGAGAAGAGAACATTTTTATGAGAAAATCTTTTCGAGGGAGAATTGTGTATTATATCATCATTAGCCTTCTCCCTTAATCTCACACCTTATATATATAGTGTACGTACGGTTACATAAGAATAGATGCAACCCTTAAACGTATGGTTACATAGGAATAGATATAACATTTAAAACATAAAGGGTATATATATGACTCTTTATAACCCATGTCTCTCCATGAAGCCCCTCTTGAATTGGGCTTGGGCCTTAATCCACCAAGGGTGGACTAATAAATTCCAACATGAAATGTAGAGACTGAACAGAAAATTAATGTAATTGTTTAGGTTACATGTCTTTTGTATGTCTTAGTATCATCATTTACATCCCCTCCCACCTCTACTACAACAGGATGGGGGATCATAAAAAAAATACAGAAATTAGTGTCTAAATTTTGTTTATGACAAGCTAATAATGCAACATTGTCATTATTTGGGTAAAATGGTATTTTCACATTTAGAATTAATGTCCAAGTCTTATGGGACTTTATTGTAATTTCATGATTTCAGGGAATTGACTGTAATTATTTCTCTAACTTGGGACATGGTTTTCATTTCTCCTATGTTTTTACTCTATCCTTAAGAAAACAAACCAACTTGCAGTCTTTGAAAACAGTAGAGGAGAATGTTACATCTTCAAGCACGGCAATGAGAAAGGTTAGAGGCGATATTTGAATAGTGTACTCGATTCATTTGAATATTCAAAACACTAATTATAAGAATTCCTAATAAAACGCTAATATCCAATCACAAAGTGCCATATTCATTTCCTACATTTTCTTTCCTTTCCCTTTCTTGGGTATTTGATTTTTCAACTTTACACGCTTTATAACATTCATGCAAAATACAATCACAGGCAGAGTACAGGGTGAGCCCGTAAGGGCCGAGCTTATAATTTAGAGTCTTTAGAAGAAGTTGGGCCTAAACGAGCCAGCTCTGTAGGGCCGTAGGCTGGCCCGTTTAAACCTGCCAATTTTTTAAAATTTTATTAAATGACTATTAGTTAAGTTTTGCTTTAAAAAATATGATTTTTGAAATTTGAAAATGTTTTTCACATCCTATAGTATTGCTATTTGAACGTTTTAAAGGAAAATATTGATTATTTTCTTATTAAAAAGCTAAGAGAAGCTTGTCGATGACATTATAGTTAATTAAAAGTCTTCTTATTGATTTTTTTTAAAAAAAAAACTCAAGTTTTAAGAATATTTCATTAGGTTCTTAATATTTCCCTAAAGAAATTTTTCTTGTGAAATATTGAAAGAATCTTTTTTTTTTTATTGATGTAAGGTAAACAAAGAGAACAATTTTTTAATTGTATTTGAAGAGGTCTGAATATTATGAAAAATACATCAAAAACAGAAACAAATAATACATATTGAAAATGAGAAAGTAAAGTCTCTATTTCATATATAATTTTGTTTTAAGACAAATGGTCACTTATTCTATTTATAAAAAAAGATAAAATATTTAATAATTCAAAAATACATCTTAGATTAAAATTTTTAGTGTTATAATTTAATTTCTTTAATAAAACGAAAATAATATTTTTTTTGTTAAACAAGCTTGATGCCCGTGGGCCGGCTTGAGGCTGTAAGCAAACGGGCTAGACTTCAAAATAGAGACATTTTATGGGAGTCAGGCCTAGCTCATTTTGACTCAAACATTAGAAGGACCAGTCCGTTTTCCCACCTCTCATGTTGGGCTTAGTCGATGTTATGACTATAAATTAAACATTAATATATTCACGAAGGAAAATGTTAAGATAAAAAAATCGAAAAAGTGGTCCAATCATGGCTTACAAACCCATAGAATCGCGAAAAATGATGAGCTTGTAAATAATTTAATCAACAAAAGAATTACTTGTATTTATATAATTGATAATGTGATCCTTGTTTGAGCAAAAAAACAATATAATCCACTAATATAGAGTTGGCCTAACAGTGTAAGACCCCACTTGATCTCTTTAGATCTTGAGTTTAAGTCCTAGAAAAGTTACTTGTGTTGGGAAGGGCAGCTATGAACCTCTAACCGGATACTGAATGATATTATCAAAATAATAATAATAATAATAATAATAATAATAATAATAATAATAATAATAATAATAATAATAATAATAATAATAATGTGATCCTTGTGAACTATTTTGATTAAATTTAAAGGTTTTTTCTTAAAAAAAACAGCATATATTACATCATTGACGTGTTCAAATATGAACGATCGATAATAGCATTTTATTCATTTACTTCAACAAAAAAATCTAACTAACTTTAATTTCATTTAGCATAAAGATACACTACTACAAAAAAGTAAAGCTGTGGCACTTATAATTGCATTAACTGTGGCGCTAGAGAAGTGCCACATATCTATATACCACTAAAAAAAGCTGTGGCGCTTGGAAGCGCCACAATATTTAAAAATTTTTTTTTAAAAAAATACCCTATTGTGGCGCTTGCTCAAGCAAGTGCCACAGGAGGGGGACCTCCTGTGGCGCTTGCTCAAGCAAGCGCCACAGTAGGGCCCCCTACTGTGGCGCTTGCTTGAGCAAGCGCCACAGGAGGTCCCCCTCCTGTGGCACTTGCTTGAGCAAGCGCCACAATAGGGTCTTTTTTTTTTCTTTTTTCTTCTTCTTCTTCTTTTTTTTCCTGTGGCTCTTTTTTATGCTTCCTGATTGTGAAATTTTATATAAAATGAGTGGATTTCGTGTTTATCATCTCCACAAATTGTCAATCTTTCTATTTTATATTTCAACCTATTATATATATATATATATAATTTTCATATTTAAAATTCAAGTTCCCCAACAATAATGTTCTTACATTAATACTCTCCAAAGCTAACATAAAAAATATCACAATACAAGAACTTGATATGTGAACACAGTACATCAACAACTAATTAAGTAAATTAAAAGATTACTAAAAAACGCAAGCTTGTCGGCAAAAAAATTTAAACAAAGCAAAAAGGCAAACGAAACAAGCTAGGTTTTCATTCTTTCCTATTAAATTAGGAACATAAAGGCAAACGTTATATTACGGTTTATCTTGACTAAAAAAAAAAAATTTAACCAAAGCAAGCTAGAATGAAATAGTCTTCTTCTTACAAATCTATTAATTGACCAGCGCAGGGAGTGGGACACCACGTTGGTGATGCTAGCTTGAGTGACGAGTGAGCGTGTGGGTGTGTTTTTTAGTGTGAAGATGATAGGAAATGGAGGGATGGGGTCGACGGATCCACTAAGAAGATGAGAAAGGGAAAGTAGTTTAATGGAGGAGAGAGTAGTTAAATAATTAAAGTGGAGTAGTAGTCAAAAAGAAAAGGAATGGGGGGCGGACACAAAACCACTACGCGGGAAATGAAATAATTGTGGTAAAAAAGAGAAGTTGAATTTTTTTTTTTTTTTAAATGTGGGCAATTGTGGTGCCTAAATAATTAGGCGCCACAATTGCCTCTTTGTTCAGCTGTGGCGCCTAAGCATTAGGCGCCACAGCTGAACAATACATTAGCATGTGTGGCGCCTATTTAATTAGGCGCCACACATGCCCACATTAAAAAAAAAAAAAAAATTTCAATGCTGCAGCTGTGGCGCTTGGTGGGTTAGGCGCCACAGCTGCTTTTATGGCCCCAACTGTGGCGCCTGTGTAGGCAGGCGCCACACTAGACCTCCTCAATTGTGGCATTTAATCTATTAGGCGCCACAGCTGGTACCGAAAATTTAAAAAAAAAAATTATAGAGGTAAAAAAAAAAAAAAAAAGAGAAGCTGTGGCACTTGTTTAAAGAAGTGCCACAAAATGTGCGCCACCTTTTACCCTTTTTGTAGTAGTGATAATTGTATTTTTTCTTCCTACTAATGTATATTTAACAAATGAAAAAATAAAAGTTCAAATTTATTGGGTGCTTCAAATACATAGTCATGCAACGTCCGTCCTTAACATATAGAACTGGAAATAACCATAATCGTATGCTTCTTATTTAAAAAACTAAAACCAAAATCATCTCCTCCATCTGAGTCCATTGGTATAAGCGATTTGGAGGATAGAGGAGGAAAAATTTTAATGAGTTGAATTTTAAAAAATTAAAATAATGGGGTTATAAAATTATAATAAGAGGAAGATATATGATAAAACAATAAGAAAAATTAATTAAAAAATTTTAACCCACTTCTCTAATTTGTTTTTATATCCAATTCCGAAAAAGTTTCCCCTCCACTAGTACAGAAAATGTAATTTAGACTGGCACATTTAGACCAGTTATAACGGATAAGGTCTTAAAAATATGACCAGTGGCGTTTTTGTAATTCCAATAAACTTTTAAGACCGGTTCCACTATAATAAGGTCTAAAATACATTATTTAGACCGGTTCTAAAAACAACAGGTCTAAAAATATAAATATTTGTAATATATTTTCCAGACTGGTTCTAAATATAGCAGGTCTAATATATTATTTGAATTAAAGGAAATTTAAAAAATAATGTGTTTATTTTTTTCTAGACCGGTTGTAAATCACAACCAGTTTTAAAATATTAATCTTTTAAGACCGGTTGTTATTAATAACCGATATAAATAAAAATTCATTATTTTTAAGACCGGCTATTTTAAAAAACCAGTCTAAAATATTACTTTTAAGACCAGTTTTATAAAATAGCCAATCTTAAAAGTGACCTAAAAATCCTAGTACTGCTTCAGCTCGCATCTAATTTCAACTCTGAAATTTAATACTCAAGCTTCTTGTAAACCCAACTCCCTCGGTTTGCAGCAGCTCCTCCTTCCCATGTCTCTCCTCCGTCCACAACCTTTGCTACCGTCAACACAAAGGTACAGTTGAATACATCACCATAAGGCTCGACGTTTGTTCCCTCTAATTGGTTTCTTTCTCAAGCTTGTTTTCTTGCCTCCCCTGGGTTTCTTCCTCAACCTCCTCCTTCCCACGTCTCTCCTCCGTTCATTACCAACGCCGCCCGTGGACGCAGGGTTGCGGTAGATTGCATTCCCTCGTTGCTGTTGCTTGCCTCCCCTAGGTTTGTTCCTCAAGCTCGAACTCCAGGTATCTATGAGAAAATTTGGCTTTTTTCCATTGGTTGCTCTGAGGCATTATTTTCCCTTTTGAATTATCTTAACTTCTGAGCATTAATGTGAATATTATATGTGGATGCAAAGCCTATCTTTCCTTTCTTAGAGTTGCTTCTATGTCTCTTAGCCTTGATTCTGTAACTCTGTACTATTGAATTATAATATGAGTTTTTCTATTCTGTAAATCTGTATTGTTGAATTATAATGTGAATAATGTCTCTCATCCTTGATTCTTTAACTCTGTATTGTTGAATTATAATGTGAATAATGTCTCTCAGCCTTGATTCTGTATAGTTATTTTAGCTAGACTAAGTTAGTTTTTTTTTTTCCTTTGAGGTGCTTTGTTTTAGCTAGACAGAGTTAGAGTTTATTCTGTTTTATGGCTCTAATGAATTTAGGAGGTGGAATTATATAGGGAGAGTATGAGGAAGAAATTGTTATAAGTTAGTTGCTTGAAAATTCTAGATTTTAAAGTGGAATTGTATTATGTATTTTGATGCCCTATACGATACTTAAGTGCCAACAAGGATATTGCAAATTTTAGAATGTTAATATAGTGATTGAAATGAAAATTGGAGGCCGAAATTTAAAGTGTCATGACTATATAAGAATATAAATTAGCTCATTCAATTTCAAGTGAGAATAATGAGGCGTCCTAGTAAGGGTACTCTGGAGCCAACTAATGTCAATCAAAGTGAGGGTACTCCTAGCAATGCTCTGAGTCAAAATCAAAGTGAGCCTCATAACCAGCCCATGCGAAGGGATGAAGAGGCACCCGATTGAGAGACATTCCCCTTAATCAGAATACCGGGGAAAAGATTCCGATTGAGTTTGATAGATATTGGAAACCAATCAGGCCTAATACAAGCCGGTATAGGAGTTTTGTAGGCCTTCTAGAATGCAACAAGCCTAGCATCTTGATAGAGGAGTGGAGAAATGTGGATGAACATGTAAAGCAACATATTTGAAAAACTATCCAGGTATAAAATGATTGCCCTCACTAATTATCAAATTTAATTTTGTATGGTTGAATTATCAAATTTGTCACTAACTATCCAATGCATACACTATAGCTCGCATACGACAATCCCCAGAGTGACATCTTGTATAAGAAGACAATGATGTATTGTGATGAACTTTGGAGGAAGTTTAACACAAGTCTAGCCAACAATTATGTGCATATCAAGGTGAAAAGAAGGTCGGCCTCATCCTAATCCGTGCGACAAGTATTCTTATATTGACGAACACACTTGGCAAGAATTTAGATGGCTTCGGACTACTCCAGAAGCATTGGTGAGTTGACTTTTTTGCATTTGGTTTACTTATGAATTTTCTTTATTGATTCTAGCCTTAATTTTGCTTTTTTATTCATAGGAAAAATGGCAAAAGGCATAAGAAAGTGGTAGAAAGAATGATTGACCCCATACAATGTCTTGTGGGGGTTATGTGAAGGCTGAAAAAGACTTGTTGGTGGCTAAACGAAAGAGATTGGAAGAAACAGCTCAATCCAATCCTTTTGTTCTTCTTTCTCTACCATCTCTGATACGTTGTGAATAAAAATGGTTGTTCGCTCACCAAAAGAGGAGTATGTCTTATATGAGTGAACAATATCTTATATAGTTGGTGAAAAAATTATATGTGTTATTGTTGTTATTTAATTATTTAGTAAACAAATTTCATTACTAATGTTTGTCATATGTGTCTTATAGGAGGAGCTTCAAAGAAAAACAAGTTGAGGGATCATTTAGGTCAGATGGGAGGAATGATACCCTGACCATTGCTTCAGGAAAACACGATCATCCCAGCCGTGTCAGGGGAGTTGGAGGAGGGGTAGGCATAAGGGATGACTTTGGAGCCCCCCGCTATTGCTCAAGTGTGGTGATTAAGGAGGAGATGGAGTATATGTTGGCCACTGTGAGGGCAGAAGCAAGGGCTGAGGTAGAAGCATCATTTGATACACAATTTGAATAAAGGTTAAGTAAGATGAAGGAGGAAATGATTATCACGGCAAGCATAAGACAAGATATCAGTGCTCCCCTGGCACAATCCCTAAACCCTAAACAAAGCACTAAGGGGAGTTGTTGCAATATTGGTTAGTCATCAGAGGGTCCTGGAAAAGAAATTGGTGAGCCTTGTGTTCTATTTGTAGAGGATCCTTTGAGATGATTAGTTGCATAGGGGAGCATGCATAACTTGGGATCAACTGTCCACCACCAACAAATAAGAGATGATGAAGTCAAAGTGGCAGTTGAAGAGGTGATCATTGCAGATGCACCTCTCCCTATCCTCGCTACGACTTCAAGTTTGTGAGCGATGTTATCAATTCTTTCATCTTGTGGCCAAAGAACCTTGTTTCTGATCGAGCTGAAGAAACCCCAATCACAGCCCCAACTGCACCTACTTCCACTCAAGAAGTTTCACAGCCTCCATTGAATGTCATGCAATAAGTGATTCTGATGGCATATGATACGTCCTTTCAAATAAGAGATTGGCTTATGGATTAAGCTGTTAGCCAGTCAAGGGTGCAATACTATCTTAAGCGGGATGATTTAATGTCTATGGTAGCTCCTAGACAACAACTTACAGTTTCAATTGTCTAACTATTTTTAATGTAAGTATCTTCTTCAATTGGTAGTAATATTTTACAAATTATGCCATTAAACTTTGATTTATGTGCTTCCATTATTGTACGTACATGAATCATAGGTTGGTTTCTTTTGGCAAAAGTGATAAATTTGGATTCCTATGCCCAGCTCAAATCTACGACAAAGGGACCACTACTTTATCATATACATATACTTATTGGAGAGGCTTAGTGAAACCCCAATTGAGTGTTTCTTGGCTCCATATTTGCATAGGTAAGAAACAAATTTATATTTCATAATATATATATATATATATATATATAATGCTTTATATTTGCTTAATAGTCATCCCTTTTTTTCAGTGATCATTGGCAATTGGCTATTCTGTGCAATAAGAGTTATACTGTCATCCTCTTGTGCTCCCTCCATTACAAACTAGGGAATGAATTGAAGAAGACCATGAACTCATAAGTTTTCTTACATTACCTATTGTTGGCAATTCATGGAATTTGTGCAAAATATGTCACCTTTATGATTTTGATGATAGGCTATAAGCACATTCCGACACACTGCTTGTGGTAAGCCTCTTCATGACATAAAAGACCCTACATAGATCATATCAAAGGTTAGTTACATATTTGTTTGTTTTAAGAATGTATTCAATAAGCCATGCTTTAATTTTATACTTGTTTTAATGATATCATGTTATTTTTTAGAACCGTAGGTAACCACCAAGATCCAACTTATATGGGTTGTATGTTTTGAGACACATTTATAATATTATCACCCTAGGCCTGACAGAATTTACTTAAGAGGTAAATGTATATATATTTCAAAAATTTTGTATTACTTTTATTCTATTTTAAGTTAGCAAGTTAATATTTTGTCTGGCTTTGGTGTTACAGATGTTTGATCTTTCTGACCCTTTTCCAGAAAAAGATATTGATTTCATCTGATTGTTGTGCTGAATTCATTTACAACAGTGAGTTTTTGTAAAACTGAGGAATTTTGTGTATATATTGAGGAATTTTTCTTCCCTCGGCTTTTCTGCAAAACTTATTGGTTGCATGAATTGACATGTTTGTTGTTTTTATGATTATGTAAAATCATGCATTTATACATGTCAACTTGTTTGAGACATGTCATTGACCCTTATTTGAAACATGTCATTAGCCTTTGTGTTTTACAGTTAATGTATGATAGTTTTAAACAACACATTACATAATGAAGGTGCATGTTATGTTACAAGTTCCCAATGAGAAGGCTAAAGAAAAATGAAATGGTAAATGGAAGGAAAATGAACACCTTATGACAACATTTATTTTGTTATAAGTTAGTTGTTGATTGTATAACAAATTCCATATATGGCTTGTATAAATTGAATATGCAGACTTGGCATATATAAATGGATACATAAGTAGTAGTGATAAGTAATTATAAGTAGGGGTGGAAACAGGCCAGGCTTTTGCCTTAACAAACCTGGCCTGTTAAGGTATAAACTGGCCTGAGCATGGCCTGTGTCCTGTTTGAGGCCAAATTTTAGGCCTAGGACTAGCCTGTACACAGGCTTGGCCTGGTATGAAGCCTGTTAAGGAGGCCTGAATTTTTAAAATTTTTTAAGCAAACCGATAGGCCTACAGGCCATACTACAAAATAGGCCTCCTTAACAGGCGTCCTTGAACAGGCCAAAAATAGGCCAAAATTTACATAAATTGCTATCAATGATTCAAAATACATCAAAATACAAGAGAATAAGTGAGGAACACTCATTAGAACCAAGATAACTTGTTAGTCACATAATTTTACAGAAGAAATAACATACACTTGTTTGATACATATATTAAAGTTTTCATGTTCCCTGAAAGAAAATACTTTAGAGACAAGGTCTTAATTTGTAAATTCCATAGTTCAGCAAGTTTTAGCTTGAGATCCACAAAACTTGTTTCATGATCAACCTCCAATGCATGTGCTTCGCCACCATCATCATGAGTAAGTATATGACATAGATCCATCATTTTTTGAATTTCTCACAAAGCAAAATTTGGTGTATATGACATAGATCCATTATCATGAGTAAATATCTAAATTATACTCAAGAGTTAACAAGTAAATTTAAAATTGCATTCAAGGATAATAATCATTCAGAGGACGGCCAACAAAAGTTTGATTGAAAAGTCACCTTTTAAAAAATCAAATGAAAAGAGGAAAAAAGAGAGACTCATTAATATACTTAACCTCTTCCACACTTGCAATTCAACAGACCAAATCAATGTTAGAATTGTGACTTCACTATTTAAAATGCTTATGAACAAAATGTGTGTGTGAAAATGAGAGACAATATATATAAAAAAGGGAGAAATACAGATTACCAAAACATGATTAAAGTTGACACAAGTGGACCAATTGAACAAAAACATATGAATTTATAGTTATGGATTACCAATTATGATTAAAGTTGACACAAGTAGACCTTCTCACATTCACATCAAATCGTCAATATAATTTCTCCTTCTCCTTTAAAGACCTTGAAAGAAATTAATCAAATATATAGTATTAGAGCATAACACAATTTTACATATAATTTGCACCTGGGATCCAGAATACTTGCAAGAGCCATCACCAAATTGCATCCCCCCCCCCAATATTGTCAAACTTCTCTTTCATTGCAATTGCCAAAAATTATCATCTTCTAAGGCATTGTTAATTACTAGTTTCAATCTCCAAACTTTAGGAAGGTATAAATTTGCAGTAGGATATTCACTGCCTGATATGACATGAGTGGCTAGATTGAACACTTCTAAAAGCTTGCAAATCTTCTCAACCTTCTTATAATCCTCTTCAGATGGTGCATAGTTGTAATGTGGTTCTCTTTCCTTATATTTAGGAAAGGCAACCTTGAACTTCAAAGCAGTAGATAACATCCTATATGTAGAATTCCACCTTATTAGACAATCAAGAACCTTTCCTTCAAACGTGTCTGCTCAACAATGTCATAAAATACTTTTAGCCTTGAATCATTGTAGTTGATATATTTCACACTCTCACGAATATTATTTATGATGTCCTTAATTTTACCAAGGCTATCTTGTACCAACAAATTTAATATATGCGCACAATGTAATACCCTGAATTTTGAGATTTGAGGCTAGAGAATAAGCCTGGAATAAGTGGACTGCTAAACCCCAATTTAGCAGGAACTAAAATTTATGCCCTAATGATTCTTATATCTTTGGGGTATTAAAGAAAGTAAAATAGACCCTTTTGGAGAGTATGATGTGATTTACGATTTGTATGGGTTATGAGTAGCGCCGAAATCCTATAATTAAGTTCAATTGTGGATTAACATCTAAATTGACTTAACATAGAGGGAGTGCATATATTGTGGTTAAATGGAATGATATGATGTGTTTGATGGTGATTCAAGAAGAATTGTCATAATCAGGGGCAAAATGGTAAAGTTGTCAGTCAATTGATCGGTTACCAAAGAGGAAGCTCATTGGTGACTCAAAGATCAATGGTTGTGATTGATTTTAAGAGATCATGAGGGTGGAATCCTATGTGTTTGTGTGTATGTGAGCTAAAGGAAGGATATGGCAAGATGATGACAAGTAGCATCATATGAGCCATTGGATCAAGTCAAATGTTAAAAGTGCTTTTTCTCTTCCCTCTCTCTTTCTTAGTTGGCCAACAATTGGGGGAAGGGAAAAACTTCATGCACTTCATCATCTTCATCTCATCTTTACTCTCACTCTTATGCTCCATTGACGCCAAGCTTGAAAGAGGAAAGAGGAAAGAGAAAAGGAAAGGTGAGATTTTAGCCTTATAGATGTCCTCTAATGCTTAAACACTCTTCTATAATATTGTTCATAGTGATGAGAGCTTCATCTCTATGGTTTTAGATTTTTGAAAGGAGGTGTTTGATAGCTTGAGGAAAAGTGGAACGATGAAGAATCAAGGAATTGGTTTGGGAAAGAGGAAGAGGTGAGTATTTATGCCTTTTGATTTAAGTTTTGTGATAATTGTTAAGCTTTGTGAATTTTGAATTTTGCCCTGATTTTGGTATATTTTTGAAATGGAAGAATTGGTTTGTGCATTGTGATTACAATAGTGCCATATTGTGTTTTGGTGTCATTGGAATTGGTTTGGAATGTGAAATGGAAAGGAATTGTATTGATTTTTAAATTGTAGAATTGTGTTGACATATTGTGTTTATTGGGAAAACATGTCAATATGATGTGAATTTGGTTGATTTGGTGTTTCCAATGGATTCCTTGTTAAAATTTATGTGGGAATGGTGTTTGATGTGAAAATGGGAACCATTGGAAGCAATTGTGAAAATCTGGAATTCTGTCCATTGAATTTCTAGTCTAGGCAGTCTGTTTGTATTGAATTTTTGAATAAGCAAATGATTTTTAAAAATTCTGAAACTTTCCCATCTTAAATTTCACATTCCAAGCTTCAAAATGGACATATAATTTGTGTGATTTCGTTTTGTGAGCTGGGAGTTATGGTTGCCCAAAAGTTGATGTTGAAACTGGACTTAATTCTGGAGCAGTGTTGGATTTTGTGTAATTCTAGAATTGTGTGGTGAATTCTAATAATAGTTCATATTTTTCCTATGAAGATGACTTAAATATGTTTCATTTGGCTTTTGGATAATCTCATTTCAATTTTTTCTAGAAATAGTTATGATTTTTGGAAGTTCAGCTAAGAAACAGGATTTTCTTGGCCGGGGCCTAAATGTTTTTGACCTGGTTTTAGGCAAGGCCAGTGGATTTGTGGGCCACGGCTAACCCCCAAAAATGACATTTTGGACTTCCGAAGATGGTCTTTGGTCAACTGTTTTCCTAAGCCTTTAGGCATATGTTTGTGCTTTGATTAGCCACCTAAAGGTCATGAATAGTAATGAACTTTAAGTGTTATGAAAGTGAGAAATTGGAAAAGAGAATAACCCTATGTCCTTGATTTGGTTTATAGGGTTCGATATCCACTTGGATCATGAATAGCTGGTGCTGGTGTATGCGTGGAAAGAAAAGGGTAGGGAACTTGCCTCTCCTGCATGTATTTGATATTTATGTTAGTGTGTTGATGTATGTTATTGTTTTGCTTGATTATGTGAAGCATGTATGAATGATTTGAAGCTATGTTTCAATCTATGTTATGGCCATAAGTATATTGTTTGAAGCATTGAGCTTACAGATTTGTCATTATGTGAGCATGAGTTATGTCATGCAAGCATGTCATCCATTAAACATTTATTGTACATGCATATTGGTATTGTTTTCTGACTGAGATTCTCTCAAATCTCACCCTCCCCTACCAACATTTTGGCAGGGTAGGTGGATAGAAGATGGAGCAAGCAACCAAGGGCGGCGAGGACTCCTTCGGGATATAGTTTTGGTAGTTGGTTATCAATATGGATTGGGATGATTGTATATGGGTTGGATGTATATTTGGAATGAGATTTGGTGTAATCCCTGTATGAAAACTTGTATATCGGCAAATATGCCATGTGAACTTTTTTTAGTCATGATATGGAACTCAGGGTTTGCCGAGATTATTATTGTGCACTCTGATGTTTATAATAAATGTGATTTATCTTCACAAAGTAATTGTATTCAAAATTTGATTATGAGACTAGGTATATTATATTTTGAAAGGTATTGGTGAAAACCCTATCTCAACGATGGGATTGTAAATGTGTTTTGATTATTATTTGTCTCTATTTCATTTTAATCATGTATTTCAAATATAATTACTGTAGGGGTTACATTTATGGTATCAGAGCTGTAGTTCTTAGCAAATATGGATTTTGCTAGGATATCTTCCTTATGCCAAACTAGGGAATAGGTGATGGGTTGTGATTGCCTAGAAATAGGCAATGAATTATGATTGGTTGTAGTATACACATTATTTTCCTTGCTATTTGGGGATATATGGGTTTAAGGGCTGTGTGTATACATTATCTGTGATGTGGATGTGGTAAATCAGTGTGGTTCACCAGAGAATTTGAGAAGTAGAACCAGTGTTGAAGGCACGACTAGCTATGTTCGAGCTAAAGGGGTGCTGATTGTTAGTGGCGGAATATCGCCCTGACTTATGAAATTGGAATGTGCCATTGACCTGAGAATGGTTCATAATGGAACTATGAATAGTCAAGAGGTATGGTCTCAAGGTTGAGACAGAAGATGGAATATGTGAATGGCTTCTGAGTTCTTAATACAATGATACCTTTATCTAGAGACAACCAACTGGAAAGAGCTATCACAGAGGATTCAAATTGGAAAGGACTACCTACAGAGAGTTTTGATCGAAGAGGGCTACCTATGGGAAATCTGATCGTAAAGGGCTACCTATGAAGAGTATGGTACCGTAGTGTAGAGCCACCGTGACAACGAACCATAGTGTGGAGCCTCCTTGACGACGAACTGTAGAGTGCAACTGATTTGATGTTGAATCATAGAATAGCACTACGGAAATGTTGGCTCTCAATGATGGTGTATTGTAATGAATCCCACAGTGAATGGGTTTTCTTGACACAAGAAGTCATATGGCTCTGATTGATTCAAGTTGAATCGGGCTAAGGTCTGGCACAGTTGAATGCAAATGGTGAGTGTTGTTTGTTGTAGTGAGAGATTCCTATGGGACTCCTGTTAAATCAACTTGACATTGTTAAAGCACATATGAGGAGAAAGACCTCAGAGTGTACAGTGGAAGTTGTTAGTGCAAGCGTTTCACCCAAGAGAGGGGGTGAATTGGATGATACCAGAAATTTCATTGCGTATATAAAAATTGACTGTAAATTTAAAGTAGTTAAGAGTTAGGAAAAATATCACCGAAGTGTATACCAGGAGTTATACTGGTTCGGCCATAACCACTTTGACCTACGTCCAGTCCTCAGAGCTTCTCTGAGAGTTTCACTATATCTTCCAAGATTCAGTGGGTTCTTAGCACCTCAGTACACAGCAAGTTCCCTTACCGAACACTCACTCCCCTTTACACTATGTAAACCGATCCCCAACTCAAGGTTCCACAACCTTAAGTTATCTCAATAACAGATATTGATTTTGTAATGAAAATATCTCTCACAGAGTAAATATAGAATCACTGAAGTACAGGAAATGTAAAGAGTGAAGAACAGAGCAAGAAAGTATTCTTCGTAAGATGATTGTTTGTTATTGTTTGATGTATGTTTCTATCTTGAATGCTTCAGTATTATATAGAGGTTGTTTGAGAGCCGTTAAGATCATTCAAATATTTGCCAGTTGTAGAATAATCATTGTGTTGACAAATGCTCCCGTCGTTATTTACGGTTGCGCTCCTGAGTCTTTGAATTCTGATTTCTCGTTGTAAGATAGTCAAACACTCCCTCCATTATTATTGACTATTGCACTCTAAAAGTCTATGTATTCTGATCGTTGTGTATTACCTGTAACACACTTAGAAGAAAAGATTAATACTGTAATTAATTTATTAATACTAATTTTTAAACTTTACTTCAAGTGAGTTATCACCACTGGAAGTTGTCTTCATGCGTCTGTCAACATCACTCGAGTTTACTTCCAATTCACTTGAAGTGATCTAATGTTTTGGTTATCACTTCAAGTGATTCTGATTCATTGGAAGGGATTTCTCATCACTGGAAGTGATTCTGACGAGCACTGAAAGTCTTTTTACATTGCTTCAAGTATTTCTGTTATTCATTGGTTATCACTTCAAGTGATTTTGGACTTCACTGGAAGTGATCTAATATCACTGGAAGTGATTCTGATAATCACTTCAAGTGATGTTGAACTTTACTGGAAGTGATCTGATATTACTTCAAGTGAATTTGAAGTTCACTCGAGTTCACAACCTATTCATTTGAAGTGATTGGAAGTTCACTCGAGTTTACTGCTTATTCACTGGAAGTGATGACTTTTTGTGGAATCACTTCAAGTGATTCTGGTCATGACTCGAGTGCAGTGGTAATTCACTTCAAGTGATTTGTTAATTTTCAGAATACCACACAAGTTTATTGACAATTCACTAGAAGTGATCTACAAAATTTTAATATTCATTCGAGTGATGTCCAATATCACTCGAGTGATCCGGCCATCACTTCAAGTGATCCTCAAACACTCCAAGTGATTTATTCACAGATCAACTTCTTTATTTTCCTTACCTTTGCAATGTATAATTAATTAAGATCTTTTGCAAGACATTACCAAAAAGATTTGTTATCATCAAAACACTAAAACTAACATTTTCCCCCTTTTTGATGTTGATAAAACCTGAGTTTAATGATTAAAAATTTAACCAAATCTTTGACCCAGTATATCAATGAAAAAATTTTTTGTGTTTAAAAAAAATTGAACATGAAATCAAAGTATATTACAAACACAGATATGTCCCAAATCATATTTGATTAGATAAGCTAATAATCACATTCAATTGGATACAAGACAAATCAAAATCAATTAGATATTAGCTATTTAAGTCACATCTTAAATCAATTCAGTACAGGTTGTGTCAAGCTATATCGGTTTAATACAAAAAGTGCCAAAATGTGCCAAATCATCCAAAACTCTTCTCCCCCTTTTTGTCATCATCATCTAGAACAGAGGTAGGAAGAGTAATATCAGAAGGAGGAGGTACGTAAAGAACCATGGTTGTCATTGGGTTAAAATGATCTAAAGTATGATCAGGTGAAGATGAATGTGTAGGGGAATGTGGAGTAAAAGTAGGAGAAGAAGGAAAGATGGGATCAGTAATAGGTTGAATATCAGTAGTGATAGAGTCTACAATCACAATATCCTCTGTATAAGAGCTAGAATCTGAGTGATAAGAGTGAGATGAATAAGAAGGAAACTGAAGAATAAGATCTTCATGAGGAAGATCACCAGCTGAAATAATGTTTGATAAAGGTATGGTGGTGTCATGGGGAATGGTGTCAGCGGCAGCAACTAGAGTGTCTGTGGTAGGGAAAACAAATGGTATGGTAGAGAGATTAACGAGATTGGGAGGCTGAGTGGAGGTAAAGGGAACAGATGTTGAAGTAACAGCTGGCTCAGGAAAAGGAACACTAAGGTGAGTTCTCCACATCTCTTCCATTCTCTGAATCTGGCTAGCTTAAGCATTATAAATATCAAAGAGGTGCTGGAAATTTTGATTAACCCCTTCAACCAACAACTTGACTTGATAGTCAATTTTCTCAGCTAAATTGTCAATTTTCTCAGCTAGACAAGCATTAGATTTTTCAGTTATGAAGCTGTCTCTTGGAAAGCATTGTGAATATATGACTGAAGAGTAGCCCCAATAAAAGATGGTCCTGGAGAAGCTGTTCTAGATGATTGAGCCTCATCCACCTTAGAAGGAGAAGGTTTTGTTGCCTGACTCATCTTCCTCCTTTGTTTGACTTGAGGTGAAGAGTGGCTGCTTTGTGTCTTTGAAACTCCAAATGGCACTAAGATTCCCATTCTATTCAAGTGAACTTTCCCAAATTTGGGAATCCTAACTATTTCTCCTTTAGGGATTAAGTGCCAAATATTATGTATTGAAAGAATAAAGGACACTAGCTGAGGATAGGGAATGGTAGTAGTTTTTGTAGATTGAAACATGAATCTTTTTATTTCCTTAAAAATCAAATCTCCCACATTTCTCTTTTCTTCTATCAATAAGGATGCCATCATTTGCAAATATTTTGCAGTGATATGAGTAAAATTTCTTGCTTTATTAATCATACTATGTGAGTAAACATAAAACACAGCTCTCTGAATATCAGTCAATGCAGCAGGTGTTCTGGGTAAAGGCTCACTAGGATCTTCTGATCTAAAGATGTTTATTAGCTCATAGTTATGAAATGCTTTGATAGAGCTCTCAGGAACATCTTCTAAACCTAGATAGGTTAATCAAATCAGCTGAAAGCAAAACCTTTTGACCCCTAACACTCGTCTCAATTCTCTCCTCAATCACTCTTCCTTTGTTGTCAAATACATCAGCTATTTTCATATTGCAATAAATTTTTTTTACTATAATTGGATTATAAGAAATCCTTAATCTGAGCCAAGAATCATATTGTTCCAGGAAAGGATATAAGTCTAAATGAGAATCCTTTTTAAGCTCAGCAAGATCCACATATACCACTAGGCAAAATTGCCTTCTTGCAAACTCAGAGTTGTAAATTATGACATTGTTTACCTTGAGCTCACCAATATTGAAACCAAGAGGAGGAATCAGAAGCTCAGGTTCATTGAGTTGAGACTGAGTGGCAGAGGCAGTAGGAGTTGTACTTTCAGTGGCCTGTTCTGAACTAGTGCTACAATGAGATCTCTTAAGAACAAATTCTGAGAGAATATGCTAAGACCTTGTAAGTTTCACTTTCAGGGTTGATTCCTAAACATCAGCTTCAATTTCTTTCCCTTTTCCTTTTGGTACAATTGTGGATTTAGATTGGGATCTTGTAGACATGGGTTCTTGAATAACTATTCCTTTGGATTTTTGAGGAGTCTTCAATGGAATATCTTCTCTGACTTTTGGCTTATACTTGGGTCTCTTGGAAGGCGGTGAGTCTTGAGAAGCATTGGGCATTTTGGTTTTGGCCATTTTAAGGTTTCGACAAGGATTAACACAGCCGCGGAGAAGAGTTTTAATGAGATGAAGAGAACTTGAACGAAATTAGGGATTGGGATTGAGAGATCAATATGGCTAATCTAGGCTTTAAAGGAGTTTGATAGATTATTTTGGTGAGGATTTGAGTTTTGGAGAAAAGAGTTGTAGAGAAAAGCGAAACATGAGAAGAATGATGATGAGATAATAAAGTGACACAGTTAGGCAGAGAACTAATATAGATGCTGATATAACCATCACTCAAGTGATTTTACAATTCACTCGAGTGATTTGGGTATCACTTGCAGTGAATTAATAAAATCACTTGAGGTAATAAGTTTCTGAACTGATTCACTCAAGTGATTTTTCTCATGACTCGAGTGATATTTAAAATCACTCTGTTCTGGTTTGAAATACTTACCTCACTCGAGTTACATTCTAAATTTACTCGAGTTGTTCTTTTAAGGACATATTCACTCAAGCGACTTCCAGTGAAAACCAAATTAACTGCAAATCACTCAAGTGAATAGTAATTATCACTTGAGTCCTTCCCTTAAACTTCCTGATCACTTGGGTGATGTAAATATTAACTCCAAGTGATTACCTTATTGCTTTCCTCTGTTATTAAACTAGAAAATAGAGCATCCTACAAAACATATTTTTTGATACTCCAATGCTTAAGTCAGTAATTAAATCATCAAAACATAATGCAAAATTAATTTAAATATATAAAGTTTCTCACAATTCATTCTGATTTACCATTCCCAATTCTCTTCTAATAAATAGAAATTGATCTTTTGCAAGAGGTTTCGTGAAGATATTAGCTAGTTGAAGATGAGTTCGAATGAATATCACTTTTATATCTTTCTTTTGGACATGATCTCTGATAAAGTGATGTCTAACATCAATATGCTTGGTTCTGGAATGTTGAACTGGATTCTTTGCCAAACTTATTGTGCTAGTATTATCACAGTATATTGGTATCTCCTTTAGGTAAATACCAAGATCTTTGAGTTATTGCTTAAGCCATAACACTTGTGCACAACAAGTTGAAGCTGCAACATACTTAGCTTCCGTTGACGAAAGAGACACTATATTTTGTTTCTTGATAAACCAATATACAAGCGAGCCTCCAAGAAACTAGCTTTGTCTACTAGTACTCTTTCGGTATGTCTTGTATCCTCCATGATCAAAGTCTGAGTATGCAACTTGATATTCACTTCTTCCTTTAGGATACCAGAGACCTAATTCTGCCATGTCAGCAAGATATCAGTAGATACGTTTGACGATTTCAGCATGTGACTCTTTTGGTGCTGATTGATATCTTGCACACATACCCACATTGAATTAAATGTCAGGTCTGCTTGCAGTAAGATAGAGTAATGATCCAATCATTCCTCTATATTTTGTAACGTTGTAATCATTTCCCATAACATCAGCATCGAGCAACGTAGTTTAGCTCATAGGGGTGTCCATTCCATTTGGTTCATCTATTCCATATTTCTTCAATAGCTCTTTTAAAAAATTTGTTTGAGATATGAAAATTCCATTCATTCTTTGTTTAATTTGCAAATCGAGAAAGAAATGCAATTCTCCCATCATTGACATCTCAAACTCCCCCTGCATTATCTTAGAAAATTCCTTACACAATGTTTCATTAGTAGCACCGAAAACTATATTGTCAACATATATTTGTACAATTAAATAATCATCTCGTTTTCATTTTGTAAAAAGTGCTGTATCAACTTTTCCTTGTACAAAATCTTGATCAATGAGAAACTTATTGAGCCTTTCATACAATGCTCTAGGAACTTGTTTTAAACCATATAAAGCTTTTTTTAGTTTAAAAACATGATCAAGTTTGGTTATATCCTGGAGGTTGATCTACATACACTTCTTCCCTGATGTAGCCATTTAGAAATACACTTTTTACATCCATTTGATAGAGTTTGAATCCCTTAATGCACGCAAAGGCTAAGAGTACTCGTATAGCTTCCAATCTAGCTACTGGAGTATACGTTTCCTTATAATCCATTCCTTCTTCCTGATTATAGCCTTTGGCCACCAATCTTGCCTTGTTTCTGACAATGATTGCAGATTCATCAAGTTTATTCTTGAATACCCATTTAGTACCAATGATCGGATAATCCTTAGGTCGGGGTACTAAATCCCAAACTTGATTTCTTTCAAATTGGTTTAGTTCTTCTTGCATTGCTATCACCCAATCATTATCTGATAGGGCTTCATCAATGTTAGAAGGTTCAATTTCAGAAATAAATGCAAAAAAACTAACTTCATTGAAAATTCTATTTCTAATTTTGAATCCTTTATTCACATCTCCTATGACTTTATCTAGGGGATGACTTCTATTGTAATTTCCAGGCTTTAGGTTGTCCTAGTGACTAAACCTCTTCCTTGGTTTGATCAGCTTCAGGAATGGAGGATTTAGGATTAGCTTGACCATTTTCTTGATTTAAAATAAGTTCCTGCTCATCGTCAATATTTTTGTCAGAGGATTCAAATTCATCAAATATAACATGAATTGATTCTTCAACAGCACATGTTCATTTATTGAAAACTCTATATGCTTTGCTTCGGTTAGAATATCCTAGGAAAATTCCTTCATATGTTTTAGAATCAAAGTTTCCTAAGTTATCTTTACCATTATTATGAATGAAACACTTACAACTGAATATGTGCAGATGAGCAAGGTTTGGCTTCCTTCCTTTTTATAATTCGTATGGTGTCTTTCCAAGTTTTCTTCTGGTATAGGCTCTATTTGAAATATTGCATACTGTGCTCAATGCATCGGCCCAGAAAACTTGAGACACGTTCTTTTAATTCAACATTGCTCTAGCCATTTCAGTGAGTACTCTGTTCTTTCATTCCACGACTCCATTTTGTTGAGGTGTTCTTGGAGCGGAGAAATTGTGATCAATGCCATTAGTATCAAAATATTCTTAAAAGGCTTGATTTTCAAATTCTCCTCCATGATCTGTCCTGATACCTGTAATGGATATACCTTTCTCAGTTTGCACTTTCTTGGAAAAAACAATAAATTCTCCAAAGGTTTCATCCTTTGATGACAGAAAAATAGTCCATGTAAATCTAGAGAAATCATCAACAATGACCAATGAATATAACTTTCCACTAAGACTCTTAACTCTTGCTGGTCCAAATAAATCCATATGTAGCAATTGAAGTGGTCAATTTGTTGTAATTTCATTTTTCAATTTGAAAGATGATTTAGTTTGTTTACCCTTCTGATATGCGTCACAAATCAAATCATTTTTGAAATTTACTTTGGGTATAAATCCTTTTTAAGTAACTTACCTAGTTAGTGCATGTTGACATGAGCTAGCCTCTTATGCCATAGCCAACTTTCATCGGCATTACTTAGAAAACAATTTTCTATGTTATTTTTACTGATATTAAAAGTATAGCAGTTACCTTCCCTTTTTGCTCTGAGCTTTGCTTTGATATTCTTTTTATCTAATTATAAATCTTTCTTGTTTACAATTAGACATTCCTATGAGTAAAATATTACCCAGTTGTCTTTATCTGCACTTTGACTCACGCTCAACAAGTTATGACACAAGCCTTCAACGTAATAAACGCCTTTGACTTGTATGCCTATATCGTTTTTTATTTCACCAATTCCTGCTATCTTTCCAAATTGATTTCCTCTAAATTTTACCTTTCCACCTTCTTTTAGTTGTAATAAGGTAAAAATTTTGAAATCACCGGTCATATGTCTAGAGCATCTACTATCTATGTACTATTTGTTGTTGTTGGATGCTTTAAGACATATCTACAATCAAATACGATTAAGTCTTAGGTACCCACATCTTTTTGGGTCCTTTTAGGTTAGTATAAATGATTTTCTGAACATATAAACCTTTAGGTACCCATTTGTAGGTTCCTATTTTTCCTTTCTTTTTATGAATACATGATGAAGTATAATGACCCTTTCTATTACAATAATTACAATATACAAAAGGATTTGATGTATGAACAGAATGCTAAAAGTAATTCAAGTATGACTGACCTCCTATTTTCTTTCTTCATTTCCTTCTATCTAATTTTGGATCATATCCAATTCTAGATTGGTTATTTACAACTCGTTGAGCTTTTAAAATTACATTTAGCATCTCACTCCCTTTAGTGAATTTTTCAAGAGTTTTCGTAAGATTAGTATTTTTCTTTTTCAAAGAAGAACAATTTTCACAATCTTTTTCAAAATTCTCTTTAAGTTCTATTTCAAGAGGTTTGTTTTTCTTTTTGAAAACAACTAGTTCTTTAACTACTTCGATGAATTTAGAATGTAAAGCATTATATTTAGAAAGTAATTCATCATAGGTAGGATCAGAATCAAATACCTCTTCTTCTGTTTCTTCTTGAGCAACTAGACAAATATTGGCTACTTCCTCATCATCGCTATTTTCGTCAAATGAACTATCTCCCCATATGGCAGATACAAAGGCTTTCTTCTTGTTGTAGAATTTGCCTTTTCTCTTTTCTTTATTCTTCTGAGTCAGTTCTTGACATTCTGATTTGAAATGTCTTGGCTTTCTACCTTCGTAGTAGATGATGTGTTCTTTACTGCTTGTTCCTCCTTTCTGAAATTTTTTGAATCCTTGACCTTTCTTGTAAAACTTTCTGAATCATTTTATCATTAGGCTCATTTCATCATCGTCAAGTTCCTCATCTTCATCTTGATGTTCTTCTTTTGCTTTCAGTGCTAGACCTCTCTTCTTCTTGTCACCAATATCATCTAGTTCTCGTTTGAACTTTAATTTACTTTCATATTCAGAAAGACTTCCAAATAGAGAAGCAACTGATCGCATTGATTCACCTTTTGCTTCCTTAATTATAGTGACTTTGGCCTCCCAGTCTTTAAAAAGAATATTCAGAATCTTTCGTACTTGGGTATGTTGATCATAGACTTTCCTAAGAGATGCAAGCTGATTAACAAGGTGAGTATATCTAAGTTCAAATTCAGCTATCGACTCACCTGATTTCATTCATAGTAAATCAAACTTGGTAACCTGAGCATTAATCCAGTACTCTTTTATTCTCGAAGTTCCTTCATGAGCTATTTCCAGGGCTTCCCACATTTCTTTAGCTGTTGGAAGTATGCAGATTTTGAAGTACTCATTTTGACTCAAGGCACTTTGAATCATCAGAATTGCCTTGTTGTTGAGTATGATGAGTTTCTTGTCATTCTTATCTTATTCTGCTAGTGTCTTAAAAACCCTATGTGAATCTATAATCTTTTTGAGTTTGTAGTTTCCACTCTCAATCACATCCCATAGTCCGTATTTTGTAGCCATTACGAATACTCTAAACTTGGCTTTCCAGAAAGAAAAGTGTTCACCACTGAAACCCGAAGGTCTGGTCTCCGTCGGGAAGAATTCTTTCACCCATACTTGCCATTAGATCCTTCTTGGGTTATTATACCTAAACAAGAAGACCTACGCTTTAATACCAAATATTAGTGCAAGTGTTTCACCCAAGAGAAGGGTGAATTGGATGATACCAAAAATTGTGTTGCGTATATAAAAATTGACCGTAAATTTAAAGTAGTTAAGAGTTAGGAAAAATATCACTGAAGTATATACCAGGAGTTATACTGGTTTGGCCACAACCACTTTGACCTACGTCTAGTCCTCAGAGCTTCTTTGAGAGATTCACTATATCTTCCAAGATTCAATGGGTTCTTGGCACCTCAGTACACAGTAAGTTCCCTTACCAGACACTCACTCCCCCTTACACTATGTAAACCAATCCCCAACTCAAGGTTCTGCAACCTTAAGTTATCTCAACAACATATATTGATTTTGTAATGAAAATCTCTCTCACAGAGTAAATATAGAATCACTGAAGTATAGGAAATATAAAGAGTGAAGAACAGAGCAAGAAAGTATTCTTCGTAAGATGATTGTTTGTTGTTGTTTGATGTATGCTTCTATCTTGAATGCTTTAGTATTATATAAAGGTTGTTTGAGAGCTGTTGAAATCATTCAAATATTTTCCAGTTGTAGAATAATCATAGTATTGACAAATGCTCCTATCGTTATTTACTGTTACACTCCTGAGTCTTTGAATTCTGATTTCTCATTGTAAGATAGTCAAACGCTCCTTCCATTATTATTGACTATTGAGCTCTGAAAGTCTTTGTATTCTGATCGTTGTGTATTACCTGTAACACACTTAGAAGAAAAGATTAATACTGTAATTAATTTATTAATACTAATTTTTAAACTTTACTTCAAGTAAGTTATCACCACTGTAAGTTGTCTTCATGCGTCTGTCAACATCACTCGAGTTCACTACCAATTCATTTGAAGTGATATGATGTTTTGGTTATTACTTCAAGTGATTCTGATTCATTGGAAGTGATTTCTCATCACTGGAAGTGATTCTGGCGATTACTGGAAGTCTTCTTACATTGCTTCAAGTGTTTCTGTTATTCACTAGTTATCACTTCAAGTGATTTTGGACTTCACTGGAAGTGATCTGATATCATTGGAAGTGATTCTGATAATCACTGGATATCACTTCAAGTGATATTGAACTTCACTAGAAGTGATATGATATCACTTCAAGTGAATTTGAAGTTTACTCAAGTTCACAACCTATTCACTGGAAGTGATTGGAAGTTCACTCGAGTTCACTGCTTATTCACTGGAAGTGATAGGACTTTTTGTGGAATCACTTCAAGTGATTCTGGTCATGACTCGAGTGCAGTGGTAGTTCACTTCAAGTGATCTGATATCATTTCAAGTTATTTGTTAATTTTCAGAATATCACTCGAGTTCATTGACAATTCACTAGAAGTGATCTACATAATTTTAATATTCACTCGAGTGATGTCCAATATCACTCGAGTGATCTGGCCATCACTTCAAGTGATCCTGAAATACTCTAAGTGATTTGTTCACAAATCAACTTCTTTCTTTTCCTTACCTTTGTAATGTATAATTGATTAATATCTTTTGCAAGACATTACCAAAAATATTCGTTATCATCAAAACACTGAAACTAACAGAAGCGTGGTAAATGTGATTTGTGTAAGTACTACACTGAGCAGGAGCTCGAGGCAAAAAGTGCAATGTACTAGCTATGGCTTCGGGAATAAAATTTTGGGGCCAAATTATCTTGTGAGAAGGGGTCTTTGAGGATCCCAGTTTGGTGAAAAGAATTCACGGTGTGGAAGGTGATGTTGTTAAGATGCCCGATTCCAGCTTGTTATGATTGTGTATTGTGAGCCCATCTCCCCAGTTGGGCTAGATCTGGTTGGTCTGTTGGGCTGCACCTGGTAGGCATAGGCTCAGGATGTGACGAATATTTGTGTGCCTTTCACCTGCGGCCGTATGGGGTAGTTCCTGTGGCGGAGGACCGTTCCGCTGGGGTAGTAGTTTATGGGGAATTGATTATTTATGAGCCGTGAGGTTATATGTATACTCCACCATGCCAATAGTCCTTGAGTAATAAACAACGGTTTGGGTAAAGATTGTATGTCTTCCCGGTGGTAAAAGGGAATGAGGGTAGGGTGTGAATTTATGATCCAGAATGGCTATTTGTGATGTCTTTCACCTGCAGTCCATCAATAGTTCTGGTGGGAGGACCATACCTACGGGGCAGTAGAGATACGGGGGATTGACTATATGAAAGCCGAAAGGTATATGAATGCACCACCACGCCAATAGTCCCTAAGTCGCTAACAACAATTCGAGTAAGGACTGCATGCCTTCCCAGTGGTAAAAGCGGATGAGGGTGGGGTATGACAATTATGTGAATGAGTTGGGATTGGGGTATGGTTGTGGCCACAGAGCAGAGCTAGTCAGCTGATGGCGAATTCGACTACATGATCGGGGGCTCTCACTTGTAAGGGCACTTACCCCAATATGGCGAGCATGGCTAGCCACTAGGCTGGTTGCAACAGTGTTGACCCTAGGCCAAAAGGCTGTATATAAAATTAGAATATGCGATGTGTGTTGTTGTAAAGGCAATGTGTGTTTGATGTGGAAGTTGCGTGAATGCCGGAAGGGAAATGTGTAATTGTGCAAGCAGTGAAAGCCGAGATATTCTTGCAATAGGTGTATATGTGTGTAAGCACCGCCACGCTAAATAGTCCCTGAGTCGCTAATGATGGTTCTGGTAGAGACTATGTGTCTTCCCGGTATTAAAAGGGGATGAGGGTAGGGTATGATTGAAAATCTGTGACATTGGTCATGTATCAATGTGGAGTCATCTGTAGATATTGTTGTGACGATGTGAAATTTGGTACGGTGATGTGATAATGTTGTGGACGCCCAAAATTCCTGGTTACCACTGATGGAGTCATTGGTGGGTGTATGGGTGAGGATAATGTTGTGAAAGTGGATACAGCGAGAGCTAAAGTACTTGTGTACAGCAGAGGCTGTCGTTTGGTATAATAAGTTTGTGATATGTTGAGTTATTCCCGGAATGGGTAAGTAGATTGAGTTGGGCAAAGTGGTGGCCTATGCCACCTAACTGCTGAGATCTTGTGAAATGGCTCATGATTTAAAACCTCCAACTATTGTGTTTGTGCGATAACGAAGTTTTATGGCAATCGTACGTGCTGGAGATTGTATTTGTTTGGCAAATATGTGGTGAATGTGTTCGTGCAGCAATCGTGTAATGGGTTGATTACGGTTTCGTGGCAATAGTATTGCATCTATGTTCGTACCAAATATATGGCGCTATTACCTAGATGGGGTGATAGCATAATTGTATGGTGATTATGAGAATCTCAAGTATTTGTGTGGGAAACTGAGTACAACACATTAGTTTGTGTAAGATTCTTGTGAGGATTAGATCTGTGGTATACCGTTTATATGGGTGGTTTAGAAGGGGCCGTCCCTAATAAAAGTACTTTGTGAACCAGAAGCCGTCATGAAGAGGCATTCGCAGTTTATGGTTTGTGTGGTGCGATAAATTTTGAGGAAGAAATTTATTGAACGAGGGGAGAAATATAATACCCTGAATTTTGAGATTCGAGGCTGGAGAATAAGCCTGGAATAAGTGAACTGCCAAGCCCCAGTTTAGCAGGAGCTCAGATTTATGCCCTAATGATTCTTATATCTTTAGAGTATTAAAGAAAGTAAAATGGACCCTTTTGGAGAGTATGATGTGATTTGCGATTCATATGAGTTATGAGCAACGTGAAACCCTATATTTAAGTTCAATTGTAGATTAACATCTAAATTGACTTAAAATAGAGGGAGGGCGCATTTTATAGTTAAATGGAATGATATGATGTGTTTGATGGTGATTCAAGAAGAATTGCCATAATCAGGGGCAAAACGGTAAAGTTGTCGGCCAATTGATCGGTTACCGAAGAGGAAGCTCATTGGTAACTCAAAGATCAATAGTTGTGATTGATTTTAAGAGATCATAAGGGTGGAATCCCATGTGTTTGTGTGTATGTGAGCTCAAGGAAGGATATGGCAAGATGATGACAAAAGGCACCATGTGAGCCATTAGATCAAGTTAAATGTTCAAAGTGCTTTTTCTCTTCCCTCTCTCTTTCTTAGTCGGCCAAAAATTGGGGCAAGAGAAAAACTACATTCACTTCATCATCTTCATCTCATCTTCACTCTCTCTCTTATGCTCCATTGACACCAAGCTTGAAAGAGGAAAGAGAAAAGGAAAGGTGAGATTTTAGCCTTGTAGATGTCCTCTAATGCTTAAACACTCTTCTATAATGTTGTTCATAGTGATGAGAGCTTCATCTCTATGGTTTTAGATTTGTGAAAGGAGGTGTTTGATAGCTTAAGGAAAAGTGGAAAGATAAAGAATCAAGGAATTGGTTTGGGAAAGAGGAAGATGTGAGTATTTGATGTCTTTTGATCTAAGTTTTGTCATCATTGTTTAAGCTTTGTGAATTTTGAATCTTTCCCTAATTTTGGTATATTTGTGAAATAGAAGAATTGGTTTGTGTATTGTTACAATGGTGCCATATTGTGTTTTGGTGTCATTGGAATTGGTTTGGAATATGAAATGGAAAGGAATTGCATTGTGAGTTTTGAATTATGGAATTGTGTTGACATATTGTGTTCATTGGGAAAACATGTCAATGTGATGTGAATTTGGTTGATTTGGTGTTTCCAATGGATTCCTTGTGAAAATTCATTTGGGAATGGTGTTTGATGTGAAAATGGGAACCATTGGAAGCAATTGTGAAAATCTGGAACTCTGTCCATTGAATTTTTGTTTTGGGCAGTTTATTTGTATTGACGTTTTGAATGGGAAAATAGTGTCTAAAAATTTTGAAACTTTCTAGTCTTAAATTTCACATTCCAAGCTTCAAAATGGACATATCTATAATTTATGTCATTTCGTTTTGTGAGTTGATAGTTATGGTTGCCCAAAGTTTTATGTCAAAACTAGACTTAATTCTGGAGTAGCGTGGGATTTTGTGTAATTCTGGAATTGTGTGGTGATTTTTGATAATGTTTCATATTTTTCCTATGAAGAGGACTTAAATATCTTTCATTTGGCTTTGGAATCATCTCATTTCAATTTTTCAAGAATTAGTTATGATTTTTGAAAGTTCAACTAAGAAACAGGATTTTCTTGGCCACGGCCAGCAGATTCTGGGCCGCAGCCCAAATATTTCTAACCTATTTTTGGCCAAGGCTAGTAGATTTGTGGGCCGCAGCCAACCCCCAAAAATGACATTTTAGACTTTCGAAGATTGTCTTTGGTTAAGTGTTTTCCTAAGCCTTTAGGCATATGTTTGGGCTTTGATTAGCCACCTAAAGGTCATGAATGGTAACCAACTTTAAGTGTTATGAAAGTGAGAAATTAGAAAAGAGAATAACCCTATGTCCTTGATTTGGTTTATAGGGTTCGATATCCATATGGATCATGAATATCCGATGCTAGAGCATACGTGGAAAGAAAAGGGTAGGGAACTTATCTCTCTTGCATGTATTTGATATTTGTGTTTGTGTGTTGATCCATGTTATTGCTTTGCTTGATTATGTGAAGCATGTATGAATAATTTGAAGTTATGTTTCAATCTATGTTGTGGCCATAAGTATATTGTTCGAAGCATTGAGCTTACAGATTTGTCATTGTGTGAGTATGAGTTATGTCATGCAAGCATTGCATACATTAAACATTTATTGTACATGCATATTGGCATTGTTTTCCTACTGAAATTCTCTCGCATCTCACTCTCCCCTACCAACATTTTAGATAGGGTAGGTGGATCAAAGATCGAGCAAGCAACCAAGGGCGGCGAGGACTCCTTTAGGATATAGTTTTGGTAGTTGGTTATCAAAATGGATTGGGATGATTGTATATGGTTTGGATGTATATTTGGTTATTTTGATGTATATTTGGAACGAGATTTTGTGTAATCTCCATATGAAAACTTGTATATGGGCAAATGTGCCTTATAAACTTTTTTTTAGCCAAGATATCGAACTCGGTGATGCGATCCAGAATCAACAAGTTGTCCCTTCAAATTCAAGTGACAACTCTTCAGTTTCAAATTATCATTTTCAAATTCCAACTGAACAAATCATGAGAGCACAAGCTAAAATATTCAAGGAAGCATTGATTGGGCTGATTGAAGAAGTTGTTGTAAATCAAATGGCAATTGGATCAATAAATCTAATTTACAAAATAAAGATGCTGAAAACGTCACTAAGTTCATTTGTGCTAAATATGGAGTTGTTAATCAAGTTTTGGGCTTGGAAACTTTAAAACAAAGAGCTTGGACCTAGTACTACACATGGGAGGCTCATTTGGGCCTAAATAAGCACAATTTGAGCCCTAATTTGCTGACTACATTTTCTTGAAGTTAGGTGTGCGAAAATCAACAAGGAGTTGGTGGCAGATTTGACTTTTGGTTTCTTTAAGCATTTGTATTTAAGTTTTCAACTTTCTTCTAGATTGTATTAGACTTTTGTGTTTATTGTATTAGACTTTTAAGTTTCCTAGCACATGGTTTTACAATTTGTATTGGTTGTTTTCAAAATTGCACTTATTGCAATTAGGTCATATTTTCCTATAAATACTTGGTGCTTCTTCATTTGTAAAAAGCACAATTCAGATTTGAATCATAAATGAAAGTTGCACTTCTGCACTTTGTTTCTTGAGAGTGGATTCTCTCTAGGGTTCTTTTTAGAACTAACAAACTTATCAAGTCTTGATCAACCTTGTGGCGTTTTCCAACACTTCGGGTCCTTGTTCTTTCGTGTTCAAGAGTTCAAGTGGATCGTCGATCTGTGTTTAGCTTTCTTGGGGTGTGTATATTTCGGAATTGGTTGTGAGTTCATGGGATCTTCCCTTGTAGGTTCGCACCACTCAGGGTTTGCTGGGATTATTATTGTGCACTTTGATGTGTATAATAAATGTGATTTATCTTCGCAAAGTAATTGTATTCAAAATATGAATATGAGATCAGGTATATTAGATTTTGAAAGGTATTGTTGAAAACCCTATCTCAACGATGAGATTGTAAATGAGTTTTGATTATTATTAGACTCTATTTCATTTTAATCATGTATTTCAGATATAATTACGGTGGGGGTTACACACAACATCTAATGTGAAACAAGTTAGCCCCAAGAGGCAATGAAGTACTAAGTGATAAGGTGTCTCGAAGAGCCCTTAAACAAGAATCTTTATAAGAAGCATTGTCAACTGACACAGAAATCACTTTGTTTTCAATTCCCTAAGCCCTCAAACACTTGAAAATAGCATCAACGACATCAATTCCTCGTCTAGGAGCAGGAACTTTGACAAAACTCAAAATCTTCTTTTGAAGATTCCACCCCACATCAATGAAATGCCCAGTGATAACCATGTATTCAGTCACTTGATGACTTGATTTTCACATGTCTGTAGTTAAGCTAATCTTGCTCACACCTTGTAATAAGGCTTTCAATTTTTTCTTCTCTACTTCATATATAGCCAAACAATCACTTTTGGTTGTCTTGCAAGAAAATTTTTGAAATTTTGAACTAGCATATTGGAATCCCCACATCCATACTTCATCCTCAACAATGCTAAACGAATGCTCATGCACCATGATTGCAGTAGCAACTATCTCTCTCATCTTCTCATTAGAATATCTGGAACCCGATGCTAGAAATGGATTAATGCATAAATTTGAAGGTTGAAACAAAATAGTGGATTGCTTACTTTGGGCAACAAAGTGCAGCTTCCTTGAATCACAAGATTTGGCATGTCTCTATAAATGGGAAGTGCTAGCTCCCTTGCCTGAATATGAAAATGGACTTTTGCAATATTTGCATTTAGCTTTAAGCCCATCATTAGTTTCAACTTGATCAAACCCATCCCAAATAGCTGAGGTTTTTCTCCTCTTCTTCTTGATGATATCATCACCATCATTTTTCTCATTGGTTTGTTGACTAGCTTGTTGACTAGTTTATTGACTTGAATCTGTTGGTGCTTGTTGCTGGACCTCAATAGCATTAGGAGGAACTAAACTAGATGACATTGTTTCACTCTCAAATGGAGATGACATTAACTACAATTGAAACATTAAAAGTAATGTACTAGTTAAAGTGACAAGAACAACATAGAGAAGATATGTTTTCTTTAGTAGTTAAAGCATCCTTTCATCAAGTTCACAGAAAAGGTTCAGGAAATCTCGATTATATCTTGTAATATTGATACAATGCCGCAACATAAACTTGTCAAATTGTTTATACCATTGTCTTGAAGATTGTTTCAATCCGTATAACGATTTTTCAAGTTTACACACCATATTCTCCTTTCTAGCAACTTTGAATCCTTCTGGCTGAGTCATGTAGATTTCCTCTTCCAAGTCTGTATTTAGAAATGCAGTTTTAACATCCATCTGAACTAGTTCTAAATCCAAATGTGCTACCAAAGCCAACAAAATTCTAATAGAGGAATATTTCACAACTAGAGAAAATACCTCATTGTAATCAATTCCCTCCTTCTGAGCATAGCCTTTAGCTACCAATCTTGCTTTGTAGCGTACATCACCTTGGTTAGGAAATCCTTCTTTCTTTGCATATACCCATTTGTAACCAATTGCCTTCTTACCCTTCGAGAGTTTGGCCAATTTCCATGTACCGTTCTGATGAAGGGACTGCATTTCTTCATTCATGGCATTCCTCCACTTATCCTTCTCTGAGCTCTGGATAGCCCACTTGTAAGTTGAAGGAATATCATCAATTGTAATTGAGGTTGCACAAGCCACCATGTCCTCGAAATGAGTAGGCTTTTTTATTGTTCGTTTTGGCTTGCTAGTTGCTATTAATTCATGTTGCTGTTGAGGTTCATGAGTTGAAACCTCCCTTTCAACTGGCTCTTCATCTGCTACAGGAAAGTCTTCTTTTGTTTCCCCGTCTGCACCTTGTACTGGGAAAATCAACTTTCCTTCAAACTCCACCTGCTTTGAAACACCATCACCTTGCTTGGTATCTTCAGCTGCTACCTTTCTCACCATGGCAGATTCATCAAAGGTAACATCCCTACTGAATACAATCTTCTTTGTCTCTGGACACCATAAACGATATCCTTTGACTCCATAAGTGATTCCCAAAAAATAGCTTTCTTTGCTCTCGGATCCAATTTTGATTCTTTCATATGGTAATATGCAGTTGAGCCAAATACATGTAAAGAATCATAATCTGTAGCAGGTTTTTCATACCATTGTTCTAATAGTGTTTTACCACCAGTAGTAGAAGATGGTAGCCGATTAATGAGGTGGCTCGCATATGTAATTGCCTTAGCCCAAAATTCTTTACCCAAGCCAGCATTGGACAACATACACTGAACCTTCTCCAGTAAAGTCCAGTTTATGCGTTCTGCCACTCATTCTGTTGTGGTGTATGCCTGACTGTGAAGTTTCTAACGATGCCATCTTCCTCACAAATCTTCTGGAAAGGATCATTTATGTATTCTCCTCCGTTATCTGTACAAAGACATTTGATCCTCTTGCCTATTTGTGTTTCTATTATCATCACCTTCCATTTGAGAAAGATTCCCAACACTTCATCCTTGGTCTTCATTGTATACACCCAGACTCTTCGGGAAAAATCATCAACAAAGGTTACAAAATAATGTTTTCCTCCCATTGATGGTGTTTTGGAAGGACCCCAAATATCAGAGTGAACATAATCCAAAATACCTTTTGTATTATTGATAGCTATTCCGAACTTAACCCTTGTCTGCTTCCCTTTTACACAGTGCTCACAAAAATCCAAACTGCAAAACTTTAATCCTTTTAACAACCCTTGATCTGATAGAGTTTTTAAGGATTTACCTCCAGCATGTCCCAAGCGCATGTGCCACAACCTCATTGCTTCTACTTCCTTCTCATCATTGGATGTCACTGCTGCTATTCCAATAACCGTACTACCTTGATAGTGGTACGTGTTATTGTTCTTTCGTATACCCTTCATTACCACCAGTGCACCAGAAAGTATCTTCATTACTCCACTTTCTATGGTGATTTTGAATCCCTTTGAGTCTAAAGTTCCCACAGAAATGAAATTTTTCTTCAAATCCAGTACATATCGAACATCAGTCAATGTTCTGATCAGTCCATCATGGTTCCTCAAATGAATTGAACCAATGCCATATGCGGTAAGTGAAGTGTTGTCTGTTGTGTGGACAACTCCACATCCTCCTTCTTGGAAATCAGTGAACCAGTCTCGATTGGGACATATATGATGGCTGCAAGCTGAGTCTAACAACCATACGCCTGACGATTTTGACGACGTTGTTGTAGATAGTGAAAAATCTAAATTTTCATCATCACAGTCAGCTACATTTGAATCCATAGTAGCCTTCTCATTGTTGTGTTTGGATTTGTTCTTCAATTTCTGACAATCCTTCTTCCAGTGGCCTTTTTCTCGACAAAAGGCACATTCATCTTTACTAGGTCTGGACTTCGATTTGGATCTCCCTTTCCTTGATCTCGACTGATTTTCAGTACGTCTTCTTGTGACTAGTGCCTCTGCTTCTCCGCTTCTTTGTTTCTCTTTCTTTCTTTGTTCATAGCTGTATAGTGCAGAACAAACGTCTCTAAGAGATACTTCCTCTTTGCCATGAAGTAGAGTAGTCTCCAAGTGCTCATACTCATCAGGAAGTGATCCCAACAACATCAAAGCCAGATCTTCATCTTCAAAGGTCACGTCCAAATTCTACAAATCTGTTACCAACTTATTGAAGCTGGTAATATGATCATTCATTATGGTACCAGGTACATAGGTGAAGCAAAACAATCTTTTCTTCATATGAAGTTTATTCTGAGTGCTTTTCTTTAAAAATTTGTCCTCCAGTGCCTTCCACAGTCTATATCCGAAGTTTCCTTTGTGTGTGGATACTTCTGTTCTCTTAAAAGGAACGATCGAATAGTACCACAAGCAACACGATTGATCCTCCTCCAATCTTCCTCCCCATGCTATCTGGTTTTCTCTCTTCAATAGCAAAGTCTAGTGATTGTTGCAAAAGGACATCAAAACTTCGCTCTGCCACATCCCAAAATGTCCAGATCCATCAAATATTTCAACTGCAACCTTCACATTTGACACAATTCTTGTCATAAGTGAAGATGTCAATGACGAGTTGTCGACATTTGATGTAGATTCTTCAATCTTCTTGTCCGCCATTTCTGCTCCAGATACTATTTAATAGCTATCAATATAAAGGCCCAAAGTAATTCTTTTCTGATGTGGAAGTTCATATTACACTGCAACCACAGAGCATACTTAGACAGAACCTTGGCTCTGATACCAATTGTTGCGGAAGCGGGATATATAAAGCGTAACCAATTATACTAAAAAATCACAGACTAGAAACAAAGTCTCTAGACGTAATTTAATAATATAATAAATCACAACTACTATATCTAATAACAGCTAATAAATAATAAATCGGACAACAATAAGGGAAATACCATAATCTAATTTCACTCTAAATAATTTACAAGTGAAATACTATAAGAAAAGAGGAGATACAAAATGCCTTATAGAAGGAAATAAGCAAGTTGAGAGGTGAGTATTAAAGGAGGGAGGGGGCTCCTTTTATACTCAACACCCCCCTCCTCATCTAAAGAGATCCCACCGATGTGGGACTCTTTTTCCACAACTAACAAGAAGAACGAAGCCTGATGTTGCCCCGACAATAATGTAAGCGGAAACCACATTTCAAATGAAGAATCAATAAATAGAAACCCGAAAAATATAACAACCAAGCTCAACAAATTCAGGAAATTCAGTAAACTAAAATTGAACAATCAAAATAATCTTAACTCTGAAGACGCATACCTTTAGACATAATGAGGAGGGTAACGATCGACATCAACCCATGAATTTACGAACTCTGTTTCTTGATATTGAGGTGTGAGAAATGAACGCAAAAGCTCAAATTGTAAGGGCAACAGAGGGAGGGAGGGCCAGCAGCAACAATGAAGCTTCAATATTATGGGTTCTGATTGAGAGGGCGTAAGCGATGTCTAATGCCATACTCTCTAATGCTCCTTAAAATGCCCCAACTACTTCTGAAATAATTTTTTCCCTATTTTCTATACATCATTGTGTTCTAGGTAAAATTAATTACGGGTAAAAAATTATGTACTACCTCCAGTCTTAAATAAGTTACTTAATCATATAATATGTTATGTATCCTTAGATTATATATTAATTTATTAGTTAAGCTAATTAGTTTGAAGAAAAAAAATAAAAATCTAAACACTCTAAAGTAATTTAATTAGTTTCTTTAATTTCTCCAAAAAGATCAACTTTTTCTTATAATTAGGACTGGAGGGAGTAATTTTGATTTTTCTTATGATTTTCCAAAGAAAAATACCATCAAATGGATATTTTTTATTCATTTTAAAAAAAAATTAACAAATCGTAATATATTCCAAACTCTACCAATTGCTGCTGCTGCAGCAGCAGGCAACTATAGCTTGCTATATAGCCAAATTAAAATTTCCAAAACTCTTCAATATTCATTTTTTATTGTCATGTATTATTATGCAAAACTCTTGCAATAATATTCTAAATTCTAAATTAATATATGGCATCTGGAAGTTAGTAAAACATAACAATCAACTAAATTAATCATAGTTAAAATTATTAACGGGAGAATCTAATTAGCAGAGAGATGAAAATGAATAAAGAGAATTTTTTTAAAAATATTTTCCTAAATTATTTTCTCTCATATGGAAATATGAAAGTCAATATTGACCTAAAGAAAATTACAAGATCAATATAAAAAATTAGGGGAAAGGAGCGACAGAAGTATTCGAAGATGGCTTTTTACTTTTTTAGATAGAATAAATATTTTCCACCTAAATATATCACTCTTACTTTATTAAGTAGTTGATTATTTTTAAAAATAAAATAAATAGTATAGAAATAAAAATTTTGAAAACTGAAATTAATATATATAATTTAAATAAATACTATTACTTAAATGTGTATTGAAAGAGTAATATAATGTATGAAATTGAAAAAAAAAAAAAAATCATCACGGCAATTAATTAAAAGAAATTAGGGGAAAAAAATAACAAAAACACTGTCATTTCGCTTACATTATGTTCTAATTAATGACTAGTTACCCACGGGTGCAATTCTGTTGGCTGTTTATTTTTCAATTATCACAATTGTTGATACTTATAATTTGATTGAATTTTGATTTTGATATCTATAATTTTAAATTATAGTTTTTCGCCCTATAGTTTCTTTGATCCAAAACGTTTGTCCTTATAGTTTCATCAGTATTTGAATATGAGTTTAACGGCATTAATGAACACTGTTAAATGTAAAGACTAAAACCCAAACTGGCTAAGATTATAGTGATCAAAATAAAAATTCGTTAAGCCTATAATTAAAAATCATTAAAAGTATAGGGTTTAGTACTAACAAATATGTAAAATTGGAAAAAATAAGGAAAAAATATATATTCTGAAAAGTTATTTTTTTTCATGGTCTTCAAAATTATTTCAATATACCACGTTACTATATATAATATATGCTGATCGCACTTATTTTGATCAAAAAAAATTTTAGTTAGTCGAACGGATGTTATAAGTAGCATGGATATTTTTTGTATAGAGACTAATTAAGATGAGTCAGCTTCGTGAAACTTTTTACAGATATACTAAATAGACTGATTAAATTGCATGCGGATTCTGTGTGTTGTACAAAATTTGAGATAAATCACATTATTCATAAAGAGTGCACGTTCATTTTCTTTCTCATTGAATATTAGACAAGCGTTTGCAAAAGCCACACGTGACTACCAATGGAAGTTGGCGCAGATGGGTAGGCATCTACGCCATACCAATCCGTTCCTGGGTTCGATCCCAGGAAACAGAAGGTGTAAAGAATTTCCATTGGGAGCTCTCTCCCCTAGGGCGCCTCAAAGAGGTGAATTCCTGTCGGGCCTATCAGATTGGGGGCACCAGGACTAGTCGGTTGTCGGGGGCCCATGTCGGTAAATCCGGCATTGACCTTCAGGTTAACTCCGGATACCTGGAAGGTGGGTGCACCGAAGGCCAAAAATGGTCAATTGCATAAACCATCAAAAAAAAAAAAAAAAAAGCCACACGTGACTACAGTCGACTCAATATCACCATTTCTCTGCTCTTCCACCTCTCTGCTACAACAGGGTGGGAGATCATAAAAAATACACAGAATAATTAACGTCTAAATTGTGTTCATAACATGCTAATAATGCAACATTGATATTGTTAGTTTCTTTTGCATCTATATATATAAAATCATGCCTGAAAAAACAAACCAACGTGTAAGGATTTAAAAACAGTAGAAGCATGTTACACTGTCAAGCACGGCAACGAAAAAGATCAGAGACCATGTTTGAAGAGGTAGTCAATTCATTTTAATATTCAAAATACTAATTATCTCGCTCTGTTCCTTGGAAAGAACACTAATTATATCCGATCACAAAGGGCAACATACATTTTCGACATTTTTCTTTTTTTTTTTTCTTTTTATGGGTATATATTTGAACTTTCTACTTTGTGTTTTGTAACATTCATGGAAGATGCAATCACGAGTTGGACTTAGGCAATGATAGTTGACTACAGATTAAACGTTAATATATTTGCGATGGAAAATTTGAAGAAAGAAAAAAAGTCGAGAAAACTTACAATAATGATGGTGACGGCGACAACGGACGACGGTGGCCGGAAACTGTTGAAAAATGAATTAATGTCTAAAACTGAAAAATCCAAGCGGGTTAAATTAAATTTCAAGTTGACGTACTTACAGCGTCGCTTATTCAAAGAACTGACGTTGTAAGCAACAATTTTTTTCACCACTTTTTACTTATTGACTAGTTATGACATCCCTTGTTTAAATAAGCGACGTTAAAACTCTTCATGTTATTACAAAAATGCCCCTGCATATTTTAACGTCATTTTGCCATTTAACCAACGTTTAAGACCGACACCACAAGCCTTTCGTGTAGTAGTGACACATGGAACCGCTAAAATTATTGAGCTTGTGATTAAGTTAGTTAACAAAATATTGATATTGTGATCCTTGTGAACTGTACTATTTTAATTCGATAGTTTATTTGTTTTTTTCAAAGAAACAATATATATCATATCATGGAAGTGTTGAGATAAAGGGTGTCGGCTGCCCCTTAAATTTTCCACACTTCCCAAATTTTTTTTATGTTTCTTTTTATCATTAAATTCTACATTAAATGAGTGATCGTTTAGTATCTTATGAAAAAAAAAAGTGGTGCATTTTTGAATTTGTTTACAATTTTTCAGAAAAAAAAGTGCTCTAAATTAAAAAGAAAATAAACTACACAATTTTCTATTATTTTTATTTGGAAATTGTAAATAATGAAAATTGCATTATTTTTTGCCCATAAGATATTAAAGTATCACTCATTCTATGTAGAATCTAATAATCAAATTAAAAGAAAAGAAATAGTTGGGAAGTGGGGAAAATTCAAGGGGTAGTAAAGGGGCACTTAGCTGACACCCCAAATCTATGATAATAATATCTTATTTTATATGCTTCAACAAAAAAATAATTTTAATTTCAACCATACTTTTTTACCCTTTCATATCCTCTAATGTATACTTAACCGTTGGAAAAAGTTCAAAAATTATTGGGTACTTCAAATACATACATAACAATGCAACGTCCTTAATATATGGAACTGAAAGTAAATCAACGTAATCATCATCTCCATTCTTCGGTGACCATATTTCATCGAACTGTTGGATGATCCAACTCAGAGAAAATCAACCCAGAAACCAGAGACTGATTCTCACTGCTTGAACTCGTCAACTTGGTGCTGCCTTTTGATTCATCACTGCCCGTGAAACATACTTTACTACTTTCTTCCACATTTGTCGCTTTTCCCTGCAAAGCCCTTTCCTCGCTTTTGCCTTCACTTTCGGGCACTTCAAGCCCCACCACTTTCTCTGTGCTTTCTTGTAGCTCCATCGCAAACTCAAGGCCCCATACGACGTCGTTCATCGAAGGCCGTTCATTCCCATCATCCTCCAAACATTACAGAGCCATGTCACTAAATGCTTTTAAGCTCTCTGGTGTCATACTTTCTATCAGGAACGGATCTACAGCTTCCTGAATCACACCATCACGATGGCATTTTCGGACCCAATCTACTAAACTTGCTTTGTGTTTCTCCACATTACGTATCAAAGGAGGTCTCCCACACAATACGTCCAACAATATAATACAACTCCAAAAGAGTAAACGTCAGACTTTTGAGTTAATCTTTGACGCTTATGGTATTCTGGATCTAAATAACCAACGCTTCCTTTCACAGTTGAGCTAATGTGAGTCTTTTATATCCCTGAGTGTCCTAGTTTCTCCACATTACGTATCAAAGGAGGTCTCCCACACAATACGTCCAACAATATAATACAACTCCAAAAGAGTAAACGTCAGACTTTTGAGTTAATCTTTGACGCTTATGGTATTCTGGATCTAAATAACCAACGGTTCCTTTCACAGTTGAGCTAATGTGAGTCTTTTATATCCCTGAGTGTCCTACTTTGGATAATCCAAAGTCAGAAACCTTGGCCACCCATTTCTCATCTATCAGGATATTATTGGTCTTCACGTCTCGATGAATGATATTTTGGTTCGCGCCCATATGCAAATAGTGCAATCCACGAGCTGCTCCAAGGCACATTTCTTCTTCTTTTTTTTTTTTTATATATATAAAATGGCCAAGTTACCTTGGATATTACATATTACACCACATAATAATCATCAAAAAAATTTACGAATGTCTTCTCTACAGAATGAGATACATCCTGAATGGGGAACTGACAAAACTAACAAACTCTGAACTAAGTGGTGAGCATCTTTGACTAAATAATTTGCACACCTGATTGTATCCTCAGTGTATATTGAAGTTCAATATCCTATTCTGAATAGAGCAGATCTCCAATTGAATTAATCACTGATCTAAATGGATGATTAAGGCTACCATCTCTCATGACGAAGTGATACGTTTCCAATGAATTTGTATAAGCAATGACTTTCTGAAAGCCATACTGTTTGCACATTTGTAGTCCTGTCAGTAGGACAAAAAGCTCTATAGTTGTTGACTGTAAAACCCCAGCTTGCGTTGAAACCTTAGGGCCCAATTGCCCCTATCATCCCAAATCAATCATCCACATGTTGCATCATGTTGAGTGTTGACCGGTGCATCTGTATTCAATTGAACATATCCTTCCGACGGAAGTTGCCATTTGCCATCCTCATCACCCTTAGAAGAAAAAACTTGATGCTTGAAAGTGCCAGGAAGGTTGTACTCCATGAGAAGGCACGTCTCCAATCTTTGCTTCCAAGAAAGTGGAGAGCTATGAGAATCATAAAGATGGTCACGGAGATTCCCATGTAGCATGTACTCATAGACAAGTATCATCTCCTCACAGTCGTTGCAATAACCAATGCAAGACACTAAATGATTGTTATGAAGTTGAGAGAGCATTTCAATTTCCGTTTGGAACTCATGGCGGCCTTGTCTTGAACCTTGCTTGAGCCAATTGATTGCCACGGGAAGAGTGAAACCATCGATATAGCCTTTGTAGACATTACCAAACCCTCCAACCCCAACAATGAAAATATCTTCAAAATTATTAGTGGCGGCTCTTATCTTAGATATTGAAAAGCGGTGATACAAATTTGTCGGCAACGATGACCCATTAGATTTGTCCTTCTTCAACGATTTTACTAATTTTTGTCCCTACCATGAGCCTCCTTCGTAGACCCGAGCTCTAATCATTCACCGAAAAATTAGCAAAGCAATAAGAAACAGAACAACAAAGCCTGATATTGCCCCAACAACAATGGAAATCACCCTTAATTTGTTTACATTCTTCGAAGACCTTAATGGCGGTGGCATTAAGGGAAATGGAGGTAGATCAGGATTAGGACCTCCAAGATTATCATTGTTGTCACTTATTTTGAAAATTTCAGTGCCATTCAATAATACATTATTGTAAGTGCTAGTTGGGTATGGTTGCAACATAATTGAGAGATTCACTTTCTTCAAGCTTCCTTCATTCTGCATTGATGATATGGCATAGTCCCTATGGACAGGAACTAAATCTTCTTTTCACTCCATCTCATCACATCCGCTTTTCCCTCCACAAAAATATCAGATATAAAGATCTATAATACTCTGTATGCAACATATTTAATGTCTTCATTGTTAGGGCAAGCGTTTCACCTAAGAAGGGGTGAATTGGATGATACCAGAAATTTCGTTGTGTATATAAAAATTGACTGGAAATTTAAAGCAATTAAGAGATAGGAAAAATATCAACGAAGTGCACACCAGGAGTTATACTGGTTCGGCCACAATCACTTTGACCTACGTCCAGTTCTCAGAGCTTTTCTAAGAGTTTCACTATATCTTCCAAGATTCAGTGAATTCTTGGCACCTCAGTACACAGCAAGTTCCTTCACTAGACACTCGCTCCCCCTTACACGTTGTAAACCAATCCCCAACTCAAGGTTCCACAACCTTAAGTTATCTCAATAACAAATATTGAGTTTGTAATGAAAAAAATCTCTCACAAAGCAAATGTATAATCACTGAAGTACAAAGAGTGAATATAATAAAATAGAGCACAAAGAATGTATTGATCGATGTGAGTTTTTGTGTTCTCAGTTGTTGTGTTCTGTTCTTTAAATGCTACATATATATAGATGATTTGTGATGTCTGTTGGAAGCATTTCAAAACATGTCCGTTAGAGTCACGCAGCTTCGTTTGACCGTTCTTTGAATTTGAAAACTAGCTGTTTGCAGTAGGTAAGCGTTTCGGACGTTGCGGATGATATATTTGACTTTTCTCTTAATGCATGATCTCTTCATTGTTTCTCTGCAAATATACTTAGGAAACTAATACAATGAAAGGTTAATCATATAGATAACAAATCAATGAACGTTGGATTAAAATCATGCTTTCTGTACTTTGTTCCTCGAGTGATCATGCTTCATTACTCGAGTAGTTCCTCGAGTAACTTCATAAAATAAATCAATGAACGTTGGATTAAAATCATGCTTTCTATACAATGAAAGGTTAATCATATAGATAACAAATCAATGAACGTTGGGAATTTGATGAATTGTACGTCTTTCAAACGGTTCTCTTGATAGCATGCATAAGCTGATTATGTTTTGGAAGTCTGTTTTGACATTTACTTTACTATACCTTTGCAGAGTTGCTTAGTTTCTATTTCCTAACAACATATATTTTTTATTATCTAAATTTCTGTGCTAGCTATAAAGTACCTACTCTGGTGTTTCTACAGATAGATGAAACTTGTAGAATAGAGGTAGAAATTCGAAGTGAGAAGATTTTGTCAATATTTTTATTGTCCCTTCCCATTTCTACTAGCTTAATGTTTATCACATTTGTATCTAGTTTTCTTTCTCATCTTGTTCATTCTCTAACATGGATTGAAATTTTACAAAGTAGTGGTCTTCCATGGACACCACCAAGGAAAGCTTTGAGTTTGTATCTTAGCAATTTGACAGAGTCTATAACTGGTTCAATATGTGCAGCAAGTAGTGAGCATTGATGACCTTACTGCTGAAATGTGATTGACCATGGTTATCCTTATATTGACGAAGTTCCTTTACTTTAGAGAAATTATCCTATCATGCTAAAGAGAAAAATCAAACTTGCCTAGTTGGTGCATATTGACATGAGCTAGTCTCTTATGAAATAGCTAACTTTCATCGACGTTACTTAGAAAACAATTTTCGGAGTCATTTCTACTGATATCAAGAGTATAGCAGTTACCTACCCTTTTTACTTTGAGATTTTCCTTGAGATTCTTCTTATCTAATTGTAAGTCTTTCTTGTTTACAATTAGACATTCCTCTAAGTCAAATATTATGCAGTTGTCTTTATTTGTACTTTGACTTACGCTCAGCAAATTATGGCACAATCCTTTAACATAATATACGTCTTTGACTTGTATGCCTTTATCATTTTTTATTTCACCAATTCTTGCTATCTTTCTGGATTGATTTCCTCCAAATTTTACCTTCTCACCTTCTTTAGGTTGTGTCATGGTAAAACTTTCGAAATCACCAGTCATATGTCTGGAGCATCCACTGTCTATGTACCATTTGTTATTTTTGGATACTTTAAGACATATCTGCAATCAAATACAATTAAGTCTTAGGTACCCACATCTTTTTGGGTCCTTTTGGGTTAGTACATAATATCTTCTTGACATATGAACCTTTATTACCCATTTGTAGATTCCTATCTTTCCTTTCTTTTTATGTATACATGATGAAGTATAACAACCCTTTCTATTACAGTAATTGAAAGATGCGAAAGGATTTGATGTATGAACAGAATGCTGAAAGTAAATCAAGTATGCCTTACCTCCTGCTTTCTTTCTTCCTTTCCTTCTATCTGATTTTGGATCATATCCAATACCAGATCGGTCATTTACCAATCGTTGAGCTTTTAAAATTATAGTTAGTATCTCACTCCCTTTAGTGAATTTTTCAAGAGTTTTCGTAAGATAAGTGTTTTTCTTTTTCAAAGACAAACAATTTTCACAATCCTTTTCTAAAACATCTTTGAGTTTTTCTTCAAGATTTTTTTTTCTTTTTGAAAACAACTAATTCCTTAACTGCTTTGATGAATTTAGCATGTAAAGCATTATATTCAGAAAGTAATTCATCATACGTAGGATCAGAATCAGTTACCTCTTCTTCTTCTAACTCTTCTTTAGCGACCAAGCAGATATTGGTTACTTCCTCATCATCGCTATCTTCGTCAGATGAACTATCTCCCCATATGGCAGATACAAAGGCTTTCTTCTTGTTGTAGAACTTGCCTTTTCTCTTTTCTTTATTCTTCTGAGTCAGTTCTTGACATTCTAATTTGATATATCCTGGCTTTCCACATTTATAGCAGATGATGTGTTCTTTACTGTTTGTTCCTCCTTTCTGAAAGTTTTTGAATCCTTGGCCTTTCTTGTAAAACTTTCTGAATCGCTTTATCATTAGACCTATTTCATCATCGTCAAACTCTTCATCCTCATCTTGATTTTCTTCTTTTGCTTTTAGTGTTAGGCCTCTCTTTTTCTTGTCACCAAGATCATCTAGTTCTCGTTTGAACTTTAATTTACTTTCATATTCAAAAAGACTTCCGAATAGAGAAGTAACCGATCGCATTGATTCACTTTTTGCTTCCTCAATGGCAGTGACTTTGGCTTCCCAGTCTTTTGAAAGAATATTCAGAATCATTTGTGCTTAGGTATGCTGATCATAGACTTTCCCAAGAGCTGTAAGTTGATTAACAAGATAAGTATATCTAAGTTTGAATTCAGCTATTGACTCACCTGATTTCATTCGGAGTAAATCAAACTCAGTAACTAGAGTATTGATTCGATTTTCTTTTATTCTCGAGGTTCCTTCATGAGCTATTTCCAGGGCCTCCCACATTTCTTTAGCCAATGAAAGTGTGCAGATCCTGAAGTACTCATTTTGACTCAAGGCACTTTCAATCATTAAAATTGCCTTGCTATTGAGTATGACAAGTTTTTTATCATTCTTATCATATTCTACTGGTGTCTTAGGAACCCTCTATGAATCTACAATTTTCTCAGGCTTATAGTTTCCACTCTTAATCACATCCCATAGTCTGTATTCTTAGCCATTTTGAATACTCTGAACTTGACATTCCAGAAAGAGAAGTGTTCGCCACTGAAACTTGGAGTTCTGGTGATAGAACATCCGTCGAGAAGAATTCCTTCACCTACGCTTAGCATTAGAATTAGGTTGTTATACCTGAACAAGAAGACCTACGCTCTAATACCAAATGTTAGTGTAAGCATTTCACCCAAGAGGGGGGTGAATTTGGTGATAACAGAAATTTCTTTGCGTATATAAAAATTGAATGGAAATTTAATGCAGTTAAGAGATAGGAAAAATATCACCGAAGTGTACACTGGGAGTTATACTGGTTTGGCCACAACTACTTGGACCTACGTCCAGTCCTCACAGCTTCTCTGAGATTTTCACTATATCTTCCAAGATTTAGTGGGTTCTTGGTACCTTAGTACACAACAAGTTCCTTCACTCGACACTCGGTCCCCCTTACATATTGTAAACCAATCCCCAACTCAAGGTTCCACAACCTTAAGTTGTCTCAAAAACAAATATTGAGTTTGTAATGAAAAATTCTCTCAAAAAGAAATGTATAATCACTGAAGTACAAAGAGTGAATATAATAAAACAGAGCACAAAGAATGTAATGATCGATGTGAGTTTTTGTGTTCTTAGTTGTTGTGTTCTGTTCTTTGAATGCTCCATATATATAGATGATTTGTGATGTCTGTTGGAAGCATTTCAAAACATGTCCGTTAGAGTCGCACAACTTTGTTTGACTGTTCTTTGAATTTGAAAACTAGCCATTTCCGGTAGGTAGGTGTTTCGGACATTACAGACGATATATTTGACTTTTCTCTTCATGCATAATCTCTTCATTGTTTCTCTATAAATATACTTAGGAAACTAATACAATGAAAGGTTAATCATATAGATAACAAATCAATGAATGTTGGATTAAAATCATGCTTTCTATACTTTATTACTCGAGTGGCTACTCGAGTAATCATACTTCATTACTCGAGTACTCGAGTAACTTCATAAAAAATAAGCCAAAGAGTAAGTCAACGTTGTCTGACCAGATTTACTCTGGTAAACCATCAAGTAACTCATTTTCTAAAAATTGACAAACTTGCTAACGCGAGTGATCACTCAAGTAATGCTTCAAATAACTTTGCAGATTATTCGAGTAATCCCTCGAATAATATCATTTAAATCTTGGCTGAGAGCAACTTGAATATTGCTTACCTGATTACTCGAGTAATCCCTCGAGTAATGCTTCCTTTTCTTCTCAACTTACTCGAGTGATTACTCGAGTAAAGTAGCTTTTTCACATTAGGTTACTCAACTAATCCCTCAAGTAAAGTCTGTCATTTCTTGGCTGAGAGTTGCTAGATGATTTCTGCTCCGGTTACTCGAGTAAGCTTTTCAAATAACTTTTTAGATTACTCGAGTAAACCCTTCAAGTAATCCTATGCAATTTTTAACAGAGAGCTACTGGAACAATTTTCCAAACATTACTCGAGTGATCCCTCACGTAATGAAGGTCATTACCTGAGGGCTCCCTTGAGTAATCCTTCAAGAAATCTCACAGTGCTCTTTTTCCTGTACTCTGTTTTTCATTTCTTCTTCATTACTTGAGTAGTTACTTCAAGTAATACTTTTGCTTGCAACTAAGAACTTAGTTACTTTGTTCAAACCTTTGATTTAAAAATTTTGTAATTTTAATCCAATATTTGTTATCACCAAAATATATGGAATCTAACATTCATCAAACTCACAAAAATGCAATCTCACCATCTAATAAAACTGTGAATCCACTTTAAACTCCCAAGTCACATTAAATTTGGATTTTTCATTATTGCCGTAGTTTCGAGCAGACATGTAGACTTCATCCGGTGCAAAATAGCTTTGATCATCTTTGTAGATTAGCTTCACACCGTTAATAGCTGTCGATATACTTTGTGGGCGCTCTATCTCCAAGTACAGATTATATGGTTCCCAGATCTGAAACATTCCAGTATAATTTTTAGAGGGATTTGCCTCCCACCAATGTTGATTTTGTAAACTATTTCCAAAGCACTGTTGTTATTGACCAAAAACTGATGTATTCCACCATCTCGCATCATGGCGTTTTAGTCGTCTGGGTTGGTGTAATAAAGAAAGCTGGGCATAGAGACGATCTCAATCCCATTGATGAAAGCATAGGCGTTTAGATTAGATTGGTTAGGCATGAAGGTTATGTTTAGCCTCTGACCATCGTCAATGTTGATACAGTATTCTCGTGATGTGGTACTGTTGGAAGCACCACCGGCATAAAGTGAAGTGTTGAAGTCCTTAAGAAGGGTGTGGTTTCCTGTTTTGATGGAGAATAGAGAGTCGGAGTGAAGGAAGTCCCTGTAGGAAGATAGGTTAAAGAAGAAACGAACAAACTTTTGAAAGAACCGGGTATACCGTAAGGGATGGGCTATACATTCAATGCCTCAGCTTTGAGGTGTTGGATTTTGTTGATAGGTTCTGTGAGAGAGAAAAGAGTGGAGCCAATATCTTTAATCCAGTTCCACTGATCATTTGCCGGAATATTGCCTGAGTTACCATAATTGGCTGCGAAATGATCAACAAGAGGGTAGGAGGTAACCGGAATAGTGAAAAATAGATGAATGAAGAAGAATAAGAGGAAGGAAACGGGGATTATGGGTGAGTTAGTCTTCTTGGAGATAGAGTTCTGGCAAAAGCTCACCATAGTTGGTAGCTTTAGCGAGAAACTGACCATTCCGTTGGCTCTATTTTGAGGATCAGGGGGTGCCTGATGTGCACTTCCCTGATGTGCACATGTTGCGCGGCCCATTTGGGGTCCTACCGAAATGCATTTTTCATAGTTCTTTTGATAATTATATTCTACATGAAATTAGTGACATTTTGATATTTCATGGGAAAAAAATGGAGTTGTTTTCAATTTTTTATGATTTTTCAAACATTCAGTACTCAAAGTGAAAAAAAAAATGTGCCGCTTTTCAAAACAAATGCACTGAATCTTTGAAAAATCATAAAAAATTGAAAATAGCTCCATTTTTTGCCCATAAAATGTCAAAATGTTACCCATTCTACGTAGAATATAATGATCTAAAGAACCCTGAAAAATACATTTGGGAAGGAACCAAAATGGACTGCGTAGCAAGCATGCATCACGGAAGTGCACATCAGGCACCCCTGATCCCTAGTTTGATCGGTTCTCATATAATGCAATAACGGGTAAGGATGTCTAGGATTCTCAAAAAATTAATTAAACTATTTTATTATCAATTTATTATTAAATAAATAATGGTCTAAGTATTTTTTTATAAGATATTGTTTTTATAGTTAATTAATACAATAATTGGTAAGAATTATTTATAATTGATAATATATATGTTTTCAGAAGACAATATCATCAATTAGGGTCTATTTCGTTCAACAGAGGAGGGAAGGGAAGGAATTTTAATGGAGGAGAGAGGAAAGGAGGAGATGGAAGGGATTTTAATATTACGTCGTTTTAATTAATGAGAGGGGAGGGGGAGGAGGGATTTTAACATTACCTTATTTGGTTGATGAGGGGAGTGAAGGAAAAATATTTTCATATGAATAACTTTATTCTTATTATATTTAAGCCTTTTTTTGAATTTTGTAGAATGTTTCATTATTATATGTAATTATTATTTTATAATTATTAAATTGAATAATGATAATTTTCATAGGCATAATAGTAACACCATTTTGGAGGGGAGAGTTATAAGGGAAGAGGAGAGGAGTGGAAATTTCAAAAAAAAAATTTCCCTCCCGTCCTTAAATTTTTATGTTTCCAAATAAGAGAAGGGGAGCACAATCCATCCTCTCTCCTCTATTGCCCTCCCCTCCCCTCTCCCCAAACCAACCAGACCCTGAAAATTGATCTTCAATTTTTATCCCATCTCTAAACTTATAAATTATTATAGCTAAAATAAAAATAAGAAAATTGTAGCTGACATTTCACTACTACAAAAAGGGGTTTTAACGTCCCTAATTTAGCACTTTTAACGTCCAAAAACTAAGGGACGTCTATGTAGGGGGCGTAGTATATTTTAAGAAAAGACGTCCCAAAAAAGTTGGGATGTCTAAAGTCAGGACTTTAGACGTCCCAAATTGAGATTTGGGAGGTCTAAAGTCAGGACTTTAGACCTCCCAAATTTCAATTTGGGAGGTCTAAAGTCCCCCGTGGAGGACTTTAGACGTCCCAAATCTCAATTTGGGACGTCTAAAGTCCTCCACTGGGGGACTTTAGACCTCCCAAATTCTTAATTTTGGAGGTTAAAAAGTTTTATTATTTTAAAAATAATTATTTATATTCTTCATTACCCAGCAAATTAAAATTGCAGAAACAGAATTGAAGATGGATTCATAAACAAAAAAATGTCCCTTACGAAATGGTAAGGACTTCTAGCACTGCAATCTTTTTACTATATATATATATATATGTATAATAACAACAACAACTCATACAACCTAATATCATATATGTATAACAACAACTAGAAAGTGTCAAAATATTTGTCACCACACAACTACAAACTAATTGTTATTCATTTCATCAAAATAAATATACATATGTATTTTCCTCGATTTTCAAGCTCCAAACGTATAAAACAAAAACATTATTAGTATAGCATAACTACTAACAACTAGTTTATGATTCTGGCAAAAAAAAAACAATCAAGGGAAAAACACTCCAATAACTAGAATCATGTAAATAAATTGAAAGCATTATAATAATTTCATATTGCAAGTTTAACTTAATTCTTCATGTAAATTTATATTTAAAAAAAAAAACAAACCTGATGAAACCAGGGGAGAGGGCAGCCAACAATGTCTATGTGCTTCCAAGGTGGAGAGAAGACGTTGGAGGAGTTGTGTATACACAGTGGAGAGGAGATGTACGCCGGAGGCTGAAAGCAACAAAGAGAGTGGAAGGTGTACACCGGAGGGTGGAGGGGGCAAAAAAGGTGGAGGAGGTGTACGCCGGAGGGTGAGAGCAAAGAAGGTGTTATGAGAATGGAAGGAGGTGGAGGAAAAGGGAATGAAGAAAAGAAAGAGAGGAAGAAGATTGAGGAAGACGAAGTCACGGGAATGAAAGAAAAAAGGAAATGCAGAAAAAAGGGAAGAGAAGTCATGGGGATGGGAAAGATGGAAAAAGAAGTATGGGTTTCTGACATGGGAATGAAGAAAAGGGAAAAAAAGTCTCACACATGTCAGAATTTCTGACATGACTTTAGGAGTCCCAAATCCCATTTGGGAGGCCTAAAGTCTCTACTTTAGACGTCCCAAAATCCCATTTGGGACGTCTAAAGTAGAGACTTTAGGCCTCCAAAATGGGATTTGGGACGCCTAAAGTCAAAATTTTTTTTTTTTTTTTTACTTTAGACGTCCCAAATTGAATTTGGGACGTCTAAAGTCCCTAAAGTCCCACTTTAGACGTCCCAAATTGAATTTGGGACGTCTAAAGTTAAAAAAAAATAAATTTTTTTTTTTACACTTTAGATGTCCCAAATGGAATTTGGGACATCTAAAGTGTAAATTTTTTTTTTTATTTTAGACATTACTTTAGAGGTCCCAAATTGAATTTGGGATGTCTAAAGTACCACTTTAGACATCCCAAATGAAATTTGGGACATCTAAAGTGTAAAAAAAAAAAAAAAATTTCTTTTACTTTAGACGTCCCAAATTGAATTTGGGACGTCTAAAGTGGGACTTTAGACGTCCCAAATTCAATTTGGGACGTCTAAAGTAAAAAAAAAATATTAAATTTTTTTTTTTAACTTTAGATGTCCCAAATTGAATTTGGGACGTCTAAAGCTACCAAGTTCCCACACATAATTACAAAAATGTCACCGCCTATATTTTAGACGTCCCTATTTTAAAAAGGGACGTCTTTTAGGGTAGCAGTATCTATATTCTGTAGTAGTGTTTATTCTTCTCCATTCCATCCAAAATGACAAGATTACAAGAAGTCTAGGTGAGAAAAATGAAGAAGAATAAATGTGATTTTTAGAATTGACGAATACGAAAATTTGGGAAAAGTCTCCCATTTTAACATTAATTACTAAGAAGGACCAACATATAGTTGGTGTAGCAATATAAAGTCCTACTAGGTCTCTTTGCATCTCAAGTTCGAGTTTTAAAGAAGACATTGGTGTTAGGAGGGATAACCATGAGCTCTGAACTAGATATTGGATGATCATATAAAAAATCATTAGTTACTAAGACGGACCTAAATGAAGGTAATAGTACTCTGTAGGTACAAAATTCACCAAATACTTACTCTGTGTATAAAACTTTTAAAAGTCCTTCTCACAAAATAAATTTTCAATGAGGGGCTTTTCTCCAATTTTCCCTTGATGAATTGCATATATATAGATTTTAAAAGGGAAAAAGACAAAAAATATACTATTTGAACTTCAAAATCCCAAATTGATGAATTTTGAAGTTCAAGTGGTGTTTTTTTTGTCTTTTTGCCATTTTAAAAACATAATTTTTTATTGAAGAAATTTTTATATACTCTGCATGTAAATATTGATTAATTGAGATATTATTTTAAAGATAAAATATTTACATTAGGAAGAATGCCCAGTCAATAAAGACTTGTACTCTTCTAAGTCATCGAGATGCCTTCCTTGAGAATTTTTATACAAATCCAGTTTGTCACATTATTAATGGTCTAACCAATTAAAATACAATAGCTCATGAGCTAATTTGACACTCTTAAATATTTGCTCGCATATTAATAAAATTAAAAGATATCATAAGATTTACTTTTTCATTACTTGTGAAACCTTAATTAAGGGATTCATTTCTTAAAAAATAAAAATATGAAATACATGAGTTGCCAGTTAAGATTAATGTTAACTAAATTGTTGTATTTTAACTTGTTAGGCCACAAATGACATGCCAAACCAAATTTACATAACAATTTCTCTCTCGTCCTTTGGTTCATTCTATAAAATCCTTTCCTTATACACAAAAATTTACTATGGATTTGATAAAACCATTTTTTTTATTTAAAGAAACATTTTTATAACCATTTGAAAACTCTACCATGGTAATAAAAATGTTACAACTCATCTTTTAAAAGATTACCATGGTAGAAAAAGTTCAATTAACTATTTGAAAACTCAACCATGGTAATAAAGGATTTAAGCCCCTACAAAGAAAAGATTACAACTCTTCTTTCAAAAGATTATCATTATAGAAAAGAGTTCAAATAACCATATGAAAACTGAATAATATCTCATCATATATTAAAATATCTATATCAGACCAAATTAAAGTTTCACCAATTCAAAACATGTCATAAGGCTTGTAAGCCATCCAACATCATCTAGAGTAATTAAAAATATATAGTTAAAATATCAAATTTCCAAAATAAATTAGAGTATGCAAAATGGGCCTTAACGTGGCAATATACAATAATCCAACAAATAATAAAAAGATAGAAGCACTATTCTTAGTAGTTTAAGCTTCCGGAGTGTTCCCTAATGGACTCGGATGACAACTATTTTCTGGAAAAATGTTAAATTAATGGGGTGAGATAAAATCCTCAGTAACCAACAATTCATCTTATTGGGCATACAAGTAAGTGCCCATGAGATGCCAAGTGGGACAATTATAAAATCACAACATTATTAAAAATGTCACATGTCCACATATATACATACATTAATCCACAATATCATAATCTCATTCTAACATTTGTACGTAAGTAAACAAGAATCAATATAAAAGAATTTATTCTTTGTCCTCCTTTATTTCCTCTGACTGAACATATGGGTTAGCACTCACCTATACGACTGGCAGCTTAACCCAACAAGCTCACTAATCAAGTGATATTTTGGTCAAAATCCACATAGCACAAGACCTGACCATAGGTCCACCCTCTAACATATTAGTGTCGTGTCAATGCCCTACTAGATACAAAATGGACCAAAGGACTAACCACTGTACACCTGGAAGCCCACCACCTTATTTTCTCTTTTTGTACAATAATTCACCCCTTTATTTCCTCTTCAAGTAACCTCCCATCAAATTCACATTCACCATCCCCTCTCATATCAATATTGTATAACTATACATATAATTATTAATTCATGATTATCAAAAAGATCTATTCAATCCCATAAATACATACCAATTCATATAATATAATATCATTAGCCATTTTCTCAATAAAAATAAATCCCACACGACAATTTCATTAACAACATAGTTTTAAAATCCACATCACATATCAATAGATAAATTTATAATTCTATATAGTAAAAATCACTCAGAAACATCATATAAGTATGCACAACAAAAGGAAAGTGGTTACCTTTCATCAAAGCAAAACTTATAACCATAGGCTTCTAATCTAAGAGTTCAAATATACGCCAAAAATCAATCTACAACAATCAATTTATTGTATATATATTAATAACTCCTTGATTTATTGGAAAAATTAATTTATTTAACTTAATTCTATAATTTCTAAATTTTGAATTAATTACTCCTAAAAATTTCAATTTCATACTAAAATCTCAATTGTTATTTTAAATATTTTTCTTAGCTCAAATAACCTATTCAAGTCATTGATTATTATTAATTTCATTTCAACACATAAAATTCCAAATTAAGTTTAGGGAATAAATTAACTAAATTATACGTCTTCATCTTAAAAAAAATCTAAACAGATTAAAACCTCAAGAATGCCCCTACTAATTTAAAAAAATTATTTAATCCAAATTTAATTAGTTAAAAAGTTTAACATAGAATTATTTATAGGCTGATTATATATAAAATTCATTATAAAATCTTATACCAACTAAATAACAAAAGTAACTTGATTATAATTAACTATTAATCATCATCTACATTCTTCTAACCTTATATTAACAAAACTCAAATTTGTCCAAAATCCTAATATTAAAATTTTCTCTAATCAATACAAAATTACTATCATAAGAAAGAGAAAATTATTTAGAATATTTCATAAAGGAAGTTTTATGATCAGAAGAAAATTTAAGTACCTTATTGATCTACAAAACTGCAAAAACTAGGACTTTAGGGCTCCCTTCCTTTAGAATCTCCACTTTGTCTTACTGACGAAGTGAAGAAGGAGTGGGGGTATTTATATTATACCCCCTCCCATTTTCTCTTTGGCGTCACCTATCACAATATAATAAAAATATAATTTTTTTTATTTTTTTTTATAATGGGGTAGGTGGCGTCGCCTATCCCCTTTAATTAATTTTAATTTTTTTTTAAATTTCTTCTTCTTCTTATTATTATTACATGTATCTATTTTTATATATTTATATTTAAAAAACGTATTTTAATTAAATTCTTCTTTTCTTTTTATCCCAAAAAATAAAACTACTAAATTCATAATTTTCTCCAAATTATAATTATATCCTATAAATAAAAATCAGGATGTTACAATTTTCCCCACCTAAATGGAATTTTGTCCTCAAAATTCGATTCAAGTGAGGAACAAAAGCACAATCAGAACAATTCAATCGAGACAAGTACAACCACAAACCTAGTGTGTTTGGTTTGAGTGGAGGGGAGGGGTGGGAGGGAATGGGAGGGTGGGTAAATTACCTTTTTGAGTTAAAAGAATTTAAATTTTGGGCGGGAATCTAAAATTTAAAAAGAATGAGAGTAAATTTTAGGCGGGAACTTAAAATTTAAAAAAATGAGAGGGTAAATTTTGGGTTTCTTTTATCCAAAATTGTAATTCCTCCATCCTCCCCTCCCCTCCCTCCCCTACCCTCCCCTCAAACCAAACACACCCTAAGCGAATAAGTTAGAAAAGTCATGACGCATTCTTTCCTCAATCTCCTAAGTTACATCCTCAGGTGTCATGCCCTTCTAGAAGACTTTCATAAGTCGAATGGTCTTTTTCCACAGTTGTTTGTCCTTGACATCCAATAGAAGTCAAGTTTTCTCTCAACTCAACTTTCTCAGGCTCAATGACATGAGACAGATCTAGATGATATTTCTTCAATTGTGACACATAGACAACATCGTACACAGTAGAGAAGAACGGAGGTAAGGTGATCTGATAGGCAACAGGCCCGATCCGTTCCAAAATCTCATATGGTCTAATAAATCGAGGAGTTAACTTCTTCGCCTTAATGGACCTTCGAATGCCTGTAATGGGTGAAACTTTCAAGAAATGTGATCTCTTACACTAAACTCCAACGGCCTCCTCCGGTGATCCGCATAACTTTTCTGTCTGCTTTGAGCAGTCAACAGTTTTTGACATATCATTTCAATCTTCCGCAATGTTTGGTCTACTATATTTGGCCCAATGATGGTTTTTTCACTCAATTCAATCCAACATAATAGCAATCTGCACCTTCAACCATGTTATGCCTTAAAAGGTGCCATCTAAATACTGGAATGATAACTATTATTGTACGAAAATTCTACCAATGGCAAGTGCTTATCCCAGCTCCTGGAAGCTCGATGGTGTAGGCTCTCAACATGTCCTCAAGTGTCTAAATAGTCCTCTCAGTTTGACCGTCCTGTTTGAGGATGATAAGCGGTATTGTACTTTAACTTTGTACCCATGGCCTCCTGTAGGGACTTCTAAAAGTTCAAAGCGAACCTTGGATCACGATCCAATATGACACTCTTCGGCACTTTGTGCATACGAACAATCTCTTTAATGAACAACTCAGCCAATTTCTATAAACAGTAGTCCATTTTAATCCGTAAAAAGTGTGCTGACTTGGATAATCGGTCTACGATCACCCAAATAGCATCATAAGTGGCCTAGATTGGTGGTAAACCCATAATAAAATCCATAAAATGCTATCCCATTTCCATTTAGGGATATCTAGATTCTGAAGTAGTCCTGGTGGTTTCTGGTGCTCGATCTTGACCTTTTGACATGTCAAACACTTCAATACAAAATCGGTCACGTCTCTCTTCATCTTCAGCCACCAATAATGTCGCTTCAAATCATTGTACATCTTGGTGATTCTCATATGCATAGCGTACCTACTCTAATTAGCTTCTTCCATGATGGTTTTCTTGATCACGTCATTGTTAGGAACACAAATTCTCTTCTTGTATGTCAAGATATCCGTATTCCCAATGTCATAATCCAGAACTCCACCATGTTCTAGTTCCTCTAGAATTCTACTTAATTGATCATCTTTCATCTAGGCATCTCTCGGGTCCTGATAAAACCCATATTTACCAAGGACTGCATTTAAAATAACCCTTCTTTGATTTGGGACTATATGGATATCTCTTAATCCATTTAGCCAACTCCGCTCTTCCAAGCTCATATGAAACAAGTGTATTGCCTTTCAACTCAAAGAATCTGCAACCACGTTAGCATTGCAAGGATGATACTTCAACTCAAAGTCATAATCTTTCAAGAATTCTATCCACCGATGCTGTCAGTTATTTAACTCCTTCTGATCTAGCAAATACCTTAAAATCTTATGGTCACTAAATACTCCAAACTGCGATCCATACAGATAGTGCCTCTAAATCTTTAAAACAAAAACCATAGCTACCAACTCCAGGTCATGAGTAGGATACTTCTCCTCATGAGACCTCAACTGTCTTGAAGCATATGCAACAACCTTGCCTTCTTGTATTAATACATAACCCAAACCCTTTAGGGAAGAAACCGTATATACTGTGTATAGACGACAGGGATCAGGAAGGGTAAGCACAGATGTTGTAGCCAACTTTGCCTTCAACTCTTGAAAAGAAGCTTCACACTTGTCAATCCATATAAATGGTTGATCTTTCTTGATCAACTTGGTCAAAAGCATAGCAATTTGAGAGAACCCTTTAATGAATCTCCTGTGGTAAGCAGCCAATCCCACAAAGCTTCTTACTTCAGTCACTGACTTTGGGGATTCCCATTTTAACACAGGATCCACTTTACTTGGATCAACAGCTACCCTTCAGTAGATACCACAAAGCTGAGGAAATTCACTTCCCTAAGCCAAAACTCTCACTTACCTAACTTAGCATACAACAAATGATCCCTTAGTATACATAATGTATTGTGTAGATGATCTCAATGCTCTTCCTCATTCTTAGAGTAAATGAGAATGCCATCAATGAAGACAACAATAAATTGATCTAAATACGGCATAAAAATCTGATTCATATAATCCATGAAGATGGCTGGAGCATTGATCAACCCAAAAGGCATAACCAAAAGCTCATAATGCCTATAGTGAGTCCAGAAAGAAGTCTTTAAGATATCCTCAGCCTTAACTCTGAGCTGATGGTATCTCGATCTCAAGTCGATTTTAGAGAACATTGCAGCTCCCTTGAGCTAATACAGTAAATCATCAATCCTAGGTAATGGATATTTATTTTTAATGGTGACCTTATTCAACTATCTGTAGTCGATGCACAACTGCATATTGCCATCCTTCTTTTTGACAAACAAACCACGATGACATTCAACCAACCCCAAAAACGGAGCACTCCCTTTGTAACCAACCCCAAAAACATAGCACAATAAAGTTCACACAACTCAACCAAAGTGAAATCCCAACTTCAATGCTCAAGTTCATATCTTTAGCAAAATCTGAGTATTACTTATCTACCTCATAGTACATAGTTCATTCTTGAGCCAAAGCTCCAACCTTTGACCAACCCCTCAATCTCAATCCAACCAATGTACACACAGAAGAAAAAAGTAGTTTGTTGTTCTACCTCGCTACATCACAACGGAGGCTTGGACAGTAGAGGAGCGACGGACCAACGCACCAATACTGGGACTTGAAGGAGCGACGTACGGCCACTCGAAGGAAGACGCAGAAGCAAATCTGAACGAAGGGGCTTTTCTGATGAAGTTGGCTACTATAAAATGACTTGGGGCCAACTTTGTCATTTGGTTTTGTGAAATAATCACAGAAAAAGTCCCTAGGGACTTTTCTAATCTTTGACTTTTCAAATGGACTTTTTTATTGTTTTGTTTGGTCCTTGGGACCTATGTGTCATTTTTTTCATTTTCTTAATGGGGACATGATAACACTACTACAAAAAACCAAATCTGTGGCGCTTATAATTGTAGTAGCTGTGGCGCTTGTGAAATGCCACCTATCTTAACGCTACTAAAAAAAGCTGTGGCGCTTGGAAGCGCCACAACATTTTAAAATTTTTTTTTAAAAAAAATACCCTCCTGTGGCGCTTGTTTGAGGAAGTGCCACAGGAGGGGGGCCTCCTGTGGCGCTTGCTCAAGCAAGCACCACAGTAGGGGGGTCCTACTGTGGCGCTTGCTTGAGAAAGCGCCACAATAGGGTCCCTTTTTTTTTTCTTTCTTCTTCTTCTTCTTTTTTTTCTTGTGGCTCTTTTTTATGCTTCCTGATTGTGAAGTTTTATATAAAATGAGTGGATTTCGTGTTTATCATCTCCACAAAATTGTCAATCTTTCTATTTTATATTTCAACATATTATATATATATATATATAATTTTCATATTTAAAATTCAAGTTCCCCAACAATAATGTTCTTACATTAATACTCTCCAAAGCTAACATAAAAAATATCACAATACAAGAACTTGATATGTGAACACAGTACATCAACAACTAATTAAGTAAATTAAAATATTACTAAAAAACGCAAGCTTGTCGGCAAAAAAATTTAAACAAAGCAAAAAGGCAAACGAAACAAACTAGGTTTTCATTCTTTCCTATTAAATTAGGAACAAAAAGGCAAACGTTATATTACGGTTTATCTTGACTAAAAAAAAATTTAAACAAAGCAAGCTAGAATGAAATAGTCTTCTTCTTACAAATCTATTAATTGACTAGCGCAGGGAGTGGGAGACCACATTGGTGATGCTAGCTTGAGTGACGAGTGAGCGTGTGGGTGTGTTTTTTAGTGTGAAGATGAGAGGAAATGGAGGGAGGGGGCCGACGGATCCACTAAGAAGATGAGAAAGGGAAAGTAGTTTAATAGAGGAGAGAGTAGTTAAATAATTAAAGTGGAGTAGTAGTCAAAAAGAGAAGGAATGGGGGGCGAACACAGGACCACTACGCGGGAAATGAAATAATTAAGAGATACACTATAAATTTGAAATTTTTTTTTTTTTTTAAAAATGGGCAAGTGTGGCGCCTAAATAATTAGGCGCCACACATTGCCTTTTGTTCAGCTGTGGCGCCTAAGCATTAGGCGCCACAGCTGAACTTGAAATGGACATGGGTGGCGCCTATTTATTTAGGCGCCACACATGTCTATTTTAAAAAATAATAATAATAATAATAATAATAATGCTGCAGCTGTGGCGCTTGGTGGGTTAGGCGCCACAGCTGCTTTCAAGCCCCCAAGTGTGGCGCCTGCGTAGGCAGGCGCCACACTAGGCCTCCTCAATTGTGTCACTTAATCTATTAGGCACCACAGCTGGTACCCAAAATTAAAAAAAAAATTATAAAGGTAAAAAAAAAAAAAAAAGAGAAGCTGTGGCACTTGTTTAAAGAAGTGCCACAAAATGTGCGCCACCTTTTACCCTTTTTGTAGTAGTGTAAGTAAAATATTTGCATATTTATTTCCCCTTATATGATGATTTTATGGATGATATTTGCGTTTAATATAATAAATTTAGATGTGATTGATAAATAAATATTGTTTTTGGAATAAACAGCATTTTAAAAAAAATAAAAAAAATAAAAAATAAAAGTACTATAGCAGAAGTAAAATATTTGCATATTTATTTTCCCTTATATGATGATTTTATGGACGATATTTGCGTTTAATATAATAAATTTGGGTGTGATTGATAAATAAATATTGTTTTTGGAATAAACAGCATTTTTCAAAAAATAAAAATAAAAGTACTGTAGCAGCCACCGAGCACTGTAGCAGTCAACGGACACTGTAGCAGTCTCCAGCACTGTAGCAGGTCAACGGAACTGTAGCAGCCGCCAGGTCACTGTAGCAGTACTGTAGCACACGTTTTTTTCCCCTATAAATAGATATCAATGCCAAGCTCAAAGGGAAGAGGAGAGGAAGAGAAGAAGAGAGGTCCTTCTCTGACTGGGAGAGATCTTTCTCGAACATTTCTAAGTTCTTTGTGTTGTTTTCTTAGATTTAATTCATGCATAGCATGCCTCCATCTTGGAAGGCTTAGGATTGTATTACATTTTGTATGCCTCCATCTTGGAAGGCTTAGGATTGTATTATATTTTGCATGCCGCCTACATGGAAGGTTTTACCTCCTAAATGGACGGCTTGATTTCTTCATCTTTCATTCATCTTTTGGTTGTATATTTATGTTTGAGAATTTAATATTCAAGTTTATGCAGTATTTCTGACGATTTCATTCTAGTTTTATCTAATGTTAATTTATTTTGATTTTGTTTTTAATTTCATCATGTGCTAAACTTTCATTTTCCTAGGGTGATGACGTAGCTTGCTAATGACGGATTGAATCTTAACTTATTAAATCTAGTTTGAATTTCTCCTTTATAATTGAGTTTTAATTATTATTCTTAATGCTTTTGATTGACTGGCCATCTTTTGAATGATTTCAATATACATGTTGAGACCGAAAGGAGATACATGTGTGTAGACCCTATAATTAAAACCATAACTTGCATATGAAATATGAATATATTCATATGAGTTGTGTAGTCTTACTGAGTTCCACAAATCTTAATGCATAATTAATTGCTTAAATTCATATAGGAATATATTGGATTAGCAATTGATTATAGAATTGCTTGACCTTGGAAGAGGCTAGTAATTAAATTAGGGAAACTCGACTATTAATCATGTGAAATAAATTGGGTTAGAATAGAAAAGTGATTCAATCTGGAATTTGTTAAGTGAAATCTAATCCCTAGAACTTTTTCTCATATTTTCTTTCATATCATCTGCATTCATATTTAATTGTTTTTCTTTTATTTTGTATTCTCAATCACAAATTAATCGATTGACTAAATAGAATTAAAATTACCTATTTTGGTACTTAGTGCTCAATCCTCGTCGGAACGATACTCTACTTACTTATATATTACTTGATTATGACAGTGTACACTTGCACTATTTAATTGATCATCTGAACCCGTATCAGGACACTACCCCCTTTAATTAATTTTTTTTTAAATTTATTATTATTATTATTATTATATTAAAAAATGTATTTTAACTAAATTCTTCTTTTCTTTTTATCCCAAAAAATATTACTACTAAAAATTCATAATTATCTCTAAATTAGAGTTATATCCTACAAACAAAAATCAGGATGTTACACATTCCCTCATGCATCACTACTTAGTGGCAGAGTTGTTGAACCCGGACAGGACCAGCTAGTCCGGCCAGGAAACCGGTGAATCGGCCAGTAGACTGGTTCGGGTTGCTATTTAAAAAAAAAAAAAATTAAATTTTCTTTAGAATTTCATATTTATAAACCTAAAATCTTCAATTTCTTATCGGTTTGGCCCCGGTTTGGTCCCGATCTGACCCACTGACCCTTAACCCAGTACGCTGACCAGTTCAGTACCCGGACTGGGTTTTAATACCTTGCTTAGTGGTGACTTGTACTCTTCTAAGTCATCGACCTGTCGTCCTTTGGTTTATTACTTCATGCATCACTACATATAGGAGGGGAGAGAAAATTTTCAATAGTTGGATTTTAAAAAATTAAAAATGGGAGAAGTGATATTATAAAATTGTAATAAATAGAAGAGGTAAGATATAGTATTACGATAAATTAATTAAAAATTTTTAACTCTACTTTAATTTTTTTAGAAAATCTAATTAAAAATATTTTTCCTCAAGAGTGAAAATTTATGAGTTGGATTTAAAAAACTTAGAGAAATGAGGATAAAAATTTTAATAAAAAGAATATGTCATATAAAAGAATAAAAAAAAATTAATTAAAAAATTTTAATTTCTTCCTCTAAATTTTTTAAAATCCAACTCATAAAAATTTTCCCTTCTCCAAATTTCTTTTACTAAACAGCCCTTAAAATTTTTTATTTATATTTATATACAAATATGACTCTTTTTATTGCTTTAATATACTCGTATTCATTTACAAATTGCGCGTAAGATAGCGTTCCCCATGTAACGTATCTTCGTTCTTCGAGATTGTGCAATGCAAATCTTCATCGTTGGTTGGTTTATCAAATTAAGATAAATATGTACTTCAATTGCATTTATTAGTTGATTTGAATATTTAAGAGTCTGATTATACAGGCGAGAAGCGCCTGTGTCTAACTTTCGTGCTTTGGAACTTGCTTGGAAGATGCAATAACTTGGCAATGTTTCAACAAAAAAGAAAAAATGCAATTTGAAATAGCGGTGACAAAAATATCAGTTTTGCAATATGACTTTTCCAACTTTAAAATTGGATAAATGTCAAATGTAATGTGATTTATGTTTTGAATAGTAGTAACATAATTGCAGTGGCTTTTCTAAAAATGAAACTTATTTAAATGATTATCTTAAAAAACAAATCTAAATGTAAAATGATTTAAAAGGACATAATTTTGTTAAATAATTATATATGTGATAATTTTAAGAGAAAATTTATTTTTTTGAATTTTTTTCTGAGAACAGTTTACAAATATTATGTTATTGGATTTTTTAAAGTAATTTTATTTTATTTAGTCCAGACCACGAGGATGAAAATTTTTTCTTTTCACTCACATAACTCCTCTCTCATTTTTGGCACATGAGAACACATTTTTTGTCCATTTCCCCAATGCTCTTTTCTCTCTCCACGGTGTGGTCGCTTTTCCCTCCTTAGCTACAATATCTAGCTTAAGAAAACAAGCAGTTTTTCTTTTATAAGCCCAATAGATCAGAAGCTATACCAACCATAGGGGGAAAAAAACTCAAGCCCTCAATCCAATTTTTACACCCAATCTTGTTTTTAGGACTCAAATAAGCTATCCCAAGCAATCCCAAAAGAAAATTGGACACACAAAAGAAAACGTTGTTGCTATCCTCTAAAATAACAGTGCAGGTAATTAAAAACTTTGAGATTGTTGAAAACACATCACCCATTGAATACTGATCCTTCGTCAAAAGTAATCTCTTCATTTGGAGTCCCACCAAGCTTTGTCTTCTCTTCTTTGTGCAGCATCTCCATCACAGACTCAAGGCCCAACATCACATCGCCCATCGATGGCCGTTCGCTCCCATCATCAGCTAAGCATTGTAATGCAATATCAATGTATGCATATAAGCACTCTGGTGTTATACTTTCCCTAATCAATGGATCCATTGCGTCATAAGTCTCATTCTCATTAACACATCTTCGAAACCACTCTACAAGGTTTTGTTTGTGCCTCTCCACCGCTCGTAGGATAGGTGACCTCCCACATAATACCTCTAAAAGAACCACTCCAAATGAGTACACATCTGACTTCTCAGTCAATCTGTGACGCGTGTAGTATTCTGGATCCAAATATCCAATGCTTCCTTTCACTACTGTGCTTATATTAATGTTCGATCTTGTGATTCCTGAGGGCCCTATTTTGGAGAGTCCGAAATCTGAAATCTTGGCCATCCAATTCTCATCTATCAGGATGTTCGTCGACTTGATGTCACGGTGAATGATAGCGTGCTTTGCACCTGTATGTAAATAGTGCAGTCCTCGTGCTGCACCCAGACAAATTTCTAGCCTTTGATGCCAAGAAAGTGGGGGCTGATCAGAATCGTATAGATGGTCACGTAGGGTCCCACGAGCCATGAACTCATAGACAAGTATCATCTCATTCCCATCTGTGCAGAAACCGATAAGAGACACTAGATGATGGTGACGAAGTTGAGAGAGCATTTCAATCTCAGTCTCAAACTCACGAAGCCCTTGTTGAGAGCCTTGTTTGAGCCGTTTGATTGCCACAGGAACTGTACTATTGTCCATGAAGCCTTTGTACACATTACCAAACCCTCCAACACCCACAATGAAGGAATCATCGAAGTTATTTGTTGCTGCTCTTATGTCTTTTATTGAAAAACAACGACACAAGTCTGATGGCACTAATGATTTTCCTGGGCTTTTGCTTGCCTTAGACTTGCCTATTGTTTTTTGTCTCCAATAAATTAGACAAAAAATAATGGATAGAATAATGAAGCTTAAAGCTGCCCCAACACCGATGGAAATTACTCGTCTTGTTGTGTTCTTTTGCGGCGAGGATGATGGGGGTGAAGGAGATGAACGTGGATTGTCGCTGATTTTAAAAATTTCAACACCATTCAATAACACATCTTTGTAAGGGCTTTTAAGTGGGTTTCTTCCAGTAATAATTGGAAGTGGTTGCAACTTAATTGAAAGATTCAACTTCCTCGCATCTCCTTTACTCTTCATCCACACAGCATAGTCCATGTGGACTGGAACCAGAAGGCGGCCACTCCATAGGAACACATTGGCATAACGCTCTACCAAATGATCATCTATGAAGATCTGAAAAGCTCTGTCTGCAATACTTTGAACTAGTTCATCAAACTCACAAAAATGTAATCTCACAATATAAAAAAATTTAGAGTCCACTTGAAACTTCCAAGTCACATTAATAACTGTGGACGACTCATTCATCCCGTAATATCTGGCAGTCTTGTACACTTCATCTGGTGCAAAATAATCTTGATAATTGCTGTAGGTTAGATTTAAACCAAAAGCTGCTGATACACTCTTTGACCGCTCTATCTCCAAGTACGAATTATCCTCTTCCCACTTACGAAACATGCCAGTATCATCTTTGGGAGGAATCAGCCTCCCACCAACGTTGATTCTGTACATGGACTCAAGAAAACTGTTGTCTTCGTCAGGAAGTTGTCTTGGTCCATCTTTATGTTGGATATTCTGTAGGTTGTCTGGGCTGGTGTAATAAAGATTTGAAGGCATAGAGACGACCTCGATCCCATTGACAAAAGCATAGGCATTTGGATGAGATAGATTGGGCAAGAAGGTTACCTTTAGCGTCTGACCTTGGTCAGCGTAGACACAGAACTCTCGTGAAATGGTTTCTTGGGCAGCGTCACGGGCAGCAAGTGAAGCATTGAAGTCCTTAAGAAGGGTGAAAGATCCTGCTTCGACGGAGAAGAGAGAGTCCGAGCGAGAGAAGTTATTTTCGTAAGAATATGGGTAAAAATACAGGCGAACAAACTTACGGCCCTCGCTCACCGGAAAGGAGTAGGAGAATTCAGAGCGAGAGAGGCGTGCAGCGCCATAAGGGACTGTTCTTTTGACTAGTGCATCGATTTCGAGGGAGACGGAGGCGGCGAGGGGGTCAATGAGGGAAAAAGGAGTGGAGCCAACATCTCCGATCCAGTTCCTCTGATCAACAGACAGATTATTGCCTGAGTTACCGCAGTCGACTGCGAAAAGATTATCAGGTGTGTAGGAAGAAGTGACACACAAAGTCAAACTGAGTTGGACCAAGAAGAAGAATAAGTGGAAAAACACGGCGGTCGGAGGTGGGTTAAACATGATGAAGATAATCAGAGGCACCGTGGTAATTTTGATGAGTTTTCTAAAAAAAAACAACGAGGATAAAGAAAGAGTGCTGTTCTTTCTCTATCATTTTTGATGGCCTATCGCCCAGGTAATGCAACGATGATAAAATTAATGTTAAATTGACATGTGTGGAGCTCACATTATTTCACTTAACTATCTAATAATATTTTGGGCCTACCACTTCTTGATTTATTTGGAGATTCAAAGCTTTATTTAATCACGGGTACTCTCATCCTCGTCAAGTCATCACAAAGAGCCATATAAATTGTCTACCTTTGTTGTTCTCTAGCTTTCGTTGAAGGTGCATTCAGTTTGGAATTCGTCAATGATGCGGCTCCGAAAAAGAACATAAAAGTTGGTCCGGGTAGGGCTATTTGTGAGTGTACGTATAACTGTATATATGTTCTGATATATACACACACAATATACATACATATATATATATATATATATTTAAATACTGTATTTGTTTGTACTCAAACTAATAAAAAAAATTAGGAGATATAACTTCAGCGTTAAAGTCATTTGATTTCTGAAAGATCACCCATATATGTTTCTTTTTTTTTTTTTTGGTGAATGGGGACAAAACCCCTAGCAATCATTCAGAAACTAGTACATCACGTGGGTATTCAAACCCCAATTGGTCCGCAAATAAAGCATCTAACACCTCACTAGGAGGTTCAAGAAAAGAAACAAAATTAAAGTCTCTTTGCAAGCTCAAATCAGCAAGTCTGTCTGCCACTTGGTTCCCTTCTCGAAAAGTATGAGTCACACAAATCCTCCAATCACCATGTAAAACCTCAGCTATCATCATCTGCAAAAGATCCTTACCTTCTCCACCATCGCTTAGAGCAGATAATACTGCTATCACCGCCTTCGAATCCCCTTCAATAACGAGCTGTCTCACACCCAACTCCTTAGCAACTCGCAGACCCCACAGTGCCCCCCACATCTCTGCATAAAAAGCACTACAGACTCCAATTTTCACAGCATACCCTTTCTTCCAATTCCCTTGCCAGTCCCTTATTACCCCACCACACCCTGCCAGTCCCGAGACACCTCTAGCAGCACCATCGAAATTAAGTTTAAACCACTCAGTAGGAGGAGGCAGCCAGCTGATACCCATAGATTTCCTCTTACCTCCTAACGGCTCATTTAGTGCAACCAAGTTATCCATCTCCCACACATACCTATAAATGATAAACCCAGGATTTATTGGCATTACAAACCCTTCCTCAAATAGCATTCTATTTCTCCACTGCCACTGCCACCAAATAGCCACCCCAAAAATTTTAGCCCATGCATTGTCCTTACCCAGATTTTGCAATAACCAGTCCTTAAGCTGCATACTAAAGAAATCACCCCCCACCTTAGAACCCCCTACATCTCTCCAAACATCTCTTGCATACCTGCAGTCCCTTAACGCATGCAGTAGGCTCTCCTCATCTTCATGACAACGACTGCAGCTAGCAGAGCCTCCAATAGTTCTGGACCTTCGACCAGCAGTGAGCAGCCTGTCATGCAAACACAACCACAAGTGTATTTGAACTCTACGTGTCCCCTTCCAACCCCAAACCTTTTTCCAGTCAACCTCAAAATTCACTCTATCCTCTTTTTTAACCCTTCTATACATATCAGCAACATTAAATTTTCCCCCACTCCCCCCTCGCCATCTCAGGTTATCATTCCCAAGATTAGCACAAGGAATAGGTATAGCTCTTAATTTCAACAAATCCTGTTCACTAAGATAATCTTTCAGAAAAATGAATTCCCACTCACCTCTTTCATTGATCATATCACTTACCTTACATTCAATGAGTCTACCTCCAGGCTTTCTTATCGCTTTCTGAAACAAAGTTGCATCATCAGCCATCCACAAATCATTCCAGAAGCTAATCCTGTTGCCATCTCTACAGTCCCAAGCAATCTGCTCAACCATATCTCCCCATACACTTGCTAAACTCTTCCATAAGGACGAGTCTGACTCTTTCATAATACATTCTTTAAATAGATCTGCTTCCCTTCCATATTTCTCCCTCAATATAACCGAGACTAGATTTTCTGGCTTGGCTATCATGTTCCAAGCAAATCTACTAATTAAAGCTTTATTCATGACTTCCATATCCCTCAAACCATAACCCCCCTTCTCCTTAGGTGAACACAAGGTATTCCAATTCAGGGCATGGATCTTTCTTTGTTCCACCGAGGAGCCCCAAATAAAATCCCTTTGAATTTTCTCTATCTCTTTACAAACCCCTGCTGGAATGACCACATGCTGCATTGAGAAAATAGCCATTTGAGAGGTCACAGATTGTACTAAGGTCAACCGACCTGCCAGGGACAGACTTTGCTTCTTCCAACTACTAAGCTTTGACTGAACTTTATTGATTAAGAATTGAAATTTATTCTTTGTGGCTCGGCCATTTGTAATATAAGCACCCAAATATCTTCCAAGTTCCTCTTTTCTTTGGAAACCACAAGCCGCACATAACTCCTCTTGTTTCCCTCTATCCACATTCTTAGAGAAGAATATACTAGTCTTTTGTTTATTTACTTTTTGTCCCGATATCTCCCCAAAATGGTCAAGACAATCCATCACATTACATAACTGCCCCACCTCGGCCTCACAGAACAATATCAGATCATCCGCAAACATCAAGTGAGACACTGGCACTCTTCTCCTTCCAAACCTTAGTGGGTTCCACAACTTACCACTTATTGCATCTGCTACCATGTGCGACAACTTCTCCATACCTAACACAAATAGATAAGGAGAAAGTGGATCCCCCTGCCTTATTCCCCTAGAAGGTCTAAAAGACTCACCCTTCTCTCCATTCCACAATATCGACATACTTACTGTGGTTAAACACCACTTAATTAGCCTTAACAAATTATCTGGCACCCCAATCTCAGCAAGGACCTCCAAAAGAAAATTCCAACTCATGCGATCATATGCCTTCTCCAAGTCAATCTTGATGGCCAAGAACCCCTTCCCCCCCTTCATTCTATTCATAATATGAGCAGCTTCCTTGGCAATAACTATGTTATCATGAATACTTCTCCCAGGTATAAAACTAGCCTGATATGGCGACACAAGTTTGTCCATCAAGCCCCTCATTCTTCGCACCACAATCTTCGTAATTCCTTTATACAGAACATTACAAAGAGCAATGGGCCTAAAGTGAGACACCAACTCCGGACTATCCAGCTTTGGAACCATGACAAGTAACGTCTTATTTATTTCTTCAACCTTCTCTGGGTTTGCCCACACCTCCTCTACATACCTACATACACTTTCACCCACAATCTCCCAATTCCGTTGATAAAAAATAGCCTGAAATCCATCATCACCAGGGGCTTTGAAACCACCCATGCTAAAAAAAGCGCCTTGAATTTCAGCTTTTTGTAGCGGTCTCCCCAACTTCCTCAATTCCTCCTTTTCCACTTTACCCCACCTTTGCTTCGTATGGTGCCATTCTCTACTTTCTTCCTCTTCCTCAAATAATTGCTTGTAGAAATCAAGAATCAACCTCATTAAATCATTTGCATCTGTCAACCATAATCCCCTATTATTTTTCAGCATAACTATCTTATTCTTCCTCCTCCTAACTATAGTTTTCATGTGATAATACTTCGTATTCCGATCACCATGCTCTATCCACCTCCCTCTTGATTTTTGAAACCAAAACACCTCTTCTTGATGCAAGGTTTCAGCCAGCTGCAGCTGTAGCTGCTTTTCTTCCTCCACTAACCTTTCATCCTCCTCCCACTCTATCATTTGTTGTATTCTATAAATTCTCCTATTCAACTCCCTCTTCCTCTCCTCCACTCTCCCAAAGACCTCCTTGTTCCATACCTTCAAACTCTCCTGTAACCTCTTCAAATTCCTTGGAATTCCCACCGATGTATTCCAATTAATTCTTAGCATCTCCTTGAACTTATCATGTAATAACCAAGCTGCCTCAAAACGAAAAGGTTTCCTCCTAGTAAAGTTCCTCTTAGGACTTGTATCAATCAACAATGGGTGATGATCCGAACAAGACCTAGTTCCAACCCTTACAGAAGCATCCGGAAACAATCCCTGCCATTGCATATTACAAAAACAGTGGTCGAGTTTCTTATAGATTCGTTCATATCCCCTCCACTTAGGACCTTTCCAAGTAAAATTTGGCCCCTTCATATCCATATCCAATACTCCCCATTCTTCAATAATCCCATTGAAACGATTACACTTCTGTACATTCACTCTAGCGCCTCCCTTTTGCTGCCTTGGATTAGTAATTTCATTAAAATCACCCGCTAGGCACCACCTCCCACTCATTTGCTCAGCAATGTTTTTGATATTCAGCCATAATGATTCCCTTCCCTCCTCTTGCGGACACGCATACACCACAGTAAAATACCATTCCTCTGTTGTCCCTGTACCAAAACAGCAATGAACAAACTGCTCATTCCTCTCCACAATCTTCAAATCAAGGTTCTCCTCTTTCCACAACAACCAGATTCCCCCAGCATATCCCCTTGCATCAACAATCTCCGAAAATCCAAACCCAAATTTCTTAATTAATCTTCTCGCCTTAACACCACTCACTCTAGGTTCAAGCAGCACCACCATATCAGCCTTGAACTCACACCCCAAATTCCTTAAACAAGCCGCAAAACCCTTTTTGACGGCCCCCCTACAATTCCATACAATTATCTTCATTGCAAACAACAAACTAAGCATTATCAGCAGTCCTACTACCCCCAATCTGGTTCAAACTGCCATAGCTACTCCTTACCTCTTCACCTATTTCCTCCCCTGTCTCAACAGCATCTACCACCATCCTAACAGGTTCTCCTTGCTTAGGATTTAGTGCCAACTTATCCATAGATACATTCTGTTTCCATACAAACCCCTTCCTCACTACATCTTCCACCTCCTTACCAGGACCTCTACCCTTTCCACTGCTAGAGCTGGCTGGTGTCTCCTTTATACCCCTCCTCTCACCATTTTTTGATGAACTCCCCTTAAGACTAGAACCCCTTCCAATCTCCATATGAGATCTACCACCAAAACTTTGTGCTGCTACCTTATTAGTACGTTCCATTTGAGGCTTACCCTGCTTTGAATCATTTAACACAGATCCAAGTACAGCAAATCTGTTCGTCTCTGTCCTCTCCTCCCCACGCATCCTACTCCTCCTTTGCCGCCATGGCTTTTGAACAATCTTCCATGGGCTTTCCTTCACAGCTACCACCACATCTCCTCTCTCCCCATCAGCTGAATCCTCTTCCACCACAGTAGTATTAGAATCATTTTCCTTTTTCCTCTTCAAAAATTCCCCACAGTGTTCCCTAACATGACCAACTCTCCCACAATGCAAACACAACAAATTCATATACTCATATTCAATTGACTGAATCATGCCATCAATACTAAATTGAGGAATTAAAGGCTTAGACAGATCCAATTCAACACACAATCTAGCAAATTTACCCCTCCCTCTCTGAGCAGTAGGAACATCTACCTTAATAGCCTTCCCTAACACATTCCCCAAATTAAACAAAAATTTCTTGTCATAATGAGTGGCTGGTAAATCAGGAAGTCTTACCCAAGCCACCACACGGTCTACCACCTCAGTCTTTGGATTGAAGTCAGCTCTCCACCTCATCACACTCAAATAGCAGCCTGCTACCACCCATGGTCCGCCAGTCAATGCTCTGTCATAGTCCTCTTGACTCTTAAATTTGACAAGATAAAAATCATTAGGAAGATCAAAAACACGTATCTCCCCTGCTCTAGCCCACAACTGTCTGAATTTTTTCTGAAGAAAATCATAATTAGGCATAGCACCTAATAATTTCACAATCAAGGTGTTTCTAAAAGGCTTCAACAGTCTTTCCTTCTCAGCGTCATCCAAAACAATCTTCGGACACAGAGGGTTGCTCAAATCCACAGAAATTCCCTTAGTCGGCTCCTCAACCTCCTCAAAACCAGTGTTGATTTTACCTCCTTTATCCACTGACTCCTCATCCAGATCGCACCACGCCGGCAAGATATTCTTCAACAAGGATTCCTTGTATTGTGAACGGCCTTCCTTTATTCCATCGTCCTCCATCCAGTCCTCCATCCGAGCCTTCAGTACCTCCTCCCCCGAAAATTTCACATTCTCCATTTTCCCCTTCTTCCTCTTCCGATCAATCCCTGTATCCTCCATTGGCCCCACCTTCGAAGGTGCAGCTCCACCGAAAACGAACTCCATCTCACAAATCCCCAGTTCCGCACAGCACGAAACCAGAGATCACTCTTTTTCTCCGCCGCAGTGGGCGGCGGATCGACTCGTACTCACCGTCTCAGCTCCCGTTCACCCTTCGCACTCTCGACTCTCTCCGATTTCCCGAACACATGTTTCTATTAAAATATCACCTTATTCCTAATTAATTGCTTTTTGTAACTGGAGTTCGTGATCAAAACTCTGAAATTCAACCCACAGGTGAGCTCACAAATTTAATTCCACCTTTGATTCACTATTGATCTATTACCAATCACTAATGCTATGTTTGGACGGAGAGAAAAGTGAGAGAAAAATAGGAGAGAATATTATAAATAAAAACTTTCAAAAGGGGCGAAAACAATTTACTAGCTCTGCTTCGTAATATTAGATCTATTCCTCTTGTCCTTAATATAGGACATAATTATGGAGTTGATCTTGGTCTTAAATGCAAGATCTATTTCCATATTTATCAATCTTTTTTTAATCTACTTCTATTGATACTCTCTCAATAATAATTAAATAAGAGATAGGGAGAGAAAATTATGAATAATGATTAGGGTGATTTTTTTTAAAAAAAAAATCTTCTTAACTAATCTAACTAACTTTATTAATCTAATCAAATTAGATAAATATATCTTTTATTAGAAACTGGAGGGAGTAGTTTGTAATGTAATTTATATTAAAAACTATATATTATATTAAATACAGAGGTAATACTATTTTTCCGAGTTTTCCCTTAATTTTTTTTCCTCCCTAATTATCCAAACACCCATAAAAAACCTACTTTACATAGTCTTCCACATTTGTCCCTTTCCTCAATTGAGCCCTTTGCCTTCAATTTGGGCCTCCCATGGAATCCGTCAAGCAAATATCACTTCAACCTGTCACCTTATGAGACCTCACGATATCACAGTGTGTTACGTTCTCTCCTTTGGATAACCTGAAATTCGAAACGTTCACCACCCGTTTCTCAATGCAATGTGCCTAACTAACTTCTCTGCTTAATTTGCAACTTGCTTGGAAGGTGTACGTGATAGATTTGGAAATAATGATACCTCCAAAAATTATTGCAAGTCTCCATGTCAAGGTGGTCCAAGCATAGGGTGGTTTGTGTGTGTGTGTGTGTGTGTGTGTGTGTGTGTGTGTGTGTGTATGTATGCGTGAGAGATGAAGAGAGTCTCAATTATTATATGAAATGAGCCATTAAAGATGATTGGGAATTTTGATAGCTTGAACAAACTCCACCTATATTTTATAGCTGGTCTCAAGTTTGGGTAAAAGAGGAGAGTTGTGTTAGGCCCCAACAGCCAATGTAAAACCCTGTCAAATTTTTTTATAAATATGGATTAATGAAGAATTTGTGCTAATGCTATGTCGTTACGTTGCCTGTAAGTAACACATTGTATGACTCGAGTACAGTGAGAAGTGAGTGAGAGCCGTTGCATCATCGCCTGGATGTAGTGTTAAATGAGCAAGATCAGATTTGGCACTTGGAACATTGGGACTCTAACTGACAAATATATAGAGGTGGTGGTTGTTATGAGAGATCGTAAGATTAATATATTGTGCCTTCAAGAAACTAAATGGCAGGGATGGAGAAGGGTCTCAGGAAATTATTGTTGCAAGCTTTGGTACATGGGAAAAGTAAATGGAAGGAATGGTGTTGGTATCATCACTAATAAGGAATGGAGGAAGAATGTGGTGGAAGTTAAGAGAATTGAGGATAGGATCATTTCCTTAGAATAATTGTTGGAAAGGACGCTATTATCATTATCAATGCATATATACTTCAAGTAGGAGCAAAAAGCACATCTTAAGTAAAAGTTCTGGGAATATATGGAGGGGTTAATTCAAAGCATTCCGCTAATTAAAAAGATTTTTATTGGTGAGGATCTTAATGGTCATGTTGGTAAGAAGTTGGGACTGAATGCAAGGGCTCATGGTAGTTTTGGATTTGGGGAGCTTAATAATGAAGGACAATCTATTAATAATCTCTTCCTCGCATAAAACCTCAAGATTGTCAACACTTGCTTTAAGAAGCGAGAGGATCATTTGATTACATACAATAGCAGAGCCGCCAGGACACAGATTGACTTCTTTTTGGTAAGGAATCCTGACAGAAGACTTTATACTAATTGCAAAGTGATCCCTGGGAATGGTGCGACAACACAACTAGGGTATTAGTCCTTGATGTGCGTATTAAGTGCATAAAACAAAAGTGCCGACCAGTTTTAAACCCAAGGGTCAACTGGTGGCAATTAAAGGGGGAGAAATGGGGATTTTCAAGAGAACTCTTTTGGAGGAAGGGGTGTGGGAGCTACAAGAAAATGCTAATACCATGTGGGAAAATATGGCTAAAAAGGTTAAAAAGGTTGCTAAAGCAATTTTGGGTGAATCAAAAGGTTTTAGTGTAATATCCCAATTTTTTATTAAGGGCAAATCATGATTATTGTGGATAATTATGAATTTAAATTGAATTATTATGTGTTTTATGACACTATTAATTAATATGTCATAATTATTGAAAAATTGGAAGAATGGAATTATTGGTCATGAGTTGGTAATTAAGGGAGAAATTAATTACTAACTATGAGAGAAATGAGAAATGTAATTAGAATGGCTAATGGATTAGAGAAGCTAATTGGAGATTTAGTGAGTGAGAGCCAATGAGGAGTGGACACATGGCAAGCTCACATGTGGGGAGGAATATGAGAAAAGTCAAAAGTATTTTAAAATGTTTTTTCTCTCTCTTCTTCCCTCATTTTCTGCTGCACAAGCATGGGAGAGGGAAATATAATCATTTTCTCTCTTTCTTCACTCCTCCTCCCTCTCATCTCTCTCGTCCTCTCTCTCCATCTCTCTCTCTCTCTACTGGGCGCCATTTTTGGCAGCAAAAAGAAGGGAGAAAAGCTTTGAAAAGGTAAGGAAAATGATCTCTATTGCTCAAGCACCTTTCCTTAAAGATGTTCCTTGACATAAGAGCTTCATTTTGGTGGTGGTAGTTGGTCCATTGGTGCTGATTTATGGCCATACGAAATTTTGGGAAGTGGTGAATTAAGAACTCCCTTTGAGAAAGTTAATAAGGTGAGTAAGACCTATCTATCTATCTAAGTTTCATACCATTTGAAATAGTTTGAATTTTCTGGAATTTTGGGTCCATTTTCGAAAATGAGGGCCATTGGGAGTTTGGTATGTGTTTGGTATGGAATTTGTATGTTTGGAATGTATTTTTGGATAGATAGATTTGATTGGGTTTGAAATTGTTAAGTTTGGAGATTTTGAGAGTTTAGTATTTAATGTTACCTAAAACCAAAGCATGATAATGGAATAGGATTTTGGTGATTTTGACATTCCCATTGGATTCCTTGAGTGATTTTGTGTGGGAATGAGCTTGGTTATTAATTTTGGATTCATTTGGATCACTTGGGAAAAGTTGGAAATCTGTCTTGTTTGAGCTCTGTTTTGCACAGTCCGTTTGTACGAGCGTTTTGAATGACCAAATGGTGTTGGAAAATTCTAACACTTTCCAGTCTTAAATTTCACATCCCAAGCTTCAAAATGGACATATATTTTGTGTTATTTCGTTTAGTATTCTGTGAGATATGGTTGTCCAAAGTTTGGGATTGAAACAGAACTCTGTTTTGGAGTAGTGTTTAGTTTTTGGTGATTCTGTATTTTTGTAGTGATTTCCAGTGATTGGCCATATTTTTCCTTGAAATAGGACTTATATACCTTTTATTTAGCTTTGGAATCACCCCGTTTTGATTTTTCTAGGATTAGTTATGAATTTTGGAAGTTCAGCCAAGAATCAGGGGATTTCTTGGCCTCGGCCCAAGGTGGCTAGCCGCAGCCCAAACCTTTCTGGCCTGATTCTGGCCGCGGCCCATGAGTGGCTGGCCGCAGCCAGTGGCCCTCTGACCATATTTTGGCCACGGCCCAAGGAAGGGCTGGCTGCGGCCAACCCCTGTGTTCCGGCACTTTGAGTTTTCGAAAGGAGATCTCTAACCTATTGTTTCCCAACCTTTTAGGGCTTTTATTAGAGGCCTTTGTAGCCTCTTAATGGTCAATTATGATAACCAAATTTAAGTGTTTCAAGTTAAATAAGTCTTGGAATAGAATATAACTCTTCATCCCTAATCATGATTCTAGGATACGATATTTGCCCTAGGCGGAAGAGACCGGCGCCAGAGTACGCCCGGAAGGATCAAGGTAGTGACTCTTCTCTCATATTATGTATGATGTTTTGGCATGCATAACTTATCGTTGAATTTGTGAAATGTGTGCCATGGTCCATTACGGCGTGAGCAAGTCAGCGTGAGCCGTGTAGGGATTGACGGTGGTCATCTCTAGGTCGGCCGTTGAACTACCGTCATAATCGACATGGATATTGTGAATCCGACCCGTGGGGCGGCGTTTGAGAATCCAGCCGTAGGCTGTGTGTATCTTGCCTGTATGGCTTGTGTATGAAATGCATTATATGAATCCCAGTTGTGGTGAAATGTATTGTGTGGATTGCTGTGATGCAATTCAGCGTGAGCAATCGTAAGGGATGACATGTGTCATACTAACCATTGCCGTTGTAACTATCGTTGTAGTTGCTTGTTGTGGTTAATGATTTGCTTACATGCATTATTATTGTACATTATATGATTGATTTGTTACTACAGGGATTCCTTAGAATCTCACTCTCCCAAAAACCATGTTTTAGACAAGGCAGAAGGATCAAAGGGAAAGCGGGCGACGAAGAGCGGATAAAGCTCTGATTTAGATGTATATTTTGGGTTATTGGTTATCATGTATATCTTTTGGATATTTTTGGGAAAAAATTGTAGATAATGGGATTGATGGTATAGTTTTGTGTAATCCCCAAGTTAAGGGTAATGAATTGTGGGCTTTGTGCCTTTGTAAAACCCTTATTAATGAATGGAACCCGAGTGTGTTGGGAATTTGCTTTATACTCTGATATTTGTGAATGAAATCAACTTGTACAGGCCATTTAGTATTGAAATGTGAATATGAGACCATCATGAACATGTTTTGTAAAAGTTTTTGTAAGCCATGATTTTGGGAAGTTTGGTTTTGTTTAAGTCCCAAAATCATTTAAGGTCTCTAATTCTATATCAATTACGTGTTTATGAACTAAATCTCGACCTTAATCATGAAGGGGGTTACATTTAGTCACCAAGATAAGGAAACTTAGTGGTGGGATGAGACTGTTCAAGAGAAAATCAAGAATAAGAAAATTTACTTTAAAGCCATACACTTGTGTAATAATGCTGAAAATTGGGAATGGTATCATTTGGCTAAAAGGGAGACTAAGAAGGCAGTAAGTGAAGCTTGTGCTAAAGCTATGAGGAGTTTTATAGGGAGTTTAGGACAAAGGTTGGCTAGTATAAGATTTACAAGATTTCAAAGAACAAGAAAAGAAAATTGAGTGACTTGGACCAAGTAAGGTGTATAAAGGACGAATAAGGAAAAGTTTTAGTTATTGATGGGGATATTAAGAATAGGTGGAAAGCCTAATTTTATAAGCTTTTCAATGATGGAGGGGGAGGGTCGACTTGTGACTTAGAAGATTTGACAATTCGAGAAGGTGAGTTCAATTTGTTCTTTTACCGCAGGATTGAAGTTGGTGAGGTTAAGAAAGCTCTTAAGAAAATGGAAAATGGTATTGTTGGACTTTATGATATTCGTATCGAAGTGTGGAAATGTTTGGGTGAAAAGGGTGTTTTGTAGCGTACTAAGTTATTTAATGAGATTTTACGATCCAAGAAAATACCCGATGGGTGGAGAAAAAGTAGGTTGATCCCTATTTATAAGAATAAAGGGGATATTAATAATTGTGTAAACTACAGAGGAATTAAGTTTATAAGTTATACAATAAAATTGTGGGAAAAATGATTGAACACAGTTTGAGGTTGGAGACTGATATTTCTAATAACCAATTTGGATTTATGCTGAGAAGGTCCACAACAGAAACTCATGGAAAAGTATCAGAACAAAGGAAGGGATTTGTATATGATTTTCATTAATTTTGAAAAAGCATATGACCGTGCACTAAGAGATGTACTTTAGAAAGCCTTAGGAAAGAAGGGGGTGCATGATGCATATATCACAGCCATTCAAGACATGTATAATGGGGTAACAACCAGTATTAGAACACCTAGAGGTGAGACAAACTATAAAGATTAATTGGACAACATCAAAGATAATCTTTGAGCCCTTGTTTGTTTAACCTTATGGTAGACATTTTAACTGAGCATATAAAAGAGGAAATCCCTAACTGCATGCTTGATAGGGGCAGAATATACTGCCTAAGACTCTGCAAGTGCACGGGCCATATCAAGTAATAAATAATGAGTAAGATATCGTTTCTATGAGAACTTGGTACCAATAATACAGTTGAACAATGACGACTTACACTTTTTCTTAAGTTGAATTATGACTAAAAGCTAACTAGAAAAAACAGAAAACAAATCTAATTATTATGAAAGCTAAGGATAAGGGTGATTCTAGATCGATAACTTGGATTATTATAGCTTTGATTACTTCTTAGTGTCTAACTTCTCCCATTAATTGCTTTTAAAGTTATATTTGCTAGTATAGAACTCTTATTTACCTAAGAGTATCTTTCAATCTACTAAAAGGCATTCTAATTATGTTAATCCCTAATTTTTTAGGTGGTTAGTACTGAATTAGATTAATTTAAGTGCAAGCCTAATGAGATTATGAGGAGTCAATAGGTATATGTTTATCTTACAAGTAAATTAAGTCCGAAAACCTAATCCTCATGATTGAATTGAAGGTCTATTCTAAATTTCCTATGTATATGCTCCTTTAGAATACCAACATAATCTCCTAATCATATGTCTCTTATTTCAAGATAATCAAGCACACAACTAAACCAACAAATATAATATTGAAGTAATTAACAACAAAAATTATCATCCACTAATTCATAATCAAATTAAATAATCCAAAACCAAGGTTTAACTACATAAAATGAGCATTCTCATGACCAAAATAATAGCTAACCAAAGAAAAAAAATAAAAAGATAAAAGAAGAGAAGAGAGAAACAAAAACTCAATGCCGAATTTTCATCTATGTTGTCGCTTTTCTACATCTCCAACCTTTAATCTCCCTCCATTAAAGCTCTTGCCTTGCCGTCACCAACTAGGAAAATAAAACACTCCTCCCTCTTGCTATACCTAGCATATATACAAGTATACATTGTTTCCTTTCGTGCATCTCTATCACACTATCTTGATTTATCCCTGTTTTTATCGATCATCATATAATATAGATATATTATATTGATATTTTGTTCTCATTTAAATCTTATAATATCCTTTGCAAAATAAATTAGGATATGAGTAGATTTTATATCAAAATATCCTTTTATCCTATAATTAATTAAAAGATAGAAAAATATATAAAAGATAATTAAATAAGTGCAAAATATTAATAAATTTAATAAAATATATCTCAAAGCTACACTTATTTAAGTATAAAATATATACTTATCAATGTTTTTTGCTAATGATATAGTTTTGCTGTTGCATCTAGGGAGGAAATCAATTTTAAACTTTAGATATGGAGAAGGACTTTGGAGTTGAAGGGCTTTCATCTAAATAGGAGCAAAAATGAATATATGTATTGCAATTTTGATAAGTGACAAGTTATGAGTGAGGTGGAAGTTAAACTGGAGGGCAAGTGATTCTGCATATGACGAAGTTTAGATATTTGGGATTTATTATACAATAAGATGAAATTGACAAAGATGTTAATCATAAAATTTAAGCTAGATGGTATAAATGGACAAAAACTATCGGAATTACTGCACCTCATCCTAATCCAATAATCACAGTAATTGTCAATAAATAGCTTAACAAGAATTTTCCAAGATTTTCACATTTATATAATGATATTTAAATCTTCTTTATATACATGACATAATGTCTCAATTCTCAGCTTATATATATATATATATATATTACAATTGAAATCATAAGGTTCTATAAGGTAAGTTTATATCAAAATACTCATCAATATCATGATAACTTTCTCAATCTTAATAAACATTGACTCATTGAAATATCTAATTAATATCAATATACCATTTTCATTCTAATAATAATTTAACAAAATACTCACAAACAATATACCAACACACATAACAAGTGGAAAGTAGTTACCTCTCGCTAAGTAAAGAAACATTACTACAAACAATAAGCCTCGTGCTCAACACCAACAATTCACAATCAATCTACACTATTACATAACACCATTAATAACTCCAAGAGGTACTTGGGCCGGGTAATATATTAATATTATATATACATATTCATTGATTTATAAATATGTATATACCACCATATTGAAGTATAAAAATAGTTAAAGTTTGAAATTTTCAAGTAAAGACAAATTCTCAAATCTCTCATAAGCTATAACTAACCATTTAAACATCAATTTATATTTTCTCTAATCATTGAAATCACTCAATTAAATCTTGATCAACTTCCAAGTAGCTTTTTTTAACAAAATCCCAAAATTTTCAAATTTAAAACTCATTAAAATTTCAAGCTTAAATCTTAAACCTAAACCATAAAAAATTCAATAATACCTTCAGCAAACCCAAATCAATCATTTAAATTTAATTGGTGAAAATATCGTATATGTCAAAACCCTAAAATTTTTAAATACAAATTAAATTTTTAAATCCTCAAGACAACCAATAATTAAATCTAACCCCAAAGAAATTGACTACAAAAATAACTCTACAATCCTATGGCCATATATTGTTAAAACTCAACACTTGCTCTAAACTCTAACCTAAAAATTTCCTCTAGTCACCTAAATAATATGCCCATTAGAAAGAGCAAGTTGAGTAGAACAATGTTCATGAAGAGACTTTAGTGAATAGAAGTAGTTTTAAATACCTAAATGATTTCAAAAAGATAAAACCTAACCTGAAAGCTACTGAGTACGTAAGAAGAAGAACAGAAGGCCACTATCAGACATGCGTCACTCTCTCACTCCTCCAATTTGAATTGATGTGTGTTGTGTCTTATGTATATATAAATATAGGGTTAAGGTGCAAATTTATCCGATGAGTGTCTGGCACAAATATGTTTTAGAAGAGGCAAAAATACCAACAAACAATTAAAAAGGGGCATTGATAAGTAAAATATTTGCATATTTATTTTCTCTTATATGATGATTTTATGGATGATATTTGAGCTTAATTTAATAAATTTGGGTGTAATTAATAAATAAATAATGATTTTGGCATAAAATAGAATTTCTTGGAAAATACTAAATTAGACCCTCTTTCAGTTTTCAAGCAATATCTGGAGCTCTAGATGTCGGATCGGGACATTCTTTATATGGATAAAAAGCTAAGAAAGAGCTCTACAACTTTTATGTTGAGACGAAATTCCAGTTCTATCTCCAAGAGTTTCGAATTTTGCTTGAAAGTTGAAGGCGGGAATCATCTACCATTCCACCAACCATTTCATCTACCTCTTCATCTTTCTTTTCACCTACTACTTCATCTACCACATTTCATCTACCACTTCATCTTCCTTTTCACCAACTACTTCATCTACCACATTCTATCTACTACTCCACCTATCACATTTCATCTACCACTTCATCTACCTTATTCCATTTTTCCCTATATATAGCCACCCTCTCCTTCACATATCACTTACACCAATTCATATCCATTACTCTCATCTCTTCTCCACACATACCATTGCATTTCCATTACTCTCCTCGCTTCTCTACTTACACACCATTTCATTACTCTCATCTCTTCTTTTCTTACTACATCATCTTAGAATTAATTTTATGCATTGTATTATTTTTTTGCATGCTTCCATTTTGGAAGGCTTAGAATTGTATTTCTTTTTGTATGCCACCTATATGGAAGGTTTTACCTCCTAAAGGGACGGCTAGATTTTTATATTCTTCATGCATCTTTTGGTTGTATATTTATGTTTGAGAATTTAATATTCAAGTTTTATGCAGTATTTATAAGGATTTCATTCTAACTTTATATAATGTCAATTTATTTTGGTTTTGTTTTTAATTTTATCATGAGCTAAATTTTCATTTTCCTAGGGTGATGACGTAGCTTACTAATAACGGATTGAATATTAACTTATTAAATCTAGTTTTATTTTTCCTTTATGATTGAGTTTTAATTATTATTCTTAATGCTTTCATTTGATTGGCCATCTCTTGAATGATTTCAATATATATGTTGAGACCGGAAGGAGATACATGTGTGTAGACCTTATAATTAAAACCATAACTTGCATATGAAACAAGAATATATTCATATGAGTTGTGTAGTCTTATAGAGTTCCATAAATTTTAATGCATAATTAATTGCTTAAATTCATATAGGAATATATTGGATTAGCAATTAATTATAGAATTTCTTGACCTTGGAAGAGGCTAGTAATTAAATTAGGGAAACTCGACTATCAATCATGTGGAATAAATTGGGCTAGAATAGATAAGTGATTTAATCCAGAATTTGTTAAGTGAAATATAATCCTTAGGACTTTTTCTCATTATTGTTTCATATCATTTGCATTCATATTTGCTCATCTTTTATTTTGTACTTTCAATCACCAACTAATCGATCGACTAAATAGAATTAAAATTACTCATTTTGGTACTTAGTGATCAATCCTCGTGGGAACGATACTTTACTCACTTCTGTATTACTTGATTACGACAGTGTACAGTTGCACTTTCTAATAGACCATTTACACACGTAACAGGCATCCAGCACAAAAACCGTTAATTTTGACCTAACGATGTTAAATTATAAAAGAAAAAAACCCCTAATGGCGTTAAGTCAAAATTAACGATTTTTGTGTTGGATGCCCCTTTCTAATTGTTCATTGGTATTTTAGCCCATTCTAAAACACATTTGTGCCAGACGCTCCTCGGATAAAACTTCATTAGTAAATTTTCCCCTTAATCCTATAAATATATATATATATATTGAAATGGGGCCATGGCCACAACCCCATCTGATGTTTTTTTTATTGTTAATGGGCTTTGGCCCCTTCATATCTTTTTTTACACCCTTCATTATTCTTGTAATAATAATAATAATAAATTAATTTTCTTATTTTTTTTGAAAAAAAAAAAAAGCTAAAAAAATACTACTTGAACTTCAAAATCTCAAATTGGTTTTGTTGACAATAAGAGTAATGGAATTGGTAAAAAGAGTATAGCAATTGACAACTCAGGTTTTTTGAGAAATCACCGATTTGAGGTTTTGAAGTTCAAGTGGTATTTATTTGTCTTTTTCCTTTTTTTTTTTATTTCTATCTATTTTCTTATCCTCTTTTAATCTCATAAATCTTACTTTGAATAAATCCTCTTTATTTAATTAATTTCATGGTAAGATTCCGTTCACCATGAATTAATTGCTTTCTAAAATTATTTAAATCCTAAAAATAAAAATTAGAATTTTACAAAGTTTGACGGTTAGTTAATCGAATATGTTAAGTTGACAATATGAACAATATTGAACAAGAAGAAGTTACATTTAGAAGAGGAGCTCACATTCGCAAAGAACAAGATTCAATCACTAGATACATAACACACAAAGGATGATTGCCCAGAACAAGGCCACCGAAGTTCTCTGTCGCCATACCCTAGTGATGTCAAGATAGGCAAGAATCTATTTGATTCTCTTTATCATATAAGATATTTTCACTTCTTTGATTTTCTCTTCATCACACAAGACGTTTTCACCTCTTTGATTTTCTCTTCATCGTATAAGATGTGTCATCTCTTTGATTTTCTCTAATCCTTCAAACGGGATGCATTTTTAAATTTTTTTTACTTATTTTTAAATCTAACTTTGAGAAAAATGAAGTGGGTAACACATGGATTTGCCAAATACGCATATTTGGTCAACTAATGGGTAAACCTAACCCGGATAACAATCAAGGTAAAATTGTTATGATTTGAAAACTTTCAGGGTAACATTGCTCATGAGTAAAAACTTCAGAGCCAAATTTGCACCAAACCCAAAACAAATATGACATGGATGGCACGTGAACTTCTAACTTAGCATAAATGGTCAACTAACGGCCAAACTTAACTGAGATAAGGGTCAGGGCAAAATTTCTATGATTTGGAAACTTCCGAAGCGACATTGTACCCCAAAAAACTCCATGGCAAGTGCTTCACCGTGACACCTTCTGAGACAAAATAGATCCTTGACCTTTTTTAAAAGAAAATGAGGCTCTCCTGGTTCCTATTATTTCCTATTTCTTTTCAAAAAATTAATTTGTTTCCTTGTCATTTTACTTAAATATTAATTAGGTCCTTATAATTTTTTATATTTAGTGCTTATTGTTTCTAGGTAAAGGTGCATTCAGCACCTTGAAGTATTTTTTCAGGTATGCCCAATTCCTTAAAGTATTTTGTGGGGTGTCCAATACCCTGAAGTAATTTTTAAGTGCTTCTAGTACCATAAACTATTTTTTTAATGTATCTAACACCTAGAATTATTTTTCAGGTGTATCCAACACCCTAAATTATCTAAATTATTAAGTGCTAATTAAAATTGCATAAAAAAGTACTTTAGGGTAATAGATGCACATGAAAAAACACTTCAGGCTAAGGTTACTTTAAGGCATTAGATGTACTTGAAAAAAATACTTAAGGGTGTTGGTGGCACCTTAACCCTTATTTTCTCAATTATCCTGGGAATAAGGGCCAGCTCAACCCTGCAATGTCTACCTCTCATGAGCTCAGGCCTAAACAGACTAGCTTGTTTAGGCTTGACTTTTGTAAAATGCCCTAGTTTTAGCTAGCTCTTGAGCTCGCAGGCTAAGGTTAGGCCTGCAAGCCTTAAGCCTGTTTAATTTAAAAAATATTATTTTTTTTCCAAACAAAATTAAAATAAAAAATTCTAAATTCAACACATAAATATTATCAAAATAAATTATAAAATATGTGTGACAATAGGTGGACTTGATTTTATTGGTTTTCAGTTGAGCCTGATTTTTTTTTTGTTTTGGAAAATTGCACCTAAATCCCAAGTAAGAGAAAATATAACTAAAAGGTTACTTGAAATCTCAAATTTACAGTGAAGTCCTTGTGGGACATTTTTGCAAAATATTTCAAATGTGAAAAGACACAAATACCCTTAATGAAACCAAGAAAAAGGCAGCATAGTCAAACCCTTTCTTTACTCTCTCTCCCTAATGGCCCTTTTGTTTTTCTCTCTCTCTCTGATAGTTGTCAGCGTTGCCTCAAGCAACCTGATCTCATTGGCATCGCCATTTGTTCTCTATCGGCATCAAGTAAATGTTGCTATCACCTTAGTAAACATCGCTAAGAAAGAAGACTCGGCCTCCCGTCACACCCGATTGCTTTTGTGCTACAAATTTTGGCAGGTGGTTTCATATTTAATACTAAGATCCTAGAGTTATTGTTTATGAATTTGAAAACACTCTGTCATTCATTGTTATGCATTGGAGCTCACTGTAGTTATCATGTGGCTCTTCAACAAAGGATTTCGGGATTGCGATCGAATCTTGAACTCTAATTCTTTATCTCAACTTCTTTTATGCTATGATTGTTAGATTTTTTATCTTGTTTTTAAATTTCATATTGCCTAAATGAGGATTGGATGTCAAGGTCTAGCATTCCTCAACTCTCCTCTCTTCCTCTTCTTTACTATCATGGATGTTTTGGCCCTCACGAGTTCTCTAATCTCAGTGATGATGTTCCAGTCGATTCTTACAATGGGTTTTGCATTGTTGTTCATCTCTTTGGCAACAACGATGCTGGTTTTTGGATCAACAATTTTGCTGACCTTTAGGATGGAGAACAAGAAATGGAGTTCGAGCTTGATTTTGACCTTCTTTAGATTGACTCAATTTCACTATATCATGACCAATTAGTTTTTTCAAAGACTGATGATGAGATAAATTGCAATTTTTTTAATTGTTGTTTGTTTCTTCAAAGATTGTGTTATGACAAATTTAGTGTCGTTAAAGCATGAGTAGAGGAGATCGAGAGGTTGGGAGGGAGAAGGTTGATTTTGTTTTGGGTTGGAGGGTATTTTGGTACTTTCATATGGGAATGGATGGCAGTTAAGCTATTTAACGTAGTTGTCATTTTTGCCATCTTTTTTAATGTTTATGGATACTTTTACACTTGAGAAGAGTTTAGTGTTTGGTGCACCTTAAGTACTAGTTCATAAGTATTTTTGCACCTTAACCCTATATTTATTTAATTTTTAATTGCATCCTTATAGTTTTTTTATTGAGTTCCTACTGTTTGTTCAATAATCCTTATGCTCTTAATCCCTTGATTAACGCTAGAGATGGGAAAACGGGGTTGGGCCATCCCTTCATGACCCGTTTAGGCTTAACACAAATAAAAGAGTCATATTTTGAAGCCCAGCCTTTTCACTCAAGAGCTCTGGCTGGCCTGCGGGCTTCAAGCCCGTTTAACAAAAAAATTTTAGCTTTTGCATTTTTTTAAATAAATTAAATTAAAACAATAATATTTTTAATTTAAAACACAAATATTATTAAAGTATTAAATGTTTTATGATACGAGTGAGAATAATGTATTAAATAGTGCAAGTGTACACTGTCGTAATCAAGTAGTATAGAAGTAAGTAGAGTATCGTTCCCATGAGGATTGAGCACTAAGTACCAAAATGAGAAATTTTAACTCTATTTAGTCGATCGATTAGTTGGTGATTGAGAGCACAAAAAGAAAGACAATTAAATATGAATGCAGATGATATGAAAGCAAATATGAGAAAAAGCCCTAGGGATTATATTTCACTTCACAAATTCCGGATTGAATTACTTATCTATTATAGCCCAATTTATTCCACATGATTGATAGTTGAGTTTCCCTAATTTAATTACTAGCCTCTTCCAAGGTCAAGCAATTCTATAATTAATTGCTAATCAATATATTCCTATATGAATTTAAGCAATTCATTATGCATTAAGATTTATGGAACTCAGTAAGACTACACAACTCATATGAATATATTCCTATTTCATATGCAAGTTATGGTTTTAATTATAGGATCTACACATATACATCTCCTTCCGGTCTTTTAATTATAGGATCTACACATATACATCTCCTTCCGGTCTCAACATGTATATTGAAATCATTCAAAAGATGGCCAGTCAATCAAAAGCATTAAGAATAATAATTAAAACTCAATCATGAAGGAGAAATTAAAACTAGATTTATTAAGTTAAGATTCAATCCGTCATTAGTAAGCTACGTCATCATCCTAGGAAAATGAAAGTTTAGCACATGATGAAATTAAAAACAAAACAAAAATAAATTAACATTGCATAAAACTAGAATGAAATCCTCAAAAATACTGCATAAACTTGAATGTTAAATTCTCAAACATAAATATACAACCAAAAGATGCATGAAAGATGAAGAAATCTAGCCGTCCAATTAAGAAGTAAAACCTTCCATGTAGGCGGCATACAAAATATAACACAATCCTAAGCCTTCCAAGATGGAGGCATGCAAAATGTAATACAATCTTAAGCCTTCCAAGATGGAGGCATGCAATGCATGAAATTAAATCTAAAAAACAACACAAAGAACTCAGAGATGTTAGAGAAAGATCTCTCCCGGTCAAAGAATGACCTCTCCCTGTTGGAGAAGGAAACCTCTGCTTCTCTTCCTCTCCTCCCCTCCTTGAGCTTGGCCTTGATCTCTATTTATAGGGGGAAAAAACACGTGCTACAGTACTGCTACAGTGATCTGGTGACTCTACAGTGCTTCCGTCACTACAGTAACTTCCATCCGCTACAGTGTAACTTCCGTCTGCTACAATGATCTTGTTGCTACAGTACTTTCATTTTTTTTTCTTTTTATTTTTTTATTATTTTTTTAAAATGCTATTTATTCCAAAAACATTATTTATTTATCAATCACACCCAAATTTATTATATTAAACTCAAATTTTGTCCATAAAATCATCATATAAGGGAAAATAAATATGCAAATATTTTACTTATCATTTTATCTTCTTTGGTGAATATAATAAGTAGTCATTTGTCTTAAAACAAAATCTTTTCTAAGATAAATACTCTACATTTTCATTGTCCAATTTATGTTATTGGCTACTCTTTCTTGATAGTCTTAATAATATTTGAACACACTCAAATACAATTTAAAAATTGTTCTCTTTGTTGATCTTACATCAATAAAAAATGACTCTCTCAATTATTGTGCATGAAAAAAATGGACCTATAAAAAATTACAAGCTAGACGCTAGGTTTGAAATTCAAGAGAATGAACCACCCTTTTCAATAGTTAGCTAAATATAATGTCATCAAAAATCTTCTCTTAACTTTTTAATAAGAATATAATTAATTTTTATCCTTAAAAAAGGTTCAAATTGTAGTACTATATGATCTAAAAAAAAACATTTTCAATTTTCAAAAATCATCATTACCCTCAAGCAAAACTCAACTTATAGTAACTTAATATAAACAAAAAAAAAATGGCAATCTTAAACGAGGGCCAGCGTGTTTAAGCTCTTGACTCTACAGGGCTCTAAGTCATGTTCGGCCCTTGACTTAAAACGTGCTGGTCTAATTGGCTAGACCCATTTTACTTGCTCTAATTAAGGTTTACCGGGATGTTGATTAAGTATCATTTACATTATCACAAAATATAAAAAGAAGAGAAGTCGTCAAAATATAAAATGGCGGAATAAAATTTATTTATTAGTAGTACAAAAATGAGAAATTACTATGTCTATAATCATCTCCTTTCATATATGCACAGACATATAATCTGTTATTTACAAATTTACCAAGTCAAATATCGGGAAGCGCACTTGTTAGAGCACTTGTTGGAAAGTCTACTCTGCAAACCAAAAGTGAGAGGTAGTTGGGTTGGCTTAGGGACTTCTTTAATTCTATGGCTGCTACTTCTCCTGAAGAACAATGCCCTCCAGGTGAGGGTCCAATCCTTCATGAATCTCTTGATTTCGAAAATACTAAATACCATAAAGTATCAAAGAAACATATACTTGAACACAGGGAGGATAATTGAGAACAATCTATTGAAAACAGTCCCTCAAGGAAGATGCTTGTAAAAAAGAGGAGCGCAAACCCAAAGATGATCCATATCATATTACTCTAGACCAACTACACTTGATGAGAAAAAGATGTAGAGGTGTTTCATTGATGGAAATGAAGATAAGAATAAAAGCATTAAATGAAGATTCTGGAAAATTTGAAGACAATCGAGAAGTTTGAAGATTAATGATAAGATTTAGAGATATTTTGTGTTGATTTATCATAATTTTTGTTATTAATTGTTATTCACATTTAATTTTATAATTTCTAGAATGTTCTCTTTTTAATTTCTAGGACGAGCTGGGGTTATAAATAACCTGCAATATATCTCATTCAGTGGAATTGATGATTGAATAACATGGATTATTGAGTTTCCTCTCCTCTTATATTTCTCTCATCTCTCTATTTCTCTGGTTTCTCTCCCTCATTTCTTACTGTCCTCCCTCCTTGCTTCTCTCTTTCTCTCCTCTATTCCGTCTCCTCTACTTCCCCCTCCCCATCATGCATCATTCATCCTCATCATTGAACTGACAAGAAAAGTCCACTTCCATAGGATGTTCTTTAAGAGTGGACTTAATAGTCAAAGCACCAGAACACAATTTCCAGCAGAAGATTCGAATTCTTGGTAAAAATGGTAAACTTTTAATTTCTCCCATTATACAACCCACTTGGATTCTCGCAGACTCAGCTGCTGGCACACAAAGTTTGTATCCATCCTTATTTGGCACAATTATTACCATTCCACAAAATGGAGTCAGACCATTGGCAAAGAGAAAATGGAGTAGCAGGCATTCTTCCCACCACTTGTGGGCTATATAATTGTTTCAATAGATTAATATCCCACTTCCCATGTTCCTGCAGAGTAAGATCACTAACAACTAGTTTGTTACGCAGAAAGTGTGGGAAGGAAAAGGAAGATGTACATGTTCCCTCGACAAAAAGGTATTGGGTGCTCAAATTTTCCTTCAACTTAAATTTGGGTTCCCACCAAAATTGGTGTCAACTCAAGTTCTGTCGCGACACAGTATAAATTTGGGACAACTTTGCTCCTAAATACTTAAATAAAGCTCTCGAGATGGACCCTGTTGGAGACGGGATTCAAATGGTGGCCGAGCATATCTCGGCAACTTCCACAAATCTCTGAAACGATATCCTCACCGTTACTGATTTATTGGCCAAGGAGATCCTGAACATTGCTAAAAGTGTGATATTCTTCAGTACCCCGCTATAATTTATTTTTGAAGCTCTTCGTCCGGATAGTTGTAATTCCTATCGGGAAAAAATCCAAAAGTCATGTCCGGCGGAAATCATGGAGGGAAGCTGACTATTAGGAATCAAAATTAATTATTAAATTCTGCATTTTGTTTCTGTTAATTCAGTCACTTATTTTCATATATTTGTTGCTGCATTTTATTTCCATTAGTTCAATCCATTATCTGTTGTTGCTATAATTTCTGATTTGTTTCCATTCATTCAGTCCCTTATTTATTTATATTTTTATAGCCAGAATTATTATCATTGCAATACTATTAAAGAGATTATGAATTATCTAGAGTTTCTGCTTTCTAAGAAAGGAAACATTACTTGTATTCATGAGATCTGTAAAGGTTTTTATCGTGCCAAACAGTAGGACCATCCTATAAAAAGTTTGTTCATGTATTTTAAGTAGATGTATGAGGAAATGAAGATGTTAATGCCACCTACAACTGATCTTCAAGCACAAGTGAACAATATGAAAAAACAAACGATTATGCGCTTTCTTACTGCCCTTAATCTAGCCTATGAGATAGTTCAATCTCAGATTTTGTCCAGCTCTGAGCTTCCTTCGCTTCAGGATGTGTACTCTCATGTGATGTGTGTAGATAATCTGTCACAACCGGCTTCTAACCCTAATACCAGTGCTTTAGCTGACCATAGCCCTATTGATAATAGGAACCAGAGTTTCTCGAGATAAGGAAATGGTGCCCAGAATCCTGTCTCTACTGATAACAGGAACCCAAGCCTCCCAATACAAGGAAACGGTGCTCAAAATTCTGGTGCTAGTAGGATTGTCTGCTTCTATTTTAAGGAACCTGGTCATACCAAATATTATTGTTGCAACTTGCAAAATAAGCTGCAACGTATTGGTTTTGTCATATGACATAGTCCTCTGATAATTCTGATAATGGTTCTACACCACCTACATTGAGTGCCCTTGCTATAGGTAACCATGATTCCTATCTTGCTACTTCCTCCTTGAAGTGGATCATCAATTCCGATGCAACTAATCATATGACAAGTAACCATCATTTGTTCTCCTCGTACGCATCTTATGCCAATCCTTCGAGTATAAAAATTGCCAATGGTTTTTATTCTTGTGTTCTTGGATCTGGCACTATTAGACCTATCCCATCTATTCCCTTATCCTCAATACTTAATGCTCCTAATCTTGCATTCAACATTCTATCTCCTAGCAAGCTTACTTGACAATTAAAATGTTTTATCTCACTCTTCCCTGACCATTGTGTGATTCGGGATCTCACGACGAAGCAAATTATTGGTAGGGGTATAAATCTGGTAGCGATTACTTTCTTAACGAGTGGGCGTTCAATTGGTTGCTTTGGTAGTTCGTCTTCTTTTGAAGTTCATTGTCGATTAAGTCATGTGTCTTTGTCTTTTTTAAAGAGGATATATCATCAGTTTCATCCCTTGTCGTCATTAGAATGTGAGTTGTGTCAGTTTGCTAAACATCATTGTATTCATCTAGCACCTCACGCCAATAAACAAGCTGCATCCCCCTTTGATTTAGTTCATTATGATATTTGGGGTCCATGTCATGTCAAGTCCTAGTTTGGTTTTAAGTATTTTATTACTTTTGTAGATGATTTTTCTCATACCACCAGACTCTATTTAATGAAAAATTGTTCCAAGCTATTCTTTCACTCTTGCAATTTTTGTACTAAAATTAAAACTCCGTTTGATGTATCTGTGAAAACCTTATGAAGTGACAATGCTAAAGAATATTTATTTGCCCAATTTCAAAACTATATGTTAGGGATGAGCAAGGACTAGAATAAATCAGGTTTGACATCAACCTGAGGCCTAGTCTGGAAATGATCTTGGGCTGCACAAGGCATCCCGTGGTCTAATCAGGTCCAACACCAACCTGAGGTTGGACTGGACCAAACTGGGTTGGCGGACTACCTGGACTGGTCCAGGTAGTCTTGGATCTAAATTTAATTCTTTTTTATTTTTGCTCTTTCCCTCTTTGGAAGGAAAAATTTGAACCAATTAAACACAATTAAGACCTTAAAAATTACCTATAATAATATGAAACGTGTCACAAAAAATTAAAACATCATAAATCTATAAGAATATCCAATAACATTAAACAATAATAAAAAAATATGTTTAAAAAAAGAGTTAGACATGATAAATACAATTAAGATAATAAAAATAGCTATAATCATATAAAAATCATCATAAAAAATAAAAATTCATTATAAATCCTTAAAAAAACTCCAACAACATTAAATAAAAAAAACATCTAAATTACAAAAATATTTTTGAAAAATTTTACCTAGACCATGCCAAACCAGTCCAAGTTGCCTGGTCCCCTAGTCCGAAACTCGATCCAACCCGACTAGTAAGTCTAGTTCAATCTGGTCTGATTTTATTATGTTGCTTATTTGGTTGGACTAAACCGGATAGGACCAACTCGAGTTGGACCAAACTGGACCGAACCACCGAGGTTTTGCCCATACCTACTGTATGTTACATCATGGCATTATCCATCAGTCCTCCTGTACAAATACACTAGCTCAAAATGGTGTTGCAGAATGAAAGAGCAGCACTTATTAGAAGTAGCTCGGGCTCTAACGTTTCAAATGCATGTTCCCAAACCTTTTTGGGCTAATGTTGTGTCGACTGTGTGTTTTTTATCAATCGTATGCCCTCTCCTATTCTCAATAGTGACACTCCATACATGACTCTGTTCCCTTCCAGCCCCTTGTTTCCTGTTGATCCAAAAATCTTTGGGTGTGTCTATTTTGTTTGAGATGTTCATCCCACTATTACCAAACTTGATCACAAGTCTCTCAAATGTGTCTTTCTTGGGTATTTTAGGGTTTACAAAGGTTATTGGTGTTTCTCCCACTCTTCCTCGTTATCCTTTATCCACAGATGTCACCTACCAAGAGTTGACTCCATTCTTTCCTTCCTCTTCTTTGCCTCAATCCTCAGACAAAATAGATGATCTCTTGGTATATCAAGTTCACTTATCACCAGTCCAAGTGTCTGTTCCAGCACCTGTTATACCACATCTCTATTGTATTTATCAAAAGCATCCCAGGGAAAGTAATGTAGTTGATCATGTTCATGACCGCTTCGGCTTCTAATCCAGAGCAAGTCCTCACCACCCTTGCTACTGAACCTGCCCTTGAGCTTGAAATAGTGCCAAAGCCTCTTCTTGATTCTGATAATGTTATTGCTCATGATCCTTCCAATGACTTGCACATTGCCCTTAAAAAGGTAAACGTACTTGTACCTATCCCATCTCTTCTTTTGTTTCCTATAACTACTTGCCTCCTCCATCTTGTTCCTTCATATCATCGTTAGACTTTATCACTATTCCCAATACTCTCTACCAAGCCTTGACTCATCCTGGTTGGCATGCTGCGATGGAGGAAGAAATGATGGCCCTTAATAAGGCAAGTAGTTGGACTTTTGTTGATTTACCTTCTGGAAAGAAGGCTATTGGGTGTAAGTGAGTGTTTACGGTTAATATGAAAGTTGATAGCACCTTGGAACATCTGAACTCTTGACTAGTTGCTAAGGGATATACTTAGGCACACGATATTGACTATCCAAAACCTTCTCCCCTGTGGCAAAATTGTCCTTCGTTGGCCTCTTCATTTCTATGGCAGCCACTTATGGTTAGGATCTTCATCAGTTGGACATTAAAAAAGCTTTCTTAAATGGTGATCTTCTTGAGAAAGTTTACATGGGAGAGCATAGGAAAGTATGGCACCTCCAGAAGTCTTTATATGGTTTAAAGCAGAGCCCTCATGCGTGATCACTCTTTGTTTTATTAACGGACAAATGTAGGCATGATTCTCTTAGTGGTATATGTTGATGACATTGTAATCACAGGAGCAATACATCAGGAATCTCATCACTCAAGGCCTTTCTTAATTCTCATTTCCAAATAAAAGATTTGGGTCCTATAAAGTACTTTCTTGGAATCGAGGTTATGAGAAGCAAGAAAACATCTTCTTTACATAGAGAAAATATGTTCTTGATTTGCTAAAAGACTAGGAAACTTGGAGCAGTACCAAGTAGTTGTCCCATGATTCCTAATCCTTGTTTAGACATTGATTATTGCACCGTTTGACGAGCTACCTAAGGATGTGAGAAAAAAGTTGATCCTAAGAAGATCAAACCATTTGCATACCTTGAAAGATACCATAGATTGATTGGAAAATTGAACTATCCTACGGTGACTCGCTCTGATGTGACCTTTCCAGTTACTGTGCTTAGCCAATTTATGATAGCACTGACCATTGCTCAATAGGAAGCCTTGGAGCATATCTTACATTACTTGAAAGGTTCACCTAGCTGTGGTATACTTTATACGAATCATGGGCACACCGAGATCAAATGTTTTTGTGATGCAAATCATAGGGGGTTAAAAGCTACCAGGAGATTCACCACAGGATATTGCATTTTTGTAGGTGTAAATTTGGTGTCCTGGTAAGAAGCAGGATGTGGCATCTAGATTGGGAAGCATTAGTGCATATCTTACATTACTTGAAAGGTTCACCTAGTCGTGGTATACTTTATACGAATCATGGGCACACCGAGATCAAATGTTTTTGTGATGCAGATTATAGGGGGTCAAAGGCTACCAGGAGATCCACCATAGGATATTACATTTTTGTGGGTGTAAATTTGGTGTCCTAGCAAGAAGCAAGATGTGGTATCTTGATCTAGTGCGAAAGCTTAACATAGAGCTATGGCTTAGTTAGTGCAGGAAATTGTGTGGATTCACCAGTTAATGAAGGAAGTTGGTTTTGCCACGTCATTACCCACAAAGCTGTGGTGTGATAATAAAGATGCTTTACACATAGCCTCCAATTTTGTGTTTCATGAACGTATGAAACACATTGAGATCGACTGTTACTTTGTAAGCGATAAGATCAATGATGTAACATCTCAAATTTCAGTCACCAAAATTCCTTTACACTTTTGTGGTATTAAAGGGAATAACATGGTGAATATTGGCATACTTGAATTAGCCAAACAATGCAATTAGTGGCCACACAAATTCTAGGCTGCAATAAGACATAAAATTTAATTTGTGACTTCCTAAAAGCCCATTTTTGTAGCCCAAAACGAGATAATGGAATAACACAATTTTTGGGCCCAATTAATAGTGAATTTCAACCAATAATAAAGAAAAGGAAGAAAGCCCAATTTAATTACAAAAATGTATGGGCAAAATGGTCATTTGGCCATTAAAACAAAAGCTCTTATTTATCCAATTATTAAGCCCCATTTTCGTCCAATAGAGGAAAGAAGAAGCAAAAATAAAATACTTGGTCTAAATTAAACAAGAAGGAGCAATATTTGGCAAGTAAAAGATGAGTAGAAAAGTCAAAAAGGTAAATATGTGTTAATTGCCATAAAATATTAATATGTTAAGGAGGTGGATGATGATAATTTATGAGCTCTCTTCCTCTTCCAACGGCCAAACATTTCGTCCAACATGAGACAAGAAAGAGAAAATGAATATTGAACATATATGATGCCTTTTGGAAGCCATTATAGTCCGAGTAGAAAAGATGAAGCAAAAAGTCCATAAACACATGTTAGTTGCAATTAAATAATATTTACTTAAGGAGGTGGAATTGGGATATTTTAAAGAGATAGTTATCCCTTTCAAGGAGCTCATCTTCGTCCAAAATAGAAAGAGGAAAGAGAGAGCACAAGTTTGAAGAGCAAAGGAACAAAGAGAACGAACAAGAGGTCAAGAAACCAATCAAGGTAAGTTGGCAAGCAATTTCACTCGTTCTTGTCTTCAAATTCATGGAAATCTATTCTAATCCTTATGTCTCCCTTGAAAACACATGAAGCAAGAGACAAATTAAAGGAAAGAAAAAGTGGAAGGGGGATAGTTTTGGAGGAGGAAGAGAGAGAAGCAAAGGTAAACTATGAAACCTTGTTTAATTGTTGTTTTGTGGTAGTTGTTAGTGATTTGAATTGATTTGTGGCTTATTTTGGTTGATTTTGTAATTTGCGATGTTCAAAACCTTAGGGGTTATGCTACCCAAATTGCCACTAATCATAATTAATAGGTGTTTAAGTGGTTAATCATGTAATTATAAGTGAAATGGAAGATTGTAATTAAATGTAATCATGAAAACCCACTTTTCTAATTAATTTTGGAATTTTCGTCCAAGCACATAACACAGAGGTACAGCTGGAATTTGGTCATTTTGATGGTTCCATTGTGTTCTACACCAAAAACTGTATAGGAATAGCCCCTGGTTAGAAATTCTGGATCATTGGGACATTATTTGTAACTTTGTAAATTTCTACCAATGTGTTTTCTTGTGGTAGCAGACTGATTGTATGACGTTTTTGAATAAGCAACTGATGTCCAATGAATGTGAAATTTATCAAAATGAAAGTAGACTTATCAAGCTTTAATTTGATAGGTCATATAGAACATTTGGAGTTGTACACTAAAAGTTACGCATTTTTTAAGTTTGCCAAGTAAAACTGGCAAGTTTCTATGGCAGTGTCCAATAAATGGAAATTTGGGAATGCTTTGTGTCCAATTGTCTAAGGACGATATTTTTTCATAAAAATATACTTAATAAGCATCACATAGCCTTTGGAATCATTGCAATTGGACATTTGTAAATAAAGATATGGATTTTTAAAATTTGATGAAAATTCTAGCAGTTTTAGTCAATGTGCGAAATTAAAAAGGTAATGGTAAAATGTAACTACCTTGAACTCTAAAGGTAAAGATAACCAATAAAATAAGTTTGGAATAGTACATGAATGAGTAATAACTCAATTCTTGTACATTTGGGAATTTTAGGATATATAAGTAGCCCGAGCCGGACACAGGATATTGGACAGACAGACAAGCAAGGAAAGGGCAATTCCAAGTAGTACTCTATTTTTCATACACTATGTGGTGGTATAAATGTTGAATGCTGCTATATTATATGATATGAATAATAAACACACATTATCTAGCTGTAATCTGGGACCCAACTATGATACACAGTGCCTGGGGCACATTACCTAGCTATGGTTTGGGACTCAGCTGAGGTACACGGACAAGTAGGGAATTTGGCCGTGAATAGTATGCACACTCCGTTTTACAATGTTTTGTTATATTTACACTATGTGGTGTATTGCATATCTATTTATCACATTTTATATGATTGATAGCTTGTTACTACTAAAATTCTTTTGAATTTCACCCTTTCCAAAAATGTATAAAGTTTTCAGTAGCAGGCAGAGGCTCAAAGGGGCAAAAGCGTAATTACAAGCAACTGAAGGTTCCGGTGCTGAAAGCACAAGACAGTTGGTTATCTGAAGGCCTTTTTATTATTTTAAGGTTTGTAATTATTGTAAACAGACCCTGTGGGGGATATCTGTGATATAATCAAGCACTTTGTATCAATATATCAGTATTTTTATGCTATTTCTGTGCGTCCACTAAACTGCATGCAAGCACTCTGATGAATGTTGAAATAAATAAGAGGTTTGACAAAGGAGAACTTTATTTCTATGGGGCATGTGCGGTTTAATGACCAATTTGGTGATCTTCTGGCTAAGGCCTAATATGAGACTTGTGTTGACTGTCTTTGTAATAAGTTAGACTTGATTAACACCTATACTTTAACTTGAGGGGAGTGTTAGGAAATATATTGCATTTACTATGGAATCAATTAGTATCTCTATCAATAAGGGATTATGATTAGGAAATCATCATTAAGAGCCATTAATATTGAGGCTCATCCCTCTTGTATAAATACACCCCCCCTTTCTATACGTGATTGAACATAATATTTTAGAATATATTTTTTCCTCTGAGATTACAAGATCCATTTCCCACATTCCAAAATAATTTATCAGCAACCAAAGGAGCCATCTGTCTTACACCCTTCCAAATAGAAGATTCAATTGCATGTTTCAAAAGCACTCCATCTTCCTCCATTGACACATTGTCACATACTTGGGTTTGACAAACAGAGCAATAATAGAAGAGTCGCTAGCTGAAAATAACCTCCAAACTGACTTGGCTTAACAAGGCATCATTAAAATCTTGTAATCTTTTAACACCCAAACCTCCCTTGATGACATGGCCTACACGCCTCATGCCATTCGAGCTTATGAATAGACTTATTAGAAGATGAAAAACCCCAGAAGAAAATTTGCAAACTTCATTTCTATCTGATGACACAAATATTGAGGGAGCTTGTGAGTAGATTGAATATAAACCAAAGGTAAGGTAAGAACTGATTTGATTAACGCTAATCTCGCAGCTTGAGACAAAAATGCAGCCTTCCATGGTTGGAGTTTAGCATTAACCTTGTGGATGATCTCATCATATAAAATCTTTTTGTTTCTGCACAAATCCACGTGCGTCCCCAAATATTTTCGAATAGTAGACCCAAGCCTGATATCAATCATTTGAGAAAGAAAAACCTTTTGCTGCTAATAAGGAACATCTGGACTGAACACCATATATGGCTTATTGTTTTAGAGTTAAGGGCGATTCTAGAATTGTGTGTGTATTGGGATATGCACATCCAGTACCACTCTGGTTCTATTTATAAGTTTATTTTTGAGCAAACATTTTGGTCATTATTATAAGTCCAATTTCAGAGTAATAAATGCATTTGTTACATTTTCCCCCTATTAATTGTAATAAACAAAAAAAAAATTTATTAATGTTGACTTTTGGAACCAATCATAGATAAGGCTAAAAATGAAAATTCAGCTCATAATTAATGAGTTAACTAACTCTCCTTGGTATGTGAGAGTTAGTTAATTGAATTTATAAATAAGACCAAAGTGGTACTAATAATAGACTCAAAACATGCTAAGGGCATTTTTGGAATTGTGTGCACATTTTGCATTTAGATTTGCACATATGACCGCTTCCCTGTAGGCATGGTGAAAGGGTGAGTTCTGGCTATCAGCAATGCGTGTCATCGTGTCATCGTGTCTTGGATCACTTCTTTTTTCGGTGGAACTAAGGATTTTCCTTTTCAAAATTTAAAGTGTAAAAAGTTTTCACCTCTTTCAACAAGTGCGCTTCCTGGGATTTGAACTTATGTTATCCTTCTTATGGGATGAGACCACTTATTACCATCTCAACCAACATGTTGTTGATTGTCTTGGATCACTTCCCACACAATGTCACAAACCTACCATCTTGAATTCAATAATTTTAGGAGTCATAAGTAATATTATTTTACTAAAATGCCCTTGACAATGAATAAAAAGACTTGACCATCCTAATAAACAAATGAGCGGCCTTTCCCTATGCAAAAAATTGAAAAAGATGGAAACGTTTCAAATACAATAAGGGTATAAGTGAAACAATGAAATAATCTTCATTAAGGATACAATAAGGTTAATATGTGCAAGTTAGATACTCCTCTAGTCCTTAATCTAACTGGGGAGTTAATCTTAATCCCAAATGTAAAACATATTTTCTATATTTGTCAATATTTTCATAATTTTCCTCTGTTAATGCTCCATCAACAATAATCAAGTAAGTGATAGAAGGAGTGAATTAAAGATGATGAGGGTGTTTTACATACAAATGTCATCTTAAGTAATTTAACTAACTTCTTTAATCTAATTGCATTGCAGTACAAAGAACACTATTAAACGGCATGGCATGATGGCATCCAAAAAAACGAGGAAGGGAAGATGCTACAACGTCAAGTATTCCTAACATAATGCATGGATGAATGCCTTTATATGTTTTAACTTCCATACAATAAATAAAATTTCTTTGACAAGAAGACAAAAAATAAAAATTAGGCCTTTCTTCTTTAATTATCTGAACGCTGCCTCTGCTGAATCTTCTATATGGAACTAAGTTCTGTTTCAGAATAATACTGGCTACACCAATCAAGCAAGCGACAAAAAAACATCCCCAAGATGAATGCTCTGACCATTCTCCTAGCAAGTCAGAAAACTATAACTGTAAAGGACCAAATAAGACGGTACCAAACACGCCTCTAACATGGAAACACGCATATTCATATGCCTAAAGTCTAAAACTACTATTACTTTGTGCTTTAGCCTTCAGTGAGAGGCCAATTAAGAGAATAATATATTGCTGAGTATATATTCTAATATGTATATTTTATATTTCTTTTATTACCCTCAAATGCACTGATCAAGAGCGGTTCTAAATTACTTTTCATCCTCTTACAAAATTCTAACTTCCAGTATCATTGATAGAGAAGAATCTTGAGCTATTCATCATAAAGAAGAAAACCAAGAGGAGAATTGTCATTAACAAAACACTCAAAAAATTAGTACTTAGACATTTAGTTTTTATAATACTTTCACAGCATATCATGCTTCTTCAAAAAAAGACATGCAATTTTCATCCCTTTTTCAAAGAAAATAGAAAGGAAATGGCAAAACCAGAGGTATTATGCAAGCCGTACCTTCTTTTGCTCCCACCTAAAGGAAAAGTGCATCACCATGGAACAAAAGAATAACATACCACCATAAAACAACTCTCAGCAAGTCAAACATTCTGCTGCAAGCCAAGCCACAAACTTGTATTTTCTCACCAAAAAAAAAAAAACATGAACTAGAAATTTGCAAGAATTATTTGTCAATAAGTTGCCAAACATCATTATCAAATTACTTATGAGGAATGCACAACATCTCAGCTAAAGGAAACATATGATACTTGACCACATATTAACAACACATAGCCTCTCAAAAACTCAACCACAATAACATCTAAAATTACTCATCGGTCATTTCAGTGAGGCTGTTTTTCATTTCCTTAACTTGTCTACATTATTCCTTGTTCAGTTTTCAATTTTATTTTTTAATTACAGGGAACTTTCACATTAAGCTAAAGAAACCTGCTCATCTTGCAATTTTCAACATCTCAGCTTTATTTATAAATAAATGTCAGTTGTAAACATAAGATTAAGCGATTAAAATTCCAGCATATGAGATAGTTTTCCTAGGAAATTACTGTTGATCACTAAACAACCTTTTTTAAGATCATAATGCAGGCACTAAAGAATCATTTCAGTTTTGGCTTATACAAATCATAGTGGTGTGAACTTTAAAATGTTCTATACAAAGCATGCTTGTAAAAACAATTCATTACGATGACAATTATATATCAAACCGTATTCTAGTCAAAACAGTCAATTAGCCGTGTAAATTCACAACAAAATATACAAGCCTTTGCTAACCACTCATGCGGGCTAAACATGAATATTCGTGAAATGTGAATTTGAGCCACAGTATCGCTCCTTGTTTTATTTCTTCAACAAGCCTCTATCAATCATTCTACAGAGAAGCTTAAGTGCCTTATCATTCTCATTGCTTTCAACAAGATATCGAATAATAATTTCTAAAGTTACAAAACCAGGGAGGCAATTGTTCTCTTCCATTCTATCAAGCAAGGCCAAGGCTTCATTACGAAAACCCTGTTTGCAACGTCCATGAACCATAGCAGTATATGTGTTGTAAATATTGCATATAGGTGTGTCAAAGAAAGAGTCTCTAGAATATTATGGAATTTGTTTAAATGAAGAGATGCATTTTAAGAAGTCATATTCTTATAAATCATGGGATTTGTGTTGGTTTATGAATCAACATGATTCATGAATTTAATATATGGTTATGACTTCTAATTGAAAAAATGTAGTGTTCAAGAGGCACCTCTTCAAGGCATTGATTCATGTTTATAAATACCCCAATCGTGACACCATTTGGAATAGAGAAATAGAAGCCTCGGTAATCTCTCACTGAGTTACTTTATCTTCCGCCAATTCTATTGCCCTGTATCCTAAAAGGAAAGGTTCGTTTAATCCTGGGGAGATGTCACTTCCTATTTTCTAAGGGGGCTGCGGAATATCTCTTTAGGACAGTGTCCTCAGATGCGACTCGAATCAAATATTTTCTTGTTTCTTTACAGATTTTGCCTACAATATGTACGCACATCTACTTGATAAACTTTGGCCAAAAGATAATGAAAAGTCTCCCACGCATCGTTTAGTCTCCCACCTTTACACAAACCATTAATAAGTATGGTGTAGATCTTCACATTAGGCTAAAATCCTTGATTGACAATTTGCCTAAATAATAATATAATTGCCTTGTCAAGATGTCCCATCTTGCAGAATGCATCTAACAAGATACTGTAAGTGATGATATTAGGGTGGACAGCCCTATCATGCATCTCATAAATAATATCTTGTGCCCATGAGATTCTTTGCAATTTGACCAAGCCATCAATAACAGAACTATAGGTTACAACACTCGAAACCAAATTTCTGTAACGCAATTCCTCAAAGAGATCCATGGGTTCATCCACTATTTTCATCTTAAAGTATACATTGATCAAAATATTATAACTAACAAGGTCAGGTGCCAAACCACTTTTGATCATCCGATTAAAAACTTTCTTAGCCTCAGTGATATCATTAGACAAACAATGCACATTCATCAAACAATTGTAGGTAACAACATCAGGTCTCTGATCACTCGTAAACATCCTAGCAAATACAGCTTGAGCTTCCATAATCCTTCCATCTTTATAGAATGCATCAACAAGGATGCTGAAAGTATAAACATCTGGGTAGATGTCTTTCAATATCATTTCTCCGAGTACTTGGTTTGCTGGTTCCCATTGATCCATGCTACAGAAGCCATGGATTAGACTATTACAAGTAACAACATTTGGCGATACCCCACGATCAATCATTTCAAGAAACAAATTACAGGCATCATTGACAAGTCCATCTTTACAAATTGCATCAATTATCGTGATGTACATAACTATATTCAGCTTAACACTGTGCCTTTCCATTAATTTGAGTAATTTAACAGCAGATGTTGTTTTACCTATCTTACATAACCCACTTATTAATGTACCATAAGTAATTTCATCTAACTGAAAATCTTTTGCCCTTATGTCTTCATAGAAATCTAGAGCTTTGCCAACATTTTGGTTAAAGCCCAATCCTTTTATTAGTGTAGTCAAAGTTATAGTGTTTGGTTGATAACCCAACTTGAAAATTTTCCCCAATGTAGAAAAAGCAAAGTCCATCCGACTAACTTGGAAATAACAATTTATCAAGATGCTTAGGTCTAATAAATCTTGCGTGAGTCCCTTGGACTCGGCTTGTGCAAGAAGTGAGATAACATGGGGATAATGTTTCATCTTCACCATAGATCCTAAAATCTTAGTGATATGGCGTCTGGATGGTGGAGGACGCATGTTTAGCATACGATTGACAGAAGCAACAGTGTCATTAAGGCTGTTGGGATTTGGGGAATGGGAATGAAGATAACATTTGAGAGTAAAAGAAGAAGGGAAAGAGAGAAAGAAGGTACAAGCACCAAAAAGAGGAAATCTGGAGAAGGAGTACCTTGCAGAAGAAGAAAGCATATTGGGACCTATCAGATTGAAAGAGAAGTATCTGCGATGCTTCACTGCTTCTTTACTTTACCGAATGAATCAAATTGAAGCCTAAAGGATCAATCCAAAAAAACACCTAAAGGAGAGTGTGGGTTTCTCTGGGAACTCGTTTGTAGGCACAAAAAAAAAAGCCCAATTGAGACCTAAAAGCTTAGTTGGGTGGGAAGGAAGTGTTTGGTAAAGCGTTTCAACATGATGATAGGCTTTAACTCAAGAAGCTCCTTTTTTTAAAACATGGCTGAGAGAGCTTCCGTTGCCATCCCACTCATTACCAGTCATAAAAGATAAAAAATATTTAAAGCTGCAATCAGAATTATTATCAGAAAGGATGGTCTTTTAAATGAGGCCCACCACCCATAAGTATATGGATTGAGGCTGCTAATTTGACGTTTTGAAACCTTTTTGAAACCTTAGTAAAAAAATCCTCCCTTGGTTTTTTTAAAAGAACAAGGTAACCCAATTACATAACTTAAGAAATTAATTAAAAATAATAAAATTTTTGAAAATGATTTTTTTTTTAAACATACACTTGTTTATAATAGGGTAAACAAAACATAAAGAAATAGAACAATAATAAAAAGAAGTATAAAATAATTGAACTTTATTGTATCAATTTTTTTATATTTCTCACTTCAATTATCACAATATATACAAATAATATATATATATATATATAGCATTCAATAAGATTCATGTCATTTTCAATCATTTTCATCTAAACGGGTTTTTCAAACACTAATCCAAACAGGTTTAAAGTTAGAAAAAAAAGTTACTTCTGCCACCACCAATCCACACACAAATCACATCTACAATCTGACTTTTTTCTATCTGACTTTTCCAAAAGCCTATTTGCAAAAAAACTCTTTCTCCACCGCTAATCCAAACAAGCACTATGAAGCCGAAGTGTGATGAGAGAAACATGAAACTGAGCAAGTGAAGTTAGCGATTTCTCATCCGATGGCGTAAATATTGATTTTATTTCGAACATTTCATTATTTGAAACACTTTTTTGATTGGTTCTGACTCGAATCATAGTTTTACAAGTAAAGTAGTCTAATACTTCTTAAAGTCAAAAACTCAAATGGTTTATTTGGTACACTAGAATTGATTTTGATAGAAATAGAACTAGAAATCGATATAGATATGAAAATGGATATGGAGTTAGATATGAGATTTAAAAGTATGATTGATATGCCATAAAAATGAGATCTAATTTTGATATAAAAAATTAAAAATACCAAAATACCCTTCTAAATTAAAAAAAATCTTCCCAGAAGAATGATGAACACATCGTCATCTATATCCCAAAAACTGTACTATTCGAAATTTTTAAATTGGGACATCTCAGGAACTTCACTCCATGGCAAATTTGAAATCTTCCAACACCATTTGGAGTTGCAAGATCTCTGTCGAACCAAGTTCCCTCCATTGATGACAACGTGGTGATCTTCCACCTTCTAATCCTCCTTCTATGGCCTCAACTTCATTGGAATAACTGTCAATAGTGCCAATATCCCAATCTAGTTGTAATAACTAGGAACAACAAACATCACAAGAACCATCATAGTCCTAGTGGCGGCAGGGTTGTGCTCACCGGAGACCATGGAGAAGAAGAAGAAGATGTTGGTGCAAAATATGGGTGTCGTCGTTGGTTTCCATATCCGAAGAAGGGGAAGAAGACATTGACGCCATTGCACAATCTCGTTGTAAAAGCAAAAGAAGGTGAAAATATGAAGTTGGGGAGAAGATGAAGCTAGAGATCCATGGAAATGTCGTTACCACTGGTCGCCATCGTTGTCATGTTTGCGAGCACAAGCCATCGGTGGATCTTGCCAACAGTGGAAGGACAACGGAGAACATGGTCGGCGGTGGGATGAGTCACATGAAGTTTAAAGGGCAAAACGGAATTTGGTCAGATAGAATTGGAAATCTTTACCTTTTTTTATGGAAGCCAATGTGATAGAATTGGTGGGTTTGGCTTCCATGTGGCTATTTCAGTTGTACCAAACACACTTAAGGCATAGAATTAAATTCTATTTCCATTTCCAACAACTCAATTCTTATGTACCAAACAAGGAAAAAAATAACTTTTAACTCCCACAATTATGGTTGGGGTTAAACTACCCAAATAGTGATCAAAAAGTCTCAAACATGGTTTGGTAAGAAAATCATAGTTTGGGGGTTGCAAACAATAGTTTTCCAAAAACTATTTTTTTTCCTTTTCAGAAGCTATTTTCCAAAATCTATTTTTTTACTTTTTTTATTTTTTCCATAAGTTATTCTTCAAAAGCTAATCCAAACACACCCTTAATCAATAATCATTTCGGTGGGACACTAGGACTATCTTTTTTTGTATTTAGGCTTATTTTTAGATTAAACTTAAAATTTAAAGGGACAATTAATCTGCATGTCTTTATAGTTTCAACCCATTTTTAATTAGGTCCCCATAATTTTTTGCTCCTTTTTATCAGGTCCTTATAATTTCACGTGTTTTTATTAAATCCTTGTAGTTTTTTTTATTTTTATTAGATTCTTATAATTTCACAGGATTTTTAATTAGGTCCCTATACTTTTTTATTATTTATTCAATAAATTCTAGGGAAAATTGCACCTAAGTGCCAAGTAAGACAAAATATGACTCAAAGGTACCTTGAAATCTCCAATTTGTAGTGAAGTCTCATGGGACATTTGAGTGATATATTCCAATTGTGAAAAGACCCTAATACCCTTAATGAATTTGAGAAAAAGGCAAAGAAAATCAAACCCTCAATTGTTCTTTCTCTCTCCCCCGATATTCGACTTCGTTGGCCAATCGAAGCTGATATCGTCATTGGTGATGCTCGCAGTTCGTCGTGAGTTTCTGGCCGTCGCCTAAGTAAACGTCCATGATATCCTTGTTCTTCTTGTACAAACGCCCAAATTCTTTGTCGCCAAATCATCATGGTTGACACCTAACTATCGACATCTCCCTCTCCCACACCAACGAAGGTTATTGATTCTGTCTGCCATTTATTATATTTTTGATATATTGTACTCTGTTTATGCGTTAAAAGTGGGAATTAATCAACATGATGTGAAAGTTTGGTAGTTGTAACTCCTGATGTACGAAGTCATAATGTATTATTAATAGGAGCAATGATAGTTGTTAATATAGGTGGTATACTAGCTAATGACAATAGTTTACAAGTCAAATAGTGTTGTTAATAGGGGCAGCGATAGTTGTTAATATAGGTGGTAAACTTATGAATGGCAACTGTATTGTGCAGGTTGACAATGGTGATGGCTAGTATGTCTAGAAAAAATCTCCTATATTTCCTTCATAGAACTTGAGCAAAAATCTTTTAGAGAACTTTGGGTCCACATAAGCAAAAGTAAAAGGCCCTGAAGATGTAGTTATGAAATTTTTTCTGGATATCGAAGTCATGAAATGTTTCTTGTAACTTAATTTATGATCAACGTATAGACTCATTGTACTAACTTGATATTAGTGGTTGAGTAAGATTATGCAGAATTTGTGTACAAGACTGGTTATTACTATCAAAGCATTTTTTTTTACTAAGTGTTATCATTGCTATATGCCAAAATTATAAACAAGTATAGGGGATTGCACTAACAAGGCCATATATAGCATCCATTAACAAGTCTATGGGTGTTCATTAACAAGTTTATGAGCATCCATCAACAAATCTAGGAGTGCCTATTAACAAGTCTAAATAATATGTCCACCTAATTAATATTAAATTATAATAACAAAGTTAGTCTATAAATATGTCCACACATAATATGAATTTTGAAATTGTTTATAACCTGATTGCAATTTGACCATATTATGTAAACATGCTATGTATAACTTAACAAGTGCGTGGGATTGCACTAACAACTCCATGGGCATCCGTTGACAAATTTATGGGCTTGTTTTGAAAAGTTCATGTCCATCCATTAACAACTGAATTTACATCAGAGTAAATATTTCATAAATGAAAGCTGAATATAATACATCTTTAAATATATCTATAAGGTATTCATTGAATATTCACATACCATCCAAAAAAATCATATGGTTTGCATTTCTATCCAATTACCCCCTAACTTCAAATGTGTCTAATGACATTTACAATTATCCCCTATCAAGACGTGGGCAATCATGAGTCAATATAGGCCTCATGGGAGTTACATTTATTTGGCCCAATACCATTTTTCCCATTTCTCATTGATGTATTGCATACAACCATCTTCTTTACCAATTTTTCTCAATACTCATCTAGTAGGTCCACAAATGTAATTGTATCAAAGGTCCTCCATTACTCTCTTTTCCCACTATCCATGATATCATTGTTCTGAACTTTTCATAACTTGTGCCTTCCTTAATGGTATTTGATTTCATTGTACCCCCAGCATATATTATATCATCGGCTCTACCAATTACAAATTGTCCCCTTATATAATGGAAACATAGGAGATTTTCCAGAGCTATTGCCATTGTCAACCTGCACAGTACAGTTGTCATTAACAAGTTTATCACTCATATTAACAACTATCACTGCCCCTATTAATAACACATTCTTAATTTGTAAACATTTGTCATTAACAAGTTTACCACCTATATTAATAACTATCTCTACCCCTATTAACAACACATTCTGACTCCATACACCAGGAGTTACAACTATAAAACTTTCACATCATATTGATTAATTCCCACTTTTAATGTATAAACAGAGTACAGTATACCAAAAACATAGTAAATGGTGGACAGAACAATGGCCTTCGTTGGTGGGGGAGAGGGAGACGCTAACAGTTAGGCATCGACCACAGTCATTCAATGACAACACACACAGTCACGCGATGGCGAAAAATCTAGGTGCTTGAATGAGAAGAACAAGGATATCGAGGGCATTTACTCAGGCAATGGCCAGCAACTAGCAACAAACCACGAGTAGCACCGGTGATGATATCAGCTTCAATTGGCCAATGCAGCCGAATATTGGGGAGAGAGAACAAACAATTGAGGGTTTGAAATTCTTTGCCTTTTTCTCAAATTCACTAAGGGTATTAGGGTCTTTTCACAATTGGAATATATTATTCAAATGTCCCACGGGACTTCACCGCAAATTAGAGATTTCAAGGGATCTTTAAGTCGTATATGGTCTTGCTTGGGACTTAAGTGCAATTTTCCTTAAATTCTAATAATATTTTTCTATAAATATAAAATATAATATAATTATTTATAATATTATTAAAAGTAAAATACGTTGATTATCTCTCTTTTTACCTAAGTTATACAAACATCCCCTTTATTTTGAAAACATATATAGACATCCTTTGAAATTAAAGTACATGTGACATAAACTTCTCTTACATATTTGAAATTCCATTTCCATCCACTCAACTGTTAATTGACCATTAAGTTTGATTATTTTGCTTTGACCAAAATACCCCTTTTCAACAAATAAATAAACATTTATATTTTCCTAAAAATAATTTTTTATACAAAAAAAAAATCTAATACATATATTTTGAAAATTTCCAATATATTATAAAATTTGTTAATTTTTATTATATTATTAAATTTTAAATTTTTATCATATTTATTGAAACTTATTTGTTTAATATTCTTTTAAATGACTAAAAACATATTTTCTTTTCTTTCTTTTCTTGCCATGATACCATGATTGAAAATATATTTGAAAGGAATATTTTATTCAACATATGTTATTAATAATGTAAATTTGTGATATTATATAAATTATATTAATTTAAAATTTTAATTCTTGAAAACATTTTTTTTGTACAAACATTTATAAACACGTTTATTTAAGTATGCATCTATTAAAAGAATTAATCATATTTTTAATTAAGTTTTCTATATCTGCATTAATTAAGTTAATTTTTTTGCCAACCATTAATTAATTTAATTAAGTCTTTATCTCAATATAAAAAATATTTAAGGGATAACTATTCGAAAAAGTAAAAGATAAATTAAGAAAAACCATCTTAAATTACTTAAACAATTTCAGCCAAAATCAGGGAATTAGTAACGATTAAGGGTAAATTAGTTTATAAAATTTACTTTAATATAAATTTTAATTAAAAAATAATTCTTAACGGAGTTAAGGATTTGGACTTAAGTGTATGCTTTCAAGATAGAGGAGAGGCACATGCAATTAAGACAAAACGCAAGGGAGATTAGAGTATTTTACTATATTTTTAAACATTATCTATAAATACTAATATTCTATAAATAATAAATTATTATAATAATTTTATTTTAACATTCATTTTTATGTATTATTTTAATATTCTTCATAATTTTTTAATTAAACATTTATTTATATTATTTATTTCTAATTCTTATTTTTATTTTTTTATAATTATAAAATTTGAATTATAATAATTTTTTTAAAAAAACTTGAATAGAATTATAATTAATTAATGAAGAATTACTAATTAATTATATTAGTTATTTTTCAAATTATATAATTATTAATTGAATTTATAAACATTTTTTGAGCAAAATTGAATTTATCATCATTAAATTATATTTTAAAATTATTTATTTATTTATTTTTCAATTAAATTAATAAATTAAAATCTTAAAAACTTATAAGGACCTTATTAAAACAGTAAGGAATTGATTAAAAGAAAAAAAAAACCATAAGGACTTGATTAAAAACAGGTGAAAGTATAAGGACCTAATAAAAAAATTATAAGGCCTAATTAAAACTTTGTTGAAACTATAAGGACCTGCACATTAATTATCCCAAATTGAAAATATAAGAACATGGATTAAGGAGAAAAATACCCTTGAATTTATATCCAATGTGTAAAAATACTCATAAACTTTTCTTATATGCAAAAATTCACAAAAATTTTAAAATTCGGAAAAAAAATGATAAACATTAAAAATACTTAACTTCTGATACTTTTTATGATGGGACTCACTGTCTTCCTTTTCTGAAAAACAAAGATGTTAGATGGTTTAAAAGGGTTTTTTGTTTTTCCTCAGATTTTAAAATTTATGTGTATTTTTTCACACTGGAAAAGTTTGTGGTATTTTTGCATATTGGGTATAAGTTATTTTTTTGCACCTTAACCCTAAGAATAAATACAAACATAAACACACACACACACACACACACGTATTCTAACCATTATAATTTTTAATTAAAATATAATAATATATACCGTTGAACATTTGGATTAGTAATATTTAGCTCTTGGTAAAAAAATTTCCACATACTCATTATGATTTTGGCTACAAATTCAGTATTTATTCAATTTTACTACAGGGTGTGATATGACGTTGCAAATATAAAGAATTGCATGATTTCTTTAATGAAATAATCATGTTTAGTTCTTTTGAGTTACTGTTTTTAGTCAAGCTCGTTTTCTAATTTACATGATTATTTTAAGTTGTTTAATTGGAATATCAAAGTTTACACGTTCTGCAAGTGAATCAAATGTGATATAATATGATATGTCAAATAGATGGGGGAAAAGATATGTCAAATAAGGTAAATTTTACAATATGTTTAGCATGTATATTAATTATATAAGATAATAATACTTTCTCTTTGACCCTTAATATAAAACATATTTATATGATTTTATTTGGTTAAAAGGACCATATATATATATATAGGCGACCGCTGCCGTGAACTATTTATGTGTTTGTTGTAGACCATCCATTATAGAAGCTTATAATGCATCATAACATAATTGAATGAGATTCTGAGCTTTTGAAATTGAATTTACTTTTGCGATAAAAAATTTCTTTATTTATTTTAAATAAATTAAAAATCTGCACTCACACTCTTAGAGTTTAAAAATCATAACTCTAATCCCTTCCTAATTCAGTCTTTTATTACATTGAATTTAGCTGTAAGAGGTTACAGGTCGCTAATACATTCACAAAAACAATAATTGTGAATGGATCAAAACAGTTAAGAAATATTCACGTACTTAAAAGAGAGGTAGCTATATTCAAGTAATGTTCGAGTTAAGTCATGTAGCTTCTCCCCTACTATAGTTAGGATCTTTTATGAAAGCTATATAGGAAGCTGCTACAAGAATGAGATTTTTTTTTTTGGGTATAGGAGGGGTATCTGATCTACCTCATGGAGGGACGGTTTTTCTATAATTTTCAAACTTAAACACAAAAAATTCATCTGATCTTTAAATCATGTATAAATAATTTTTTGGGTTAATACAATGTTTAATCTCTAGAGTTTGTTCTTATTTTGTTTTTGTCCCAACAATTTTTGGTTCCTTAAGGGACAAAGTTGTCAAAATTCTTATTAAACTATAGGAAATAACGTTTTAGATGATGGGGAGTATGGTTTAGAGATATCTAATAGTGAGAATAAGAGTTACTTGGCTGATAGTGCTGACTCTGACACTGAGGAAAGTTTTGATTCAGAATTTCAAGTGTAAGGCAGTGGGGGGGAGTGAAGAGTATGAGGAGGATTTGAGCCCACAATATTATGCTGGGCCTTTAGTAAAAGTAAGAGGGGAAGGTGAGTTGGAGGACTCAGGTAGGAAGCCCTTCTTTATTGTGGGCATGACTTTTGTGGACAAACAAGAACTTAAAAGGGCCTTAGATAAGTATGCCATAAGTAAGAAAGTTAAACTCAAAATAGCAAAGAGTGACAAACAATTGATTAAAGTAGTTTGCCAAAAAGGTTGTCCCTTTATGTTGTATGCTTCAAGGGATGGGCAACAAGTGGGCTTTATGATAAAGACCTTGTATTTAAAGCATAGATGTGCAAGAGTGTACAAGAACCCTAGTGCGACGGTAAGGTGGCTGGCTGAATATTTTAAGGAGAAGATTCAAGAAAAGCCTCAATATAAGGTAAAAGAGATGAAAGAAGAGGTGCAACGTGAATTGAAAGTTAATGTGAGCATATATAAGTGTAAGAGGGCAAAGAAGTGGATAATGCAAGATATGGAAGAGAGCTACAAAGATGAATTTGCAAAGTTGGAGGCGTATTGTAATGAATTATGTATCTCAAATCCTGGATCAGATGTGAGTGTGGAGATAAGTCCTGAGGTGCTGGAGCACAGCATAAGAGTCTTTAGAAAGATGTACATTTGCTTTAATGCTTGTAAGGTATGTTAAGATTTGACTTTTATTCCATTAATTGTTATAAATTTGTATAGATTTATGGTTTTTGTGGCTGCCTACTGTTAATAGATCATGGATTTTTGTATCTAAATGTTGGTGCTGTCAAATTTGATTAAGTAAGTGATGGGGCTAATCTATTTAAACTGTTAATTTTTTTTTTGTAAGTTACTTGGGGTTTATATATTATATATTCAATATTCTATATTCCAATTATAAACAGTACAGCTTTGAAAGTAATGTAAGATTAATATCAAATTCTGTTTACCAGGTTGGTTGGAAAGAAGGATGTCAGTCATTGATTGGAGTTAATGGAACCTTTCTCAAAGGCAAGACAAAGGGCATTTTGCTTACTGCTGTGAGTGTGGATGCCAATGATTCCTTGTATCCATTGGCATTTACATTGGTGTCCAAAGAAAATGGTCTTCATTGGAGTTGGTTTCTTTAATGGCTGTGGATTTCTTAGGACCTACATAATAGTGCTACTGTCACTTTTATGTCAGATATGCAGAAGGTAAATGATGATCTGATGCTAGTAGTTTAAAGTTGTATAAAAGAACATTGCTTGTAAATAACCTACTGCCATGTTCATTTCAATTATTACTATAATACTGATTCCATATTGTTATTAGGGATTAGCCAATGCCGTGAAAGAGGTGTTCCCTGAAGCCGAGCATAGACTTTGTGCAAGGCATATATATGCAAATTGGAGCAAAAAATGGAGGGAAAATGAACTGAAGAAAAAAATTTTTACATGTGCTTGAAGTTCATTCGAGGAAGAGTTTAATGACAACCTAAAGGCTCTTGAGGCAATCAATAAACAAGCAGCTACACCAGCTATGACTTACAATCACTCAGCATAGGTAAAAGCATACTTCACTCCTAGATGTATGTCATGGATGGTAGATGATAACATTAGTGAGAGTTTAAATTCTTTAATTGATGAGTATAGATACTTGCTGGTCATTAGGATGATTGATGGTATTAGGATAAAGATGATGACAAAATGGACTGATAGTGCTAATAATGTAACTAACTGGATGAGTGACTTCAGCCCAAAATGCATGGAGCTGTTTCAAGCAAATTCATACTTGGTAGTTACTTGCAGAGTGATTTTTAATGGAGATATGGGTTATGAAGTAAGTGAGGGACAAAATAGGCACATTGTAGATATTAGGGGGCTAGGTGCACATGTAGGGCATGGGATTTAACTGGTATCCCATGCCAAAATGCAATATGTGTGATGTATGATGCACAAATAGATCCCACTATCCATATCTCTCACTACTACTATAGAGACACCTACTTAGGTAGCTATAGGACAAAGTTTGAACTAGTAAGAGGAAGGCAGTTTTGGGACACAGTCAAGTGTCTTCCAATACAACCTCCCCATGCCCTTACCTTACTTGGGAGACCACCAAAGAAGAGAAAAAGGACTGAAAATCTGAAAGAAGGAAGAAAAGGAGAGTGTTTGTCCAGATTAATGAAGCAAGTGATAATGTTGTCCAATCACAACAACAGTTGCATCAACCTGACAAATTAAGTAAGAGAGGTCGCATACAAAGGTGTTCCTACTGTAGAAAGGACGGACACTATAGGTCTACATGTAAAGAGGTTTGAACATGGTTTACTTTATGACTTACATGGTTTACTTTATGACTTATTTGCATATTTTTTGACTTATATAATAATATGGTTTACTAATCCAGAAATTTTGTAGGCACCACCTTCAAGCAACCCTCCAGGAAATAATAGAGCTAAACATCTTGATGCACCATCTTTAAGCAGCCAACAACCACCACTAATATCCCAACCTTCCTAACCATCTCAGCAACCCATTCCATGTAATTCAATCCAACCCTCTACTATCGCCCAACCACCCAATGCTTCCAAACCATACCCACGGCCAGTTGTTCCTAAAACAAAGGGGAAACCAAGCAAAAAGTTTGACCATGGCATGGGTATGCGGTGTAAGAGGCAAGCTTCACCCAAGAGGGGGGTGAATTGGGTGATGTTATAAATTTTTTGCTTGATATGGTGATATGAAAAATATAGTAGATAGAGTAGAGTTGAGAAGATTTGAACATAGAGAGTTATACTGGTTCGGCCTAACAACCAGGCCTACGTCCAGTCCTCAGAGATCAAGACCTACTGAGATTTTCACTATACCTCCAAGATTCAATGGGCTCTCAGAATGCCACAAAACAACAATCGTCCTTGAACGGACTACGAGCAGAAATATTCTCTCAATAAGAAATTTCTCTCCCCCTTACGACAAGTCTTACGTGCAGAAAAAACAACCTATGAACCTTCTCACTTGCTTATGTATACAAGACTTATGAGCAGCAACGTTCTCTCCTGCTTACACCACTGTAAGTCTTACGAGCAGCAACATTCTCTTCTGCTTGTATCTTATAAGGCTTATGAGTGGAAGGTACAACAAGGAATTCTCTCAACTGCTTCTCTCGTAAGGAAATCTACCCTCTCCAGGTCCCAATACCTTGAGATCAAATAAACATAGAATTTGAATTGTATGAAGACTCTCTTACAGAGCAAATGAATAAACACTAAAGATCAATGTGTATACAGAGAAAATGATGAATAGCAGAGACTCGTGTATAAGCTTGTGAATTCTTGTGCTTCGTTGTCGTACTTGACTATCTCTGAATCTCTGTATATATAGTTGCTTTAGTTTTTGCCCATTTAGGAAATCATCGTTTGAGGAGCGGGACTTTTGCAACTATTGAAAGACACGCGCAAGTTTTGAATAATCTGAATGCGGTAGGTACGTGCGTGTTTGTAATGATGTTGTCTGCCGTTATTTGACTTTCTCCGTAACAACTAATTTCAAACGTTCATCTTCCTACATCACACTTATAATACATTCAAAATGATGTTAAGCAATGATAATAAGTAATGATGATATGAATAAATAACAATAAACCATATTCGGATTGAACGTTGTGAGACTTGGCATTTTTGGTGATCTGGCAGAGCATCACTCGAGCATGGATGGCTCACTCAAGTGATCTTCCTATTTTCTTCTTTGTGCTTCAGTTATCGGGTTATGCTTGCAAAGGATTTCAGAGAGATAGAATTCTCACTCGCGAGTGATGTGGGGTCTAACTCGAGCACAACTCCTCCTGCTCGAGTGATCTTGCATTTTCCACTGGGAGTGTCTTCTCGGTTCATCACTCACATATCATATTAGCAAGAGTGAGATTTTGTACTCGCGGGTGATGTGGTCCCTCACTCGAGCACACATACCCCTGCTCGAGTGAGATGCATATTCTCAAGGAATATGCTCTCAATATCAATACTCGCATCAGGTTTGGAGAGGGATAAATTTATCACTCGCAGGTGTAGATGCGTCACTCGAGTAGATGAGGTTGCGCTCGAGCATACTTGCACTTCCTTGAACTTCATGACTCTTGGCCAAGCACTCGCAGTACCTTGCTCGAGTACAGAATGCTCATGCTCGAGCATTGATGTCTCTGCTCGAGTGAATCAAGGAAGCATGATATTACTTGCTCTTGGCCAAGCACTCGCAGACCTTCACTCGCATGTGCTCAAGTGAGAATGGCTTCTCTGCTCGAGTGCAAACTCCAGTGCTCGAGTGAATTAGTGAGTATAACAGTGGCATGCCTCTCGGGTGAACACTTTTTGGCTTTCACTCGCACCTGCTCGAGCACAGAAGGGATCTATGCTCGAGTGCAAAGCTCATGCTCGAGCACTCTAGTTCAATTTGACAGCAGATACCAGAAAACATTCCTATATGCATTTGGTAACTTTGTAATCTTTTCTTAATCTTATAAAAACATGATTTGCAAACAATTGTCTTTTTGTTATCATCAACACTTGGGATCTAACATGCAGGTTGATGAAGAGAGTGGGAGAACTGTGTTTAATGTGAGTTGCATCGCTAATTTTAATTTCATGTGTTTGTTTGCACTGTCACTAAACTGCGTTTTTTATTTCCTATAGCCTGGATTGAGGTCAGAGGTTGTTATTGCAGAAGGGACTGCACAAGAATATTTGCAACATTATTCTGACCCACAAATAAAGTTCCCAATCCCTAATGAGAAAGAAATGTGTAAATCAAGGGGTTCAAGTTCAAGTGCTCCTGAGGGATAACAGTGGATCCAATTCACATCCCAAGTGCCTCAACCTGGTCCACTTCCAATTAACCTCCTAAGTCTGCAGTGGAGAGGCAACCCGAGTATTACAGCTTCACAACTTCTCGCACAGAGACAAAATTTGGTTGCTAAGATCAAGTCCACTTCAAACCAATATGATATATAGCCATAGTTGTTGTTAATTTGTTGTTAACTTCACAACTTTCTTTTTGTTGTTGCTTACTTTTTGTAAGTCACATTATATGTGATCAATATGTACTGCCCTTTTGTAAGGAGCATGGTAATGTGGCCACTTCTGTTTTTTGTTGGTTAGCTCCTTGTTGTTGGTTTCATTCTGTAAGTCACATTATTGTGATAAATACGCTGCCTATTGTAAGTCACATAGATGCTGTCCTATTGTAAGGAATATGGCTATGTTGCCAAGCCATACTTCTTGCATGTATTTTTATGTATGATACAGTATAAGGAGGTCATTCCCACCTTGCATATTCTTCTTTAAACATATAAAAATCTAATGTCATAATTCATTTTAAACCTTCTGTATTTATCATTAGCACACCTTACTTCAATTGTTTCTGGGTCATCTGCAAATAGACGAGATCAATGGATTTAATAGCGTTGATTCTTGTGAGTAATATTATGGATGATACATTCACATTGTTTTGATGTATGATTCATTTCCATTTTTTCAGCATGGATCTAACAGAACCACACTCTAGCAGAGTTGATGCTAGACGCTTGTATAAGGGACATGATGGAACTCCTAATGAATTTGTAAAGTCAAATTATATAAGAGGCTTGGATCTAAATTAACACAAAAAGAAAAAAGTGGTCAGATTTCATTGATCTCCAAAACCAACAGCACTGTTTCTCATTTACTAATACGCATACAAAATAAATTCCCCCGCCCCCCAATTTTCTTCCATATATTACATATGCAAATATCATTTTTCCCTTCCATCACCATCGCATACTAACCTACTAAATACAAAAAAGACAACCACATCCATGTCATGATCAGTAGGACCATCGCCATTTTGAACTTCCTTTCCCAATTTCTCCCTTCACTTTCCCTTGTCTCATATTTGTATTTCAACCGCCTAACCTCATTATACATTGAATCAAGCTCTTCACATAACCCCACGACATCATTACCTCCTCGGAGCTATGTATTCTCATCATACAACTTGTCAATGTCGTCAAGTAGTTGCTTTATCATTATGTTGGCCCTCTCACCGAAGTCACAATCGTGCCACGCAAAGAAGCCACAACCACCATCCTACCAAAATTCATCACCACCGATCAATAAACCTTCAAACATAAATATCTTCAGATCATTAACATTCTTACCCAGTAGTAGTTTCGGCAGCCATAAAACCTTCTTCCTAGGTTCCCATTTGTCCATGCCGTCCACTGAGGAGCCACCAATCTGTGATGGCAGTACACTATCGGGACTTCGTAATCTTCCTCGCGGCTGGGTTTCCTCATCAAAGCTACCCTCCTTATGCTTCTTCCAGAAGACGAACAAGAAGAGGACTGCGTCTCCGCCATCCAGTTAACCCCCTTCTCCTATCACCTATTCTTTGCTTTCGTCGTCAATACATCGCCTATGACGAAGGATAAGCTTTAATGGAAGAAGAGAATCAGTTAGAATAGAATGACAACCTTGACCAGAAAAACAAAAGCGTCAAGCTACCTTTTAATGGAGGAATCAGAAGCTTCAATCGAAGACCACTCCCTCGACCTCAAAAAAAATTAGAACAGCAAAGCTGGGATCTGATTCAACAATGGAAAGGCAGAACAAGTATATCACTTTTTAATTTCTCACCAACACCACCTGTCGACCTCCTCTTACTCATCAAATTTTATCCACGTCAATGAATAAATAACGGACGTTAAGGGACCTAAACGGCTGTGGCATTTTAGGTTCTATTTGTAATGTACATGGGTATTTTTGAACAAAAAAATTTTACATAGTGCCAGATGCTCCTTTTGGAAATGATCATGGGCATTTTTGCACCATTACCCTAATTTTTATATTGAAATAAAGGCATTGTTTGTGTTAGAAAAGCTCATCAGGTGATGAGTCAGTAAATCAAAGTCATATCCTAACAACCATAGAATTTAAAATAAAGATATTTTTAACTTTGTTTTCAAAAAATAAATTTATTTAAAAATCATCACTTAAAAAATATTGAATTTGGATTATTAAGATCAGATTTGGATGGTCAAAATCTAATAGATTGGGATGATGAGCACCCAAACCGAACCGCACAGAAGTAAGAAGACCCCATAAAACAAACCATTAATATAGAATTAAGGCTTTTCATGAGTCAACACTACTGCAATATATTACTACTATGTGCTTTTTAGCCCTTGTGCTTAGGTAGGAGACTTGAGGCTTGTTTGGTACAAGGGATTTGAGTGAAGGGAAATGGAGGGAACATTTTTATGAGTTAAATTTTAAAAAAATAGTTCTATCCCTTTCTATCATAATCCCTCATGGAAAACAGTACTTAACAGAAAATTTGAACAGTTAATTATTCTACTATGTATAATTTCATATATTATATCCCCGAATGCAACTGAAAATTACATTTCCATCCTCCTATAAAATTATAACTTCAGCATCGTTGATAGACAAGAAACTCGAGCTATTTCTGATGAAGAAGAAAACCAAAGAGGAGGATCCTCTTCATCAACAAAGCACTCCAATCTATGATCTTTTGTTCATCAAAAATTGGGTTAAGGTCTATTGAGCACCCGAAGTATTTTTTAAGGTGCAATTAACACCCTAAACTAATTTAGAATGCAATTTTGACCCTAATGTATTTAAATGGATGCAATTTCACCCCATACTAACGGAGTTACAAACGCCCGTTTTCCTCCTCGTCTTCCTCATGTCCATTCCTCTAGGTCATCAACAAGCTTTTTTGCCTACACTTCGACCTCTCTTTGCCACCGTCGGCAAAAACATTTACTCTTCTACCCTTTATCCTCGAAGTGGCCGGTAAGCTTGCTGGCGGTAACAGGTAAACTTGACTCTACACCACTGTTTTATTTATCTTGAAACTGGGCACAATCGTGAAACCCACCTGAAGCTCGCCGACACCACTGGAGTCGCCATCAGCAGCTTCTTCACTCCCGATTCTAAAATTAATGAATCTGATTTGGCGACATTAACATGTTCCATGTATACACCTCAGAGAATCTATTGTTCTTCTTCACCTGAAAAATTCTAACTTCATCAAAAGACAATGCCAGAAAATGCAGATCCCACACACCCGCTTTGCCATTTCAACAACGAAGTGAAGAAAACAGAATTTAGAAACCCCCCTGAATTCACCTGCTTCCTTTGTTTTAAATTCCCAAACAAGGAACACTCCATCTTGGCGTGAACAGCTTGAAAGTACTTGGAATTTAAGAATTTTGTGAGTGACGAGGTTGGATTGTGGGTTAGGTACTGTTTCGGGGTTCAAAGATTTGAGCTTTTTCAATTTATCAAAGTAAAGGTGTTGGTTTTGCTTGTGGGGTACTTTTCTCTCATTGATTGGCTCATTTGGGATTGTAAAATCTGGGAAATTGAAACCTTTAAAGATTGTTAAACACAAATGATTCAAATGCGAAGTGTATATATTCAATTTGGCAAAAAACTGTATGTGGGTGAATGAATTTGGCGGTTGCTTGAAGATCTCAATGAGCATATTCCATTTCTCTGATCAATAAGTTAACGAAGCTCTTGATCAATCTCAAGGTAAGTTTAAGAAACTCAAGGAAATGGGTTAGATTCAACTTGGAATGTTGAAGATTATCAAACATTGACAATGACCCACTTGAGTTTAGCTTCTTTTCAAGTGCTTTAATGAAGCTGGTAAACTCATCTTGCTTCTTCTTCAGCGAAGAACTCTCCGATTCTTAAGTTCAACTTTTGATTCGAGCTTCTTGATGGTGAGTTCATATGCCTTCATCAAGCTCTGTTCCTATTGATGATAGAGAGGAATGGACGACATGGAGACGAAAGAGGATAACAGGCGTTTCTAAATTTTTTTTCCTATTAGTTTAGGGTGAAATTGCACCCATTTAAATACTTTAGGGTCAAAATTACACCCTAAAATACTTTAAAATGCTGATTGCCCTCTAGAAAATACTTGTCGGTGCTCAATGCACCTTAACCCTCAAAAATTTATACATGGTCTTTATGTGTCTTTTTCCCTTTTAATTACGTCTTTTATAGCATTTTTTGAGGAGAAATTCTTATGTGAACCTAGTTTGTCACATCATTTACAATTTGATCAATTAAAATACAACAACTCAGCTAACATTAATCCTAGTTGGCTTCTTATGTATTTCATATTTTTATTTTTCTTTAAAAAAATGAACCCCTTAATTAACATTTCACAAGTAATGAAAAAGTTAATTTTGTGAAATCTTTTAATTTTATAAATATGCCATCTAATACTTATGAGGTGCCAAATTAGTTCATGAGTTATAATCCTTATGCTCGTAACCTTTTGCATTGCATCGCGCTGCACTAGAGGGTGCAATGATAGAACGAAATGAGCCCTAAGTATTATATAAATTATCACAAAATATAAAAGAAAAGAAATTTTTATAGCTTATCATCATCATCATCAAGGACTGATTATGGCTGATTCAATTTCTACTGACCTCTCATTATGAGAGTGGTTTGTGAAATCACCGCTGGTAGAAAATAAGAGAATCTGCAATAGCCAATAAAGATTGGTCTAGTTAATAAAGGGGTTTGCTCATAATTATGAGGTTGTGAGCTCAAATTTCACTGATGTGAAGACCTTATTAGTAGGCAGGTATCTCTGTAAGCGTTCTTTGAACTCAGACGTAAGCCTTGGCCCTAGTGAAGTCCCGGGACCTGACTCACCTAAAATTTATTCTACCTGGGAAAAAAAAAGAACCCACAATAACAATGATGATGATGTTTCTAAGATGAACAGTGTTTCACCATCTGGGTAGTTTTCATTGGAAGAAATTTTGAACAGTAGCGAGTTTCATACATCATCAATGGAAAGAACAGAAAGAAAGTGGGTGTTACCCAGCAGATCCAAGGGATTTGAGTTTGTCGTTGGAGAAACTTCTGATGATGACAGAGAAGAACGTTGAAGTAGAAGAAGCTGTGTTATATTTATTCACCAACAGCTTGATTATGGAATATGGATTAGTTGGGTGCTAGGACTTGGTTTTTGGTAAATGGCTTCAATGTACTAGTCAATGTGGTTGCAAGTGTAGTTAATTGAGAGAAGTAATATTTATTAAAAGTGGTGCTAATAGCATTACGCAACTTATTAAAATCATTACACGAGTTAATCCTTTTAAAAGTGTAATTATTTAAACAAATTGTGCAACGTCATTGACTACTGTTTTTGAAATGCGAAAAAAAGTAAAATTTAACTAATTGAGTCAAGTTTTATGAAATAGACAACTCTTATAACAATTTTAATAAGTTGCATAACATCATTGACTACCACTTTTGACATGTGAAAATGTTGGGAAATTTAACCAATTGGATTAGGTTTTATGAAATTGACAACACTTTTAAAGAGATTGACAACTTTAGTGTAATGATTTTACAAGTTGCATAACACCAATCAGTACCACTCTTGACATGTGAAAGATTTGGGGAAATTTAACCAATTGGTTTAGGTTTTATAAAATTGACAACACTTTTAAAGGGATTGACATTTCGTATAATAATTTTAACAAGTTGTGTAACATCATTGACTACCCTTTTGACATGTAAAAAGGAATTGATAAAATTTAACTAATGGAGTCAAGTTTTATGAAATTAACTACACTTTTAAGGATATTGACAACTCGTATAACCATTTTTACAAATTGCATAACACTATTGACCACCACTTTTGACATATAAAATACTTGGAAGAATTTAATTAATTGGGTCGGGTTTTATGAAGTTGACATAATTTTAACAGGATTGATAACTCGTGTAAACATTTTAACAAGTTGTGTAATTCCATTGACTGTTACTTTTAATTAAGATTACTCTCCTTTATTGAACACACTTGAAACAACATTGAAAAGTACACTAACAGCATTTACCAAAAACCAATATTCGTATAACAACAAGTGCATTATATATATTTAAATGACAAGTGAACATTAATATTCAACTATACCTAATGTTGTTTTCTATTAGTTGTCACCACAAAATATATACCATCCACTATACATTAGTTAGAAAATGGCTTAAATACATACCCTCATATTTATATCCCCAAGTGTGGTCAGTAGCTAATGCAATGTAGTCAAAACCGAAAGAATTGTAGTTAATATCATTTTGTAATTTAATTTATCAACATCAAAGTTACATTCAAATGTCATTACATGAAATCAGCACTCAAATGTCACCACATTAAGCCAAATTCAAATGTCATTACATGAAACCAGTATTCACATTTCATTGAAATCCTAGTGACTATTGTGACCAACGTGTTCCTACATAAAAGTGAGATGATGATTAACTATGAAGGTTATACCTAAAATCAGCAACGTGTTCCTACATATAAGTGTAGCCTCAATGGTGGTGTCCACAAAACACATAAATAAACTAATGGAGGCCCAATAACAGCTGAAATCCCACCAGCTTGCCCATACATCTTGCCATGCATTAGAAAACAACCCACGACAAAAGAGACAAGAACCTTATAAATCCTAGCTGCCACCTGAGAACACATTAACATCACCAATAGGGTTAAAAAAAACTATCATGTAAGAAAATAAGTAAGATTCCTTAGAAAAACGGCAGAGCAATCAACAGGATAATGGCTTATTAACATATAATATTGATCAATATCTGAGGCTATATATACCTGTTCACCCTTAAGACTGGCACAAATCTCAAGTTAATTTCGCATATTAGGAGATAGCCTAGAAATATCAGAGTCAGTCTTCACTCGTTTCTTTTTCTGCTCATTACCTTCTGCAACACAAATATTGTCAGCCAGAAATGGTATAAAACTGTCATCTTATCAGCAATGATGATAATGCAATTTATATTCATAACTAAATCAGCTCTGGCTAAAAAAATTACAAATGCTATCCTCACATATTTGCTTTTATTTTGATGCTCATGTTCATGTAGCTTGCCAATCAGTTGCATGATGTGAAATAGCCGTTACCAAATGGCCAACTACATCGATGAGTATCCCAAGCAGTAGACTTTACCTTTTCCTGGAAAACAGGAAAAAGAAAAAGAAAAACAACCAGAAATCGCAACCACCTCAAACAGAATAATGGAATTTAGACAAGCAGTCAATAAATAGAGGGTCATGCATATTATCTACCTATTATTCATTTCCTTTCTCTTTTTTCATCTTTTTCGTTTCTCTGAAAAAGTTGACTACAATGCTTTAGATACTTGTACGTCTTCTACAAGTTTGGTCAATCAAGCCAGATCAATCTGGATAATATAATACATATATACACAAGAAAGAGAAAGAGAACAACTTGTTACTGAAGAACTGAAATGTAAAGCACAAGCATTAATATGAAAAATAAAAAGGACTAGCAGAAATATGAGACAAACCTATTCTTCTTCGTGGTTGCCCTGGTGGTCCAGGTGGCTGCAGAGCATCAAGTTGGCTTACTAGTTGGTTGGAAATACTGCAACCAAATAACATTGTTTAGAACACATTGTTTAGAACCATGTAACGCATAGAATGTCCTTTTTGGGCAGAATACAAGTCAATCATTCTATCAAAATGAAGAAAAATGGCGCCTTGATCATTTCCAAACAGAGTAGACAAAGAAAATAAAAAAATATTAAACCACAGTGAAAATCAACTGCTTTTAAGCCACAGACCCGCAATTGAAATTCTAAATATAGAATGAAGAGTTTAATGTTGAGGTTTATGTCTTCAACATTGTCTCAACTGCAACATTCAACATCTTCGAGCTATACCCCAAACACCCAATTCACCAAACCAAGAAAGATTTGGATCAGACAGTGGAGAAGGAGAGGGATCAAATGGGAGAAAGAGGAAGGTGTGGTGTTTGGAATTTGGCCGGCAAAGTGTTCTGTGAGCAGGATGGGAAGACAGTGAAGAAGAGAGAAAGGGGGAGGGAAAAATAGCGAGAAGACCGAGAATGAAGCGTGAAGGAGGGGAGGGGAGAGATGTAGAGGTTAGGACTTCGGATGAGATAAGGGCATTTAACTCTTTTCAGCCAAACTTTGATATCCCATATTCCCACCTTTGTAAAAATCAGTCATTTTCCTTATTCATATGACCGCTTAGAGATTCTGAATTTCACAAGATATTTTCAGGGGATTTTCCCTATTTTTTTGGTAGGAATAGAAAGAAGATATAAAATGACAGTGCAAAGCACAATATTAAACCGCATGGCATGATGGCATCCAAAACCCAAGGAGGAAGGGAAGATGCTACAACGTCAAGTATTCCTAACATAATGGCTGGATAAATGCATTTATATGTTTCAATTTCCATACAATAAATAAAATTTCTTTGACAAGAAGGAAAACAAAATCTAGGCCTTTCTTCTTTAATCAACTAAACGCTGCCCCTGCTGAATCTTTTATATGGAACTAAGTTCTGTTTCAGAATAATACTGCCTACGCCAATCAAGCAAGAGACCAAAAAAAGCATCCCCAAGCTCAATGCTGATCAATCTCTGAGTAAATCAGAAAACTATAACTGTAAAGGACTAAAGAAGACGGTACCAAACATGCCTTTAACATAGAAACAGATATTTTCATATGTCTATCCTACTATTTCCATGTGCTTTAGCCTTCAGTGAGAGGTCAATTAAGAGAATACTAGAATTTCTAAGTATATATCCTACCATTTATATTTCATATTTCTTTTATAACCCTCAGATGCACTGATCAAGAAAAGTTCAGTTACTTTTTCATCCTCTTACAAGATTCTAACTTCCAGTATCATTGATAGAGAAGAAACTTGAGCTACTCCTCATAAAGAAGAAAACTAAGAGGAGGATCTTCATCAAAAAAACACTCCGATCTGTGATCTTTCTCCATAAAAAATTTATATCTAGACATTTAGTTTCTTAATACTTTCACAGCATATCATGCTTCTTCAAAGAAAGACAAGCAAATTCCACCGTTTTTCAAAGGAAATAGAAAGGGAATGACAAAATCAGAGGTATTGCAAGCCGTCCCATCAAAAAGAGAAGTGCATAACCGTATAACAAAACAATAATTTAACACAATAAAACAAATTTCAGCACGTCAAACATTGTGCTGCTAGCCAAGCCAAGACTTATATTTTCTCTCAAAAGACAACTACATATGTATTTGAAATTTGCAAGAATTCTTTGTTAACACAATGGTCAAATGAATGCACAACATCTCAGCTAAACTTAGATGCCAGAAACAATTACTTCCACTGATGTATATGATACTTGATCACATTATCACATGGTAACAGCAGATAACCTCTGAAAAAGTCAACCACACTACCATCTAAAATTCCTCATCAGTCTACTGAGTGCGGCTGTCTTTCATTTCCCCAACTGATCGAGGAATTTTTACCTTAAATTCAAGAAACCTGCTCATCTTGCAATCTCCAACATCTTAGCTTTATTTATAACTAAATGTCAGCCTATGTACTCATATGACTGAAATTCAAGTACATGCATAGCTTTCCTAAAATTTGACGGTTGATCACAAAAAAACCTTTGGTTAAGATCATAAAGAAAGCACTAAAGAACTATTTCAATCTGGCATATACACGCCATAGTGGTGTGAAATTCAAAATGTACTATACTGAGAATGCTTGTAAAAACAATTCATTACAGTGATAATTATACACCAAACTATATTCTTGTCAAACGAGTCAGTTAGCTGAGTAAATTCACCAAAAAATATACCACTTGAATTTGAGCTACAGTACTTCGCCTTGTTTTATTTCTTCAACAGGCCTCTATCAGTCATTCCACGGTGAATCCGCCATATTATTATTTTCTCTGCATATAACTTGAAAGTCAGCTTTCCAACTCCACTTGAACATATTTTTAATCTCTAAGATCACTTCCCAATCCTCATGTGTCTATGTAACCCTGTTCATAATTAACCAAACGGCTCCAGCAGAATCATATTTTAGAATTATATTCCTTTTCCCTCTATGCCATGCTTGCTTAAGTCCCGCGAGACACCCCACAGTTTATCTGTGAGGTGATCTCCATTCTCCAATCTGAACATAAAATCTTCAAGACCGGAATTATCACGTGATTGTAAAATACCACCACATACAGCCTTCTTATATCTAAGAGAGTATGCTTCATCAACCTCTACAACGAAGGTCACATTTATAGTCTGAGGATCAAGTTTAGTCACTTGCCGGTGGTGCACGCTGATACTGGTTTCACAGAGTTTGTTTGATGAGCGTGTCACACAGTCCAGGATTGCACCAGCTCTGGTGAGGACAGTATTCAACTTAGTTTCAATGTTAGAATGAACATAATATTTCAAAAAATATTTCATAGTATAAAAATTTTATAAGGATTATTCTTTACAGTGCAACAAACTAACCATTTTAGAAGGGAGATACCTGCGATACACAAAAATTATGAATATATGTTCAAAAAATTTAAACGTGAAAAGGTAATATTAAAAAAAATCAAGTTTTAAAGAAGAATATTATAATAATAAAACCATATTAATTTCAATTACCTGGTCATGGACTCAATCGTTTATTAGTCCCTCAAGTCTCTTTTAAGAGTGAAATTATAAGTTTGAACCTTCTTTGGAATTAAAATTTTCAACTCCCTATAGATATAACAGGTGCGTGAGTTACGGCCAAATTAAAAAAAATAAAAAATCAAATACCCTTAACATAATGCATGGGTGAATGCATTCACAAGTTTTAATTTCCATACAGTAAACAATAATTTATTTGGCAAGAAGAAAAAAAAATCTAGTAGTCTTGTTTTAATTTATTTGCTTCAGAAGAATACAGACTACGCCAATCGGCAGCTCAAAGAGCAAAAAAGAATGATGTACACAAACTTTGCCATTAAATCCAATTAACATAGAAACAAACATTTTCCTGAGTCTATGCTAGTATTACTATGTGCTTTAGCCTTTAGAGAAAGGTCAATTAAGAGAAAAATAGGATTGCTATGTATATTTCATATTTCTGTTATAAACCCTCAACTGAACTGAACTAGAATGGTTAAAAAAAAAATACTTTTTCATCCACTTATAAAATTTTTAATTCTCCTGTATCATTGATAGAGAAGAAAGATGAGCTATTCATGATAGAGAAGAAAACTATGAGGAGGACCTTCATCAACAAAACACTCCAATCTATGATCTTTTTTCCATAAAAAATTTATACTTAAACATTTAGCTTTTATAATACTTCCAAAGCATATCTGGCTTCTTAGAAAAAAGACACGCCATCTCCACCCTTTTTTCTAAAAGAATTAGAAAGTAAATGGCAGGACCAGAGGTATTGCATGCCATCGCATCAAAACAAAAAGTGCATCACCATGGAACAAAACAATAATTTACCACTATAAAACAAATTTCAGCAAGTCCAACATTAAGCTACAAGCCAGGTCAACACTTTTGTTTTCTCCCCACAAAAAAAAAAAAAAACAAAAAAGCCAATTGCATGTATTTGAAATTTGCAAGACTTATTTGTCAATAAGTTGCTGAGCATAATTATCAAATTACTCATCAGTAATGCACAACATCTCAGCTAAACTTGCATTCCACAAAAAACCGCTTTTAGTGATACCTGATGCAATCAAACTTCACAATCATCATCAACTGATTTTGGCCCTATCATCATCCTAATCGAAACATAAGATACTTGACCAGATAGTGTTACAGAATTGTAATTCAGATAGAGGAACGAGAGAGAGACAAAGAGAGGGAACTTAGAGGGAAGAGAGAAGAACAGACGGGATAGAGAGAAAATAGAGGGATTAGAGACTGGACAGACAACTGTATTGTTCACATCATCTGAATTACAAGTAAGCATATATAGGCAGTGACTCCAACGGCTATAATCCTAACTAACTAACTCTTAAGACTCATAACTGTCATTCATCATCACCACCTAACTTATACATGTTATTTCTTGTTCTATACCACTACTACTACATGGAATTTTAACCTTAACACAAGAAACCTAATCCTTTTGCACTTTCAACATCTTAGCTTTATTTCTAATTAAATGTCAGCAGCCTATGTACACTCAAGTACATGAGAGAGCTTTCCAAGTGATTGATCATTGATCGCTAAACATCCCCAGTTTAAGATCATAAAGAAAGCACTAGAGTATAATTTAAATTTTGGTAGATGCAAGCCACGATGGCGTAAACTTCAAGTTTGTTCAATACTGAATACGCTTGTAACCAAATTCACAACAATGACGATCATGCATCAAACTATAAGCATGCAAAACCACTAAATTAACTACTGCTAGCAAAACATTAACATATGTCTAACTTGAATTTGAGTTATAGCATCTCACTTTGTTTTAATTCTTCAACAGGCCTCTTTCAATCAGTCTACGTAGAAGCTTCACTGCCTTGTCTTTCTCATTGTTTTCAAGAAGATATCGAATAATAATTTCAAAAGTTACAGAATCAGGCAAGCAATTGTTCTCTTCCATCCTATCAAGCAAGGCCTTGGCTTCATCAAGCAAACCTTGTTTGCACAAACCATGAATCATAGCCGAATATGTATGTACATTTAAATGATAACCTTTGGCTAAAAGATACTGAAAAATCTCCCACGCCTCATTTTGTCTACCACCTTTGCACAAACCATCAATAAGTATAGTGTAGGTCTTCACGTCAGGCTGAAATCCTCGATTAACAATTTGCCTAAATAATGTAATTGCCTTGTCAAGATGTCCCCTTTTGCAGAATGCGTCTAACAAGATACTGTAAGTGATGATATTAGGGTGAACACCCCTATCATACATCTCATAAATAATATCTTGTGCGCATGAGATTCTTTGCGATTTGAGCAAACCATCAATAACAGAATTATAGGTTACAACACTCGGAACCAAATTTCTGTAACGCAATTCCTTAAAGAGATCCATGGCTTCATCCGCCATTTTCTTTTTAAAGTATGCATTGATCAAAATAGTATAACTAATAAGGTTAGGTGTCAAACCTTTTTTAATCATCCTATTAAAAACTTCCTTAGCCTCAATGATATTATTTGCCAAGCAATGCCCATTCATCAAACAATTGTAGGTAACAACATCAGGCCTCTTATCACTCTTCACCATCCAAGCGAATACAGCTTCAGCTTCAATAATCCGTACATCTTTACATAAGGCATCAACTAGGATGTTAAAGGTAAAAACATTCGGGTGGATGTCTTTCGACATCATTTCACCAAGTACTTTATTTGCTTGTTGCCACTGATCCATGCTACAGAAGCCATGGATTAGACTACTATAAGTAACAACATCTGGAGATACCCCACGATGAATCATTTCAGAATACAACTTGTGCGCATCATTGACAAGTCCACCTTTACAAAGTGCATCAATGATTGTGTTGTAAATAACAACATTTGCCTTGACTAACTTTTTTTCCATCTTTTGCAACAATTTAATGGCAGATTTTGTTTTCCCCATCTTACATAGCCCATTGATTAAAGTGCCATAAGTGACTTCATTCACCTGAAAACCTTTGGCCATTATGTCGTCATAGAAATCCAGAGCTTCGCCAACCTTCTGATTAAAACAGAGTCCTTTTACAAGCGTATTCAAAGTTACCGTGCTTGGTTGATAGCCCAACTTGAAAATTTTCCCAAACATACAGAAAGCAAAATCGATCTGACCCAAATGGCAGTGGCAATTGGTCAAGATGTTCATTGTGCATAAATCTGGCATAAACCCCTTGACCTCCGCTTGGGCAAAAATTGAGATGGCAGAGGCATAATGTTTGGACTTAGCAATAGATCCTAAAAGCTGATTAATTTGGCGAATGGAAGGTGGGGGAAGCTTGTGGATGATGCTACTGAGTGAAGTAACAGCGTCGCTGATGCTTTTGGGATTTGAGGAAAGGGAATGAAGAAAGTGCGAAGTAGAAAAGAGAGCAAAATTGAAGAAGGAGTACCTTACGGCAGAGGGAAAAAGCATTTTGGCTTACGATTCGAAGAGGAACGTCTCCGGTGAAGCTTGAGTGCCACAATCAGTCAAATCCCTTTAGAGATGAGGTAATGCGGTAAGCCTGGGAATCAAATCGGAGACAATAAAATGGGACCCGCTATTCGCTATAGTTATTAATGTAGAACAAATTAACATTTGATGGATGAACTAATTAAATTAGTTCATATGAAGTTTATATTCTAAAACAATTTAATCATTTTTATTAATTCTCTCTTTCTCTTTCCTTCTTAATTATTGTTGATGAAATATTAATAGGAAAAAATGAGGAAAAGATTGATCAATATGAAAAATATTTTATATTTAAAACCAAAATCAACCTCTCAAATATGTGATCCAATGAAGCATTTCCTATTTCTTTTCAAAATAAATCTGTCGTTGTCATTTTACTTAATTTTTAATTATGTCCCCTGTAATTTTTTATATTGAGTGCTTATAGTTTTCTCAATTATTCTCGGAATGAGAATCAGCTCTAACCTTTTAGGTCGACTATTCACGGGCTCAAGCCTAATCGAGTTAGTGTTTTTAGGCCTGGCTTTTGTAAAACATCCCAATTATGAAACATGGCATTGTCATCTATGTCATTTTTGTTAAGGTGTAAATTTACCCAAAATTTTTAAATTTAATTTTGAAAAAAAATGAAGTAAATGACCATGGACTTACAAGGTAAATTTGCACCTTAATAAAAATAATATGAATGACATATGGACTGTCAGCTCAAGATATTTGATCAACTAACGATCAAAATTAATTAGAACAACGGCCAAGTAAAATTGCTTCCTCCTTTGACGTTTTCGAGGCAAAATTTCTCCCAAGAAACTTTTGAGCTGAAGTTACCCCTTAACACATACTCCCTCAGATCCTATTTATAAAAAAACTTTCTCTTTGATTGCGCAAAACGAACTGGTAGTTAAAAACAATAAATGTGTCAAAAATGCCATGTTTTTTTCCATATGTGCCCCTATTTATAAAAAGAGTATAGAAGAGATAATAAATAAAAAATATGAAAGATAATGAGTATAAGATATGAGAGAGAATGAGCATTTAATAAGGGTAAAAAAAAAGCTTACATTTTCAAACAAAAAGTGAAAGTTACTTATAAAAGGGACCAACCCTATGAGAGATAAAATTGCTTATAAATAAGACCAGAAGGAGTATATATATACCCATCTGAGTAAAAAACTAGAATTGAAACTCATACAAAATATTTCAGTGTTGGGGGAAAAAAGATGTGTTAATTGATTGATCTAAATACTACCTTTGCTGTTTGGCAAAAAAAACATAATAATACTACCTTTGCAAAACCAAGTTCTGCTTTAGAAGAATACTTAATTTCACCAATCAACAGCTGAGAGAGCAGAAGAGAATGATGTACAACCTCCTCTCAACTTTTTCAATTCCTTTTCACCAATCAAAATATTAGCGTGAAGCATACAAATATACGAGCACTGAGTTGAATGCTTCTTTAGAGCCGGGAAAACGGGCCGAGCCCGTCGGGCCGGCCCTTTTAGGCCCTGGCCCTTCAAGGGCCGGGCTTGTAAATTATAGCCTCAAAAAGAAGTCGGGCCTAAAAGGGCTGGCCCTGTAGGGCCTCGGGCTTAAAAGGGCCGACCCTGGAGGGCCTTGGGCCGGCCCTTTAGGCCCGTTTATTTTTTATTTTTTTTACTTGGAAAGGAACCATGTTACATTTTTGAATTACCTTATTGAATCTATATGTCACTCTGTCCTCATATTGTACAGAGTACGATTTTTGAGTATATTGTTTTGTCTAATTGAATCATATTGTGATTTTTGAGTATATTGTTCTACCTATTTAGACTAAAATCATATTATATACTATTCTGCCTGATAGAGTATGATTTTTTATGGAGGTTGTGATTATTTGACTACTTGAACCTATTGCTCAAAGTGAAACACAATCAAATGTCCTTGAAATTGATGATAGTGGCAAAGAAGGTGAAAATGATAGTCGTCATACTCATGTTGTTTAGATGTTAGAGTATTTAGCTTCTTGCCTTCTTATACTTTGACCTTTGTGTGAGTCATTTATGGACTTGATTTTACCTTTGATTATACATTAGTAACTGTGTTTGTTTGTTGCAAGAGACGTGTTATTTAAACCTTAATGTTGACAACATTTATGTATTAAATTAGAACTTTAATAGTTGTTATTTACTAATTATATCTCTTTGGGGAAAATACGTAGGAAAAATAGTTAAATATTGTGAAAAGGATTTCCCGGCCCTGCGGGCCTGCCCTGGCCCTGATGCTCTCGGGCCGGGCCTTGAAAAATTGTAATTTTCCTGACTCCGAGCCCTTTAGGGCCGGCCCTGTTAGGCCCTCGCCCGTCAAGGGCCGGCCCGGTTCCCAGCTCTGTGCTTCTTTCTACTATCTCTTATTCTTAATATAAGAGTTAATTGACTTTTTTTATTTTTAAAAATTAAGGAAGTTAAATAAATTACATTTAAATATTTATATTTATAGTTTTTCTTCAAACTAATTTGACTGACTTATAAACTAATATATAATATAAATATACATAACATATATTAAATAATTTATTCAGCTTTCTTAATATCTTAAAAAAAAACCAATTATCTCTTATACTAAGAATTAGAGGAAGGACAAGAAAATCAGCGAAGGTTATGACTGTCCAGTTGAAGTGATGGCAACAAACTTCGCCATTCAACCAAAATAAATTAGCTAAGAAATAAATTCTGAAACCATTGAGAGATAAAGTGAGGGAAAATATTCTCAAACTGTGGACCCGTTTGGTATGCAGAAGAGGTGGGAAGGGAAGGGAATATGGGCAAATTTCCTTGTTTGGTACACTTTTAGCATTCAATCTTCCCATAAATTCAAGTTCTTGAGCCCACCAATCTTCCTTCAAAAGTAGAAAAAAGAGATCCCACAAAAATTGGTGGTAACCCATCTTCCTTAGCATGTGGAAAGATCCGAAAGACAGATATGCCCCTAAAAAATTTAAATTAAAACGTTGGAAATTAATAATTATAATTTATATTTTATTTATTTTATTTAATTTTTAAATTATTGTACTAATAATTATTTAATGAATGAATTGAAATATAAATTTTATTAAGAGATAATTATTAATTTATTGTGAGGGTCAAATGAGTATTTCCCTTTTCTTTCCCAAGTGTCACCCCACAATTTTCTTTATGTCAAATAACTCATCTTCCATCAACCCATCTTCAACTCTCACAATCTTCCCTTCCCTTCCCTAAATTCCTTTCCCTCCTCAAATTTTCTTATACCAAATGGGCTCATAATGTGGACCTATCTCCAAGTAAATCAGAAATGTAAAGCTAGGAAGGCTCATAAAAGGCAGTACAAAACAAGCCATCAACATAGAAACATAATAACTGGTCAAAAAAACATAGAAACATAATAAAGTTTCCATAGTCTATATCACTATTACTATGTGCTTTAGCTCTAATAAACAGTGAATTAAGAGAACCTTAGGATTACTAGGAAGCCTATGACGCATTTCATATTTGTTCATATTATCCCTCAAATGCACAGCTCGAGCATGGTTAAAAATCCCACTTTTCATCCTCTTATAAAATTCAAACTTCCACTATCAATGACAGAGAAGAAACTTTAGCTATTCCTGATGGAGACGAAAACTTGGTGGAGGACCTCCATCAACAAAACCCTCCAATCCATGTTCTTGTCTCCAGCACAAATTTATACTCAAGACATATAGTTTTCATAATACATTCAAAGCATGTCTGGCCTTTTCAATGAAAGACAAGCTATTCCTGCCCCCTTTTCAGATGAAGTCAAAAACAAAATAGAAGGGAGAATGAAACACCAGAGGTCTTTCATGCCGGACATTCTCTTGCTCTCATCTAAAGGAAACAGTGTATCAACATGGAACACAACAGTGATTTGCTACCATAAACAATTTTCCAAGTCATACATTCTGTTGCAAGCAAAGCCAGCACTTATATTCTCACAAAAAACAATTGCACACATTTGAAATTTGCTAGGGTTATTTGTCAATAAGTGGCCCAACACAATTATCAAATTATATTAGGAATGCACAATATCTCACTGAGTGGCTTGAGGGAAGAATTGGTACAGAGCACAATGGCATCAAGAAATCCGAGTAGCCACTTAATGGGATAAGGCTTTTGCTATTATTGATATCTTAGCTAAACTTGCATGCCAAAACAAATTACTCTCAGGGATACCTGATAATCATGTTATAAAATCATCATCAAGTGATTTTGGCTACACCATCAGCCCAATGGAAACATATGATACTTTACTACATATAACAGTACACAACCTCCAAAAAAGTCACCCAAAATAAGCTAAAATACATCAGTCTACTGACTGCCGGTGTTTTTCATCCCCCTGACTTGGGCACATTACAGAAAATTTTCACCTTACAACTCAAGAAATTTGCTCCTCTTGCAAATTTCAGCATCTTAGATTTACTTGCAACCAGATATGAGCCTATGTACACATACGGTTAAAATTCAGACTTATAAGCTCATTATAAGTATGGGTTTCAGTATATGATATAGTTTTACGAGGAACTTATTGCCGTACTAAACTTTTTAATATCACAAGGCAACCACCAAAGAACAATTTCAATTTTGGCTAATACTAGCACTAACATCAAGTTGTTCTATATTGAACGGGCATCTGAAAAAAATTCAACACAACAACAATTATACGTCAGGCTATATGCTTGAAAAACCAGTCAATTAATTGTGAAAATTCACTCCAAGATGTACAAGCCTTTGCTAACCACTTGTGCCAGCTAAACATGAATATTCGTGGAACGTGAATTTGAGCTACAGTATCTCACCTTGTTTTATTTCTTCAACAGGCCTTTATCAATCATTCTACAGAGAAGTTTAACCGCCTTGTCATTCTCATTGTTTTCAAGAAAACACCTAATAATAATTTCTATAGTTACGGAATTAGGGAGGCAATTGTTCTCTTCCATTCTATCAAGCAAGGACTTGGCTTCATGAAGCAAACCCTGTTTACAAAATCCAAGAATCATAGCAGTATATATATGGACATCTAGATGATAACCCTTGGCCAAAAGATACCGAAAAATCTCCCACGCATCATTTAATCTACCACCTTTGCACAAACCATCAATAAGTATGGTGTAGGTGTTCACGTTAGGCTGAAATCCTTCATTGACAATTTGCCTAAATAATGCAATTGCCTTGTCAAGATGTCCCATTTTGCAATATGCATCTAACAAGATATTGTGAGTGATTATGTCAAGGACAATACCCCTATCATGCATCTCATAAATAATATCTCGTGCACATGATATTCTTTGTGATTTGAGCAAGCCATCAATAACAGAATTATAAGTTACAATATCAGGAACCAAATTTCTGCAAAGCAATTCCTTAAAGAGATCCATGGCCTCGTCCACCATTTTCATTTTAAAGTATGCATTGATCAAAATATTATAACAAATAAGGCTAGGTGTCAAACCTTTTTTAATCATCCTATTAAAAACTTCCTTAGCCTCAATGATATTATTTGACAAGCAATGCCCATTCATCAAACAATTGTAGGTAACAACATCAGGCCTCTTATCACTCTTCACCATCCTAGCGAATACAGCTTCAGCTTCAATAATCCGTCCATCTTTACATAAGGCATCAACTAGGATGTTAAAGGTAAAAACATTCGGGTGGATGTCTTTCGACATCATTTCACCAAGTACTTTATTTGCTTGTTGCCACTGATCCATGCTACAGAAGCCATGGATTAGACTACTATAAGTAACAACATCTGGAGATACCCCACGATGAATCATTTCAAAATACAACTTGTGCGCATCATTGACAAGTCCACCTTTACAAAGTGCATCAATGATTGTGTTGTAAATAACAACATTTGCCTTGACTAACTTTTTTTCCATCTTTTGCAACAATTTAATGGCAGATTTTGTTTTCCCCATCTTACATAGCCCATTGATTAACGTGCCATAAGTGACTTCATTCAACTGAAAAGCTTTGGCCACTATGTCATCATAGAAATCCAGAGCTTCACCAACCTTCTGATTAAAACAGAGTCCTTTTACAAGCGTATTCAAAGTTACCATGCTTGGTTGATAGCCCATCTTGAAAATTTTCCCCAACATAGAGAAAGCAAAACCCATCTGACCCAAATGGCAGTGGCAATTGGTCAAGATGTTCATTGTGGATAGATCTGGTATAAATCCCTTCAACTCGGCTTGGGCAAAAAGTGAAATGGCAGAAGCATAATGTTTGTGTTAGATCTCATGTTTTGATGATAACAAAAGAATGGTTTGAAAAGAAAATGATTAATAATCAAGCTTGAACTAAGTAATGACAGGAACAAGCTTTACTTGAAGTAAGCATGGAAGTAGTGAAGATTGGCCAAGAGAAAATGCTGAGGAACTTGATCAAAAGCAAATCTTCTAAAGCATTACTCGAGGCGCTACTCGAGTAATGAGACAAAACTTGAAGTAACCAAGGAAAACTTCCAGTAACCTGCCACCATTACTCGAGGAGCTACTCGAGTAACCAGGTAAAAACTTGGAGTTGCTCTCGGCCTGCTAATGTTACTCGAGGAGCTACTCGAGTAACCCTGTGAAAACTTCCAGTTGCCTTCAAGTTTTCCCCATGATACTCGAGGAGCTACTCGAGTAACTTTGTTTCTGAAAATATGTAACTCTTGGAACTTTGTACCACTGCCAATGTTACTCGAGGAGCTACTCGAGTAACATACTAAAGTAAGTGGAAACTTGAGGTTGGTACCCGATTAACTTGATCTCTCTTTATTTCATCTTCCTCGAGTCCTTACTCTAGTATACAAGTTTTTAATGTTCTATCTTAAGTGGATTCCTCGAGTATGTACCCCAGTATGCACAAATATTTTCAAAGTAAACTTCAAGTCATTACCAGGGTAAGTCATGTTTAAAGGTCTCAGTTACTCGAGGTGATACCCGAGTAACCTATGCAAAAATGAATGCATTACTCGAGTCCCTACTCGAGTAACAAAGTAATTGCTCTCGGCCTTGAAATCCTGCCAACATTACTGGAGTAGAGCATCGAGTAATCAAAATTTTTTTAAAGGATTACTCGAGGTGTTACCCCAGTAATCTATGAAGTTGCAAAAGCATTACTAGAGTAGCTACCCGAGTAAATAACTATTCCCAAAGGTTTGAAATTTAGTTTACTCCATGCACTACCCGAGTAATCTTGTTTTTCTTCATTGACTTTCAATTAAACAAAGATTTCTCGATGTTACTCGAGGAGCTACTCGAGTAAACTTCAAGAGATACTTGAGTAAGCATACCCAGAAATTTAGAAATCATTCAAACTTTCATTATATTGTTTCCTATATGATTAACCTTTCATTGTATTAGTATCCTTAGTCTATTTACAGAGAAACAATGAAGAAATCATATCAAGAGATGGAAGTCAAAAGAAACGTTCAAATGCCAACCACCGCCAACGGATATTTTTCAAAAACTTGAAAAGTCAATAGTGGTTGCGCACTCACCAACGGACGAAAGGAAATGTTCCAACGGTCATCAACAACATATCTATATATATGGGAACCTTCAAACAAAGAAAGAACAACTAAGCACACATACGAACGTATCATTAAGTTCATTGCTCTGTTTTCACATTGAAATTGTATTTCTATGCTTCAGTGATTATCATTTACTCTGTAAGAGAGATATTTCATTCAAACTCAATATTTGTTATTGACATAACTTAAGGTTGTGGAACCTTGAGTTGGGATTGGATTACAACCTGTAAGGGGGAGCGAGTGTCCAGGTGTAAAGAACTTGCTTGTACTGAGGTGCCAAGAACCCACTGAATCTTGGAAGCTATAGTGAAACTCTCAGAGAAGCTCTGAGGACTGGACGTAGGTCAAAGTGGTTGTGACCGAACCAGTATAACTCCCGGTGTACACTTCGGTGATATTTCTCCTTACTCATTACTGTTTTAATTCTTTTGTCAAAGTTTTATATTTTCGAAAGAAATTTTAGTATCACCCAATTTACCCCCCTCTTGGGTGAAACGCTTGATCTAACATTTGGTATTAGAGCGTAGGTCTTCTTGTTAAGGTTTAACAGCCTAAGAAGGATCCAATGGCAAGCATGGGTGAAGGAATTCTTCCCGACGGAGCATCTATCACTAGACCCCCTGGTTTCAATGGAGAACACTTTTCTTTCTGGAAAGCTAAGTTCAGAGTGTTCGTGATGGCTACTGAATATGGGCTATGGGATGTAATTGAGAGTGGAAATTATCAACCTACAAAGGTTGTAGATTCTCAGAAAATTCTAAAGACGCCAGCGGAATACGATGAGAATGACAAGAAACTCATCACTCTCAATAGCAAAGCAATTCTGATGTTACAAAGCGCTTTAAGTCAAAGTGAATATTTCAGAATTTGCACACTCCCAATAGCAAAGCAAATGTGGGAAGCTCTGGAAATAGCTCATGAGGGAACTTCGGGAATAAAGGAGAATCAAATCAACACCTTGGTCACCGAATTCGATTTACTTCGAATGAAATCAGGTGAGTCAATTTCTGAATTCAAACTTAGATATACTCATCTTGTTAATCAACTTGCAGCTCTTGGGAAAGTCTATGATCAGCACACCCAAGTACGAAAGATTTTGAATATTCTTTCTAAAGAGTGGGAAGCAAAAGTTACTGCAATAGAAGAAGCAAAAGGAGAATCAATGAGATCAGTTGCTTCTCTATTTGGAAGTCTTTCTGAATATGAAAGCAAACTAAAGTTCAAAAGAGAACTAGATGACATTGGCGACAAGAAAAAGAAAGGTCTAGCTCTAAAAGCAAAAGAAGAGAATCAGGATGAGGATGAAGAGTTCGACGATGACGAAATGGGTCTAATTATAAAACGATTCAGAAAGTTCTATAAGAAAGGTCAAGGATTCAAACATTTTCAGAAAGGAGGAAATAGTAGCAAAGATCATATCATTTGCTATGAATGTGGGAAACCAGGACATATCAAGTCAGAATGTCCAGATTTGAACCAAAAGAGCAAAGAAAAGAGAAAAGGTAAATTCTTCAACAAAAAGAAAGCCTTTGTATCTGCTATATGGGGTGACAGCTCCTCAGACGAAGAAAGCGATGAGGAAGAGGTAGCTAATATATGTCTTGTTGCTCAAGAAGAAACAGAAGAAGAGGTAAATGATTCTGAACCTACCTATGATGAATTACTTTCCGAATATAATGCTTTACATTCTGAATTCATCAAAATAGTTAAAGAACTGATTGTTATTAAAAAGAAAAACAAAGTTCTTGAAACTGAACTTAAGGGAAAGGATTGTGAAAATTGTTTATCTTTGAAAAAGAAAAACATTGATCTCACAAAAACTCTTGAAAAATTCACTCAAGGAAGTGAGATGCTAAATGTTATTTTAAAAGCCCAACGATTTGTAAATGATCGATCTGGAATTGGATATGATCCAAAATTAGATAAAAGAAAAGGAAGAAAGAAAGCAGGAGGTAAGACATATTTGAATTATTTTCAACATTCTGTGCATACGTCAAATCCTTTTGCATTTTGTAATTACTGTAATAGAAAAGGACATCATACATCTTCATGCATTCATAAGAAAAAAGAAACAATAGGAACCTACAAATGGGTACATAAAGGTTCGTATATTCAGAAAATCATTTGTACTAACCCTAAAGGACCCAAAAAGATGTGGGTACCTAAGACTTAGTCAATTGATTACAGGTATGTCTCAAAGTATCCAAAAATAGCAAGTGGTACATAGATAGTGGATGCTTTAGACATATGACCGGAGATTTCGAAAGTTTTACCACATTACAACCTAAAGAAGGTGGAAAGATAAAATTTGGAGGAAATCAATCCGGAAGGATAGCAGGAATTGGTGAAATCAAAAATGACAAAGGAATACAAGTCAAAGATGTATATTATGTTGAAGGCTTGTGTCACAATTTGCTGAGCGTAAGTCAAAGTGCAGATAAAAACAACTAGGTGATATTTGACTCAGAAGAATGTTTAATCATCAACAAGAGTGACTTACAGCTTGATAAGAAGAATATCAAGGCTAAGCTCAGAGCAAAAAGGGAAGGTAATTGCTATACTCTAGATATTAGTAGAAATGAATCTGAAAACTGTTTTCTGAGTAATACCGATGAAAGCTGGTTATGGCATAAGAGATTGGCTCATGTCAATATGCATCAACTAGGGAAATTACTCAAAAAGGATTTAGTGCTTGGATTACCCAAAGTTAATTTCAAAAATGACTTGATTTGTGATGCGTGTCAAAAGGGTAAACAAGAGTAAAGAGTCTTGGTGGCAACTTATATTCATTGATCATTGTTGATGATTTCTCTAGATTTACATGGGTTATTTTTCTATCATCAAAAGATGAAACCTTTGAAGAATTTATTGTTTTTGCCAAGAAAGTGCACAATGAGAAAGGTATGTCTATTGCAGGTATTAGGACTTATCATGGTGGAGAATTTGAAAATCAAGCCTTTGAAGAGTATTGTGATACTAATGGCATTGATCACAATTTCTCTGCTCCAAGGACGCCTCAACAAAATGGAGTTGTGGAACGCAAGAATAGAGTGCTCACAGAAATGGCTAGAGCATTGCTAAATGAAAAGAATGTGTCTCAAGTGTTTTGGGCTGATGCTATGAGTACAGCATGCTATGTTTCAAACAAAGCATATATCAGAACAAAACTTGGAAAGACACCATACGAACTATACAAAGGAAGAAAGCCAAACATTGCTCATCTACACATCTTTGGTTGTAAGTGTTTCATTCATAATAATGGTAAAGATAACTTAGGAAAATTTGATTCTAAAACTGATGAAGGAATTTTCCTAGGTTATTCTAACCGAAGTAAAGCATATAGAATTTTCAATAAAAGAACTTGTGTTGTTGAAGAATCAATTCATGTTGTATTTGATGAATTTGAATCCTCTGACAAAACCATTGATGAAGAATAGGAAGTTGTTTTAAATCAAGAAAATGGTCAATCTATCTCTAAGTCTCTTATTCCAGAGGTTGACGAAACTAAGGAAGAAGTGCAATCTCTAGGTCAACCTAAAGCCTGGAAATACAATAGAAGTCATCCCTTAGATCAAGTCATAGGAGATGTGAATGAAGGGATCAAAACCAGAAATAGAGTTTTCAATGAAGTAAGTTTTTCTGCATTCATTTATGAGATTGAACCTTCTAACATTGATGAAGCCCTATCAGACAATGATTGGGTCATAGCAATGCAAGAAGAACTAAATCAATTTGAAAGGAATCAAGTTTGGGATTTGGTGCCCCGACCTAAAGATCATACAATCATTGGTACTAAATGGGTATTCAAAAACAAACTCGATGAATCTGCAATTATTGTCAGAAACAAGGCAAGATTGGTGGCCAAAGGCTATAATCAGGAAGAAGGAATTGATTATTAGGAAACGTATGCTCCAGTGGCTAGATTGGAAGCTATACGTGTACTCTTAGCCTTTGCATGCATCAAAGGATTCAAACTCTATCAAATGGATGTTAAGAGTGTTTTTCTAAATGGTTACATCATGGAAGAAGTGTATGTAGAACAACCTCCATGTTTTGAAGATGTCACTAAACCGGACCATGTTTTCAAACTTAAAAAGGCTTTGTATGGTTTAAAACAAGCTCCTAGAGCCTGGAATGAAAGGCTTAGTAAGTTTCTCATCGATCAAGGTTTTGTACGGGGAAAAGTTGATACAACATTATTTATAAATCGAAAACGTGATGATATTTTAATTGTTCAAATATATGTTGATGATATTGTTTTCGATGCTACTAATGAATCTATGTGTAAGCAATTTTCTGAGATAATGCAGGGAGAGTTTGAGATGTCAATGATGGGAGAATTGAATTTCTTTCTTGGTTTGCAAATCAAACAAAGAAAGAATGGAATCTTCATATCTCAAACAAAGTACTTAAAAGAGCTTTTGAAGAAGTATGGAATGGATGAAGCTAATGGCTCGGACACGCCTATGAGCTCAACAACGTTGCTTGATGCTGATGTCAAAGGGAAAGACTACAATATTACAAAATATAGAGGAATGATTGGATCATTACTCTATCTCATGGCAAGCAGACCAGACATCCAATTTAGTGTTGGCATATGTGCAAGATATCAATCGGCACCAAAGGAATCACATGCTGAAACGGTCAAACGAATCTTTAGATACCTTGCTGACACACCAGAATTGGGTTTGTGGTATCCCAAAGGAAGAAACGAATATCTTGTTGCATATTCAGATTCGGATCATGGAGGATACAAAATGGACAGAAAGAGCACCAGTGGACAAGGACAATTTCTTGGAGGATCTCTTGTATCATGGTTCAGCAAGAAATAAAATACAGTGTTTCTTTCGTCAACGGAAGCCGAATATGTTGCAGTCTCAAGTTGTTGTGCACAAGTGATATGGTTAAAACAACAACTACAAGACCTTGGTATTTATCTCAAGGAAATACCAATCTATTGTGACAATACAAGTACAATAAGCTTGGCAAAGAATCCAGTTCAACACTCTAGAACCAAGCATATCGATGTCAGGCATCACTTCATCAGAGATCATGTTTAAAAGAAAGATGTGAAAGTGATATTCATTCCTTCTCATCTTCAACTAGCAGATATCTTCACAAAACCCCTTGCAAAAGATCAATTTCTATTTATTAGAAGAGAATTGGGAATGGTAAATCCCAATGAGTTATAAGAAATTTCAGCATTTCATAATATTAGATGAAGTCATTTGATAATGTTTTGATGATCACTAACTTAAGCATCAGAGTATATAGAAACTTGTTTTGCAGGAAGAAAGAAACTCTGTTTTGAGAAACAAAAACAGAGATAATCAGATGACAACTTTACTGGAGTATCAATTTGAAGTTATGGGTAACACAGAAGCATACCCGAGGAGCAACTTGAGGTAAAGTACCATGTTACTCGAGTATGTACTCGAGCAATGGCTCCCAAAACTAGAAGTAACGGATCAAGTTACTTAATTTTCAAACATAACGGTTCAGTTTTCAAAGAAATGAAGAGTCAAAAGTTGTAAAGCTATTTACCCGAGGCAGGACTCGAGTAAACTTGAAGCTTACTCGAGGAAGGCCTCGAGTAATGTCGGAGTTCATATTCTCAAAGTATTGAATAATGACTCAAATCTGACCCAAATGGACTATAAATGATCGAGGGAATATCCATAGATAATTACTATATTATTCATGCCTGGTACGCAATTTAAATGAATTATTTTTGAATTTTTCTGCATGATCACTCGAGGAAGGCCTCGAGTAAACTTGAAGCTTACTCAAGTCAGGCCTCGAGTAACGTTGGGTTTTAGGTCTTTATCTTGCGCAAACTCGGTCATTTCCACAAAATCTCCTTGAGTAAATCACTATACACCCTCATAAAAACTTTTCTCAATCGATTCCTTGCCTCATTTCCGTCAAAACCCAACTGATTTCAAGTCCAAAAAATTCCTATTTTGTTCAAAATCTTTGTGCCCTAAGCTCACGACAGTGACCCTATTTTTCTAAGATTCTTGAATATCTGTGTTTCAAGATGGTTAGAACCAAGAATCTCAACTTCACAGATTCCTCTGATTCACAACAAAACCCTGATCTCCTTTCTGTTCCTCCAACAAAGAGAAGAAAGTTAATCCCAAGACCAAAAGCCAAAATTCCTCTTCAACCTCAATCACAACCTAAAGCCAAAGGTGTGGTGATTAAAGAGCCCATTGTGACTAGGGCTCAATCTAAAAAGAGTACATCTACTGGAAGAAGCAAAGGTGTCAAATCTCCTTCACCTTCTCACTCTGATTCCTCTACACCCTCTTTCACTCCAAAGCCTATCAAAAAGCCAAAATATGACAAAAATGTGGCTAAGGCTATGGCTGGGATCATTGACCAGATGGAAAAGGGTCAATCTTCCAAGAAGTCCAAGATTCCGGAAGCAGAGATCACTACCCCACCAAAGGGATTCAATGTGGGCAAACTGGTAGAGTCTCCCAAGTATCTATCACAATTCTCCAGAAGAAAAGTGTGTAAGACACACTACGTTGATCTGAAGTTGCTTCAAGAGGTAGTGAAGTATGACCTAAGTCCTTATTTAGATCCTTTTATGCCTTGGCTATCTATTAGGTTACCATTTTGTACTAAAGTGATCACCCATTTCTATTGCAACCTAGAAATTATAGATGAGCCTAACCGAACCTCAGTTGAGGAAGAGATGACCACCACAGTTAGAGGTCAAAAGATACTGATATCTCCCTCTAGAATTAATTTGTGGTTGGGAATTGAGAACCCCCCTGATGATATATATTCTGAACTTGAGCCAAATCAAATTTTTACCATTCTCAAACCCGGTGAGTTAGTTGGGCTACTAAATTTTAAACCAAGTGACATGTGTGATCATCATAGGGTCCTTTGGTACATATACTCTAGGTCCCTAGTAAACAAAGCCAACAACTACACCCATTTCTCTGATAGGGACTTTAGGTGGTTTGCTTCACTGCTTCTGAAGGAACAGAAGGATCTGAGAGAATATATCTTCTCAGAAATGAAAAGGTACAAGGTGGATGGGAAGGCTACAACTCCAATGCCATACCCTCAGATTGTGTCTCTAATCCTGAAAGAGAACAAAATATGGTATTTGGATAGCAAGGAGCCAATTGAGAGGTTGACCCCGGTCGGAAGGAACCAGATTGGAAAACTGAACATCGATATCCCTCTCAAAGGCCCTCTGGAGTCTGGGTCCAAGAAGAAGCGGAAGGCCACTGAGGCAGAAACCAGTAGGATGGATGACACTCAGTCATTGGCTCCAGCTGCTACCACATCATCGCCATCCTTCCTCAATGCCACTCTCCAGCACTTTATGGAGAATATGCTCAGAGGTTTTCATGTGGACATAGCCAACACAAATGCAGAACTCATAACCCACATGAACATAAAAATGGGAGAATTGGTTGAGAGAATGGATAGAAGGCATGAGGAGTTGCTAGCAGAGCAACGTGCCCAGGGAGAGACATTGAGACTGATTCTGGCACGATTGGACTCCTTGGGTCTTGGACCTTCTGCCGGTCCCTCCTCTTCTGCACCACCACCTCCAATAGACCCTCCTTCAGACATTCCTATTCCTGAGGCTGAACCATCTACCCCTCTGGTTTCTGATCCACTTGAGTCCCAAGGGAAAGATATTTTATTCACAGTGGATGATCCTGAAACCCATGAGTCTACACATATTATCATCGATGATTCACCTCCAAAGCCACAGCCAGACACTGCTCCTAAACCTATTCCCTCTCCTACCCACACTGAGGAAATATCTCCTTCTTCCTCACCTGAACAGCATACACCTGAGGTTGAGATTACACCTGAGACTCAGACCACCCCAGAAGGAGAAACCTCTACTATGGTTGTCTTCCAACCTTCTCCTCCCGGTGATGACATACATATCCCTCCACTTCATCTGCCTGATCCAGTACCCTCTAGCTCATTTGATTCTTTAGATTCAAATGATTCTATGGTCCTTCCAGCAACACCCATTTCCATGGCCAAGCCTCCTAGCCCTCCACTTGTTTGATGAAGCCAAAAAGGGGGAGAAGAGCTTGAGAGTGATTTTGTGGATTTGTCCTAGCTTATCATGGGTATTTGGGTGTACATGGGACTTTAGGGAGCTTTTTTATTTCAGTTTGAACTTTATCTTGTAATTTGGAAGTTTTAAGATTAATGCAAGTTATGATTTCATTTTTAAGTTTATTACAGTTTTGAATTATTATGATACATGTTTGAACTAATGAAGTTGTTATGTATGTAAGGAATATTCAAACTTAATAAGACATATTTAATTAAGAATCAAATATGAAAAACCATGTTCAAAATTACCAAGTTTTTTCATCATCAAAAACGGGGAGAATGTTAGATCTCATGTTTTGATGATAACAAAAGAATGGTTTGAAAAGAAAATGATTAATAATCAAGCTTGAACTAAGTAATGATAGGAACAAGCTTTACTTGAAGTAAGCATGGAAGTAGTGAAGATTGGCCAAGAGAAAATGCTGAGGAACTTGATCAGAAGCAAATCTTCTAAAGCATTACTCGAGGCGCTACTCGAGGCGCTACTCGAGGCGCTACTCGAGTAATGAGACAAAACTTGAAGTAACCAAGGAAAACTTCCAGTAACCTGCCACCATTACTCGAGGAGCTACTCGAGTAACCAGGTAAAAACTTGGAGTTGCTCTCGGCCTGCTAATGTTACTCGAGGAGCTACTCGAGTAACCCTATGAAAACTTCCAGTTGCCTTCAAGTTTTCCCCATGATACTCGAGGAGCTACTCAAGTAACTTTGTTTCTGAAAATATGTAACTCTTGGAACTTTGTACCACTGCCAATGTTACTCGAGGAGCTACTCGAGTAACAAACTAAAGTAAGTGGAAACTTGAGGTTGGTACCCGATTAACTTGATCTCTCTTTATTTCATCTTCCTCGAGTCCTTACTCTAGTATACAAGTTTTTAATGTTCTATCTTAAGTGGATTCCTCGAGTATGTACCCCAGTATGCACAAATATTTTCAAAGTAAACTTCAAGTCATTACCAGGGTAAGTCATGTTCAAAGGTCTCAGTTACTCGAGGTGATACCCGAGTAACCTATGCAAAAATGAATGCATTACTCGAGTCCCTACTCGAGTAACAAGGTAATTGCTCTTGGCCTTGAAATCCTGCCAACATTACTGGAGTAGAGCATCGAGTAATCAAAAGTTTTTTAAAGGATTACTCGAGGTGTTACCCCAGTAATCTATGAAGTTACAAAAGCATTACTGGAGTAGCTACCCGAGTAAATAACTATTCCCAAAGGTTTGAAATTTAGTTTACTCCATGCACTACCCGAGTAATCTTGTTTTTCTTCATTGACTTTCAATTAAACAAAGATTTCTCGATGTTACTCGAGGAGCTACTTGAGTAAACTTCAAGAGATACTCGAGTAAGCATACCCAGAAATTTAGAAATCATTCAAACTTTCATTATATTGTTTCCTATATGATTAACCTTTCATTGTATTAGTATTCTTAGTCTAATTACAGAGAAACAATGAAGAAATCATATCAAGAGATGGAAGTCAAAAGAAACGTTCAAATGCCAACCACCGCCAACGGATATTTTTCAAAAACTTGAAAAGTCAATAGTGGTTGCGCACTCACCAACGGACGAAAGGAAATGTTCCAACGGTCATCAACAACATACCTATATATATGGGAACCTTCAAACAGAGAAAGAACAACTAAGCACACATACGAACGTATCATTAAGTTCATTGCTCTGTTTTCACATTGAAATTGTATTTCTATGCTTCAGTGATTATCATTTACTCTGTAAGAGAGATATTTCATTCAAACTCAATATTTGTTATTGACATAACTTAAGGTTGTGGAACCTTGAGTTGGGATTGGATTACAACCTGTAAGGGGGAATGAGTGTCCAGGTGTAAGGAACTTGCTTGTACTGAGGTGCCAAGAACCCACTGAATCTTGGAAGCTATAGTGAAACTCTCAGAGAAGCTCTGAGGACTGGACGTAGGTCAAAGTGGTTGTGACCGAACCAGTATAACTCCCGGTGTACACTTCGGTGATATTTCTCCTTACTCATTACTGTTTTAATTCTTTTGTCAAAGTTTTATATTTTCGAAAGAAATTTTAGTATCACCCAATTCACCCCCCCTCTTGGGTGAAACGCTTGATCTAACAGTTTGGACTTAGCAATATATCCTAAAAGCTGATTAATTTGGCGTATAGAAGGTGGAGGACGCTGGTTGATGATGCTCCTGAGTGAAGCAACAGAGTCACTGACGCTTCTGGGATTTGAGGAAAGGGAATGAAGAAAGTGCGAAGTAGAAAAGAGAGTAAAATTGAAGGAGTGCCTTACACCAGAGGAACATAGCATTTTGGCTTCCGATTCGAAGAGGAACGCCTCCGATGATTGTTGAGGGCCACAAACAGGTGATGCTGTTAAAAACCTGTAAGCTCTGCATGAATCAAATTGGAGGCAATAAAATGGGACGTCTTTCGCTTCTCCGTCGACTGCCGGTCATAATAAAATGGGACCCTTTTCTCTGAAAAAATTGGGCCTTCCTATTTCTTTTCAGAAAATTAATTGGTGTCCTTATATATTTATTTAATTTTTAATTAGGGGAAAAAAGACACATAAAGTCCAATTAGAATGGTGGTGATTTAAAGATCCCTGTCTTTATTATCAAAAAAAAAAAAAAAAGGTAATGGATAGAGAGATGCTTCCAATTTCAACATACAGATGCTAGGTCTTTTTGAAATTGAAAACAAATGATAAAAATGCTCTCACACTTCTTTCAACCTTCCCACCTCATTCGTTCAGTTTTTAGCCATTTCATTACTGTCGGAATTCTGACATTTCGCAATGAATGACACCGATGATGAAAACGAAGCCTGGGATGAAAGAAGGAAATGAATGAAGGAGAATTTGGAATGAAATTTGTTTGGAAGAAGAAAGCGCTATGGTGAAAGAGAGAGGGCTGGTGGTGATTTGATGGAGGTGGTCGGAAATGTTGGGGAAGGTTTGATGGTGGTAGAGAAAAGAGAATGAAATTGAAGATGGAAGTGGTGGAGTGAGAGGACGCTGATAAATCTTAAATTTAATATATTTTATCCTATATTATTTATTTATTTTGGAGATTATTTTAAGCTAATTTGGATTTATTAGATAATATTTGGATTGTTAGTTAATTTTAGGAAATAATATAAATTTAAATTAATTATGAGATTATTTGGATTAAATTGTTAATATTTTAATTGTATATCTTATGATTGAATAATATTTTTAAATATATGATAGATCATGATTTTATTAATTCTTGTAAAGAAAAAATATATATATATTATGAGATCCTAAGGTGTAGAATTAATCTGGAAGTTTGAAGATAATCCGATGACTGAGTTTGAATGAGCTAATTAAACTTCCATGGACTCAAATTCTATACTCAAAGCTCTCTCATTCCCTTATACCAAGCCGCATAGAATCAAGGATGCTCTCATTAGAGAGCTAACGCTCACTCTCTATCTCCATTCAATCATGAAAGAATCTAGAGAGTCTAGGAGCTTACTTTTGAAGATCACAAAGAGAAGATCTTTCTCTTTTTATCAATTTATTTCGAGACTTGGAATTATTTAGTTTTAGATAATTTTGAGTTGTATTAATTGAGAACAATATAGTTTTAGATTGTAAATATACTTCTTTTGAATTGGATTGATATTTTGGATTGATTTGTGCTAAGACAATTGCTGGAATTTTTGTTTACAAACCTTTAGATTGTCAATTGAATTACTAATTGAGTTTTCATTATTAATTTAAATGTCAATTTGGGTTTATTCTCTTAATTGTTTAATTGGGTTGGTTAATTGTCTAGTTATTCAATTGGACAATTGTAAACAAAATTTCTAAAATTATTTTGAAATTAATTATGATTGGTTTTTAATGAGTTTAATTAGCCACCACTTATTTTATTATAAGTTTTCTAGTAGAGTAAGTGTTATTGAGCTAGAGAGTTTCCTATACTTCAATTAAGTGATTAAATTTATTAATTTCTCTCTTTTATCAATCTCCCTTTGATCTAATTAATTAATTTAGGCTAAGAAAGCTAACTCCATGTTAATCTTTAGTTGTTCCCTTCATCATATTTGAAGAAAACTTTTGCTATATTTTTTTATTTGATTTTGTTAGATATTAGTTCATTTCTTTTCCTTAGGATTTTAATTCCCCTTTTCATAAGAAAACCCCCCAAAAATTGCATTTGTATTCATTTAGGTTAGTTTCATTCTCATATAGGTTTTATAGTAATTTGCATCTTGCATTTATGTAGTAGAGTCTTACGTTTTAGCTTAGGTCCATTCCATTACATTTTTCATCATCTAAATTCAATTCTAGAGAAAACACATAGTTGCTCCTTAGGAGAATAACCTAAGTTGCCACTATATTGCATTAGTAGGTTGTCTTAGTTATTAATTGATTGCTTTAGCGATAAAAACGACATCAGGCGCAATCTCCAGTGATGATGCTATGTGAGAATGAAGAAGACAGGGCTGGAGAATCTTGACTGTGCTGTCAGCGGTGGTCTGATTTCCTCTTCCCTTTTCCCTTTCGTTTCAAAATTATGCCTCTAATCTCCAAGTCTAAGCTGGGTTCAAAAGTCTACTAGTGGAGAAGAGAAGACACCAGTAGTGAAGAAGAAGGTAACTGAAGATGGTGGGGTGGTCAGAGGTGGTGAAGGTGGTGATGATTTTTGTGAAAATAACAACTCTAAATATGGAAATGACAACTATACATTTAAAAATGACTACTTGTGAAAATGAAAAGACAAGCATAAACTAATTTCTAGGATATGGGTTTAACAAGTTTAGATTTGAAAATAACAACTCCAGATACGGAAATGACAACTATCCATTTAAAAATGACCACATAATGGATATGAGTTTATCAAGTTCAGATGTGAAAATAACAACTCTCAATATGGAAATGACAACTATCCATTAAAACAATGACCATTTGTGAAAATGAGAAGGCGTGCGTGGATTAATTCCTAGACTCGACATGAATTTATCAAGTTTGGATTTGCAAATAACAACTTCGGATATGAAAATAACAACTATCAATTTAAAAATGATCAATTATTTTCGCGGCGGTTGGCCAACTAGCCACGAAAGCTTTAGCAAGGTATGTCGACAACCGCTGTCTGGTGGTAGTCAGCGGTTGCTGGCCGCTACCGCCGGCGACAAGCAGGGTGGGGGGTTAATGTTTATTTTAAAAAAAGTGAGGGCATTTTTGTTATTTGTTTTCAATTGCAAAAAGATATAGCATCTCATAGGATTATTGAAATTGAAAACACCTCTCTGTCCTTTAGCATTTTAAATGGTCTTTATGTGTCTTTTTCCCTTTTAATTACATCTTTATAGCTTTTTATGAGGATTAATTCTTATATGAACCTAGTTTGCCACATCATTTATAGTCTGATCAATTAAAATACAACAAAGCTAACATTACTTCTAATTGGCTTCTTACGTATTTCATATATTTATTTTTCTTTAAGAAATGAATCCCTTAATTAAGATTTCACAAGTAATGAAAAAGTTAATATTGTAAAATCTTTTAATTTTATTAATATGCCGGCTAATACTTAGGAGGTGCCAAATTAGCTCAAAGTTGTTGTATTTTGATTGGTTAGACCACAAATGACGTGGCAAACCAGGTTCATACAAGAATTTGTTCAGTAATCCTTATGCTTGTAACCCCTTGCATTGCATTGGCTGCACTGTATGGTGCGATGAGATCAAACTAAACGAGCCCTAACTATTATACAAATTATCACAAAATATAAAAGAAAAGAAGTTTTTATGGCTAATCATCATCATCATCATCATCAAGAACTGATTATGGCTAATTCAATTTCAACTAATCTCACATTACGGGAGTGGTTTGGGAAATCACTGTTGGTAGAAAATAAGAGAATCTGTAATAGCCAACAAAGATTAGTTAAGTTAATAAACGGGTTTGCTTATAATCATAAGGCTATGAGCTCAAATTTAACTGATGTGAGGACCTTGTTAATGGGCAGGTACCTTTGTAAGCATTCTTTAAAGCCAGAGGCATGTCCTGACTTTGGTGAAGTCCTAAAATCAGCAGTAACAATGATGATGATGGTTTTAAGCTGAACAATGTTTCACCATCTGAGCAGTTTTCATTGGAAGAAATTTTGAACAGTAGCGAGTTTCATACATCATCAATGGAAAGAAAAGAAATAAAGCGGGTGTTACCCTACAGACTCAAGGAATTTGAGTTTGTCATTGGAGAAACTTCTGATGATGAGAGAGAACAAGGTTGAAGTAGTAGAAGCTGGGTTATATTCATTCACTAACAGCTTGATTATGGATTATGGATTAGTTGAGTGCTAGGTCTTGGTTTTTGGTAAATAGCTTCAGTGTACTAGTCAATGTGGTTGAAAGGGTTTTCAATTAAGAGAAGTAATATTTATTAAAAGTGGTAGTCAATAGTATTACGCAGCTTGTTAACATCATTACACGAGTTAATCCTTTTAAAATTGTAATTATTTTAACAAATTGTGCAACGTCATTGACTACTATTTTTGAAATGTGAAACACATGAAAATTTAACTAATTGAGTCAGGTTTTATGAATAGACAACTGTTATAATGATTTTAACAAATTGTATAACACCATTGACTACCACTTTTGACATGTTAAAGACCTAAAAAAATTTAACCAATTGGAACGGGTTTTATGAAATTGACAACTTAAAGAGATTAACAACTCTAGTACAATGATTTTAACAAGTTGCGTAATGCCACTGAGTACCACTCTTGACATGTAAAAGACCTGGGGAAATTTAACAAATTGGTTTCGGTTTTATGAAATTGACGGCACTTTTAAAGGGATTGACAACTCATGTAACGATTTTAACAAGTTGTGTAACATCATTGACTACCCTTTTGACATGTGAAAAAAACTTGATAAAATTTAACTAATTGGGTCAAGTTTTATGAAATTGACTACACTTTTAAGGGTATTGACAACTCATATAACGATTTTTACAAATTGCGTAACGCTATTGACTACCACTTTCGACATGTGAAATACTTGGGAGAATTTAATCAATTGGGTCGAGTTTTATGAAGTTGATATAATTTAAAGGGATTGACAACTCAACAACAACAATAAAGTCTTTATTCCACTAGGTGGGGTCGGCTACATGGATCGCAAGACCCCATTATACTTTGTCAAATATCATATCTTTAGGTATATTATTAATCAAAAGGTCTCTCACAATGACCTCATTGAGTGTTCGCTTCGACCTTCCTCGACCTCGGTTTACAGGACTCCATACTGCTTGATCAACCCTTTTCACTGGTGCATTCAATGGCCTTCGTTGAATATGTCCAAACAACCTCAAACGACTTTCTACCATTTTTCCCTCAATAGAGGTTACTCCAACTCGTTCACGTATATGATTATTACAAATCTTATCTTTTCTTATATGACTACACATCCATATCAAAATCCTCATCTCAGCTACCTCCATTTTATGTTCATGTTGTCCTTTTAAAGCTCAACACTCACTACCATATAGTATTGATGGTCTTATAGCAATGCGATAGAACTTCCCTTTTATCTTATTAGGTACTTTTTTATCACAAATAACTCCGGTGGCTTTTCTTCACTTATACCATCCAGTTTGAATTTTGTGATTGACAGCTCCATCAATTTCACCATCTTGTTGAATAATTGATCCTAAATACCTAAATTTTATCACTTGCGGAATAACTTACCCCCCATTTAACTTCCACATCACTTCGACCTTGTCTCTTATCATACTTACAATGCATATATTTAGTTTTGCTCCTACTCAAACGAAAACCCTTCACTTCCAAAGTCTGTCTCCATATCTCAAGTTTAGAATTAATTTCCTCCCTGGATTCAACCAATAGAACTATATCATCCACAAAAAACATGCATTTAGGAATTGACAACTCGTGTAACGATTTTAACAGGTTGAGTTGTTCCATTGACTGCCACTTTTAATTAACATTACTTTTCTTTATCGAACACACTTGCAATGACATTTACCAAACACTAAAGGCATTTACCAAAAACCAATATTCATATGACAAGTACATTATATATATTTAAATTACAAGTGAACATTAAGATTCAACTGTACCTAATGCTGTTTTCTGTTAATTGTCACCACAAAATATATATCATCCACTATACATTAGTTAGTAAATGGCTTAAATACATTACCCTTATATTTATATCCCCAAGTGTGGTCAGTAGCTAATGCAATGTAGTCAAAACCGAAAGAATTGTTGTTAATATATCATTTTGTAATTTAATTTATCAACATGAAAGTTATATTCAAATGTCATTACATGAAATCAACATTCAAATGTCTACATTAAGCCAAATTCAAATGTCATTACGTGAAACCAGTATTTACATTTCATTCAAATTCTAGTGACTGTTGTGACCAACGTGTTCCTACATATAAGTGAAGCCTCAATGGTGGTGTCCACAAGACAGATAAATAAACTAATAGAGGCCCATAACAGCTGAAATCCCACCAGCTTGCCAATACATCTTGCCATGCATTAGAAAACAAGAGAAAACAACCCACGACAAAAGAGACAAGAACCTTAGAAATCCTAGCTGCCACCTGAGAACACATTAACATCACCAATAGAGTTAAAAAAAACTATCACGTAAGAAATAAGTAAGATTCCTTAGAAAAACAGCAGAGCAATCAACAGGATAATGGCTCATTAATATCTAATATTGATCAATATTTGAGGCTATATATACCTGTTCACCCTTAAGACTGGCACAAATCTCAAGTTAATTTCGCATATTAGGAGATAGCCTAGAAATATCTGAGTCAGTCTTCACTCATTTCTTTTTCTTCTCATTACCTTGAAATGGTATAAAACGGTCATCTTATCAGCAATGATGATAATGCAATTTATATTCATAACTAAACCAGCTCTGGCTAAAACATTACATATGCTATCCTCACATATTTGCTTTTATTTTGATGTTCATGCTCAAGTAGCTTGCATATCAGTTGCATAATGTGAAATAGCCGTTACCAAATGGCCAACTACATTGATGAGTATCCAAAGCAGTAGACTTTACCTTTTCCTGGAAAACAGGAAAAAGAAAAAGAAAAAGAACCAGAAATAGCAACCACCTCAAACAGAATAATGGAATTTAGACATGCAGTCAATACATAGAGGGTCATGCATATTATCTACCTATTAATTCATTTCCTTTCTCTTTTTTTATCTTTTTCCTTTCTCCGAAAAAGTTGACTACAATGCTTTAGATACTTGTACGTCTTCTACAATTTTGGCCAATCATGCCAGATCAATCTGGATAATCTCATCCATATATACACAAGAAAGAGAAAGAGAACAACTTGTTACTGAAGAACTGAAATGTAAAGCACAAGTTTTAAAATGAAAAATAAAAAGGACTAGCAGAAATATGAGACAAACCTATTCTTCTTCATCGTATCCCTGGAGGTCCAGGTGGCTGCAGAGCATCAAGTTGGCTTACTAGCTGGTTGGAAATACTGCAACCAAATAACATTGTTTAGAACCATGTAAGGCATAGAATGTCCTTTTTGGGCAGAATACAAGTCAATCATTCTATCAAAATGAAGAAAAATGGCGCCTTGATCATTTCCAAACAGAGTGACAAAGAAAATAAAAAAACAAATATTAAACCACAGTGAAAATCAACGGCTTTTAAGCCACAGACCTGCAATTGAAATTCTAAATATAGAATGAAGAGTTTAATGTTGAGGTTCATGTCTTCAACATGTCTCAACTGCAACGTTCAACATCTTCGAGCTATGCCCTGAACACCCAATTCACCAAACCAAGAAAGATTAAAGAGGAAGTTGTGGTGTTCAGAATTTGGCCGGCGAAGTGTTCTGTGAGCCGGATGGGAAGACAGTGAAGAAGAGAGAACGGGGGAGGGGAAAATAACGAGAAGGCCGAGAGTGAAGCGTGAAGGAGGAGAGAGGAGAGATGTAGAGGTTAGGACCTAGGATGAGATAAGGGCATTTAACTCTTTTCAGCCAAACTTTGATATCCCATATTCCTACCTTTGTAACAATCCGTCATTTTCCTTATTCACAAGACCTTTTAGAGATTTTGGAGTTCACAAGATATTTTCAAGGGATTTTCCCTATTTTTTTCTTAGGAATAGAAAGAGGGTAAAAAATCACAATGCGAAGCACAATATTAAACCGCATGGCATGATGGCATCAAAAACCCAAGGAGGAAGGGAAGATGCCACAACGTCAAGTATTCCAAACATAATGCATGGATGAATGCCTTTATATGTTTCAATTTCCATACAATAAATAAAATTTCTTTGACAAGAAGGAAAACAAAATCTAGGCCTTTCTTTTTTAATCATCTGAACACTGCCTCTGCTGAATCTCTTATATGGAACTAAGTTCTGTTACAGAATAATACAGGCTACGCCAATCAAGCAAGCGACCAAAAAAATCATCCCCAAGCTCAATGCTGATCAATCTCCGAGTAAATCAGAAAACTATAACCAAAAAGGACTAAAGAAGACGGTACCCAAGCTCAATGCCTTTAACGTAGAAACAGATATTTTCATGTCTATACTACTATTACCATTTGCTTTAGCCTTCAGTGAGAGGTCAATTAAGAGAATACTAGAATTGCTAAGTATATATCCTACCATGTATATTTCATATTTCTTTTATAACCCTCAAATGCACTGATCAAGAAAAGTTCAGTTACTTTTTCATCCTCTTACAACATTCTAACTTCCAGTATCATTGATAGAGAAGAAACTTGAGCTTATTCCTCATAAAGAAGAAAACTAAGAGGAGGATCTCCATCAACAAAACACTCCAATCTGTGATCTTTTCTCCGTAAAAAATTTATACCTAGACATTTGGTTTCATAATACTTTCACAGCATATCATGCTTCTTCAAAGAAAGACAAGCAAATCCCACTGCTTTTCAAAGGAAATGAAAAAATCAGAGGTATTACAAGCCGTCCCATCAAAAAGAAAAGTGCATCACCTTATAGCAAAGCAATAATTTAACACAATAAAACAAATTTCAGCACGTCAAACATTGTGTTGCTAGCCAGGCCAAGACTTATATTTTCTCTCAAAAGACAACTACATATGTATTTGAAATTTGCAAGAATTATTTGTTAACACAATAGTCAAATGAATGCACAACATCTCAGCTAAACTCACATGCCAGAAACAATTACTTCCAGTGATGTATATGATACTTGATCAAATTATCACATGGTAACGGCAGATAACCTCTCAAAAAGTCAACCACACTACCATCTAAAATTCCTCATCAGTCTACTGAGTGCGGCTGTTTTTTCATTTCCCCAACTGATCCGGGAACTTTTACCTAAACTCAAGAAACCTGCTCATCTTGCAATTTCCAACATCTGAGCTTTATTTATAACTAAATGTCAGCCTATGTACTCACATGATTGAAATTCAAGTACATGTATAGTTTTCCTAGAAATTGACGGATGATCACAAAAAAAACCTTTTGTTAAGATCACAAAGAAAGCACTAAAAAACTATTTCAATCTGGCAGATACACACCAGTGGAGTGAAATTCAAACTGTACTATATACTGAGCATGTCTGTAAAAACAATTCATTACTGTGATAACTATATACCAAACTATATTCTTGTCAAACGAGTCAGTTAGCTGAGTAAATTCACAAAAAAAATATACCATCTGAATTTGAGCTACAGTACCTCACCTTGTTTTATTTCTTCAACAGGCCTCTCAGTCATTCCACAGCGAATCCGTCATATTATTATTTTCTCTGCATATAACTTGAAAGTCAGCTTTCCAACTCCACTTGAGCATATTTTTAATCTCTAAGATCACTTCCCAATCCTCATGTGTCTATGTAACCCTGTTCATAATTAACCAAACGGCCTCAGTAGAATCATATTTCAGAAGTATATTCCTTTTCCCTCTATCCCATGCTCACTTAAATCCCGTGAGACACCCCACAATGGTGATCTCCATTCTCCAATCTGAGCATAAAATCTTCAAGACGGGAATTATCATGTGATTGTAAAATACCACCACATACAGCCTTCTTATATCTAACAGAGTACGCTTCATCAAACTCTACAACGAAGGTCACATTCATAGTCTGAGGTTCAAGTTTAGTCACTTGCCGGTGGTGCATGCTGACATTGGTTCCACAGAGCTTGTTTGATAAGCGTGTCATACAGTCCAGGATTGCACCAGCTCTGGTGAGGACAGTATTCAACTTAGTTTCAATGTTAGAATGAACATAATATTTCAAAAAGTATTTCATAGTATAAAAATTTTATAAGGATTATTCTTTACCGTGCAACAAACTAACCATTTTAGAAGGGAGATACCTAAGATACACATAAAATTATGAATATATGTTCAAAAAATTTAAAAATGAAAAAGTAATATTAAAAAACAAAAATAAAGTTTTAAACAAGAATATTATAATAATATAACCATATTAATTTCAATTTCTTTTTGTTGCCTGGCCATGGACTCAATCATTTATAAGTCCCTCAAGTCTTTTTTAAGAGTGAAATTATAAGTTTGAACCTTCTTTGGATTTAAAATTTCCAACTCTCTATAGATATAATAGGTGCGTGAGTTATGGCAAAAAAAAAGAAAAAAGAAAAAGAAAACCAAATACCCTTAACATAATGCATGGGTGAATGCATTCACAAGTTTTAATTTCCATACAGTAAACAATAATTCATTTGGCAAGAAGAAGAAAAAAATCTGGTAGTCTTGTTTTAATTTATTTGCTTCAGGAGAATACAGACTACGCCACTCAGCAGCTGAGAAAGCAGAAAAGAATGATGTACAAAAACTTTGCCGTCAAATCTAATTAACATAGAAACAAACATTTTCCTGAGTCGATGCTACTACTACTATGTGCTTTAGCCATTAGAGAGAGGTCAATTAAGAGAAAGTACGATTGCTATGTATATCTCAAATTTCTGTTGTAAACCCTCAACTGAGCAGAACAAGAATGGTTAAAAAAAAATACTTTTTCATCCACTTATAAAATTTTTAACTTCTCCAGTATCATTGATAGAGAAGAAAGATGAGCTATTCATGATAGAGAAGAAAACTAAGAGGAGGACCTTCATCAACAAAACACTCCAATCAATGATCTTTTTTCCATAAAAAATTTATACTTAAACATTTGGCTTTTATAATACTTCCATAGCATATCTGGCTTCTTAGAAAAAAGATACGCCATCTCCACCAATTTTTCTAAGAGAATTAGAAAGAAAATGGCAAGACTAGAGGTATTGCATGCCATCGCATCAAAACAAAAAGTGCATCACCATGGAACAAACAATAATTTACCACTATAAAACAAATTTCAGCAAGTCCAACATTAAGCTGCAAGCCAGGTCAACACTTGTGTTTTCTCTCCACAAAAAAAAAAAAAAAAATGCATGTATTTGAAATTTGCAAGACTTATTTGTCAATAAGTTGCTGGGCATAATAATCAAATTACTCATCAGTAATGCACAACATCTCAGCTAAACTTGCATGTCAGAAACAACTGCTTTTAGTGATACCTGATGCCATCATACTTCACAATCATCATCAACTGATTTTGGCCCTACCATCATCCTAATCGAAACATAAGATATTTGACCAGATAGTGTTACAGAATTGTACTTCAGACAGAGGAACAAGAGAGAGGAAAAGAGAGGGAACTTAGAGGGCAGAGAGAAGAACAGACGGGATAGAGAGAAAATAGAGGGATTAGAGACTGGACAGACAACTGTATTGTTCACATCATCTGAATTACAAGTAGGCATATATAGGCAGTGACTCCAACGGCTATAATCCTAACTAACTATCAAATTCTTAGCTAACTAACTCTTAAGACTCTCCTCATCATCATATTATTATCATTATTATTATGTAACACATAGTAACAATATATAACCTCTCAAAAGTCAACCACAATAACATTAAAAAAAATCGTCCCCTAACTAATACATGTTATTTCTTGTTCTATACCACTACTACTACGGGGAATTTTCACCTTAACACAAGAAACCTAATCCTTTTGCATTTTCAACATCTCAGCTTTATTTCTAATTAAATGTCAGCAGCCTATGTACACTCAAGTATATGAGATAGTTTTCCAAGTGATTGATCATTGATTGCTAAACATCCCGAGCTTAAGATCATAAAGAAAGCACTAGAGTATAATTTAAATTTTGGCAGATGCAAGCCACGATGGCGTAAACTTCAAGTTTGTTCAATACTGAATACGCTTGTAACCAATTCACAACAATGACGATCATGCATCAAACTATATGCATACAAAACCATTAAATTAACTCCTCCTAGCGAAACATTAACATATGTCTAACTTGAATTTGAGTTATAGCGTCTCACTTTGTTTTAATTCTTCAATAGGCCTCTTTCAATCATTCTACGTAGAAGCTTCATTGCTTTGTCTTTCTCATTGTCTTGTCTTTCTCATTGTTTTCAACAAAATATCGAATAATAATTTCAAAAGTTACAGAATCAGGCAAGCAATTGTTCTCTTCCATCCTATCAAGCAAGGCCTTCGCTTCATCAAGCAAACCTTGTTTGCAAAAACCATGAATCATAGCCGTATATGTATGTACATTTAAATGATAACCTTTGGCCAAAAGATACTGAAAAATCTCCCACGCCTCATTTTGTCTACCATCTTTGCACAAACCATCAATAAGTATAGTGTAGGTGTTCACATTAGGCTGAAATCCTTGATTAACAATTTTCCTAAATAATGTAATTGCCTTGTCAAGATGTCCTATTTTGCAGAATGCGTCTAACAAGATACTGTAAGTGATGATATTAGGGTGAACACCCCTATCATACATCTCATAAATAATATCTTGTGCGCATGAGATTCTTTGCGATTTGAGCAAACCATCAATAACAGAACTAAAGGTTACAACACTCGGAACCAAATTTCTGTAACGCAATTCCTTAAAGAGATCCATGGCTTCATCCACCATTTTTATTTTAAAGTATGCATTGATCAAAATATTATAACTAATAAGGCTAGGTGTCAAACCTTTTTTAATCATCCTATTAAAAACTTCCTTAGCCTCAATGATATTATTTGCCAAGCAATGCCCATTCATCAAACAATTGTAGGTAACAACATTAGGCCTCTGATCACTCTTCACCATCCTAGCAAATACAGCTTGAGCTCCAATAATCCGTCCATCTTTACATAAGGCATCAACTAGGATGTTAAAGGTACAAATATCTGGGGGGATGTCATTCGATATCATTTCACCAAGTACTTGATTTGCTTGTTGCCACTGATCCATGCTACAGAAGCCATGGATTAGACTATTATAAGTAACAACATTTGGAGATACACCGCGATGAATCATTTCAAAATACAACTTGTGCGCATCATTGACAAGTCCATCTTTACAAAGTGCATCAATGATTGTGTTGTACATAACAACATTTGCCTTGACTAACTCTTTTTCCATCTTTTGCAACAATTTAATGGCAGATGATGTTTTCCCCATCTTACATAGCCCATTGATTAACGTGCCATAAGTGAATTCATTCAGCTGAAAACCTTTGGCCATTATGTCGTCAAAGAAATCCAGAGCTTCGCCAACCTTCTGATTAAAACAGAGTCCTTTTACAAGCGTAGTCAAAGTTACCGTGCTTGGTTGATAGCCGATCTTGAAAATTTTCCCCAACATAGAGAAAGCAAAATCCATCTGACCCACATGGCAGTGGCAATTGGTCAAGATGTTCATTGTGATCAAATCTGGCACAAACCCCTTGACCTCGGCTTGGGCAAAAATTGAGATGGCAGAGGCATAATGTTTGGACTTAGCAATAGATCCTAAAAGCTGATTAATTTGGCGAATGGAAGGTGGGGGAAGCTTGTGGATGACGCTACTGAGTGAAGTAACAGCGTCGTTGATGCTTTTGGGATTTGAGGAAAGGGAATGAAGAAAGTGCGAAGTAGAAAAGAGAGTAAAATTGAAGAAGGAGCACCTTACGGCAGAGGAAGAAAGCATTTTGGCTTCCGTTTCGAAGAGGAATGTCTCCGGTGAAGCTTGAGTGCAAGAAGCAAATCCCTAAAATTGAGGTAATGATGTCAGCCTGGGAATCAAATCGGAGGCAATAAAATGATGGGACCCGCTTTTCTCCAACATATTAACATAAGTCTGATTTTAGCGGTAAGTTAGTTAAATTAAATAATATGATGTTTAAATTCTAAAATATTTTAATTATTTTTATTAATTCTTTCTTTTTTTTTTTTTTTTGTGATTGTTGTTGAAGTAACATCAATAAAAAAAATTAAAAAAAATAATAAATATAAAAAATATCGTATATTTAAGAACAAAATTAATCTCTCAAAACCTAAAGAAACATTTCCTATTTATTTTTAAAATAAATTTATGTCCTTGTCATTTTACTTAACTTTTAATTACGTCCCCTTTAATTTCTTATATTGAGTGCTTATAGTTTTTTCAATTATTCTGGGAATAAGGATTGTCTCGAACTTTCAGAGACGGCTCTTTAGGGGCTCAGACCAGGGTTATTAAACCCGGACCGGACCGGCCGGTAAACCGGTCCGGTCCGGGTTGGTATTTTAAAAAAAAAAAAAAATTTTTTTAAATTTTTCCTTTAGAATTTCATACTATAAGTCTAAAATTTTCAATTTCTCACCGGTTTGGTCCCGGTTTAGCTCCGGTTTGGTCCCGGTCTGACCCACTGACCCTTAACCCAGTACCCCGACCGGTTCAATACCCGGTCCGAGTTTTAATACCTTGGCTCAGACATAAACAAATTAGTCTTTTTAGGCTTGACTTTTATAAAATGTCCTAATTATAAATTATGACACTTGAGCCTATGGGTCTTGAGGCTCTTTAACTAAAAATATTATTTTTTCATCTTTTTAAAACAATAAAGTTAAAACAATAAATTTCTAAGTTAAGAGATAAGTATGATCAAAATTAAATTATAAATATGCTTGAGAATTGGCGAATTTGATTTTATTGGTCATCTGTTGAGCCATTTTTTTTGTTTTACAATACATGGACTCATTATCCTTATCCCATTATCCCATATTCCCATGGCAAAGAGTTTTGTTGGATGATCTACACATACTAGTGCACATGGTTTGATTTATAATTTTATCTTATTATTACTGTTTTCATATTAATTTTAAGAATTTAAATAGAAAAATTAGGGAAATTTCTCGATTGCAAAATTTATTGCCTCAAGATATCTAAGAATCTAGATCCACCAGAGAATGCAATTCATTACATCACACACATCTGAAGAAAAATTGCCCCTATTTGCATCTTAATCCTTGGATAAATTTCTACCTCCAAACTATACATTTTATAATGGAAGATTTTCAGCGATTTTCACAATTTAAAATCATAATTTTGGTTCGAAGAATCTTAAATAATATTTTTTGGAAGAGCAGATTTATTACAAAAAAATGGTATTGGAAATTTTATAATAATAATAATGCGGGTTTATTTCTTTTGTTAGTTTAATTAACAGTATTAAAAAGTAATATTTGCAAGAATTATGGAGATTAAAATATGATTATTTTTAAGAAAAAGTAAATTTTAAATTTTTTTAATTTTAAATAAATTTTAACTTGATCCATTAATTCATTAAATAAAAATAGTAACTGTACCGGTTTAAATATTAGCAAGATTTCACCCTTACCATTTAAATATTATTCTACTATGTATAATTTCATATATTATATCCCTCAAATGCAATTGAAAATTACTTTTCCATCCTCCTATAAAATTATAACTTCCAGCATCATTGATAGAGAAGAAACTTGAGCTATTTCTGATAAAGAAGAAAAACTAAGAGGAGGATCTTCTTCATCAACAAAACATTCCAATCAATGATCTTTTGTTCATAAAAAATTTACACTAAAATTCTCTGAAGGTGTTATTTTTGTTAGAAAAGCTCAAAGGACCGATGTATATAGGGTGAAAAAGCAATGTTGTCCTGAAAGTTGGCATCAAGAGGTAATTTTATCTCAAAAGTGTCAAAAAAGAGTAATTTTTCCCTTGCTGTTATCGCAATTAATTTAGACCATTAGTTAACTAAATATGAGGAACTAACAATCCACATGTCATCCATGTCATTTTTGTTAAGGTATAAATTTGCCCCAAAAGTTTTAAATCTAAATTTAAAAAAATGAAGTAGGTGACCATGGACTTACAAGGCAAATTTGTACATTAATAAAAATAATATGAATGACATATAGACCATCAACTAAACATATTTAATCAACTAACGGTTAAAATTAATTGGGATAACAAGCAAGGCAAAATTGCTCCCCTTTTGACACTTCCAAGGCAAAATTTCTCCCAAGAAACTTTCTAGATAAAATTACCCCTTAACCCATATATATTTACCCATCTGAGTAAAAACCTAGAATTGAAATTCATACAAAATATTTCAGTGTTGGGGGAAAAAAGATGTATTAATTGATTGTTCTAAATACTACCTTTGTTGAACCAAGTTCTACTTCAGAAGAATACTTGATTTCACCAATCAACAGCAGAGAGAGCAGAAGAGCATGATGTATAAACTCCTCTCAACTTTTTCAATTCCTTTTCATTCATCAAAATATTTGTATGAAGCATACAAATATACAAGCACTGAGTTGAATGCTTCTTTCTATTACTTCTTATCCTTGATATAAGAGCCAATTAACTTTTTTTTTTTTTGAGATATTAAGGAAGCTAAATAAATTACTTTTAAATATTTATATTTATAATTTTTCTTCAAACTAATTTGACTAACTTATAAACTAATATATAATATAATGATACACAACATATACACAACATAAGGAAGCTAATTTTCTTAATAGCTTAAAAAAAAGTCAATTATCTCTTATATTAAGAATTAGATGAAGTATAAGAAAATCAGCCAAGGCAATGACTGTCCAGTCATGGAGGTAGAGTACAGATGCAATACATTAAACGAAGTGATGGCAACAAACTTTGCCATTCAGTCAAAATAAAGGGAAAATCGCTAGTAAATACCAAACAGGGAAATTAATTGCTATTTGCCACCTAGAAACATAAGGTACTGAATTGTCATTAATATTGAATATAGAAAGACAAAAATGCCCTTAGTTTGACAATACGCTTTTAGCTGGGAGTAAGGAGGAAATGCACAACTTTGGAATTGGCTTCTCTGGTGTACCAGCAACCCTAAATTGAACCAAGAGATACAAGCAAGTTCATCTTCCAATTGGCATTTGCAGGTGGTTTGAGCCCAGCTAACAACAGCATTTCCTGCATTTGCTGTGTATTTTCTATTAAGGTTAAGAGAATGGCCAGGAAAACGACTATAATAGGATTTGATTAGTGAGGGTTGGTGTGGTGGTTCTTCTAGAGAGAGCCTTTGAGGTAGATGTCGTCTGTGAGGGGTGGAGAAAGCCTAGGAAAACGGTGTAAAGAAGTAGTGTAAGAGCATTTGATTATTGTGGCTTGGTCTGGCGGTTCGCCTAGTCGGAAGCTTTAAAGTCTATGCTGTAGGTCAAGGGTGGGTGGCGTCAATTACCGTGGATTCTGTTGGAGACATAGATTTTGATTTGTGAATACTTAAAAGGTAGATAACTTTTACTTCACCTTTGCTAAGTGGTTGTCATAATTAATGGTCGCCTCTTGTTTTGCATTCCTTCGTGTTCCAGATATGTCAATAGTTTGCATTGTGAATAATATTTGTCCATCTAGTGTAAAGAGATTACTGTAGGTGCTCTATTGCATCCAGAATCGTAGATTTTCTAGAAATAGCATGAATATTTGTATAAAAAATTTTAAATGTCAGTGTGTGCAAATGGTCTTCAGTGGTGTGCAAACAATCTTCCATGTGTGCGAATATCTTCCATATGAACATGTAAACAATCTTCCGTTATGTGTAAAACATCTTTAGTTGTGTTAAAATATCTTCCCTTCATGTGCAATAGATCTTCTAAGGTAGCATTTGATAATTAATTTGTCCAAAAGGTATTTATTTATAATTCTCCCTAAGATTGTTCGGAGTCCACTAATTTTACTCTGAAGGGGAGATGGAAGTTATTTAAATTGAATATCACATTAAGAGAAAAGAGCAAATGAAAGTATAGAAAGAAAAAAAGATAAGGTAGTTAGGAAATGTATGGAACTTGAGCATGAACTTTTGGTACTTTAGTATGAACTTAATAGTAAAGAATAATGAGTTGCAGCCAATCGCTTGTGATGCGTGCTTCTGTCGCTAAAGCAATCAATTAAACTAGGTCCTAAATTATTATGCAGTTTAGGGTCAACCTAGGTCATTCTCCCAAGGAGCAAGCTATGGGTTTTCTTTAGGATTGATTTTTAAGTAACAAAAGATGCAATAGAATGGACCTAAACTAAAATGCAAGACTCTACTACCTAAATGCAAATGACTCTAAAATCTATATGAGAAAGAAACTAACCTAAATAAATTGGAATGCAATCTTCGGGGGGTTTTTTATGAAAAATGAATTAAATTGCTAAGCAAAGAAAATAATCAAAAGCAAGACAATCAACAGGGATTTGGTTCAGTTATGATAATGAAGGGGACAACTTAGGATTCACATGGATTTAGCTTTCTTAGCCATTCAATTAATTAGACCCAAGGGAGATTCATGAAAAGTGGAATTAATAGATTTAATCACCTAATCAAGACATGGGAAACCCTCATGCTCAATAACACCTAATCCACTAGAAAACTCATAATGGAAAAATGCTGGTTAATTAAATCTATTAAAAACCAATCACAATTGCTTAAGATAGTTTGGAAATTATGTTTACAATTGCATAATTAAACAATTCGACAATTAATCACCTAATTAAACAATCAAGAGATTAAACCCAAATTGACAATTAAATTAATAATAAAAACTCGATTAATAATTTAATTGACACTCAAAAGTTTGCAAACAAAAATCCCAATAATCATTTAAGAACAAAGCAAATCCAAAATATCAATTTAATCCAAATAAAAAATAAGTCTACAATCTAAAACTAGATTGTTCTCAGTTATTACAACTCAAAATCATTTAAAACTAAATAATCTTAAGTCTTGAATCAAAAAGATAAAAGAAAGACACTCCCTTGTAATCTTCAAGTATAAGCTCCTAGGCTCTAGCTTCCTCCATGCTCCTCCTAAGTTGCCTCCCAAGAGAATTAAGCTGCCATGGATTTCATTCTACCTCTAAACTCCGAACACGAAGTCACAGCCATCAAAGGAGAAACAAAGTTGATGCTTGATAAATGGCCGTGGGTCCCGCGTGAAGAAACAATAGCAATTGAATGAGTCCAAGCTCTCCTGGTGTACGTCTCAGCAGCTCCAGCGTCAGTCCGTCCGAGTCTTCAGCAGCGTCCCTCGTCTCAGCGTTCAGTTCGTATTTCTCAGCGTCTCTGCGTATATCCGTCAGCCTCCCTCTCCAGCAGCGTCCCCCCGTCTCCGCGTCTCAGTCAGTTAGGTTAATTAAAAGGGAGCAGAAGAGAGTCTTTTGGGTATTAATTTGGGCCTATTAAAATTCCAAAAACCCAATAAAATTCCACCATTGGATTCTTTTTGAGTTTCTAAGAAAAGTTCTGCACCGTAGGATCTTTTAATCTGCTTTTCCTTACTCTGCAAGAATCAAATAAAATCGTGATTTATCATATAATTGGAAATATTTTTCAATCACAATATAACAATTAAGACATTAACTTTTTGAGCCCAATAATATCATAATCAATTCAGATTTATATTATTTCTCAAAATTGGCTAATTATCCAAATATTATCTAATAAATCCAAATTAGCCTAAAATAATCTCTAAAATAAATGAATAAGGTGGGATAAAATATAATAAATTTGGGATTTATCAACTCCCCCACACTTATCATTTGCACTCCTGGGCAAAACAAATCAAGACCAAGGGAGTATAACAAGACAAAATAAAACAAAACTTCAAAAGTGAATGTTCTAATCACAAGTAAAAAGTAAACAAAAGCATTTCAACACCTCTTTTATCCAAGTGATTTTCTCATGACTCAAGAAAACAAACTTCATGGCAATTTACTTGACAAAGGAATATCTAAGCTAGAAATCCCTCACCAAGGATATGTGTATGTCTCTCATCACTCAAAAGTGTATAGGCTTGTGTTTACACTCAAATCCACTCTATCCAGTACTCCTTTCCATAGGCTTGACAAGAATCTAAGTTCTCCACCACTAGCAAAGCAAATGCAAACATAAATCCAAAGGACTTTTATTAGGTTGTAATGGGGCTAAGGCTAAGAAAGAAAGGGTATAGTGTTTGGAAAAACAAAGTTGATTATCCTAGAAGATGAAGAGAATGATGCAATAGGATGAAACAGGATGAAAGAAACCAAATCACACTTGAACTGGGTCATTACTTTTCCTTTCTCTTTTTTTTTCTTTTTTCTTTCTTTTTTTTTTCTTTTTGCAATTCTCTTGGGCTGTTATATATATGTTCTTTTGACGCGAACCTGTGTATTGGTGATACAAAGGCCCGGTTACTCAAACATTTATAACTCAATAGCACCAATATGCTACTAGCACGCTCATAGCTCTTACTGGCCGTTTGACGCGAAGATCAACATTGGTGATGAAGACCCCCGGTTACTAAGCACAGCTTAAACCAGCGGAGCGGAATCTTATTACCTTCTTTTTTTTCAAGATAACATATCAAACTTTTCACAATGACCCAATTCCTAATTTTATACACGTTCTTCCATCCAAAATAGATATAATGCAATGCTCTTCAATTCCTAAGATATTCAAAAGGGTAGGATTTTTTTTTTTTGTTATGGGGTGAGGAAAAAAAATAAAATATAGGCTCAAGGGGCTAAACAAAGGGTATATGTATGGAAAGGATAGGCTGTTTGGCTTATCTGGCTAAAATGAAATGAATGCCTTTATCATCTTCATGAATGCACATGCATAAAATGTGGCCTCAAATAAGATTCAAGTCAAGTTCTAGATCAAGTAAAGAGATAGGGGGTACACACTGAAAAAAAAATGCATTAGGCTCAAAATCTCACTAGGTCTATATGATTGCTAGCCTAAATTCACCTAAGTCAAATTCATTGCCACTTAGTCTATTATCTCAAAACATGATCAATCACCTTTCAAATTAAGGATGCATCATACTAAAGTTACTTAAAACTTGCAATTTTCACATTCAAAACAGTTGATCCCTCCCCCACACTTAAACAATGCATTGTCCTCAATGCAAAACAGTCATAGCAAAGCACAAAGACAAGTAATATGCGGCACTACTCAACTTAATAATATAACAATGCAAAATAAAAGAGTGAAGGAAGGAATACAACCGGGGTCTACATGGTGTCTCGTAGTGCGGTAACCTCCACTGCTTGAGTGGAGAATCCATCATAGAACGGCTTCAAGCGGTGTCCATTGACGGTGAAGCATTTTCCATTCGGCTCCCTTTTGATCTTCACAGCGCCATATGGAAAAACATCAATGATAATGAAGGGCCCCTCCCATCTAGAGCGAAGCTTTCCAGGCATGAGTTTCAATCTGGAGACATAGAGTAGAACTTTTTGGCCTACTTGGAATTCTCTCTTCATAATGAGTTTGTCATGGGCTGCTTTAGTTCTTTCCTTATAAATCCTCGCATTCTCATAAGCTTCCCTTCTTAACTCTTCAAGCTCTTGCAATTGCAACTTCCTTTCAGCACCGGCACTAGCAAGATCGAGGTTGCACTTCTTTATTGCCCAATACGCCTTGTGCTCCACCTCTACTGGCAAATGACATGCTTTGCCATAGACAATCCTGTATGGAGACATGCCAATGGGACTTTTATATGCTGTGCGATACGCCCAAAGTGCATCATCGAGCCTTTTACTCCAGTCCTTCCGGTTGGGTTGCACTGTCTTTTCTAAAATGAGCTTGATTTCTCTATTAGAGAGTTCTGCTTGACCATTCGTCTGAGGATGGTATGGGGTGGCTACCTTGTGTATCACACCATACTTGCTAAGCAAGTTCAGCAAACTCCGATTGCAAAAATGAGTTCCTTGATCACTAATGATAGCTCTGGGAATGCCAAACCTGCAAAGAATGTGAGACCGAATAAAGGAAACCACTACAGAAGAGTCATTAGTACGAGTGGGGATAGCTTCAACCCACTTGGACACATAATCCACAGCCAGCAAGATATACAGATGACCAAATGAAGTGGGAAAAGGTCCCATGAAATCAATTCCCCAAACATCAAAGACTTCACAGAACAATAAGGGTTGTTGGGGCATCTCATGTTTCCTGGAAATAGTACCCACAAATTGATACCTTGAACACTTCTTACAAAATTCATGGGCATCACGAAATAGACTAGGCCAAAACAATCCACTTTCCAAAACTTTCCTAGCAGTACGCTTAGCACTAAAATGTCCCCCACATGCAAGAGTATGGCAAAAAGTTAAGACAGACTCAAATTCATCATCAGGAATGCATCGCCTAATAATTTGATCACTACAAATGTGCCACAAGTAAGGATCATCCGATATATAGAATTTAACGTCTTTCTTAAACTTATTCAATTGATGTGTATTCATGTCAGCTGGCAAAACAGACGCAACTAAATAATTTGCAATATTAGCATACCAAGGGATAGAAACAACAACCTCACAGAGCCTTTGATCGGGAAAATCATCTAAGGGTAACGATGTTACCGGAGGTGATTCAATCCTACTCAAGTGATCAGCTACCATATTCTCTGTACCACTCTTATCACGAATCTCCACATCAAACTCTTGTATCAACATCACCCATCTAATGAGACGGGGTTTGGAGTCCGGTTTCTTGAACAAGTATTTGATAGCTGAGTGATCTGTAAAGATAGTCACCTTGGTGTGAAGGATGTAAGATCGAAACTTCTCTAACCCAAAGACGATTGCAAATAGCTCTTTCTCTGTGGTAGTGTAGTTAGCCTGAGCAGTATCTAGTGTTCGAGAGGCATAGGCTATGATATGTTGTCTCTTCTCTACTCTCTGGGCAAGAACAGCACCTAATGCATAATCTGAAGCATCACACAAGAGCTCAAATGGAAGGCTCCAATTAGGTGGCTGAATGATGGGGGGTGTAGTGAGTTTCTTCTTTAACTCATCCCATGCATACCTGCAAGCATCATCAAAAACAAAACCCACATCTTTCTGCAATAAACGAGATAATGGCAGTGCTATCTTACTAAAATCCTGGATGAACCTTCTATAAAATCCAGCATGCCCAAGAAAGGAACGTACATCTTTCAAACAAGAAGGATATGGAAGGGATGAAATAATATCAACTTTAGCTTTATCAACCTCAATACCATCATGTGAAACAACATGGCCCAAAACAATTCCTTTCTTAACCATAAAATGACATTTTTCAAAATTCAACACAAGATTATATTGAATGCATCTTTCCAAAACATTGTCCAAACTGGCTAAGCATGCATCAAAAGAATCACCGTAAACAGTGAAATCATCCATGAAAACTTCCATGCAATGCTCAAGAAAATCAGAAAATATGGAAACCATGCAACGTTGAAAAGTGCCTGGTGCATTACATAAGCCAAATGGCATGCGTCTATATGCAAAGGTTCCAAATGGACATGTGAATGTGGTTTTGTCCTGATCCTCAGGGGCAATAGAAATCTGAAAATATCCAGAAAAACCATCCAAAAAACAGTAATGTGATCTACCAGCCAGTCTTTCTAACATCTGATCTATGAAGGGAAGGGGGTAGTGATCCTTTCTAGTCACAGAATTCAATTTTCTATAGTCAATACATACTCTCCAACTATTCTGGACTCTAGTCGGAACTAGCTCACCTTCGTCATTACGCACAACTGTAATACCAGTTTTCTTAGGTACTACCTGAACTGGACTTACCCACTGGCTATCAGAAATAGGGTAGATTATACCTGCAGAAAGAAGTTTAGAGACCTCTTTCTTTACCACATCAAGAATCAATGGATTGAGTCGCCTCTGTGGCTGTCGCACAGCTTTGGCACCATCTTCTAGCAGGATCCGATGCATGCACACATTTGGGCTGATTCCAGGGATATCAGCAAGAGTCCATCCAATAGCTTTCATCCGTCTCCTAAGTACCTCTAAGAGGCGGGGTTCCTCATCAGCAGTTATGTCACTAGCTATAATCACAGGAAGTGTCTCGTTCTTCCCCAAATAGACATATCTCAATGAGTCAGGAAGTGGCTTTAACTCCAAAAATGGAGCTTGCTCAATTGAAGGTATGAGCGGCTTCAAATCTATATCAGTCAAACTAGAAACCTGCACAACTGATTCACAAACAGAAGAGCAAACTTTCCCATCTTGGGGATTATTAGTAGAAACTGCAAGTGCAGTAGAATCAAGCAACACATCACAATCAACAATAATAGTGCCATCAGTAGCACTCATGTCAGAGATAGAATCATAATCAGAAATCTCACTATCAGAAATATGATCAATGTCAATCAATAATTCAGAGTTAGGTAGTGAAGATAAATCAGTTCTATTCATGGCATCAATCACACTAAGTAACTGAGAAAGTCCATTAGAATCAATAGAAGTAGTAGATGTGTGATTACTAGAATTGCTAATGCTACAATTAGGCACAGAATGATCATGTCTAGAATGTCTCATAATCTCAATAGCATCAGTGAAAATATCAATATCAGCACTATCAAGATCAGCACAAGTATCACAACTACCAATTCCAGCACATGAACAAGAGATAGTATCATCTAAACAGGTAATATCACCGAATCTATTAAGCATGCTATCTCTAAGATCTACAACAGAATCATCCATAATGGCATCAATAGCATTAACATCTATCTCAGCACAATCATCGAGGGGATGTCTCAAGGATTCAAGCACATTAAATCTAATAGTTTCACCAGCAAATTCCAAAGTAAGGCTACCAGCATGCACATCTATCATAGCTCTAGCAGTTTTAAGGAAAGGCCTACCTAGAATCAAAGATGAATGTCCTTTCTGCCTAAACCTACCATCATCCATATCAAGAACATAAAAGTCTGCAGGGAATATGAAATCTTTTACCTTGACCAAGATGTCCTCCAAGACGCCTTCTGGGACTGTGCAACGTCTATCAGCAAGGGATGCAATGAGATTTGTGGGCTTAAGCTCTACACCCTTGAGTTGATTGAAGACTGATTTTGGCATAACGTTGATAGCTGCTCCCAAGTCTGCTAAGGCATCTGAGAAGTCAATGTCACCAATAGTACAAGGGATGAGAAAGCTACCAGGATCCTTGCACTTTACTGGCATTGGCATTTGATAAAGAGAGGAGACCACTGCTCCTAAGTCAACCTTGCCTTCATGCTTAAATTTTCTCTTTGTAGTACATAACTCCTTCAAGAATTTTGCATATTTAGGCACTTGTGCGACTAAGTCAACTAGTGGAACATTGATCACCACTTTCTTGAAGATATCATAGACTTCATTAAACATCTCAGCCTCTTTCTTTCTCCTTTCAGCCTTAGCTACTGCAGTAGGAAATGGCAGGGCCGGTTTGATCACTTGCTGTCCTTCCTCACCCTTTTCTTGTTCTTCATGAGGTGCCACTTGTCGTTTTGATAAAGTGGACTGATCCTGTGATGTGGAAGTGGAAGTAGAAGGAAGAGTAGAAGGAGAGTCATCAACAACTTCCTTGTCATTTGAAGTATTGGTGGTGACAGGATCTGCAGAAGGGATTATCTTTCCATGTCGAAGAGATATAGCATTAACTCCACCAATATTAGAATTTTGTTGAGGTCCAACATTCGGATTGGTTACCACTTGAGATGGAAGCTTTCCTGAACCTTGACTCTGTACATTACTGAGCGCATTAGAAAATTGACCCATTTGAGTATGAAAAGCTTGAAATTCCTGAATCTGTTGTTGTTGTTTTTGTTGTATCTGTTGTTGTTGTTGCATCAGTTGTTGTTGTTGCATCAGGATTTTCATCATAGCGTCCATCTTGCTTTCTGACCTTGAATCTTCATCTTGGACTGGCATTGATTGTCTAACTTGTTGAAACATCTTGCCACTAGAATTCCCACTTTGATTGAATTGTGCTTGCTGGGCTTGGCCATTTCCATATCGAAGATTTGGATGATCACGCCATCCAGGATTGTATGTATTGGAGTAAGGATCATATCTTTGGCCGCCTTGAGTCAAAGGCTTAGAAGGGTAAATCGCATTACAAGATTCAACTCCATCATTCATATAGGGGCAAGAGTCAGTACCATGAGTAGCTAGAGAGCAAATAGAGCAGAATGGCCCTACTAAAGCAGAAGAGGTAGCCTGTGGGGTAACAAAAGTAGAGGACCCCATAGGAATGGCCATATTAGAAGAATTTTGCATCTGAGACATAACCATTTTTTCCATAGCAGATGCAAGTCTATCAATTTTGCTCTCTAGGCGAGATTCAGAATTAGAAGAAATTCGTCCCACTTCATTAACTTTGACCTGTTGTCTAGTACCAAATTGTTGGCTATTTTCAGCTTTCCTTTCAATCAATTCCCAAGCATGATCCACAGTCAAGTGTAGAAGTGCACCACCAGCAGCTGAGTCTAATAAATCTCTCTCTAGAGGTAAGAGACCTTCATGGAAGTATTGGATCAGTAACGTATCCGGAATCTGATGGTGGGGACAGCTAGAGCATAGCATTTTAAAACGCTCTAGATATTCATATAAGGACTCTCCAACCACTTGTCGACATCCACATATATCCTTCCTGATAGACGAAGTGCGAGAAGCTGGGAAATACTTTTCCAAGAACAGTTTCTTCAATTGGTTCCATGAAGTAATGAATCCAGGAGGTAATCGAAGCAACCAATTTTTAGCATATCCTTCTAAAGAGAATGGGAAGGCACGCATCTTAATCTGATCTTCAGTCACACCAACAGGTTTCATAGCAGTGCAAACCATGTGAAACATCTTCAAGTGATTGTACGCTTCCTCACCTGAAAGGCCATTAAATTTTGGAAGTAAGTGAATCAATCCAGATTTCAATTCAAAATTTGCATTAATATCAGGATAATTGATACACCAATTCTGAAAATGCAAATCAGGTGAGACCAATTCTCTAATAGTCATAGCAGGATCAACAATATTAGCATTTGCATTTGCATTTGCATTTGCGTTTGCATTTACAATTGCATTTGCATTCGCATTAACATTAACATTCCCATCAGCATTAACAACAATATTATTAGCATCCATATTGACCTTAGAATCAGAAGAATCAACAATGGGTTCAACAGAGGAACTATTGCCTACAAAAGTACTAGCTCTAGTCCTTCTTCGTTGGTGAAGTGTCCTCTCAATCTCAGGATCAAATTCAAACAATTTTTCAGAAGAGGATCGGGTCATGCAATAAACAACTACCTAAGAAGTTGCCTAAAAACTCAAACCTAAAGCCTAACCGCTGCTCCCCGGCAACGGCGCCAAAATTGATGCGTGCTTCTGTCGCTAAAGCAATCAATTAAACTAGGTCCTAAATTATTATGCAGTTTAGGGTCAACCTAGGTCATTCTCCCAAGGAGCAAGCTATGGGTTTTCTTTAGGATTGATTTTTAAGTAACAAAAGATGCAATAGAATGGACCTAAACTAAAATGCAAGACTCTACTACCTAAATGCAAATGACTCTAAAATCTATATGAGAAAGAAACTAACCTAAATAAATTGGAATGCAATCTTCGGGGGGTTTTTTATGAAAAATGAATTAAATTGCTAAGCAAAGAAAATAATCAAAAGCAAGACAATCAACAGGGATTTGGTTCAGTTATGATAATGAAGGGGACAACTTAGGATTCACATGGATTTAGCTTTCTTAGCCATTCAATTGATTAGACCCAAGGGAGATTCATGAAAAGTGGAATTAATAGATTTAATCACCTAATCAAGACATGGGAAACCCTCATGCTCAATAACACCTAATCCACTAGAAAACTCATAATGGAAAAATGCTGGTTAATTAAATCTATTAAAAACCAATCACAATTGCTTAAGATAGTTTGGAAATTATGTTTACAATTGCATAATTAAACAATTCGACAATTAATCACCTAATTAAACAATCAAGAGATTAAACCCAAATTGACAATTAAATTAATAATGAAAACTCGATTAATAATTTAATTGACACTCAAAAGTTTGCAAACAAAAATCCCAATAATCATTTAAGAACAAAGCAAATCCAAAATATCAATTTAATCCAAATAAAAAATAAGTCTACAATCTAAAACTAGATTGTTCTCAGTTATTACAACTCAAAATCATTTAAAACTAAATAATCTTAAGTCTTGAATCAAAAAGATAAAAGAAAGACACTCCCTTGTAATCTTCAAGTGTAAGCTCCTAGGCTCTAGCTTCCTCCATGCTCCTCCTAAGTTGCCTCCCAAGAGAATTAAGCTGCCATGGATTTCATTCTACCTCTAAACTCCGAACACGAAGTCACAGCCATCAAAGGAGAAACAAAGTTGATGCTTGATAAATGGCCGTGGGTCCCGCGTGAAGAAACAATAGCAATTGAATGAGTCCAAGCTCTCCTGGTGTACGTCTCAGCAGCTCCAGCGTCAGTCCGTCCGAGTCTTCAGCAGCGTCCCTCGTCTCAGCGTTCAGTTCGTATTTCTCAGCGTCTCTGCGTATATCCGTCAGCCTCCCTCTCCAGCAGCGTCCCCCCGTCTCCGCGTCTCAGTCAGTTAGGTTAATTAAAAGGGAGCAGAAGAGAGTCTTTTGGGTATTAATTTGGGCCTATTAAAATTCCAAAAACCCAATAAAATTCCACCATTGGATTCTTTTTGAGTTTCTAAGAAAAGTTCTGCACCGTAGGATCTTTTAATCTGCTTTTCCTTACTCTGCAAGAATCAAATAAAATCGTGATTTATCATATAATTGGAAATATTTTTCAATCACAATATAACAATTAAGACATTAACTTTTTGAGCCCAATAATATCATAATCAATTCAGATTTATATTATTTCTCAAAATTGGCTAATTATCCAAATATTATCTAATAAATCCAAATTAGCCTAAAATAATCTCTAAAATAAATGAATAAGGTGGGATAAAATATAATAAATTTGGGATTTATCAGCTTGATCTAAGATTCCTTTGTTTACCTTATAGGATCTTCCTAAACTTTCTAGTTATTACCATGTCATGTTGTAGAACTTTGAGATGAGATAACTGAAGAAAAGAATTTTCATTTGTCCAGTAAAGATCCTGGTTATATAAAATGACTAGGAGATTCAGGTGCTCATGGTGATGCAGAGGTATGCAATGTTATCACATGAAACCCCTATTGTCTATTAAAAAGGTTGTTTCAAATTCTGATGATCATGTTTCAGTAGTTTGTGCCAGAGTCAGGTTTTAACAAGAGATAGCCTTCATATACAATTATATTTCATATCTTATATGAGCATAACGACTATAAGGTAGGAAAGTTGTGATGTTATTTACAATTAGATTATATTTTACATATTGTGATATAGATAACATCTAGTTGCAAGGTTCTTGACTGCATTTGATTTGAACATTAAATGGATTTGACCATGCATGATAGTTGAGATCTGTTCCTTTCAGACAAACTTGCAGTTATATCAATTGTAAGAACTTTTGCTACGTTTCTAGGCACCCTTATTTAGCAGTGGTTCTGGACTTCAGTTAGTCATGGGTATTGGACTGTCTTGTTCAACTTCATTAATTAATAATTGAGAATTTAGACTCTGCACATTAGTTTTATTTGTGGTTAGCCTTCAGCAGCTTTGTGTGTTTTCACTTGCAAATATGATTTGAGCCTCTACCTTGAATATTGTAGATGCCTAATTTGATTATTGCATCGTTTCTTAAGCTGTTTTGTTAAAAATCACTAACTTTACCTAATTCTGAAATTCTTAAGCCTTCTCCCTATTTGATAGGATGTGAGTTTAGTCTCCTCCTAAGGTCAACTTAGCTTGTACATGTGAAATTCTTAAGCCTTCTCCCTATTCAGTTGTGTGCAATTGATCTTCCATGATGTGCAAAGGATCTTTCGTGTGTGTGCAATGATCATCTACAATATGTGCAAAGGATCTTCCATTATTTGTCAAAGATTTTCTAATATGTCCAATTGATCTTCCACATGTGCAACGTGTCTTCCATGATAAGCAAAAGCTGTTCCATCTGTGACCATTCCCATGTGAGGAAAGGATCGAGCCATTGTGCCAACGCTCTTCCATGATGTGCAATGAATACACCCTTATGCGCAAAGAATCTTCCAAATTCAGAATATCTAATGAACTCAATAAGATTTACTATTTCCTTACTCACACACACAACAATACACAAAACTGAGGTCAACAACCAATACACAAATCATCACCTCTACCAAAAACTGAAAATGAAGACAGGCTTCAGAGTGATCGACGGACTCCACAATGATCGACAGCCACAACAAAAGACGCATACCACCGTACTCCGCTGAACAAGAGAGCTGAACAAGCCACTATGATATAAGCAATTAATCGTTTGCTTCTTCCTATAGTGTAAGCTTACTAAGGACTTTTTTGTCTTTCTATGTTCAATATTAATAACAGTTCAGTACCTTGTGTTTCAAGGTTGCAAATAGCAATTAATTTCCCTATTTGGTATTTACTAGCAATTTTCCCCAAAATAAATCAGCTAAGAAATAAAAGATAATAAATAAATTATGAAACCATTGAGAGATAAAGTGAGGGCAAATATTCTCAAACTTAAGGCCCATTTGGTATGCGGAAGAGGTGGGAAGGGAGGGAAAGATGAGCAAGTTCCCTTATTTAGTACACTTTTAATATCCAATCATCCCGGGAACTCAAGTTTCTAGGCCTACCAACTTTCCTTTAAATGTGGGAAAATGAGATCTCGCCAAAATTGGTGGTAACCTATCTTCCTTAGCATGAAGAAAGATTTGAAAGACAGATATGCACCTAAAAAATTTAAATTAAAATGTGGGGAATTAATAATTATAATTTATTTAAATTATAATTTATATTTTATTCATTTTATTTAATTTTTAAATTATTGTACTAATAATTATTTAATAAATGAATTGAAATATAAATTTGATTAATAGATAATTATTAATTTATTTTGAGGGTAAAACGGGTATTTCCCTTTTCTTTCCCAAGTGCCACCCCTCAATTTTCTTCATGCCAAATAATTCATCTTCCATCAACCCATATTCCTTCAACCAATCTTCCCTTCCCTTCACTAAGTTCCCTTCCCTCCTCAAATTTTCCTTATACCAAATGGGCTGTTAATGTGGACCTATCTCCTAGTAAATCAGAAATGTAAAGCTGTGAAGGCTCATAAAAGGCAAGACAAAATAAGCCATCAACATAGAAACAAAATTGAGTTTCCATAGTCTATACCACTGTTACTATGTGCTTCAGCTCTAATAAACAGTGAATTAAGAGAACCTTAGAATTACTAGAAAGCCTACGATGCATTTCATATTTGTTTACATTATCCCTCAAATGCACAGCTCGAGCATGGTTAAAAATCCCACTTTTCATCATCTTATAAAATTCAAACTTCCACCATCAATGATAGAGAAGAAACTTTAGCTATTCCTGATAGAGACGAAAACTAGGAGGAGGACCTCCTTCAACAAAACCCTCCAATCCATGTTCTTGTCTCCAGCACAAATTTATACTCATGACATATAGTTTTCATAATACATTCAAAGCATGTCTTGCCTTTTTAATGAAAGACAAGCTATTACTGCCCCTTTTTCAGATGCAGTCAGAAACAAAATGGAAGGGAGAATGAAAAACCAGAGGTCTTGCACACCGGACATTCTCTTGCTCTTATATCAAGGAAACAGTGCATCAACATGGAACAAAAGAGTGATTTGCTACCATAAACATTTTTCCAAGTCATACATTCTGTTGCAAGCAAAGCCAGAACTTTTGAAATTTGCTAGGGTTATTTGTCAATAAGTGGCCCAACACAATTATCAAATTAAACTAGGAATGCACAATATCTCACTAAGTGGCTTATGGGAAGAATTGGTCTCAGACAGAACACAATGCCGTCAAGAAATCCTTGTAGCCACTAAATGGGATAAGGTTTTTGCTACTATTGATATCTTAGCTAAACTTGCATGCCAAAACAAATTACTCTCAGGGATACCTGATACGATCAAGTTATGAAATCATCATCAAGTGATTTTGGCTATACCATCATCACAACAGAAACATATGATACTTGACTAACTGTACATAAACTCTAAAAAAGTCACCCAACATAAGCTAAAATTCATCGGTCTACTGACTGCCGCTGTTTTCCATCACCCTGACTTGGGCACATTACAAAAAATTTTCACCTTACAACTCAAAAACTTTGCTCCTCTTGCAAATTTCAGCATCTTAGCTTTACTTGTAACCAGATATGAGCGTATGTACACATACGGTTAAAATTCAGACTTCTAAACTCATTATCAGCATGGGTTTCAGTATATGATATAGTTTTATGAGGAACTTATTGCTGTACGGAACCCCTTTAATATCTCAAGGCAACCACCAAAGAACAATTTCAATCTTGGCTAATACTAGCATTAACATCAAGTTGTTCTATATTGAACGGGCACCTGAAAAAAATTCAAAAAAACAACAATTATACATTAGGCTATATGCTTGAAAAACCAGTCAATTAATTGTGACAATTCACTCCAAGATATACAAGCCTTTGCTAACCACTTGTGCCAGCTAAACATGAATATTCGTGGAACATGAATTTGAGCTACAGTATCTAACCTTGTTTTATTTCTTCAACGGGCCTTTATCAATCATTATACAGAGAAGCTTAACCGCCTTGTCATTCTCATTGTTTTCAAGAAGACACAGAATAATAATTTCGAAAGTCACGGAATTAGGGAGGCAATTGTTCTCTTCCATTCTATCAAGCAAGGACTTGGCTTCAAGAAGCAAACCCTGTTTACAAAATCCAAGAATCATAGCAGTATATATATATGGACATCTAGATGATAACCCTTGGCCAAAAGATACCTAAAAATCTCCCACGCATCATTTAATCTACCACCTTTGCACAAACCATCAATAAGTATAGTGTAGGTCTTCATGTTAGGCTGAAACCTTTCATTGACAATTTGCCTAAATAATGCAATTGCCTTGTCAAGATGGCCCATTTTGCAATATGCATCTAACAAGATATTGTAAGTAATTATGTCAGGGAGAATACGCCTATCATGCATCTCATAAATAATATTTTGTGCGCATGATCTTCTTTGTGATTTGAGCAAGCCATCAATAACAGAACTATAAGTTACAACATCAGGAACCAAATTTCTATAACGCAATTCCTTAAAGAGATCCATGGCTTCGTCCACCATTTTCATTTTAAAGTATGCATTGATCAAAATATTATAACAAAAAAGGTCATGGCTGCACTGGCGGTCCAGGTGGCTGCAGAGCATCGAGTTGGCTTACTAGTTGGTTAGAAATACTGCAACCAAATAACATTGTTTAGAACCATGTAACGCATAGAATGTCCTTTTTGGGTAGAATACAAGTCAATCATTCTATCAAAATGAAGAAAAATGGCGCCTTGATCTTTTACAAACAGAGTAGAGACAAAGAAAATAAAACAATATTTAATATTAAACCACAGTGAAAATCAACCGCTTTTAGGCCACAGACCATCAATTGAAATTCTAAATATAAAATGAAGAGTTTAATGTTGAGGTTCATGTCTTCAACATTGTCCCAACTGCAACGTTCAACATCTTCGAGCTATACCCTAAACACCCAATTCACCAAACCAAGAAAGATTTGGGTCAGACAGTGGAGGAGGAGAGGGATCAAATGGGAGAAAGAGGAAGGTGTGGTGTTCGGAATTTGGCCAGCAAAGTGTTCTGTGAGCATTATGGGAAGACAGTGAAGAAGAGAGAAAGGGGGAGGGAAAAATAGCGGGAAGGCCGAGAATGAAGTGTGAAGGAGGGGAGAGGAGAGATGTAGAGGCTGGGAATTAGGATGAGATAAGGGCATTTAACTCTTTTCAGCCAAACTTTGATATCCCATATTCCTACCTCTGTAAAAATCAGTCATTTTCCATATTCATATGACCTTTTAGAGATTCTGAAGTTCACAAGATATTTTCAGGGGATTTTCCCTATATTTTTTGTAGGAATAGAGAGAGGGTATAAAATGACAGTGCAAAGCACAATATTAAACCGCATGGCATGATGGCATCCAAAACCCAAGGAGGAAGGGAAGATGCTACAATGTCAAGTATTCCTAACATAATGGCTGGATAAATGCATTTATATGTTTCAATTTCCATACAATAAATAAAATTTCTTTGACAGGAAGGAAAAGAAAATCTAGGCCTTTCTTCTTTAATCAACTAAACGCTGCCTCTGCTGAATCTTTTATATGGAACTAAGTTCTGTTTCAGAATAATACTGGCTACGCCAATCAAGCGAGACTAAAAAAAGCATCCCAAAGCTTAATGCTGATCAATCTCTTAGTAAATCAGAAAACTATAACTGTAAAGGACTAAAGGAGACGGTACCAAACATGCCTTTAACATAGAAACAGATATTTTCATATGTCTATACAACTATTACCATGTGCTTTAGCCTTCAGTGAGAGGTCAATTAAGAGAATACTAGAATTTCTAAGTATATATCCTACCATTTATATTTCATATTTCTTTTATAACCCTCACATGCACTGATCAAGAAAAGTTCAGTTACTTTTTCATCCTCTTACAACATTCTAACTTCCAGTATCATTGATAGAGAAGAAACTTGAGCTACTCCTCATAAAGAAGAAAACTAAGAGGAGGATCTTCATCATAAAAACACTCCGATCTGTGATCTTTTCTCCATCAAAAATTTATATCTAGACATTTAGTTTCATAATACTTTCACAGCATATCATGCTTCTTCAAAGAAAGACAAGCAAATTCCACCGTTTTTCAAAGGAAATAGAAAGGAAATGACAAAATCAGAGGTATTGCAAGCTGTCCCATCAAAAAGAGAAGTGCATAACCGTATAACAAGACAATAATTTAACACAATAAAACAAATTTCAGCACGTCAAACATTGTGTGATAGCAATCCAAATCGCTATGGGTTGATTTATTCCAGGAACAGGAAAAATAAGCGTCTTAGGATTAATTAGGAAATACTTAGCAATATTTATTATTTTTAATGATTTCAGCAATATTATTTTGGATATTATTTTAGATATTTCAGAATAAGTGGAATATCCACAAGTAGGATTTTAGATATTCTTTAGTATTTTAGGTTTAGATATTATTTTAGTATTTTTGACATTATTTAGATTTCCTAGTTTGAATTTTGAATTAGAATTTGATCTCTCTGTACTTCTATAAATAGGCCCTTTTGCCTACTCAATAAAGCATCGAATATTTAGAGAGTTTATTAAACACTTGGAGATCCTCCTGGGCTGTTTTAGAGAGATTAGTGAGATTCTTGCTATCCCTCTAACACAGAGTAATTGATTCTTTATTTTCTATTATTCCTATTCCTTCGATTTCCCTGTTCGTTCCTCATCAATTTGGCATCAGAGACCAAAACCGATCACCAATGGCCAAAATATGTTCGGCTCACGCGGTTCCCTCTTCCGATATCGACCCATCCTCGCAAGCATCTCCAGCACGAGAGACCGAACCGCATGCGACTTCCGCTGCTCATCTCGCGACCGAACCACATGCGACGTCCGCTGCTCATCTCGCCACCATCGCTATAAGACTCGAAGCTCTGGACGAATTGAAAGACAGAATCAACGCATTGGAAATCTCAGCATCTCGATCACACAGAAACAGGGGATGCTCGCGGCCAAACAGAAACCGAGGGGGGTCGCACGTCTCGGCTGAGAACAGTGACGATGACTCCGAGACTTCTAGGCGCAACATCCGAACCCCATACACCAAAATTGAGTTTCCTAAGTTCGATGGGGGGAGCGACCCACGCAGCTGGGTTCTGAAGGCTGAGAAATTTTTTCATTATTATGACACACCAGAGGATGATAAGGTTGATGTAGCAGCCATTTATCTAGAAGGTGATGCTCTAGATTTATTTTCATGGTTAAATTCGCAGCGGGCAATACTATACTGGGATGATTTGGTTAAGGCATTCCAAGAACAATTTGGACCACCAGAATATCTTAATCCCGATGAAAATCTGTGTAGCATCAAGCAAACTAGTTCTGTTCAAGACTATCGGAAGGAATGGGCAAAGAAGGTGGCACTGGTTGCCAATTGGCCAGAACACTGCCTTCTCGGCGTCTTCATGAACGGCCTCAAGGAAGAACTGCGTTCACACGTACGGATTCAGAAACCACGTAGTGTTTACAGAGCCGCTAGCCTCGCCTTAGAATTTGAGAAATAATTATCAGTTGCTCGCAGTACTAAGTTTGGCCCTTCAAATCGAAGCTTCACTACGTCATCGTCAACCACAGGGAAATATCCTGCACTGAATTATTCCTCGTCATCATTCCCCTCCGCAGGACGTACATCGGCTGTAGATCCTGAACGCCAAAGGCGACGCGACAAAGGTTTGTGTTTCCGGTGTGCAGAGCCTTTCCGACCAGGACATAGATGTAGCACCTCATTCTCATTAATGGAGGTGGACGACAATGGCAACCCCCTTCCTGAGTCTCTTGACCCAATAGTTGATTCTGAACTAGAGGAAACTGAGGAAACTGATGTTGCTTTTAATGTTATCTTGGGCACACCTTCGGCCTCCACTATGAAGATAAAGGGTTTTCTTCATTCTCAACAGGTACTATTGTTGGTGGACAGTGGATCCACCCACAATTTTATTTCCACTACCTTGATGCAGAAACTTGGTATTCCCACTAGCACTGTATCTTCCTTTGGTGTTCAAATTGGGGATGGCCGGGTTATTCGCTGCAATCAGGTTTGCCAGGACCTTGAGGTCTAACTCTCAGGGCTAACAATTAAACAGGACTTCTTCCCCTTCTCCTTGGCCGGGTCAGATTTAGTGTTGGGGATTAAATGGTTAGCATCACTCAACACAGTACAGGCAAATTGGAACGACATGTTCATGATTTTCTGGGTTGAGGGAAAGAAATACAAGTTGCAAGGAGAACTGCCAAAGGCTGGTCCTCAGGTTTGTCTCAAAAGCTTGGAGTTTCACCAGACAGAATCAGCAAAACGTGCAGCCTTAGATGTATCAGATATCCTTCAAAACTTTTCTGCTGTTTTTGAAGAGCCTACTACACTGCCACCTTCCCGTGGCCACTATCACATGATCTCTTTGCTACCAGGGGCTTCCCCACCAAATTTGAGGCCCTATCGCTATCCTCATTACCAAAAGGACGAGATTGAGTCTCAAGTTCGCTCCTTATTAGACCGAGGGTTCATCCGCCCTAGTTCTAGTCCATTTGCCAGTCCCGCCTTATTGGTGCGCAAGAAGGATGGCACTTGGCGATTGTGTGTGGATTATCGTCGTCTCAACAAAATTACGATTCCAGATAAGTACCCCATCCCTAACATTAATGAATTATTAGATGAACTGCACGGTGCTACATATTTTTCGAAGATTGATTTACGATCTGGGTATCATCAAATCCGGATATTACCTTTCGATATTCATAAAATGGCATTTAGAACCCACTCCGGTCATTATGAATTTGTGGTCATGCCGTTTGGTCTCACTAACGCCCCCGCAACATTCCAAGCTATCATGAATAATTTGTTTCGCCCTTACTTAAGGAAATTTGTGCTCGTCTTCTTTGACGACATTTTAATTTACAGTTCTTCTGCATATGATCATTTCCGACATCTCGAAATTATTTTTCAAATCCTACAACAACACTTTTTCTTCGCCAATGCTAAAAAGTGTTTTCTGGGGCAAACGAGGGTTGACTACTTGGGGCACATTGTTACTAGTAATGGCGTGGAAGTTGTCCCTGAGAAAATTAAGGCTGTTGCTCATTGGCCTACTCCACAATCAGTGAAAGACTTGCGCGGTTTTTTAGGACTCACCGGCTATTATCGGAGGTTTGTAAAGAACTATGGCCTCATTGCGCGACCTCTAACCGATTTAACCAAAAAGGGTGCCTTTCAGTGGTCGGATGCGGCCCAAACAGCTTTTGAGGAACTTAAAATAGCTCTTACTACCACTCTGGTTCTTCACTTACCAGACTTTCGACAACCTTTTACAGTTGAATGTGACGCCTCTGGGAACGGTATTGGGGCTGTACTAATGCAAGATAACCATTCTGTAGCATATTTTAGCAAAGGATTCTCCTTCTCAAATCGTTACAAATCAGCTTATGACAGGGAGTTACTTGCCTTGGTCCTTTCACTCCAAAAATGGCGTCACTACTTATTGGGTAACCATTTTTTCGTACAAACCGACCATCACAGCCTGAAGCACTTGTTAGACCAAAAGATTGTGACTACTTCCCAACAACAACTCCTGGTCAAACTCCTTCCTTTTGATTTCACCATTTGTTATAAACCAGGACGAGAAAATGCAGCCGCTGACTCTTTGTCTCGACGGCCCCAGCAGGCAGAGTTTTTACACATGGTTATTCCTATGGCCCATGACCTAGATCAACTTCCGCAAGCACTATTGGAGGACCCTAACACAAGGGCAAGGATAGAGGAGTTACAGACCCACCCCGATCGACACTCTCTTTTTCACTTTGTGAATGATCGGTTATTCTACAAGACACATTTAGTCATACCCAATGTCGTCTCACTCAGAGAAAAATTGATGGCCGAAGCTCATGAAACGCCAACCGGGGGGCATGGAGGGTACCTCAAGACTCTGCGACGGTTAAATGACCAACTGTTTTGGCACGGGATGAAAAACGATGTCAAGCGCTATATCCAACGTTGTCACACTTGTCAGCAGAACAAATATCAAACATTAGCACCGGCAGGACTCTTGCAGCCACTTCCTATTCCAGAGCGCATTTGGGAGGACATTTCTCTTGATTTCATTACGGGGCTCCCTAAGTCCAAAGGCTTTGATGTGATTTTCGTGGTAGTGGATCGTCTCAGTAAATATAGCCACTTCATTGCCCTTACTCACCCTTATACCGCTAAAGCTGTCGCCGCCACTTTTTGCCAGGAAATTGTTCGCCTTCACGGCATACCACGTTCTATTGTCTCTGATAGAGACCTTCTTTTCCTCAGTCACTTCTGGCAGGAGTTATTTCGTTTAAGTCAAACCCGCTTAAACATGAGCACCTCCTACCACCCACAAACAGACGGGCAAACTGAGGTCGTCAATCGATGCCTCGAGACTTACTTACGTTGCTTTGCACATGACCAACCTAAACAATGGAGTAAATTTCTTTGCTGGGCAGAATTTTCTTTCAACACAGGGTTCCATGTGGCTGCTAATACTTCTCCATTTAAATTGGTTTATGGTCGTGATCCCCCGCCTCTCCTCCCTTATATCAAAGGTGAAACAAAGGTTGCTGACTTAGAAGAACAGCTGGAAACACGTGACTCCATGTTACGAGTTTTAAAAGGGAACCTCCTTAAAGCTCAACACCGGATGAAGCTACATGCCGATCAACATCGCCGGGACCTTGAGTTTAACCCAGGGGACGCTGTTTGGCTACGCATTCAACCATATCGACAACGTTCATTGGCGCGATCAAAGTTTTAGAAACTATCTCCACGTTTCTTCGGACCCTTTACGGTGACCAGACGTATTGGCAAGGTCGCTTATGAACTTGCCCTGCCGCCGACTGCCAAAATCCATCCTGTCTTCCATGTTTCCCTTCTCCGTCCTGCCTATGGTCAGCAAGCTCCTACTCCTCCGCCTCCTCTGCCTCTCTCAGCTGATATGGAGCTCATCCTGCACCCTTCCGAGGTATTACAGCATTGCTGGACACCAGATCACAGATTGGACATACTTGTGGCATGGGAGAACCGCCCTTTGGAGGAAGCTACTTGGGAGGAATATGATCTCGTTGCCGAACAATTTCCTCAATTTCGCCTTGAGGACAAGTCGACTTTCCAAGGGGGAAGATATGATAGCAATCCAAATCGCTATGGGTTGATTTATTCCAGGAAAAATAAGCGTCTTAGGATTAATTAGGAAATACTTAGCAATATTTATTATTTTTAATGATTTCAGCAATATTATTTTGGATATTATTTTAGATATTTCAGAATAAGTGGAATATCCACAAGTAGGATTTTAGATATTCTTTAGTATTTTAGATTTAGATATTATTTTAGTATTTTTGATATTATTTAGATTTCCTAGTTTGAATTTTGAATTAGAATTTGATCTCTCTGTACTTCTATAAATAGGCCCTTTTGCCTACTCAATAAAGCATCGAATATTTAGAGAGTTTATTAAACACTTGGAGATCCTCCTGGGCTGTTTTAGAGAGATTAGTGAGATTCTTGCTATCCCTCTAACACAGAGTAATTGATTCTTTATTTTCTATTATTCCTATTCCTTCGATTTCCCTGTTCGTTCCTCATCATTGTGTTGCTAGCCAGGCCAAGACTTATATTTTCTCTCAAAAGACAACTACATATGTATTTGAAATTTGCAAGAATTCTTTGTTAACACAATAGTCAAATCAATGCACAACATCTCAGCTAAACTTACATGCCAGAAACAATTACTTCCACTGATGTATATGATACTTGATCACATTATCACATGGTAACAGCAGATAACCTCTGAAAAAGTCAACCACACTACCATCTAAAATTCCTCATCAGTCTACTGAGTGCGGCTGTTTTTCATTTCCCCAACTGATCCAGGAATTTTTACCTTAAACTCAAGAAACCTGCTCATCTTGCAATTTCCAACATCTGAGCTTTATTTATAACTAAATGTCAGCCTATGTACTCATATGACTGAAATTCAAGTACATGCATAGTTTTCCTAAAATTTGACGGTTGATCACAAAAAAACCTTTGGTTAAGATCATAAAGAAAGCACTAAAGAACTATTTCAATCTGGCATATACATGCCATAGTGGTGTGAAATTCAAAATGTACTATACTAAGCATGCTTGTAAAAACAATTCATTACAGTGATAATCATACACCAAACTATATTCTTGTCAAACAAGTCAGTTAGATGAGTAAATTCACCAAAAAATATACCACCTGAATTTGAGCTACAGTACTTCGCCCTGTTTTCTTTCTTCAACAGGCCTCTATCAGTCATTCCACAGTGAATCCGCCATATTATTATTTTCTCTGCATATAACTTGAAAGTCAGCTTTCCAACTCCACTTGAACATATTTTTAATCTCTAAGATCACTTCCCAATCCTCATGTGTCTATGTAACCCTGTTCATAATTAACCAAACGGCTTCAGTAGAATCATATTTTAGAATTATATTCCTTTTCCCTCTATCCCATACTCGCTTAAGTCCCATGAGACGCCCCACAGTTCATCTGTGAGGTGATCTCCATTCTCCAATCTGAACATAAAATCTTCAAGACGGGAATTATCACGTGATCGTAAAATACCACCACATACAGCCTTCTTATATCTAAGAGAGTATGCTTCATCAACCTCTACAATGAAGGTCACATTTATAGTCTGAGGTTCAAGTTTAGTCACTTGCCGGTGGTGCACGCGGATACTGGTTTCACAGAGTTTGTTTGATGAGCGTGTCACACAGTCCAGGATTGCACCAGCTCTGGTGAGGACAGTATTTAACTTAGTTTCAATGTTAGAATGAACATAATATTTCAAAAAATATTTCATGGTATAAAAATTTTATAAGGATTATTCTTTACAGTGCAACAAACTAACCATTTTAGAAGGGAGATACCTGTGATACACATAAAATTATGAATATATGTTCAAAAAATTTAAACCTGAAAAAGTAATATTAAAAAAAATCAAGTTTTAAAGAAGAATATTATAATAATAAAACCATATTAATTTCAATTACCTGGCCATGGACTCAATCGTTTATTAGTCCCTCAAGTCTCTTTTAAGAGTGAAATTATAAGTTTGAACCTTCTTTGGATTTAAAATTTTCAACTCCCTATAGATATAACAAGTGCGTGAGTTATGGCAAAATTAAAAAAAAAAAAATCAAATACCCTAAACATAGTGCATGGGTGAATGCATTCACAAGTTTTAATTTCCATACAGTAAACAATAATTTATTTGGCAAGAAGAAAAAAAAATCTGGTAGTCTTGTTTTAATTTATTTGCTTCAGAAGAATACAGACTACGCCAATCGGCAGCTCAAAGAGCAGAAAAGAATGATGTACACAAATTTTGCCATTAAATCCATTTAACATAGAAACAAACATTTTCCTGAGTCTATGCTAGTATTACTATGTGCTTTAGCCTTTAGAGAAAGGTCAATTAAGAGAAAAATAGGATTGCTATGTATATTTTTGATATTTCTGTTATAAACCCTCAACTGAACTGAACTAGAATGGTTAAAAAAAAAACTTTTTCATCCACTTATAAAATTTTTAATTCTCCTGTATCATTGATAGAGAAGAAAGATGAGCTATTCATGATAGAGAAGAAAACTAAAAGGAGGACCTTCATCAACAAAACACTCCAATCTATGATCTTTTTTTCCATAAAAAATTTATACTTAAACATTTAGCTTTTATAATACTTCCAAAGCATATCTGGCTTCTTAGAAAAAAGACACGCCATCTCCACCCTTTTTTCTAAAAGAATTAGAAAGGAAATGGCAGGACCAGAGGTATTGCATGCCATCGCATCAAAACAAAAAGTGCATCACCATGGAACAAAACAATAATTTACCACTATAAAACAAATTTCAGCAAGTCCAACATTAAGCCGCAAGCCAGGTCAACACTTGTGTATTCTCACCACAAAAAAAAAAAAAAAAATTGCATGTATTTGAAATTCGCAAGACTTATTTGTCAATAAGTTGCTGAGCATATTTATCAAATTACTCCTCAGTAATGCACAACATCTCAGCTATACTTGCATGCCAAAACAACTGATTTTAGTGATACCTGATGCAATCATACTTCACAATCATCATCAACTGATTTTGGCCCTACCATCATCCTAATCAAAACATAAGATACTCAACCAGATAGTGTTACAGAATTGTAATTCAGACAGAGGAACGAGAGAGAGACAGAGAGGGAACTTAGAGGGAAGAGAGAACAGACGGGATAGAGAGAAAATAGAGGGATTAGAGACTGGACAGACAACTGTATTGTTCACATCATCTGAATTACAAGAAGGCATATATAGGCAGTGACTCCAACGGCTATAATCCTAACTAACTAACTAATTCTTAGACTAACTAACTCTTAAGACTCTCCTAACTGTCATTCATCATCATCACCACCACTTAACTTATACATGTTACTTCTTGTTCTATACCACTACTACTACATGGAATTTTCACCTCAACACATGAAACCTAATCCTTTTGCACTTTCAACATCTCAGCTTTATTTCTAATTAAATGTCAGCAGCCTATGCACACTCAAGTATATGAGAGAGTTTTCCAAGTGATTGATCATTGATCGCTAAACATCCCCAGTTTAAGATCATAAAGAAAGCACTAGGGTATAATTTAAATTTTGGCAGATGAAAGCCACGATGGTGTAAACTTCAAGTTTGTTCAATACTGAATACGATCGTAACCAATTTCACAACTATGACGATCATGCATCAAACTATATGCATGCAAAACCACTAAATTAACTCCTGCTAGCGAAACATTAACATATGTCCAACTTGAATTTGAGTTATAGCATGTCACTTTGTTTTAATTCTTCAACAGGTCTCTTTCAATCATTCTACATAGAAGCTTCACTGCCTTGTCTTTCTCATTGTTTTCAAGAAGATATCAAATAATAATTTCAAAAGTTATGGAATTAGGCAAGCAATTGTTCTCTTCCATCCTATCAAGCAAGGCCTTGGCTTCATCAAGCAAACCTTGTTTTCACAAACCATAAATAATATCTTGTGCGCATGATATTCTTTGTGATTTGAGCAAGCCATCAATAACAGAACTACAAGTTACAACATCATAAACCAAATTTTTGCAATGCAATTCCTTAAAGAGATCCATGGCTTCGTCCACCATTTTCATTTTAAAGTATGCATTGATCACAATATTATAACTAAAAAGGTCAGGTGCCAAACCTTTTTTAATCATCCTATTAAAAACTTCCTTAGCCTCAATGATATAATTAGTCAGACAATGTCCATCCATTAAAGCATTATACGTAAGAACATCAAGTCTCTGATCACTCTTCACCATCCAAGCGAATACAGCTTGAGCTTCAATAACCCTTCCATCTTTACATAAGGCATCAACTAGGATGTTAAAGGTATAAACATTCAGGTGAATGTCTGTCGATATCATTTCACCAAGTACTTTATTTGCTTGTTTCCACTGATCCATCCTACAGAAGCCATGGATTAGAATATTATAAGTAACAACATCTGGAGATACCCCACGATGAATCATTTCAAAATACAACTTGTGCGCATCATTGACAAGCCCATCTTTACAAAGTGCATCAATGATTGTGTTGTAAATAACAACATCCGCCTTGACTAACTTTTTTTCCATCTTTTGCAACAATTTAATGGCAGATTTTGTTTTTCCCATCTTACATAGCCCATTGATTAACGTGCCATAAGTGACTTCATTCAACTGAAAACCTTTGGCCACTATGTCATCATAGAAATCCAGAGCTTCGCCAACCTTCTGATTAAAACAGAGTCCTTTTACTAGCGTATTCAAAGTTACCCTGCTTGGTTGATAGGCCATTTTGAAAATTTTCCCCAACATAGAGAAAGCAAAACCCACGTGACACAAATGGCAGTGGCAATTGGTCAAGATGTTCATTGTGGATAGATCTGGCATAAATCCCTTCAACTCTGGCTTGGGCAAAAAGTGAAATGGCAGAAGCATAACGTTTGGACATAGCAATAGACCATAAAAGCTGATTAGTTTGGCGTATAGAAGCTGGGGGACGCTGATTGGTGATAATACTGAGTGAAGCAACAGCGTCGCTGATGCTTTTGGGATTTGAGAAAAGGGAATGAAGAAAGTGCGAAGTAGAAAAAAGAGTAAAATTGTAGAAGGAGTACCTTACGGCAGAGGAAGAAAGTATTTTGGCTTACGATTAGAAGAGGAACGTCTCCGGTGAAGCACAAACAGGCAAACCCCTAAAAATGAGGTAATTCCGTAAGCCTGGGAATCAAATAGGAGGCGGCAAAATGAGTTATATTAGTTAACGTGATATTTATATTTTAAAATACTTTAATTATTTTTATTAATTCTTTCTTTCACTTATCTTCTTGATTACTATTGAAGAAGTATTAACGGGGAGAAATGAGAAAAAGATTGATAAATATAAAAAATATCTTATATTTAACATCAAAATCAACCACTCAAATATGTGACCAAACCAAGCATTTCCTATTTCTTTTCAAAATAAATTTGTCCTTGTCATTTTACTTAATTTTTAATTATGTCCCCTATAATTTTTTATATTGAGAACTTATGGTTTTCTCAATTATTCTTGGAATGAAGGTCGGCTCTAATCTTCAAGGTCGACTCTTCACGGGCTCAAGCCTAAACGAGTTAGGACATATTTGAGAAAGCGTTGGAAAATCACGTTCACGCAAGTCGAGATAAAAATTCTCTTACAAGCTTACCTCGTATACTGTAAATCATATTGGAAAAGTAGCTTCTACCTCTAATCCAAATAGGTATTTAGTATTTTTAGGCCTGACTTTTGTAAAACATCCCAATTATGAAACATGGCACTTGTTATCCATGTTATTTTGTTAAGGTGCAAATTTGCCCCAAAAGTTTTAAATCTAATTTTGGAAAAAGAAAAAGGTTAAAAGCCATTTTTACCCCAGAAGTATTCACTTTGAGCCAATTTTACTTCAGAAGTTTTTTCAAGGCGAAATTTTGCCCTTACCGTTAGTTGACCATTAGTTAACCCATTTTCTGGCAAATGCGCTCATAAGTTGAAACTTCCATGCCATTTTGTTGTTCATGTCATTTTTGTTAAGTTGTAAATTTACCCTACAAGTTTTGAGTTAGGAGTAAATTTACCCATAATTTTATCAACTAACGACAAAGGCAAAATTGCTCCAAATTTGACATTTCCGAGGCAAAATTGGGCCTTAAAAAATTTCCGGAGCAAAATTGACCCCAAGTGAATACTTTTAGGGCAAAAATGGCCTTTAGCAAAAAAAATGAAATAGATGACCATGGACTTACAGGGCAAATTTACACCTTAACAAAAATAATATGAATAATATATAGACTGTCAGCTCAGCATATTTGATCAACTAATAGTCAAAATTAACTTAGATAACGGCTAAGGCAAAATTGCCTCCCCTTTTGACACTTCCAAAACAAAATTTCTCCTAAAAAACTTTCAAGATAAAATTACCCTTAACCCATATATATTTACCCATGTCAATAAAAAACTAGTATTGAAATTCATACAAAATATTTTATTGTTGGGGAAAAAAGATGTGTTAATTGATTGATCTGAATACTACCTTTGCTGAACCAAGTTTTGCTTCAGAAAAATACTTAATTTCACCAATCAACAGTTGAGAGAGTAGAAGAGAATGATGTACAAACTCCTCTCAATTTTTAAAATTCCTTTTCATTCATCAAAATATTAGTATGAGGCTTACAAATATACAAGCACTGAGTTGAATGCTTCTTTCTACTACCTCTTGTTCTTGATATAAGAGCCAATTGACTTTTTTTTTTTTTAGAAATTAATGAAGCTAAATAAATTACATTTAAATATTTATATTTATAGTTTTTCTTCAAACAAATTTGACTGACTTATAAATTAATATATAATATAATGATACACAACATATGCTAGGATTAAATAATTTATTCAGCTTTCTTAATATCTTAAAAAAATCAATTATCTCTTATATTAAGAATTAGAAGAAGTATACAAAAATCAGCGAAGGCAATGACTTGGAGGTAGAGAACAGATGCAATACATTAAACGAAGTGATGCCAACAGTTGAAGTGATGGCAACAAACTTCGCCATTCAACCAAAAAAATCAGCTAAGAAATAAAAGATAATAAATAAATTTTGAAACCATCAATATATCAATAAATACTATTTTGTTAAGCTCTCACGTAAAGTTATTGTTCATAAGCAAACCCATCCCCACTAGGCTCCGTGCTAGCCGTTCCTACTTAAAATTTGCAATTGCCTACGTGTTTGGAATGCCTTGAGGAGGAGACTCTTTTACACGCCATATTGTCATTTGAATGGGGAGGAAGGTAGTTTTGCACTTTTGCTCCTTCTTGACTGGCAGTAGTTTTTGAAATTCAAAAGTCAAACAACCTGTCCATCTTTCCTTATTTCCCATAATTTCATTTCATATCCCAAAAACCCCATCTTTCCTCTCCCTTACTTTCTCTTCATCTGTATCTGGAAAGTCGATGGAGAAGCACATAGGTAGAAGGAAGGAATGATCCGGTGGGGAGATCTAGCAACCACAACGGTGGAGAAGCAAGAATGCCAGAGAAGCAATCATGAGGGCAATGGGGAAGTAGAGATGAGATGAACCGAGTATGAGCTTTGAATACTCAAATCTTGGATTTATTGCTTTTTTTAGATCTGGGCAACCATTCTTTATCGAATTAATGAGACAAGGACTTTATTTGGATTTTCAGTTAGGTAACACAATCTTAATAATTATCCATTATGTTCTTTTTTTCCCGTTTCATTTTCCTGTATCTTTACCCCACTTCTCCTTCTTGTTTCATAGCACAATGGTGAGGAGATTTTGTTGGTGACCACGGTGGCAGGCAAGAAGCAACGGCGAGGAAGTATTATTGATGCTTTTTCTTTGCAATGGACTCTCTTCCTTGTGTTGCCCCTGAAACGCATGCCCTATTACCACAACGGTCCGTCGGGGAAGTTTTCTAGACCTTTTTCAAAAAAGAACTCAACTTCCTCAAGTTCATGAAAAAGGTTGGTAATCTTGCACATTTTTTTCCTTCTTTTCTTTTTTCTCCCCTTCCTCCTCTTTGTATTTTCTTCTTTGATTCAGACTTCCCCTTTCTTGCTTTTTGAACTGTATCATTCTGCTTGGAAGATGAATGATTCTGGTCTTATTATTTTTATAGATGAAAGGTATTGAAATTTGTGTTCCTTTTTTTATTGGTTTAAAAATTTTGGTCCCTTTATATTTGAAAGTGAGAGACACAACACTTCCTATTTAATGTTTAACCGTTCTAAAATGCTAGAAAGAGGCATGAATTAATAAATATTAATATCTTCTTTGAAAAAGTTTCAGCCTTTCATAAAGGAAATGGGGTGCCTATGTTTCCTCTTGATTCAAACAAAAACAACAATGATATAGTTTGAAGTGCATGTGAATCATTATATGCCTATGTTTCCTCCTCTGTTTCCATGCTTGATGCCATATATTGCTAAGTTGCAGGTGTCTAGATAAGAAGCATTACATATCACAAAAGTTGTGTTTATCCTCAAGCAGTTATGACTTACTATTGGTGAGTTGTTTCAAAATTCGGATGCATGGATGACTGAATATTTATGGGATTTGTGTGCTTTTTTTTAACTTCTATTTTAGTTGAAGAATATGGATATATTTATCTGATTGGAATTTCTTCAATGTTATTAGAGGTCTAAATGTCTGATGTAACTTTGATAAAATGGTTTTAGAATTTTAAAAACTTTAGCCATTCCTCTTTAATGAAAACATGAAAAATGTGAACGCATACAATCTGTTTATTTGTTGTTTCTTAAAGTTGGTCCCAAATGCAAGAAATTTCTCAAATGAGCACCTAGAAGACCAAGCAAACAAAAACAATCTACATGTTTTCCTCTGTATCATGCATGATCTACACAAATGCAGCAAATATGTATTAGGATATATTTAGAATAAAAGGCAATAATACCTTTACAAGTAGGAAAACTTATTATGACCTCACTATCAATGCAATATTTATGTGTGCTAATCTAGAATTCTAATATGATCAACAACAATTTATGTAGGAAGTAATGGTGTAGCAAATGCTATACCTGCTGTTCCTATTGAAAATATTACACTGAATGTTGAAATAAGGCTGAAAATTCAAAGTTTAATATGTTTTACTTGCCTATTGTTTATTGCATTCTTTTGTGGAGTGGGCTAATGACCTGTTGTGCAAAATCTCTTTTAGCAGGAGAAAGCAAAAAAGAGAAATGGACAAATGCCTTGAATAAAGCTAAAACATTTGAGGAAAATCATCAGTTTACTGACAATGCGTCTGCGAAGGCTGCTTCTTTTGGTAAGATGGTTGGTCTTAAAGAGAAATGGTCAGCTGGCATTTTTGTACTTAATTAGAAGTTCAAAAACATTCTTTGTGAGGTGTTACATTTAGGCACTCCAAATGGAATACCAAGGGTTTATTTATCAAGTTTCTTTTAGTTGCTATTTTGGTGGCGGTTGGTTTTGATTTTTACCTCATTGCTTTTATAATATCCTTTGTTCCTTATACAATTTTTTTCACTATATAGTATTGTTTTCTCTATTGATGTTAATAATATTCTTTATTATGATGTGTTGTTTCATTCTCACCTTGGACACTTCATTGATTTGTTAAATTTTTTAATCTTCTTAAGCTAGATCATGAGAATCTCACTGCATGTTTTGTTATTCAAAAGAAAAAGATAAACCAGATATTTTGTATTTATAGCCTCATTTATGAAAATTTTCAAACTGAAGCTATTTTATGTAAAGACAACATTGTGATGGAATAAAAGAGAGAAAGGTTAGGAATGGGTCTCTACTTTTTGACAAGTGCTCAAAAAAGGTGAGGATTATTTTTGTCAGTATTCTCAAGCTACATAAGCTAGGCCCAGGTTGGTTTCATAGTATTGAGTAGGGGTAGTCGTAAACTTCTATTTAATGATGCAGGAGCTGTGGTTGCTATAGAGTGTGATTATTAGGTAGCCCTGCAAGTTTCATGTTTAAGGAAACATTATGTATATGACATTATGAAAGCTAAAAGGAAAAATTCATTTGATAGAATAACTGAAATGGTGTTTTCAAGATATGATAAAATCATGTGTCAGCTTTAATTTAAACTTGGATACTTTATGTCAAGACTGATATACACTTATAGGGATGGTTGTGCTAACTAACTTTGTTGCTACTCCAAGGGTACTTAGGGACTAAAATTTAAGGAGACAAGGTGTGTTTGTAGAGCACTCTTATGTTTTAAAAGAAGGTGAAGCATTATGGCTTCACTTACCTATACATTGATTTTAAAGTTGGTGTTTTTTTATTCCCATTTTTCTTTAATTGTATTTTGTTGGCTTTTAGAGTATGTAACGTTATTTATTTGGTTGTAGTTTCAACGTAAGTCTGATGATCTAATAAGTATGGTTAAATATTTACTAAATAATTTACAGTTATTTCTCAATAGAAACTAAAAGTGGGAGAGGAACCTGGTGAGTGTGTATTCATTGTTATACCTTTTTAGTAATAAGAGTTTTCTGTAAGTAAAAAATGAAGAGCATTAATTTTTTTTTGCTTAAAAAAGTTTATGCAATTGTTCTGTTTGCTCCGCTCAGACATTTTATCACCGTCTGTTGTTTCAAACTCTGTTAATTTAGCATTTCAAACTTCGTAAATACATTATGAATAAAATTGGTTGACCACTAAAGACATATAAGGTGAGGGTAGATGACAAATTGACAATAAATGGAAGAATGTGAGGGAATGAGCTTCAATGCTCATACTTTGGAAGAGGAGAGTGAGCTCCTCCCACCTGGACGGTCCAGATTTAATTTTTTTAAAAAAAATATTTTAATGGATACAGACTCTAAAATAAAAATAATCTCTTGACTAATATTTTTTTCAAAAAATGATTTTTTTATTTAAAAATAATCAGTTTAAAAAAAATCAAAACTGCACTGTCCATATTTCATCTGGACGGCCCAGATGGGGACAAACACCAGGTACCTATTCGAAACTGGTTCTAGAATTTGGGGGGGGGACATTCCCCAAGTTTATTCTCTTCTTTGATAAGCCTTATTATGTTACTCCTATATTAAAAATGAACGAGTTATAAACAAAGAAAAGAGTTGGTTTTTTTCAGTACACGAGCTTTAGTGTATCAGTAAGTAAGGTCTCTCCGTTCAACACACGGGTAAAACATGCTAGTTGAGTGGGCAAAAAAAAAAAAAACATGCTCGTTGAGAGATAAAGTGAGGGAAAATATTCTCAAACTTTGGGCCCGTTTGTTATGCAAAAGAGGTGGGAAAGGAATCGAACATGAACAAATTTCCTTATTTGGTACACTTTTAACCAGATATGAACCTATGTACACATTCGGTTAAAATTCAAACTTATAAACTCATTATAAGCATGGGTTTCAGTATATGATATAGTTTTAAGAGGAACATTTTGCTGTACTAAACCCTTTTTAATATCACAAGGCAACCACCAAAGAACTTTTTCAATTTTGGCTAATACTAGCATTAACATCAAGTTGTTCTATATTGAAAAGGCATCTAAAAAAAATTCAACACAACAATTATACATTAGGCTATATGCTTGTACAACCAGTCAATTAATTGTGAAAATTCACTCCAAAATGTACAATCCTTTGCTAACCACTCGTGATAGCTAAACATGTAAATTCGTGGAACGTGAATTTGAGCTACAGTATCTCACCGTGTTTTATTTCTTCAACAGGCCTTTATCAATCATTCTACAGAGAAGCTTAGCCGCCTTGTCATTCTCATTATGTTCAAGAAGACACCGAATAATAATTTCTACAGTTACAGAATTACGGAGGCAATTGTTCTCTTCCATTCTATCAAGCAAGGACTTGGCTTCATGAAGCAAGCCCTGTTTACAAAATCCAAAAATCATAGTAGTATATATATGGACATCTAGATGATAACCCTTGGCCAAAAGATACCGAAAAATCTCCCACGCATCATTTAATCTACCACCTTTGCATAAACCATCAATGAGTGTAGTATAGGTCTTCACATTAGGCTGAAATCCTCGATTAACAATATGCCTAAATAATGTAATTGCCTTGTCAAGATGTCCCCATTTGCAACATGCATCTAACAAGGTATTGTAAGTGATGATATTCATATTAAGACCCCTATCATGCATCTCATAAATAATATCTTGTGCGCATGATATTCTCTGTGATTTGAGCAAGCCATCAATAATAGAACTATAAGTTACAACATTAGGAACTAAATTTTTGTAACGCAATTCCTTAAAGAGATCCATAGCTTCATCCGCCATTTTCATTTTAAAGTATGCATTGATCAAAATATTATAACTAATAAGGTCAGGAGTCAAACCTGTTTTAATCATCCTATTAAAAACTTCCTTAGCCTTAATGATATTATTTGACAAGCAATGCCCATTCATCAAACAATTGTAGGTAACAACATCAGGCCTCTGATCACTCTTCACCATCCTAGCGAATACAGCTTGAGCTTCAATAATCCGTCTATCTTTACATAAGGCATCAAGTAGGATGTTAAAGGTAAAAACATTCGGGTGGATGTCTTTTGATATCATTTCACCAAGTACTTTATTTGCTTGTTGCCACTGATCCATGCTACAGAAGCCATGGATTAGACTACTATAAGTAACAACATCTGGAGATACACCACGATGAATCATTTCAAAATACAACTTGCTCGCATCATTGACAAGTCCACCTTTACAAAGTGCATCAATGATTGTGTTGTAAATAACAACATCTGCCTTGACTAACTTTTTTTCCATCTTTTGCAACAATTTAATGGCAGATTTTGTTTTCCCCATCTTACATAGCCCATTGATTAACGTGCCATAAGTGACTTCATTCAACTGAAAACTTTTGGCCATTATGTCATCATAGAAATCCAGAGCTTCGCCAACCTTCTGATTAAAACAGAGTCCTTTTACAAGCGTATTCAAAGTTACCGTGCTTGGTTGATAGCCCATCTTGAAAATTTTCCCCAACATAGAGAAAGCAAAATCCATCTGACCCACGTGGCAGTGGCAATTGGTCAAGATGTTCATTGTGGTCAAATCTGGCACAAACCCCTTGACCTCGGCTTGGGCAAAAATTGAGATGGCAGAGGCATAATGTTTGGACTTAGCAATAGATCCTAAAAGCTGATTAATTTGGCGAATGGAAGGTGGGGGAAGCTTGTGGATGATGCTACTGAGTGAAGTAACAGCGTCGCTGATGCTTTTGGGATTTGAGGAAAGGGAATGAAGAAAGCGCGAAGTAGAAAAGAGACGAAAATTGAAGAAGGAGTACCTTACGGCAGAGGAAGAAAGCATTGTGGCTTCCGATTCGAAGAGGAACGTCTCCGGTGAAGCTTGAGTGCCGCAAACAAGCAAATCCCTAGAAATGAGGTAATGCTGTAAGCCTGTGATATACTCTGGAAATTAAATCCGACGCAATAAAACTAGTACAGCGCGAAGTAGAAAAGAGACGAAAATTGAAGAAGGAGTACCTTACAGCAGAGGAAGAAAGCATTGTGGCTTCCGATTCGAAGAGGAACGTCTCCGGTGAAGCTTGAGTGCCGCAAACAGGCAAATCCCTAGAAATGAGGTAATGCTGTAAGCCTGTGATATACTCTGGAAATTAAATCCGACGCAATAAAACTAGTACAGGCCCTATAGAGCCGGGAATGGGTATACGGGCCGGTCCGGTCCTATAGGGCCAGTCCTCGGACTTAAATGGATCGGTCCGTTTAGGCCTACTTCCTTAAAAACCCCTAATTTTTAAAGTTGGTGGTCCTATAGGGTTGTCCTTTCACTGGCTTGAGCGTAAACGGGCTTGAACTCATTTTAATTAAAAAAAAAATCTTTTTCAAGTTTTATAATTTATTTATTATTTTACCTTAAATTGAGATATATTATTTTTAAAACTCATAAATTTTTAGTTAAAATAATCATCTAAAATCCAAATTAGCCTCTTTTTTAAAGTTTAAATGAATAAACTATTGAAGAAAATAAATTAAATTAAATCATTTAATAAGTGTTTACCTGTTATTAATACTTTATTAGGTACTTAGGTGTCTCTCATATTAATAATTTGATATAATGATATTATATATATTAATTTATTTTTAAAAAAATATTAAACGGGCCTAAAAGTGCCGGCCCTACAGGGCTATAGGGCCGATCCTCTAGGGCCTACGGCCCTACAGGGCCGGCCCTTTTAGGCCCGCTTCCTATTTTAGTCTCTAAATCATAAACCCGGCCATTAAAGGACTCGAGCCTAAACGGGCCGGTCCGACGGGCTCAACCCAAATTCCCGACTCTAAGTCCGTGCAATGCACGGGTACTGATAGATGGTCACTTATGTCACATAAAGATATTTTGGAACTTAAAAAATAATAGTTCTATATTGTTATTGGCCAAAAAAAAAAAAATAGTTCTATATTGTTTACATCCTAAAAATAGCTATTCTGAAATATTTTGAAAGAATAATTTGTCAAAATAGCTACTTCTCCTTTGCAAGATCAGTAACAGATAATTATATGAACTATCTAATAAACCAACTATAATGAAAAATAAGTAACTAAATATACCAAATGTGAGGAAGCCATTTCGAAAGAAAGTTTTCATAGTAATGACGTCGATTTACCTGGTGATGATTCCATGGCGCTCATATTCAAAGAGGGCCATATTGTATAATGGAAGTCTTTTATTTAGGCATGCAGTGGGAATGAATTATTAATGTGGGATTCTACAAACTTTCTTTAAAATTGGTTTGCTCTACAAAGTATCAGCAGAGGATATGAGATATACCACTTGAGACTTGGGGAATAATCAACTATAAGAATTTCGTTTGAGGTGAAGAATTTGTTGCATAATGACTAAATATATGGAGAATTTCGTTTTCGTAAAAAACAAAGGAACAACTTACATTTCTTCATAATGGAAGTCTCAAGTGCTATATTTAGTCATTTGTGCTGTTTTCAAACTAAATTATCAATAAGTCGGGTAGATAAAAACCCAATAGCAAATCTACTAAAACATTAGTACGATATCGATCATTGATCCAGAGCTATGCACTTAGTGAGTTAATTTCACATCTCAAAAACCTTACGAATATGATGACCACGCCAAGAAAGGATGCTACATAGTTTGTGGAAGATTCAAAACCAATAAATGTAAATTCTTGTACAGAACAACAGCCAAACTTATATTTCAGTCATTTGATCCTTCATTATTTTCTGAAAATACAAGTTGCAAGTAGTATTGCCTCTGAGCTAGCACAAGAGGAGCAGCTTTGTAGACAAACATCCCAAACATGGCTGGTATAATCTGGAATGAGCAAAATATATTTAGTGTAACTGACCAAATTCTAATTCCAACAGTAGATTAAATATGAAAAAACAAATTAAGTGAAGCAATAGGAGACTGAATCTTTTATGATGTAAAACATATGAAAAGGACAAAAAGGATATCATAATCACCTTGATATAACAAATAAAGGAAAAGTCCTACATATATAATTCCTAAGAATGCATGATTTGACAACTAAAATAAGCACAAAGTTAAAACTCTTTCCCCACATGGAAGAAAAATGATATTATATAGGGAAAATGACTCAAAAAGAACTTTGAATATGGTAAAAGACTAAAAGGTGTTACAAAATTCCTAAATCCCTCAGAGGTGCTAGCACTTATCAGGGATTTACAATTTCAGGGGCAAATTACCATTTTACCATTATTTATATTTTTATTAAAATAATAAAAAAACTTCTGCCGGCCGGCCACCACAGGTGGCGGCCCGCGGCCGCCCGAACTCGGCGGCAGGCGGGCGCAGCCAGCAAGCCCCGGCCAGGGAATATTCCGTCTTGACGGAATATTCCCCCAAGCTTTGGAAAAAATTCCGTCCTGAATGGTCTGATAGAGTAGGTGGATTTTTTGCTTAAAAAACGAAAGTTGTGAAATTCTTATATGAAGTTGTTAATTTCTTTTATCAATCTGCCAATTTCTTATCTAAATTTGTTGGTTGGTTTAGTTAAAAATAAAAGTTTACTATATATATTTTTTCTGCACTATATATATTAAAGTGCAAGCTTAGCCTAGCGGTCATGCACCTTGGTGGGGGGTTCGATCCCCCACCTCCACCAAGCTTTGGGAATTTTTTCCCAAAGCTTGGGGGAATATTCCGTTAGGACGGAATATTCCCTGGCCGGGGCTTGCCGGCTGCGCTCGCCTGCCGCCGAGTCTGGGCGGCCGGGCGGCTGCGGGCCGCCACCGGTGGTGGCCGGTCGGCGGAAGTTTTTTTATTATTTTAATAAAAATATAGATAAGGGTAAAATGGTAATTTGCCCTTGAAATTGTAAATCCCTGATAAGTGCTAGCACCTCTGAGGGATTTAGGAATTTTGTAACACCTTTTAGTCTTTTACCATATTCAAAGTTCTTTTTGAGTCATTTTCCCTATTATATATGATGTCCACTTTAAGATGGGTGCAATTCTAACTATGTATTAAGATATAAAGATAGATGGAAGGGAGAGAGAAACATAATGGTCTTTGATTATTGACCTACAAAATTGCATCACTGAGAGTTATTGAAACTTGGCTGCACTGTCCCATTGGAATCAAAATGGATCTAAGCTTGAAATGTGAACCTGATTGCCACAAGAAACTGAAGTAGAAGTTGCCATATGTCAAGGATATGTAGTTGAAAATCATCGTTAAAATTAAGTGAGTGTTTTGGGAATTTCTCAAACCTAGGTTTGCGCAACCCGAGACAAAACTCCTCTCACACACTTACCTTGTAAATCGTAAAAGCTATTCTCAAAAGCTAATCCAAACACACACTTAGTGTGATGAAATTGAGAGGATAGTTTGGCAAGCATGTAAACCCATTTATCAGCCTCCCACTTTTTCAATTGCCACAACATCTATTTCGATTTCTTCATCATCCTCACTATGCCATGAAAATAGAAGAGGCACTTCATCGTGAAGCATGAATATGAACTCAAGAAAAAAATATAGGGAGGAGAAAGGGAGTTTGTGAATATTGAAGAAGAAGCATCATGATAACAGACCACGATGATCGTGAAGGAAGCAACGGCAACCCCATGAAACTGCAAACTGCACAATCGCTTGTAAATAAGGAAGCTCGAAACTCCCTCGCTCAATGGGTCGACGGTTAGTAATGGGAAATTTAGAAAGTAAAAAATAAAACATATATTATCAGTATAATAGAAATAATGAGGGATGTATAAAAAAAGAAATAAAGAGGGATAATTGGAGGGTAGTTACACAATATTTCGAAATCTGAAATCCAGAACATGGAAAATAAAATAAATATATAAAATAAAATATTCTCTAGTTAAATATATAATAAAGAGAGAAATAGTCAGAAGTTTGTTAGAAAGTATTTTGAAATCTTAAATTGGAAAATAAAATAAAAATATCTTAAATTTAAAATGTGGAAAACAAAACAAAGACATAAAACAATGTTCTCAAAATAAATATATCGTAAAAAATAGAGATGATGAGAAGTTAGTTACAAAATATTCTAAAATCTTAAATTCAGGAATTGGAAAATAAAATATAGATATAAAATAAGATATTATGAAAATATGTATATCATAAATAAAGAGAGATAACAGTAGTAGTTACAAAATATTTTGAAACCTTAAATTTAGAATGAGAAATAAAACAAATTTATGAAATAATATAATATATTTTCAAAATAGGTATATTAAAAATCAAATCTATTTAGTTCAAGGGTAGTTTTTAGTAGACAGTTATATAATGGAATGTGGGCGAGTGATGTAATGGTAGTTATTGAATTGTTTGTTGACATGGACAAAGTCAAGGAAAACCTCTGAAATTATTTCAATATTGGACCTTGGACAAATCATAGTTCCGAATCGAATCTCTTTAGAAAGAAGAAACCAGTCAATGGCCAAAAACCTACTTTTCCTACCGAGAGAAAATTCAGGGATGACGTGGCACACTGTGGTGCCTACTTTCAGCTCTCCTTTTAAGAATAAGATAGATAAAATAACAAAGGAAAAATGCCAATTAAATATCATTTGAAATTACAAAACCCTAAAAATTTTATTAATACTTTAAAAAGACATAAAAGTACTAACTACCAAATTGAGTTTTTCAAGTTTTGACACTTTTATCATTTTACCCCTCAAATTTTTTCTTTTAAAAATAAGAGTGGTGCCCCCACCAGTGCTCCGGTGGATGAGACTCCAGACGGCCGGCCACCGGTGGCAGGAGCTCCGACCGGCGGGAGCTTTATTGGTGGGAAAGGGATGCTTTCTTTTTTGAAAAAAATTATTTGAGAATGGCAAGGGGGTGGGATCGAACCCATCCCACTCCTTTAACAAAGGAGCATGGTGGCCATTGGGCCACCAAAGCTCTTTTAATATATATATATATATACATTATTAAATATGTATAATATAAATAAAGGCATAGTAGCTTTGATAAAGTCAGTAATGACTTTGACAAATTCAGTAATGGAAATAACAAAATTCGTAATGGTATTGATTAAACCGTTTGCTGATAAACCTTGCCTTGCATGTTTTCATCAGCATTTTTGCACAAAACGCTTTTGTCAAAACCATTATGATTTTTGTCAAAATCATTATTAAACTTGTCAATCTCATTAGTGAATTTGTTAAAATCCTTTTATTTATATTATGAATGTTTTCATAATGGAATCTCATAATGGGATTGTTATTTCCATTATTGATTTTGTTAAAGCTACTATATCTTCAATTCTTGTCAAAATCATTACTAAACTTGTCAATCCCATAACTGACAAGAATTGTAATGATTTTGATAATCCCACTATGAAAACATTCATAATATAAATAAAAGGATATTAACAAATTCAGTTATGGGATTGACAAGTTTAGTAATGATTTTGATAAGAATTGTAATGGTTTTGACAATCCTATGATGAGATTCCATTATGAAAGCATTCATAATATAAATAAAAGGATTTTAACAAATTCAATAATGAGATTAACAAGTTTAATAATGATTTTGACAAAAATTGTAATGGTTTTGACAAAAGCGTTTCATGCAAAAATGATGAAAACATGCAAGTCAAGGTTCATCAGCAAACGATTTAGTCAATACCATTACGAATTTTTTTTATTTCCATTACTAAATTTGTCAAAGTCATTACTGACGTTTTCAAAACTACTACGCCTTTATTTATATTATACATATTTAATAATACATATATATATCAAAGGAGTTTTGGTAGTCCAATGGCTACTATGCTCCTTTGTTGAAGGGGTGGGATGGGTTCAATCCCACCCCTTGCCATTCTCAAATAATTTTTTTTCAAAAAAAAAGCACCCCTTCCCCACCAAAAAAGCTCCCGCAAGTCAGAGCTTCTACCACCACCGGTTGGGCGTCGGAGGTCCCGGCGGGTGGGCGCACCACTATTATTTAAAAAAAAAAATTTGAGGGGTAAAATTGTAAAAGTGTTAAAACTTGAAAAACTCAATTTGGTACTTGGTACCTTTATGTCTTTTTAAAGTGTTAATAGACTTTTTAGGATTTTGTAATTTCAAATGGTATTTAATTGGTATTTTCCCAATAACAAAATGGGACCTTTAAATTTAGTAAAAAAAAACCTTAAAAAAGAAATTTAAAAATATTAAAAGATATATAGATGCTCATAATATTCATAATGCTGTATAGCGGTAAGGACTTGATATGTCTTTGTCAAAATCAAAAGGAAATGACACAAATGTCCCTTCCTCCTCTCTTATTATTCAACTGGTCCTCTTTGCTTCTCTCCTCCATTTTAGCTTCGCTGCCAGATCTCTCTCCCAATCATCCCAAAACTTCAAGTTCCATTACCACAAGGGCCCTCTCCTTACTGGAAAAATCTCTATCCACCTTATCTAGTATGTTAAGTTCACTCCTTCCCAATGAGTCATCATCTCCGACTTCATTGCCTCCCTCTCCTCCACTAGTACCACCACATCCCAACTGTAATATCCTGAATTGTAAGTAAGGGCTAATGACTTTATAAGGAATGTAATTATTAATGAATGAACACTTTTGAAGAATATGATTTGCATTATGAAATAAATATGCTTGAAGATGGCTTAATAAACATTGTGATAATCAGGGGTAAAATGGTAAATTTACCTATCAGTTGGTCAGTTGCCGAAGAGGAGACTCATTGGTAACTTAAGGATCAATGGCTAGAATTAACTCTTGAATGATCAAGGGGGCAGAATTAAGTGTGTATGTGAGTATGTGAAATCATGGAAGGAAGCATAAGATCATGACAAGTGGCAAATTATAAGCCATGGGATGAGGGTCAAAGATTCAACTCATTTTCTCTTCCCTCCCACTCTTAGAGTCGGTTATATGCATGGGAAAGAGAGGAAAATATGCTTCTTCATCAATATCTCATTCTCTCTATTCTCCATTTCCGTTTAGCTTGAAAAGGAAAGAGAAAGAAGAAATTTTGTGGTAAGTGCTCTATTTGACCTTGAATGATGAAATTCTCTTCATTAAAGTTGATCTTGGTGTTGAGAGCTTCATCTTCATGGTTTTATATTTCTGAAAGGTGGTGTTTGAGCACTTGAAGAAATTTGAAAGTTGTGAAATCAAGAAGCTAACTTTGGGAGAAGGAAGAGGTAAGTATTTGATGCATTTTGGTATAATTGTTTTTGTCATTGGTTAAGTTTTGAGAACTTTGGATTTTTACCATGATTTTGGCCTAATTTTGAAATGAATGAATTAGCTAGTGCCTTGTAGTGTAATAGATGTCAAATGGTGTCTTGATGCCAATGGATTTAATTTGGACTTGAATGGGGAGGTTTGATAATTTGGAGGATTGTGTTGCATTTTGATTAAAAAACAGAGTATGTGTTGATTAAATGGGAATTGGGTTGTTTTAGTGTTTCTAATAGGTTCCTTGTGAAATTTTATGTGTGAATGAGCTTTGGTATGAGTTTTTGAACCATTGGGATCAGTTTGGGCAAGTCTGGAAAGTTATATCAGTTGCTGCGATTTGGCTTTTGATAAGCCTCACTAGAGTGAGGTAGGGTCTCACTCGAGTGTAGCATGATATTTCCCTTTCTCTTCAGGGGTTCAGTGAGGTCTTCAGGTGAAAGGTAAGAGTGCACTTCCTCATATGCGAGTGGCATACGTTACCACTCGAGTGCATGTGCATGTAGCGCTATGGACGCGCGTCTCGAGTCGGCACTCGTAGGCAAATTGTCAAGAGTGCACGTAGGCACTCACGGGTATTGGGTGGTCACTCGAGTGCTAAGGCTAGTGCTCGAGTACACTTGTCACTTTGGGATTTTAGTTGCTCTCGGGTTATCACTTCCTACACCTTACTCGATGGGACTCGAGTGACTATGTGTCATCACTCGAGTGCCCAAAAGAGTGCTCGAGTGAATTGGCCACTCCAGGGTGTGTCTGTTCTCTCGGGTGCACACTTTCTATGTCTCACTTTGTGGGACTCGAGTGCAAGTTGGGGCACCACTCGAGTGAGGTCTTCTTCAATCGAGTGATTCAACCAAAATTGGTGTTTTCCTTCTGAAGAGAGGATCTTTAGGGTAGCTTTTCCAACCCATTAGGTGTATGTTTAGACTTCTAATAGCCACCCAAGGAGTCAAATGATAACCAACTTGAAGTATTATGGAATTAAGAACTTGGAAAAGAGATTGATCCGTTATCCTTAATCTTGGTTATAGGGTTCGACATTTTCCCTGATTATGAGTGAACTGTGCCGAAGCAAGTCAGGAAAGAACAAGGTAGTGACTCTTTCTCTTATACTGTGTATATAACATTGTATGTATGTTGTCATGTATTGAGATGATTTGTGATGCTTTGAGATACTACTGCCATTACAGTGTAAGCTGTTGCATTAAGCATAGTGATCACAGCATAAGCTGTCGCATTGAGCATAGAGATTACAGCGAAAGCTGTTGCATTGTGTATACAGTCGTGAGTGTTGTCGTATGTGGCGTGAGCCATGTACCATTGTGTTGCTGCTAAACGTGACCTTACCTGCTTGTGTTTATACACTGTATGAGTGATGTGTTGGTACTGGGATTCTCTTGAATCTCATTCTTTCCATTGACTAACATTTAGACAGGGCAAGTGGCTCTAAGGAGAAACGGACGACCAGGAGTGGCTAGGACCTTATAGGGATATTACTTTTGGGTTGTTGGTAATCCATTTGGATATGTGATTACTGTATATTATTTCTGGGGATGTAAATAATATTTTGGAACGATATTGTAATCTCCTATATGGAAAACTTTAAACCCTTAGTGAATGAATCCCAGGAGTTGCCGGGACTTTATTATACACTCTGATATATTTGAATGTGACTAACTACACAGGTAATTATATTTGAAACTTGAAAATTGAGAAGGGAATGGATAAAGTTTTGAAAGAATTTGTGAAAACCCTACCGTCAGGAAGGGATTGAAATGAGTTTAATAATACATTAGTCTCTAATTCATTTTAATTAAGCATTTTTGAATTATAATTACGGTTATCAAGGCAAGGGGTTACACTAACTGTCCATCGCCACCTTAGTGGAAAACCATTCAGAAAATCTATAACCCCAAGGTCGCCCTTTCACTTGCTTCCCAAGTCCCTATTGACACCTACTCTATGGGCAAATCTCTCATGACTCAGAAAATTGCCAAGCTCACTATGGATAATGGTCGTCGTGATGGAAAAGGTGGCTTTGTTAGGCTTGAAGTTGTTATCGCTTCTCTGGGATTTCTAGCTAATTTTGAGGATGTGCATAAATTGTGGGCTTTTGTTGCAAAGTTCCTCAATCCATCATTTATCTGACAAGATGGTCTTTCTATTGTTCAAGAAGGTTCTGAGACATAAGATCAAGACAAATAATTGCTATTGATTTTATTCAATTTTGGAACATGAGATCATTTCCGAGAAGTTCTTAAATTGTCTAACTTCCATAATCAGCAAAAGAATCAATTAGTGATCTTTTATCCAAACTTCTGAAAGCCTTATCCGAACTTGTGAATTATTTATCAGAATTTGTGATGAATTTTGATTTGCAAGTTGTGAAATTCTTTTGAGAACTTATAAAAAACTTATCTAAATTTGTGAAAACCTTAACTAAACTTGTAAACCCTTTATCAGAACTTGTGATGACTTTTGATTTGCAAGTTCTGAAATTCTTTTGAGAACTTATGAAAACCTTATCCGAATCTCATATAGCATTGATAGGCAATCCGTGCAGAATTTGTATAATGAATAGATCTCCTGCCCGTTCCATTCCCATAATTCTTCTTCTTATGTGCAAAGAACTATCTTCAAGTTGAGTTGTGAATCCTTTATCAGAACTTGTGATGAATTTTGATTTGCAAGTTGTAAAATTCTTTTAAGAACTTGTAAAAAGCTTATCTGAACTTATAAAAACCTATCCAAACTTGTAAACCTTTTATCAGAACTCGTGATGAATTTTGATTTGCAAGTTGTGAAATTCTTTTAAGAAATTGTGAAAACCTTATCCAAATTTGTGAATTCTTGATTAAAACTCACGCCTTCCTCTCTGCTCTTATTTTTAAAATTAGAGGGACAATTTTTGTCATTCCCTTTTAATTTTTAAAAGGTTGAATCTAGCCTTAACACCTCTATGGTATTATAAATATTCATAACACATATTTGTCTTTTATATTTTCAAAGTTCTTTTTAAAGGATTTTTCCTTAAATTTAAAAGAATAAAATGGGACCTTTTTTAAGGGTTAAGGGTCTATTTCGCCTCAAAAGTTGTAATGGTGGCACAGTTTTCTAATGGAAGTTTTTTGGGGTGCAATGTGGCTCTGAAAGTTTCTAAATCGTAGTAATTTTACCCTCCGTTATCCGAATTATGTTTGGCCATTGGTTAATCAAATATGTTGAGCTAACAGTCTACGTGTCATCTACGTTATTTTTGTTAAGATGCAAATTTGCCTGAAAAGTTTTCAGTTAAGAGCAATGTTGTCCTGAAAGTTACCAAATAGTAGTAACATTGCCATGATAGTTATCTAGGTCAAGTTTGTAATATCTTTTTCCTAACTTCATAACATTAACTCGTCTTTCAAATGCTAATCATAGTAGAACTAAAGTTTAACAAACAATACAAGATTTTACCATGATTATAAAGAGATTCCCATTTTAAACTAAAGCCATCCATGATAGGAAAGAGACATCTAAACATTCCAAGTAATCATGAATAACACTTGGACCTTGAGTTTCTCAAAACTCAGAATACAACATTCACCAAAAATCCAGGATAAAATATTCAATTCTACATGGTATCCAAATCATAAGATGATAATCAAAAGTTTCCAAAATATGAGTTTGTGGATCCACATCCACATCCACATCCATTCACATGCAACCCTAAAGGCCTCAAGTCTTCTATCGGCACACTAGCCAGTAACAGTTTAATCAAAAGTATACAGTTAAGTCATAGTTTACAAAATATGGGCCCTATGAATGGCAATATACAACAATTCATCAAATAATAAACCAAAAGAGGCTTTACAAGTATATAGAGAGATATCTATGCCTCAGGAGCTCTCCCCGACATTCTAGCACGAGAACTATCATCTGAAAAATGTTAACTCAATGAGGTGAGACAAAAGCCTCAATAACCAGCTATTCAACTCATTACACATGCTAATATGTGCTCATGAGGTGCCAAGTAGAATAGTTCATATAACAAAGTATTAGAGATATAATTGACAAAATTCAATATAACAAGTTTTGTATTACAAATTTCTATATCACAAATTACATATCACAAATTTCATATCACACTTTCCATATTATAATTTCCATATCACAATTATTATATCACAATTTCCATATCATAATTTCTATATCACAATTCTCATATCACAATTTCTGAGTTGCCTTCCATCAATCCAACTGAATCACCTTATTTCTGCCAAATAGACCCATGTGCTAAGTTACTATTCATGTTACTGGCCACTCAAAAAGCTCTCCGGTCATGTGATGAGGATTGGCCAAAATCCACAGAGTACATGCTTGGACCATAGGTCTTTTCTCCTCATTAAACTAGTGGGGTGTCATAGCCCCTAGTTGAACAAGTGGGGCAGTCCCTCATTGAACCAATGTGACAGTCCCTCATTGAACCGTTTGGACAATAAAAAACCAACCATCGTGCACCAATAGAGGCTATACCACATGGTAAAACAAATTACTTCGCCTCATCCCAATCTAATCATCATAATAATTATCAATAAATAGCTCAACGGAAATTTCCCAAGAGTTCCACATGCATACAATGATATTCAAATAATCTTCATATACATGATATAATGTCTCAATTCTCAAATTATATATATGTATATATATATATCACAATTCAAATCATAAGGTTCCATAAGGAAGTTTTTATCAAAATACTCATCAATATCATGATAACTTTCTCAATCTCAATTAAATTTACTCATTGAAATATCTAATCAATATCAATATACCATTTTCATTCTAATAATCATTTCATAAAATCCTCACAAACAATATATCAACACACATAACAAGTAGAAAGTGGTTACATCTCACCAAGCAAAGAGATGTTACCACAAACAATAAGCCGCGTGCTCAACACCATCAATTTACAATCAATCTACATTATTGCATAACACCATCAATAGCTCCAAGAGTTACTTGGGTAATTTATTAATATTATATATACATATTCATGATTTACAAATATATATACCATCAGATTAAACTATAAGAATAGTTAAAGTTTTAAATTTTCAAGTAAAGAGAAATTCTCAAATCTCTCATAAACCATAACTAACCATTTAAACATCAATTTATATTTTCTCTAATAATTGAAATTACTCAATTAAATCTTGAACAACTCTCAAATAGCTTTATTTAAAAAAATCCCAAAATTCTCAAACTTAAGACTCCATTAAAATTCCAACCTTTAAATTTCAAGCTCAAATCTTAAACCTAAACCATCAAAAATTATATAATACCTTCAACAAACCCAAATCAATCATTTAACTCAAATTTAATTGGTGAAAACATCTTATATGCCAAAAATCCTAAACTTTTTAAATACAAGTTAAATTTTTAAATCCTCAAGACAACCGACAATTAAATCAAACCCCATAGAAATTGACTATTAAAATAGTTCTACAATCCTATAGCTATATATTGTTAAAATTCAACACTTGCCCCAAACTCTAACCTACAAATTTTCTCTAATCACCTAAAAAATATACCACTTAGAAAAAAAATTGACTAGAACAATGTTCATGAAGAGACTTTAGTGAATAGAAGTAGTTTTAAATTGCAAACAGCTACTGAGTAAGAAGAAGACCAGAAGGCCATTGTCACACCTGGGTCACTCTCTCACTCCTCCCGTTTGAATTGATGCGTGCTGTGTGTTATGTATATATAAATATATATTGAAATGGGGTCGTGGCTAGAGCTGAGAATACGGGCCAACCCATTGGTCATGCGGTGCGAACCTGTGTGACCCGCACTTCTGTGGGCTGGCAAAATGCCAACCCTAACTCGCAGTGTGCGGGTTGTATGCCAACCCGTGGGCCTACATTTTTTTTTGAAAAAAAATTCCTATTTTTTTAAAGAAGGTTGAAAATATGAAACACATATATATGAGTCATTAAATTTACCTTCCTAGCATCAATAATTTCTCTTATAAAAATTTAATAATCCACAATTCAAGAGATAAAGTTATCAAATTTGCCAAAGTTTATAAACAAAACATAAACTCATCCTCAAGCAACCAAGATATAATAATTTTGTTTAAAAAAGAAGGGAAGATGCTAAGATTTTTTCTCTTTGGATTGGAAGGTACTAAGATAGGAGTGGAAAACTTATAAGTTTTGTAAAATTATTATATGTAAAAAAAAAATTTGCGGGCCAACCTGCAGGCTAGCCTGTATCAACTCGCGGGCCTGTGTGGCCCGCATTTTTTCTTGTTGGGATTTTCCCAACCCTAACCCATCCCAACCAGCGGGCTCACAGGTTGAGCCTGCGGGTTGGGCCCGTATTACCTGCTCTAAGTCATGGCCCCATTTGATGTTTTCTTGTTTATGTTAATGGGCTTTGACCCTTCTTATCTTTTTTATACCCTTCATTATTCTTGTAGTAAAAATAATATTATTAATTAATTTTTTGGTGTTTTTTTCTATTTCTATCTATTTTGTTTTCCTTTTTTACTCTCATAAATCTTACTTTGAATAAATTCTCTTTATTTAATTAATTTTATGGTAATATTCCATTCACCATGAAATAATTTCTTTCTAAAAATATTTAAATCCTAAAAATAAAAATTAGGATGCTACAAAGTTTGACGGTTAATTAATCAAATATGTTAAGCTGACAGCGTGAACAACATTTAAGAAGAAGAAGTTACATTTGGAAGATGAACTCACATTTGCAATAGACTAATTAAGAAAAATATTCAATCACTAGATACATAACACGAGAAGGATGATTGCCGAGAACAAGCCTATCGAAAGCTCTCTGTCGACATACCCTAGTTAAGTCAAAATAGGCAAGTATCTATTTGATTTTTTCTTCATCGTACAAGATATTTTCACTTCTTTGATTTTTTCTTCATCACACATGTTTTCACCTCTTTGATTTTCTCTTCATCGCATAAGATATTTTTCTCTTTGATTTCCTCTAATCCTTCAAATGGGATGCATTTTTTAATTTTTTCTTACTTATTTTTAAATATAACTTTGAAAAAAATAAAGTGGGTGACACATAGATTGGCCAAATAAGCATATTTGGCCAACTAACGGGTAAACTTAACCTAGATAACAATCAAGGTACGATTGTTACGATTTGAAAACTTCCAAGGCAACATTGCACATGAGTGAAAACTTCAAAGGCAAATTTGCATCTAAACCCAAAACAAAAATAACGTGGATGACACGTGGACTTCTAACTCAGCATATTTGGTCAACTAACGGCTAAACTTAACTTGGATAAGGGTCAGGGCAAAATTCCTATGATTTGGAAACTTTCGGGGCGACATTGCACCCCAAAAAATTCCATGGCAAAATTGCTCCACTGTGACAACTTCTGTGACAAAATAGACCCTTGACCTTTTTTAAAAGAAAATGATGCCTCCTAGTTCCTATTATTTCCTATTTCTTTTTAGAAAATTAATTTTTTCCTTGTCCTTTTACTTAATTTTTAATTAGGTCCCTATAATTTGTTATATTTAGTGCCTATTGTATTCTAGGTTAAGTTGCATCCAGCACTCTGAAGTATTTTTTCAAGTGTACCCAATTCCTTAAAGTACTTTGTAGGGCATCCAACACCTTGAAGTATTTTATTAAGTGCTCCTAATACCATAAACTATTTTTTTAGTGCATCTAACACCCTGAATTATTTTTCTGGTGTATCCAAAACACTAAACTATCTAAATTATTAAGTGCAAATTAAAATTGCATAAAAAGTACTTTAGGATAATAGATGCACATGAAAAAACACTTTAAGGTTACTTTAGGGCACTAGATGCACTTGAAAAAAATAATTAAGGGTGTTGGTGGCACCTTAACCCTTATTTTCTCAATTATCCTGGGACTAAGGGTTGGCTCGACCCTGAAAGGTCAGCCTCTCATGGGCTCAGACCTAAACAAGTGAACCTGTTTAGGCTTGACTTTTGTAAACTAAAAAGGCTAGCCCATTTAGGCTTGACTTTTGTAAAATATTCTAATTTTAGCTAGCTCTTGAGCTCGCAGGCCAAGGTTGGGCCCTTAAGCCTTGGGCTTGTTTAACTAAAATAGTTCTATTTTTCCAAATAAAATTAAAATAAAAAAGTATAAATTCAAAACATAAATATTATCAAAATAAATTATAAAATATGTGTGACAATAGGTAGACTTGATTTTATTGGTTATCAGTTGAATGTTAATATTTTTTTGGGAAAATTGCACCTAAGTCCCAAGTCAGAGAAAATAAAACCAAAATATTTCTTGAAATCTCAAATTTGCAGTAAAGTCCTGTGGGACATTTTTGCAATATATTTCAAATGTGAAAAGACACATATACCCTTAATGAAACCAAGAAAAAAGGCAGCATAGTTAAACCTTTTCTTCACTCTCTCTCCCCAGGAGCCCCTTTGTTATTTTCTCTCCCCGATAGTCGTCAACGTCGCCTCAGGCAACTTAATCTCATCAACGTCGACGTCGCCATTTGTTCTCTATCAGTATCGAGTAAACGTTGTTGTCACCTGAATAAACATCGCCGAGAAAACAGAATCAGCCTCCCTTCACACCCGATTGCTCTTATGCTACAAATTTTGGCAGGTGGTTTCATATTATATACTAAGATCCTAGAGTTATTGTTTATGGATTTCGAAACACTCTATCATTCATTGTTATGTATTGGAGCTCACTGCAATTATCATGTGGCTCTTCAACAAAAGATTTCATGATCGCAATTAAATCTTGAACTCCGATTCTTTGTCTCAACTTCTTTTCTACTATGATTGTTAGAATTTTTATCTTGTTTTTAAATTTTGTATTGCCTAAATGAGGATTGGATGTCAAGGTCTAGCATCCCTCAACTCTCCTTTCTTCCTCTTCTTTACTATCATGGATGTTTTGGCCCTCGCGAGTTCTCTAATCTCTATGATGATGTTCATATCGATTCTTACAATGGGTTTTGCATTATTGTTCATCTCTTTGGCGACAACAATGCTGGTTTTTGGATCAACAATTTTGTTGACCTTTAGGATGGAGAACAAGAAATGAAGTTCGAGCTTTATTTTGGCCCTCTTTTGGATTGACTCAATTTCACGATATCATGACCAATCAATTTTTTCAATAACTGATATGATATAAATTGTAGTGTTTTTAATTGTTGTTTGTTTCTTTAAAAAGTGTATTGATGACGAATTTAGTGTTGTTAAAGCATAATCAGAGGAGATCGAGAGGTTGGGAGGGAGAAGGTGGATTTTTTTTGGGTTGGAGGGTATTTTGGTACTTTCATATAGGAATAGACGGAAGTTAAGCTATTTAACGGAGTTGTCCTTTTTGCCATCTTTTTGAATGTTTATGGATACTTTTGCACCAGAAAAGAGTTTATAGGCCCTGTTTGGTACACAATATTAGGGGGTAGGGACTGGGATTGGGTCAGGGATTGAGCCAAGTTGTATTATTTGATACGAGGGATTGGAGATAACTTGGCATTAGGAGTACCACAAAAGTGAGATTACTGCAAAACCACCTCCCCTTAGTATTGCGTTTTCAATCCCGGGATTGCAAATGTTAAAGACAAAAATATTCCCGTTTATAATATTTTTTGGACTAAAATGCCCCACTATCAATTTTAATAATAAGGATATTTTAGTCTTTTCCTAATTTTGAAGGATTATAAAATAAAATCAATTCAAGTATTCCATCTAAATATTACCGCATATCAAACGTAATTTTAAACCCTCAGCCGCAGTCCCAATACTTGTCCCTATCCCAATACTAGTCCCAACCCCAATTCATCAAAATGCAGTGCCTCATACCAAATAGGACCATATTGTTTGGTGCACATTGAGTATAAGTTCATGGATATTTTTACACCTTAACTCTATATTTATTTAATTTTTAATTGCATCCTTATAGGTTTTTTTATTGAGTTCCTATTGTTTGTTTAGTTATCTTTATGCTCCTAATCCCTTGATTAACGCTAAAGGTGGGAAAATGGGTCGGACAGGCCCTTCATGGCCCGTTTAGACTTGACATAAATAATAGAGTCATATTTTGAAGCCTGGCCTTTTTACCCAGGAGTTCAAGCTGCCTTGCGGGCTTCAAGCTCATTTAACAAAATTTTTTTAGCTTTTGCACTTTTTTAAAGAAATTAAATTAAAACAATAAGATTTTTAATTTAAAACATAAATATTATTAAAGTATTAAATGTTTTATCTTCTTTGGTAGATAGAATAAGTAGTCATTTGTCTTAAAACGAAATCTTTTCTAAGATAAAGGCTCTACCTTTTCATTATTACATTTATGTTATTGGCTTCTATTTCAAGATAGTCTAAATAATATTTGAACTTCCTCAAATACAATTTAAAAATTGTTCTCTTTGTTGATCTTATATCAATAAAAAATGATTCTCTCAATAATTGTGCATGAAAAAAAGGACATATAAAATATTACAAGCTACAAGCTAGGTTTGAAATTCAAGAGAATGAACTACCTTTTCCAATAGTTAACTAACTATAATGTCATAAAAAATCTTCTCTTAACTTTTTAATAAGAATATAATTAATTTTTATCCTTAAAAAAATGTTCAAATAATAGTACTATATGATCTAAAAAATATTTTCCATTTTTAAAAATCATCATTACCGTCAAGCAAAACTCAACTCGTTGTAACTTAATATGAACTAAAAAAAAATTGGCGGCCTTAAATGAGGGCCAGCTTGTTTAAGCCCGTAGCCCTATAGGGTTCTAAATTATGAGTCCAACCCTTGACTTAACGGGCCTAAACAGGCCGGCCCGATGGGCTAGACCTGTTTTACTGGCTCTAATTAAGGCTTATTGGGATGTTGATTAAGTGTTATTTACATTATCACAAAATATGAAAAGAAGAGAAGTCGCTAAAATATAAAATGGTGGAATAAAATTTATTTATTATTAGCATAAAAATAAGAAATTACTATGTTTATAATCATCTCCTTTCATACAAACACACACAAAATTTGTAATATACTAATTTACCAAAAAAGTCAAATATCAGGAAGCGCGCTTGTTGGAAAGTCTAGTTTACAAACCAAAAGTAAGAGGTAGTTGGGTTGGTTGAGGGATTTCCTTAATTCTATGGCTGCCGCTTCTCCTGAAGAACAATCCCCTCCGGGTGAGTGTCCAATCCTTCATGAATCTTTTGATTTCGAAAATATCAAATACCATAAAGGATCAAAGAACCATGTACTTGAACATAGGGAGGATAATTGAGAACAATATGTTGAAACCAATCCCTCAAGGAAGATGCTTGTAAAAAAGAGGAGCACAAACCCAAAGATGATCCATATCATATTGCTCTAGACCAACTACACTTGATGAGAAAAAAAATGTAGATGGGTTTCATTAATGGACATGAAGATAAGAATAAAAGCATTAAATGAAGATTCTATAAGATTTGAAGACAATCGAGAAGATTGAAGATTAATGATAAGACTTAGAGATATTTTGTTTTAATGTTGATTTATCATAATTTTTATTATTAATTGTTATTCACATTTAATTTTATAATTTCTAGGGCTAGAGCTAGGGCTATAAATAACTTGTAATATATCTCATTCCGTAGAATTGATGATTGAATAATATGGATTATTGAGTTTCCTTTCCTCTTATATTTCTCTTATCTCTCTATTTCTTTGGTCTCTCTCCCTCATTTCATGTTGTCCTTCCTCCTCGCTTCTCTCTTTCTCTACTCTATTCTCTCTCCTCTACTTCCCCCTCCCCATCCTATATCATTCATCCTCGTCGCAGAAATTACAAGAAAAGTCCACTTTAATATGATGTTCTTTATGAGTGGACTTAAAAGTCAAAGCACCAAAACACAATTTCTAGCAGCAGATTCAAGTTCTTGGTAAAAATGGTAAAATTTTAATTTTTCCCATTATACAACCCACTTGCATTCGGGCAAACTTAGCTTGTAACCCCCTACCGTAAAAACCATAATTATGATTCGAAAGTGCGTAATTAACATGGATTAGAGACCGACAGATAATTAAAACTCATTTCGATTCCTTCCTTACGGTAGGGTTTTCACAAATTATTTCAAAATCCCTTCCTTATCCTAGTCTCAAATTCACATTTCGAATATAATTTCCCTGTGCAATTAAGTCGTATTCCTACATATCAAAGTGTGCAACAAGATTCCCAGCATTGTTGGGTTACATATACATATATATATATATATATATATATTTATATATACTAAGGTTTACAACTTCCTAAATAGGGGATTACACAAAATTATTTCTAATTTACACCCCCCATATATACAGTAGTCCCAATCCAACATTTGATAACTAACCACCTAAATTATATTCCCGCAAAAGTCCTAGCCGCCCTTGGTCGTCTTCTTCCCCTTGGAACCACTTGCCCTATCTGAAGGTTAGTCAAAGGAAAGAATGAGATTCAAGAGAATCTCAGTAGTAACAAATCACTCATACAATATATAATCACATAGCATGCACGTAAATCATCCATCAACACAGCAGCAATAATCACAGTGATGCGTGACTTTCATCACAAACGACAACGCTCAAAGGTGTATCCACATGATGTGTGACTTATGTCTCAAACAACAGCACTCATGATTGTTTATGCATGATGCGTGACCAGCGTCACAATTGACAACACTCAAGGTTGTATTCACATGATGTGTGACTTATGTCACAATCATTAGCACAAATAGTCTTTCAACTCACATAGTCAATCCCTCGTAAACTACTGCTCCGGCGGAACGATCCTCTACCATAGGAACTCCTATGAGGCTGCAGGTGAAAGACACACAAATACACAAGCTTCGCGGTATCTGCATCATTACCAAGCAATGATAACACATACATACACTGCATTTACACATAGTATAAGGGAAGAGTCACTACCTTATTCTTTGTGAGTATGCTCTAGCATAGATCGTTCACGAGCAAGGTAAATATCAAATCCTATACACCAGAATCAAAGACGACATATTCATCTCTATTCCAAATTCTCTCTTTCATAACACTTAAAGTTGGTTATCATTTGAACTCTCTAGGTGGCTACTAAAAGCCTAAACACATGCCTAAAGGGTTGGAAGAACTTATACTAAAGATCCCTTTCTGGAAGGGAAAACACTGATTTTTCACTATTACACTCGAGTGAAGAAGGCCTCACTCGAGTGATGATAAGATGGAAGTTCACTTATGCAAGTGCTTGACAGAAAATACAAACAAAGACATAAAATACTTGCTGCACTCGAGCATAATCATCAACACTCGAGTGATAGCCTCATGCTCACTCAAGTTCTACAAAGTGAGGTACATGAAGTGACTACCCGAGAGCAACGAAAAACCCTAAAGTAAGATGTGTACTCGAGTACTAGGGCTGGCACTTGAGTAACAGCACAACACTTGCGAGTGATAAAACACACTCTTGAAAAATTGGCCACGAGTACTAACCCTAGACGCGACCTCATAGTGCAAAATACTCTTGCACTCGAGTGAGACAAGATTCACTCGAGTGATAACCCCTATCACTCGCAAGTGAGAAATTTACTTATGCTGAAAGTGCAACTGAAACCTGAAAGAAAAGAGAAAATATGATGCTGCACTCGAGTAAGGCTCTATCAAAAGCCAAAACGCAGCAGAATTCCCTTTGACAAAATTTTCCCAATCTTGGAAATTATGTTCCCAATAGATCCAAAACTCAATCCAAAGTTCATTTCTACATAAAATTCCACAAGGAAGCCATTGGAATCACTAAAACAACCAAATTCTCATCCTATCAACACATTCAGTTTTGATCACATTGCCACTCAAATCTCTAAGTTGACAAACTTCCCATTCCAATTCCAAACCTAATCCATTGGCACAAAGACACCATAAAACATTAATTCCACCACTATACACTAAGCAATTCATCCATTTCAAAATGACACCAAAATCAAGGAAAAAATCCACAAATTCTAAGACTCAATCAATGATCATAAAACTTAGGTCAATAGAGAGCTATAACTCACCTCTTCCTCTTGCACAAGGTTGTTTCTTGATTCCTCAACTTTCAAATTTCCTTAAGCACTCAAACACCTCCTTTAAAAAATCTAAAACTATAGCAATGAAGCTCTCATCACAATGAACAAGATTAATGAAGATGAATTAAGCTAAAGGAGACACCAAGCAAGCCAAAAGCTCACCTTTTTCTTTCTCTTTCCTCCTTACTTTGAATGAAAATTGAGTCTTGAGAGAGAGAGAAGATAAGATGATGATGAAGATGCAAATTTTTCCCTTGCCCATGCTTACTTAGCCAACTTGGAGGGAGAGAGGAGAGAGGGAAAGAGTTTTGAACTTTTGACCATAATCAAGGGTCCTTGTTATGCCATATGTCATGATCTTGTTTCTCCTTCCATAACCACACATAAACACATACACATGGGATTCCACCCAATTAGTCACTTAACAATGACTTTTAACCATTGATATTTAAATTACCAATGAGTTCCTCTTCGGTAACTGACCAATTGGTTGACAACTTTCCCATTTTACCCCTGATTATGGCAATTCCTACTGAATCGCCACCAAACACATTTTATGGTTCATATTACTCAACCATTCACCCTCCCCTATACTTAGGGTTTACTTTAAGCTTTATCACACAATTAAGCTTAAATACAAGGTTTGGGCGCTAATTAGAACACATTAGAATCACAGTTCATATCGTATTCTCTAAAAGTGTTGATTTAACGATAATCACATTCACTTATGGAGTCATAATCCCTTAATCAAATTTTGGGGTATTACATAGCTGCTAGCACATAAAGTTTCTACCCATCATTATGAGCCACAATTATTACCATTCCACAAAATAGAGTCAGACCATTGGCAAAGAGAAAATAAAGTGGCAGGTATTCTTCCCACCTCCTATGGGCTATATAATTGTTTTAATAAATTAATATCCTACTTCCCATGTTCCTCCAGAATAAGATCACTAACAACTAGCTTATTACGCGTAAAGTGTGGGAAGGAAAAGGAAGATGTACATGTTCCCTCGGCAAAAACTATTGGGTGCTCAAATTTTCCTTCAACTTAAATTTAGGTTCCCACCAAAATTGGTGTCAACTCAAGTTCTGTCGCTGCACAGTATAAAATTGGGGCAACTTTGCTTCTAAAGATTTAAATAATGCTCTCGACCATGTTGGAGATGGGATTCAAATGTTGGCCAAGTATATATCGGCAACTCCATAAATCTCTGGAATGATCTCCTCACCATTGCTGATTTATTGGCCAAGGAAACCCTGAACATTGCTAAAAGCGTGATATTCTTCATTACCCCGCTAGAATTTATTTTTGAAGCTCTTTTCCTAGATAGTTGTAATTCCTATCGAAAAAAATTCCAAAAGTCATGTCTGGCGGCAATCATGGAGGCAAGCTAACTATTAGGAATAAAAAATAATGATTAAATTCTGCATTCTGTTTCGATTAATTTAGTCCCTTATTTTCATATATTTGTTGTTGCATTTTATTTCTATTAGTTCAATCCATTATTTGTTGTTGCTATTGTAACCCCCTCACCGTAATTACATCCGTATTTCAAAATTTAAGTGAAATAGAGACCAATAAAACAAAATAACATTTATAATCCCTCATCCAAAAGATGGGGTATTTCAAAAGTCAGTTCTAAAGCATACTTAATCCGGGTCTCACATTCACGTGCGGATATAATTACCAGAGCGATCAAATCACATAAACAATATCAGAGTGTGGAAACTAAAATCCCGGCAAACCCCGGGTTACTTACATAAATAACTTGGGTTTAAGATTTCCCAACTATGGGGATTACACAACCAAAATAATCATTTACATTCTTATATACACTTGATAACCCCAACACCAAAACTATGATAACCAACTACCACTTAGATCTCGGAGTAAGCCTAACTACTCCTGGTTGTCCGCTTTCCTTTCGAGCCACTCGCCCTGTCTGAAAAGGTTAGTCATATGGAAGGGGTGAGATTCTAAAGAATCCCAGTAGCAACAAGACACTCATACAATATATAAACATAAAGCATGTATGTTCATCATTTTCAGCAGCTTCACAATGGTCTCTGGCTCACGCCACATACGACAGCACTCACGGCTGTAATCACAATGCACTACGCCCACTTTCGTGGTGAACACTATGCCAGCTTTTGCTGTATTTACTATGCACAACGCCCGCTTTTGCGGTGAACACTATGTAGCAGCAACACAAAGCACAAAGCACCACAAAGCATCTCAAGGCACAATGTATCACAAAGTAGCAGCAGCAGCATCCACACAATGAATGACAGACAAACATACAATACATTTACACAAAGTATAAGAGAGGAGTCGCTACCTGTATCTTTCCTGACAATCTTTGGCTCAGTTGGCTCACGAGTTCGGCAGATATCAAATCCTATACCAACATAGGGACAACCAATCAATCTCTTATCCATATGTATATTTTAGTAGTTCTTTAAGTTGGTTTTCATTTAGGACTCTTTAGGTGACTATTAGAGGCCTAAACATATGCCTAAAGGGTTAGAAGACACTACCCAAAAGACCCCTTACTCGAAGGCAAAACACAGATTTTTGGTCATCTCACTCGAGCACAGATGCTCTCACTCGAGCACAAGTACGGACATCACTCGAGCACAAGAGAGAGTGAGACTGCGAGTGAGCACCCGAGAGCACAAGGAAACCCTCGAGCACTGGCTCACTCGAGCACGCTGATCCTTACTTGAGCACAAGGCCAATTGCCTCACTCGAGCACCCGCAAGAGAAATCCAGGAAGTGAGGACCCGAGAGCACACAATGCTCTCCAAGAACTGGATCACTCGAGCACACACCTCATACTCGCGAGTGAGAAGGCACACTCGAGCACCTTACTCGCGAGTGAGAACCCGAGAGCAACCCTCTACTCTGGGCTTACACCTTCACTCGAGCAGAACCATGCTCACTCGAGCATGTTCCTCGCTCACTCGAGCACAAAGCGATGTGCTCGAGCGTTGCTCATAAAACCCCAGGTGAACTCGAAGTACGACAGGGAAAACTCGCGCATCACTCGAGCACGTTCTTCCTCTGCTCGAGTGATGTGTATCAGAGACCCAAAAGGCAGCAAAAACCAGAAACGCCAGATGGTCAAAATCATGCCCAAAGGTTCCCAAACTCTCCATAATGCTCATACACTCTAAGCACTAACTAGGGAACACAATGGCAACTCCACAAACACCCCAAAAACCACTTTGACCACAATCAACCACTAAGGTCTCTATGATACACATTTTTCCAAATTTCCCTTAACACATTTCTAACATTCAGATCATTTCCAATAATCAAATAACTCAACATTAAACCATTTTTAACATCAATCACAATGAAACTCCTAAAATCCACATTTGGTGCAAATTAGGGCAAATTTCCAGATTTTACTCAACTTAACCAAATATCACAAACAATATACCAAAATGCTCTAAATGCCTACCTCTTCTCTTTGCTCAATTCAGAACCTTGATTCCTCAACTTTCAATTTCGGCCACAATCCCAATCAACACCATTCAAGGCTCTACAATCATCACAATGTAGCTCTCATTGAGATGAACAATATTAGAGAAGAGGATTGGAGCAAAGGAGGATCACAACTTACCAAGATTCAAGCTTTTCTTCTTCCTCTTCTTGCCTCAATGTCGCCGGAAATGGAGGAGAAAGAGAGAGAGGATGAGAGATGGTAGGATGATGATGATGGTGAACACTTCCTCCTCTTTCCTTGACCATGCTAGCCGAATAGGAGAGAGAAAATGAGAGAAAAGTGAGGTTTTGTCCTTTAGTGCCATATCCAATGGCTCACCCAATGACACATGTCATCATCCACACAATTCCCTCCATGAGCTCACCAAATCACAAAACGTAGGATTCCGACCCATGGTCAAGGAATCACAACCCTTGATCTTAAATACCACATGTATTTATTCCAAAATTCATATTACATAGATCATAATAGTGCTTAATTACACTAATCTCAATGATTATCAGAGTTATCAGCCCTAATCACAAATCGGGATATTACAGCTATAATTTCTTATTTGTTTCCATTAATTCAGTCCCTTATTTATTTATATTTTTATAACCAAAAGTATTATCGTTGCAATACTATTAAAGAGATTATGGATTATCTATAGTTTCTGTATTCTAAGAAAGGGACCATTACTTGTATTTACGAGATCTGTAAAGGTTTTTTTCATGCCAAAGAGTAGGACCACCCTATGAAAAGTTTCTTTTTGCATTTTAAGCAGATGTGTGAGGAAATGAAGAAGTTAATGCCACCTATAACTGATCTTTAGGCACAAGTGGATAATATGGAAAAAATGATTATGAGCATTCTTACTGCCCTTAATCTAGCTTATGAGACAGTTCGATATCAGATTTTGTCTAACTCTGAGCTTCCTTCACTTCAGGATGTGTACTCTCGTGTGACGTGTGCAAATAATCTGTCTCAACTGGCTTCTAACCTTAGTGCCAATGCTTTAGCTAGCCATAGCCCTACTAATAACAAGAACTAGGGTTTCTCGAGAAAAGGAAATGGTGCCCAGAATCTTGTCTCTGCTGATAACAGGAACCTAAGCCTCCCAAGACAAGGAAACGGTGCTCAGAATTCTGGTGCTAGTGGGATTGTCTTTTTTTATTGTAACGAATCTAGTCATACTAAACATTATTATCGCAACTTGCAAAATAAGCTGTAATATATTGGTTCTGCTCATATGGCATAGTCCTCTTATAATTCTGATAATGGTTCTGAGCCACCCATATCCAGTGCCCTTGCTATAGTAACTGTGATTCCTGTCTTGATACTTCTGCCTTGAAGTGGATCATCGATTCCAATGCTACTGATGTTATAACAAGTAACCATCCTTTGTTCTCTTAGTACGTGCCTTATACCAATCCTTTGAGTATAAAAATTGCCAATAGTTTTTATTCTTGTGTTCTTGGATCTGGCATTGCTAGACCTATCCTATCTGTTCCCTTATCCTCAGTACTTAATGCTCCTAATCTTGCATTCAACATTCTATCTCCTAGCAAGCTTACTTGACAATTAAAATGTTTTTTCTTACTCTTCCCTGACCATTGTATGATTCAGGATCTCACAACGAAGTGAATTTATTGGTAGGGGAAATAAATCTGGTGACCATTACTTTCTTGATGATTGGGTTCCGCATTCAATTGCTTGCTCTGGTGGTTTGTCTTCTTTTGAAGTTCATTACCAGTTAAGTCATGTGTCTTTATCTTTTTTAAAGAGGATGTATCCTTAGTTTCATCACTTGTCATCATTAGAATGTGAGTCGTGTCAATTTGCTAAATATTATTGTGTTTATCTGGCACCTCACACCAATAAATGGGATGCTTCCCCTTTTGTTTTTGTTTGTTATGATATTTGGGTCGAGTCCAAGTTTGGTTTCAAGTATTTTGTTACTTTTGTCGTTAATTTTTCTCATACCACCTAGTTCTATTTAATGAAAATTCATTATAAGGTATTCTTTCACTTTTGCAATTTTTGTGCTGGAATTAAAACTCCATTTGGTGTATTTGTGAAAACCTTAAGGAGTGACAATGCTAAAGAATATTTATTTACCCGATTTTAAAACTATACGTTAGGGATGAACAAGGACTAAACTGGACCAGGTTTGACATAAACCCGAGGTCTGGTCTGGAGAGAATCTTGGGCTGCATAAGACAGCCCATGGTGTAGTCTGGTCCAACACCAACCTGAGGTTGGGATGGACTAGACTGGGCCTGGTGGACTACCTGGACTTGTTGAGGTAGTCTTAAGCTAATTTGTTTTTAATTTTTGCTTTTTCCTTCTTTAGAAGGAAAAATTCGAACTTATCAAACACAATTAGGACTTAAAAATACCTATAATAATATAAAACATGTCACAAAAAATTAAAACATCATAAATCTATAAGAATATCCAACAACATTAAACAACAATAAAAAAATATGTTGAAAAAAAGATTTAAACATGATAAATACAATTAAGATAATAAAAATACCTATAATCATATAAAAATCATCATAAAAAATAAAAATTAATTATAAATCCTTAAAAAAACTCCAACAAAATTAAATAAAAAAAATAAAAAAATAACATCTAAATTACAAAAATATTTTTCAAAAAATTTACTTGGACCAGGCTAGACAAGTCCAAGTGGTTTGGTCCCCTAGTCTAGAACCCGATCCAACTCGACTAGTCAATCTAGTCCAATTTGGTCTGATTTTATTATGTTGCTTATTTGGACTGGACCAACTCAGGTTGGACCAAACTGGACCAGACCACTGGGTTTTTACCCATCCCTAGCATGGCATGATCCATCAATCCTCTTATGCAGATACACTGGCTCAAAATGGTGTTGCAAAACGAAAGAACAACATTTACTTGAAATAGCTCAGGCTTTAATGTTTCAGATGCATGTTTTTAAACCTTTTTGGGCTGATGTTGTGTCGACTGTGTGTTTTCTTATCAATCATATGCCCTCTCCTATTCTCAATGGTAACACTCCGTACACAACTATATTCCCTTCCAGCCCTTTATTTCCTGTAAATCCAAAAATCTTTGGGTGTGTCTGTTTTGTTTGATCACAAGTCTCTTAAATGTGTCTTTCTTGGATATTTTAGGGTTTAGAAGGGTTGTTGGTGTTTCTCTCCCACTCTTCATTTTTATCTTTTGTCCACAGACGACACCTACCATGAGTCAACTGCATTGTTTCCTTCCTCTTCTCGGCCTCAATCCTCTAACAAAGAAGATGATATTGATGATCTCTTGTTATATCAAGTTCACTTACCACTAGTGCAAGCCTTTGTTCTAGCACCTGTTAACCGCATCTCCATCATGTTTATCAAAAAGTCCCAGGGAAAGTAATATAGTCGATTATGTTCATGGCCAACCAGTACCCGCTTCTGCTTCTAATATAGAACAAGTCCTCACCACTCTTGCTACCAAACCTGGCCTTGAGCTTGAAATAGTGCCTACGCCTGTTCTTGATTCTGACAGTGTCATTATGCATGATCGTTCTAATGACTTGCACATTGCCCTTCAAAAAGGTAAACGTGTTTGCACCTATCCCATCTCTTCTTTTGTTTCCAATAACCACTTGTATCCTTCATCCTGTTCCTTCATAGCATCGTTAGACACTATCATTGTTCCCACTACTCTCCACCAAGCCTTGGCTTATCTTAGTTGGCGTACTACAATGGAGGAAGAGATGATGACCTTTGATAAGGTAGGTAGTTGGACTCTTGTTGATTTTCCTTCTGGAAAGAAGGCTATTGGGTGTAAGTGGATGTTTATGATTAAGACGAAAGCTGAGAACACCTTGGAATATCTGAAGGCTTAACTAGTTGCTAAGGGATATACTTAGACATACGGTATTGACTATTCTGAAAAATTCTCCCTTGTGGAAAAATTGTCCTTTGTTGGCCTCTTCATTTCTATAGCAACCACTTATAGTTAGGATCTTCATCAGTTGGATGTTAAAAAAGCTTTCTTGAATGGTGATCTTTTTAAGGAAGTTTACATGAAGCAACCATCTAGTTTTGTTGCTCAGGGGGAGCGTAGAAAAGTATGCCACCTCCAAAAGTCTTTATATGATTTAAAGTAGAGCCCTCATGCCTGGTTTGACAGGTTTAGCTCTGTGGTTGAAAATTTTGATATGAATCAGAGTAAGTACGATCACTTTATGTTTTATTAATAGACGGATATAGGCATGATTCTCTTAGTGGTATATGTTGAAGACATTGTGATCACAGGAGCAATACATCGAGAATCTGATCACTTAAGGCCTTTCTTAATTCTCATTTCTAAATGAAGCATTTAGGTCCTCTAAATTTCTTTCTTGGAATCGAGGTTATAAGAAGCAAGAAAGGCATCCTCTTGACACAGAGGAAATATATTCTTCATTTGCTAAAAGTCTAAGAAACTTGGAGCAGTACCAAGTAGCTCTCCCATGATTCCTAATTCTTTTTTAGTCATAAATGACATTTTATCATTTGACGAGCTACCTAAGGATGTGAGAAAAAAAAGTTGATCCTAAGAAGATCAAACCATTTAGGTACCCTGAAAGATACTTGAGATTGATTAGAAATTGAACTATTTCATGGTGACTCACACTGATATGACTTTTCCAGTTACTGTTCTTAGCCAATTTATGACAGCACCGACCGTTGCTTAGTGGGAAGCCTTGGAGTATAGCTTACATTACTTTAAAGGTTCATCTTGTCGTGGTATACTTTATAAGAATCATGGGCACACTGAGATCAAATGTTTTTGTGATGCAGTTTATAGGGGGTTAAAGGCTACCAAAAGATCCACCACAGGATATTGCATTTTTATGGTATAAATTTGGTGTCCTAGCAAGAAGCAGGATGTGGTATCTCGATCTAGTGTGAAGCTGAGCATAGAGCCATGACTCAGTCAATACAGAAAATTGTGTGGATTCGCCAGTTAATAAAGGAGGTTGGTTTTGCAACGTCATTACCCGTAAAGCTGTGGCGCGATAATAAAAATGCTCTACACATAGCCTCCAATTCTGTATTTTATGAATGTACGAAACACATTGAGATCTACTGTTCTTTGTAAGCGATAAGATCAAGGACAACTTTATTTCTATGGGGCATTGATAAATCCTAAATTTTATATATTTTATCCCATATTATTCATTTATTTTGGAGATTATTTTAGGCTAATTTGGATTTATTAGATAATATTTGGATTATTAGCCAATTATAGGAAATAATATAAATTTGAATTGATTGTGATATTATTGGGCTTAAATTGATAATATTTTAATTTTTATCTTGTGATGGGATAATATTTTTAAATATATGATAGATCACGATTTTATTTAATTCTTGTAGAGTAAGGAAAAGCATATTGAAAGATCCTACGGTGCAAAAATTTTCTTGAAAGCTAAAAGAATATCCAATGGTTGAATTTCATTTGGGCTTCTTAAATTTTAATGGGCTCAAGTTGGTACCCAAAAAGCTCTCTTCTCCTCCCTTTTAATTATCCTAGCCGTCACAGCATAGAGGAGAATACGCAGAGAGATGGACCGACACTGATAGAGGGACTGACGCTGAGAGGGAGGGCCGAGACGCACTCACAGGCAGGGGAGACGATGATGAAGACGCTCTCGTTGGAGAGCTAACACTCATTCTCTAGCTTTCATATTCTCTCCTTCATCTTCCATTCCGTTTTAATTCTTCCGCCACGCACTCACGTACTTCCACAACCACCTCTTCATATACCATTCAACCTTCCTCATAGCTTGGTTCCACAAGCACTCACGGACCCACACATAAATTCTCCATCAATCATTATGTCCGTGACTTGGTCAATGCTTGGAGGGAGGATAATTTCGATGGTAGCTTAAACTCTTTTGGGAGGCAACTTGGGAAGAGCATGGAGGAAGCTAGAGCCTAGGAGCTTACATTTGAAGACCACAAGGGAGTGTCTTTCCTTTTATCTTTTTGATTCAAGACTTAAGATTATTTAGTTTTAAATGATTTTTGTTGTAATAATTGAGAACAATCAAGTTTTAAATTGTAGACTTATTATTGATTTGAGTTGAATTGATATTTTAGATTGGATTTGTTCTTAATTGATTGTTGGAATTTTTGTTTGCAAACCCTTTAGTTGTCAATTAGATTATTAATTGAGTTTTCATTATTAATTTAATTGTCAATTTGGGTTTAATCTCTTGATTGTTTAATTAAGGTGATTAATTGTCGAATTTTTTAATTAGGCAATTGTGAACATAATTTCCAAAATTATCTTAAATTATTGTGATTGGTTTTTAATGGATTTAATTAACCACCTCTTTTTCCATTATGAGTTTTCTAGTGGATTAGGTGTTATTAAGCTTGAGGGTTTCCCATGTCTTAATTAGGTGATTAAGTTTATTAATTCCAATTTTTCATTAATCTCCCCTTGGCCTAATAAATTGAATGGCTAAGAAAGCTAAATTCATGTGAATCCTGAGTTATCCCCTTCATCATCGTAACTGAACTAAATCTTTGTTGTTTGCCTTGCTTTTCATTAGTCTTTTGCTTAGGATTTTAATTCCCCTTTCATAAAACCCCCAAAAATTGCATGTTCATTATTTAGGTTAGTTTCATTCTCATATAGGTTTTAGAGTCTTTTGCATTTTACATTTAGGTAGTGGAGTCTTGCATTTTAGTTTAGGTTCATTCCATTACATTTTTTATCGCCTAAATTCAATTCTAGAGAAAACCCACATATTGCTCCTTGGGAGAATGACCTAGGTTGCCACTATATTGCATTAGTAGGTTGTCCTAGTTATTAATTGATTGCTTTAGCGACAAAAGCACGCATCAATTTTGGCGCCGTTACCGGGGAGCAATGGTTAGTCTCTAGATTTGAGTCTTTAGGTGATTTCTTAGGTAGTTGTTTATTGCATAACTTGATTTTTATAAAGAAAAAGAAAAGAAAAGAAAATTGAAACTTGTTCCTATTATGGCTTGGAATGCTTCGCCTTATGGAATTTTTTCTTACACTCCTATGCCTTATCATTATGACTATGATGTTGAGCAGATATATGATGCATATTCAAATGTCAATAATATGGGATGTCATGAATATGTTAATCAAACTTTACTAAGTCAAGAAGAGGATTCAAGATTAGAAAGCAAGATGGATGCTATGATGAAAATCCTAATGCGGCAACAATAACAACATATGCAGCAACAACAACAATATATGCAACAACAACAACAACAACAATATAGACAAGAAATTCAAACTCTACAAACTTAGATTGAGCAATTGTCCAATGCAATTTGTAATTTGCAAAGTAAAGAATTAGAAGTTCAGGATGAATTTCTATGTGGTAATACACTTTCACCTTCTAATGATTTATACCCTTTTTCTTTTACCATTCAAATGATGGGATAATTGATACATTAACTGAATATCCATGCACTAATGTGATTTCTGAATTGACTTGTTCTATTGATTTAAATCATGTTGAATATTGTGACTCATGCATTAATGCTTATTCTCATGCCTCTAGTCCTATGAATTCTATTGATTCTGATAATGAGGTTGATAAAGAGATTGTTGTTGAACCCTCTAATACTATTGATTTTAAAGATACCCTGCTTGACACTAATCATGATGAAGCTTTAAATGATGAAAATAATATCCCCATTGATGTTATTGATACTAATAAAGCTCTTGACATGACTATAGTTAATGGGGATACTATTAAGGATGAGTGTGGGGGAAGTCTTGATTTGGATGTGCATTTAGATAGTAAGAGCATAATGCATCATGATGTTTCGCATATGGAATTTGTCTTGAGTGATGATTTGAACAATTATGGTGAGACCATCTTGAGTGATCACTTAATTCATCCCTTAGAGAACTTGACTCTTACTGAGGAGAGTCATATTGATTTTGTGGGTTGTTCAAAATATTTGGAAGTTTTAACACTTTTTGTTGATCAATTTCTCTTAGGATCCTCCTGATTCTTGATAAGTTCCTTTTTATTAAGTATATCCATATGGGACAAGGTACTGCTTGGTGGTATGCTTTTGTGCAGGTACATGGATTGCTTCCTCCCATCCAGACACCTTCTATACTTGAGTTGAAGTGTTATATAAGGATCTTAAAGAGGGAGATATTTGCTGAACATCGGAAGCGAACACCACTAGTGCTTTCATATGACTTACAACCAGATAAAGGAGAGAAGCCAGTTATGCTATTTCTTTTGGATCTTCAATCTTTTGATATTCCGGTCATACTCCTTCCTTACTCTTTTACTTGCATTGCTTGTTCTTGTTTGTTAGACCTATCTTTTGCATTGAGAACAATGCATGATTTAAGTGTGTGGGAGGGATTCTGTTCTTACTCTTGGTTTCTATTCTTTGTTTTTAAAATGAGAAAAAGAAAAACATTTTGGTTTTTACTTTGGTTTTTGTTCCTTGTTTTCAAGAAAAGAAAGAAAATTTTTGAAAAAAAAATTGCAAGTTTTAAGTAACTTTAGTATGATGCATTCTTGATTTGAAAAGTGATTAATCATGTTTTGAGTTGGTGAACCTAGTGGCAATGAATTTGACTTAGATGAGTTTAGGCTAGTGATTGTTAGATCTCATGTTTTGATGATAACAAAAGTATGGTATGAAAAAGAATTGATTAATAAATAAGTTTGAACAAAGTAATAGCAGGGATAAGCATAACTTGAAGTAAGCATTGGAGTAATGAAGAAAGGCCAAGAGAAAAAGCTGAGAAACTTGATCAGAAGCAGTTTTTCTAAGGCATTACTCGAGTACGTACTCGAGTAATGAGACAAAACTTGAAGTAATCAGAGACACCTTCCAGTAACCTGCCAACGTTACTCGAGTATGTACTCGAGTAATAGTGTAAATGTTTTCAAGTTGCTCTCGGCCTGCCAATGTTACTCGAGTAGCTACTCGAGTAACCAGGTAAATCCTTGGAGTTGCTCTCGGCCTGCCAACGTTACTCGAGTAGGTACTCGAGTAACCATGTAAAAGTTTTCAAGTTGCTCTCGGCCTGCCAATGATACTCGAGTATGTACTCGAGTTACCCTGTTTCAGTAAATGTGGTGCTCTCGGCATTTTGTACCACTGCCAATGTTACTCGAGTAGCTACTCGAGTAACTCAGTATGGTAAGCAAAAACTTGAAGGTGGTGCCCGAATAACTGGATATAATTTTATTTCATTTTCCTCGAGTTATTACTCTAGTATGAATGTATTTAATGTTTCATTTTAAGTGGATTACTCGAGTATGTACTCGAGTATGCAGAGTTATTTTGAAGGAAAACCTCAAGTCACTACCCGAGTAAGTTATGCACAAAAAGTAAGTTTACTCGAGTATGTACTCGAGTAACCAGGTAAATCCTTGATGTGCTCTCGGCCTTGAAATCCTGCCAACATTACTGGAGTAAAGCATCGAGTAACCAAAAGTTTATTTGAAGGTTTACTCGAGTTGGCACCCGAGTAACCCATAAAGTTGTGAGTGTATTACTCGAGTAGGTACCCGAGTAAACATACATTTCCAAAGGTTTGAAAATTGGTTATTCCATGCACTACCCGAGTAATCTTATATTTGTCTGTTGACTTGCAGTTGATCAAAGTTTTCCCGATGATACTCGAGTAAGTACTCGAGTAAACTTCAAGGAATACTCGAGTAGCTACTCGAGTAAGTAAACCCAGAAATTTAGAAATCATTCAAATGTTCATTAATTTGTTTTCTATATGATTAACCTTTCATTGTATTAGTATTTCTAGCATATTTACAGATAAACAATGAAGAAATCATGTCAAGTAAGGGAAGTCAAATGAAACGTTCAAATGCCAACCACCGCCAACGGATATTTTTTCAAAAACTGGAAAAGTCAATAGTGGCTGCGCACTCTCCAACGGATGAAAAGAAAATGTTCCAACGGTCATCACCAACATATCTATATATATGGGAGAATCCAAACAGAGAAAGAACAACAAGAACACACACAAACGTATCATCAAGTTTACTACTCTGTTTTACGTGATATTTGTAACTCTGTACTTCAGTGATTCTTATTCACTCCTGAGAGAGATATTTCATTCAAACTCAATATTTGTTATTGAGATAACTTAAGGTTGTGGAACCTTGAGTTGGGATTGGATTACAACTTGTAAGGGGGAGCGAGTGTCCAGGTGAAGGAACTTGCTTGTACTATGGTGCCAAGAACCCACTGAATCTTGGAAGTTATAGTGAAACTCTCAGAAGAGCTCTGAGGACTGGACGTAGGTCAAAGTGGTTGTGACCGAACCAGTATAACTCCCGGTGTACACTTCGGTGATATTTCTCCTTACTCTTTACTGTTTTAAATTCACTGTCAAAGTTTTATATTTCCGACAAATTTTTAGTATCACCCAATTCACCCCCTCTTGGGTGAAACGCTTGCTCTAACATTTGGTATCAGAGCGTAGGTCTTCTTGTTAAGGTTTAACACCTAAGAAGGATCCAATGGCAAGCATGGGTGAAGGAATTCTTCCCGACGGAGCATCCATCACTAGACCTCTCGGTTTCAATGGAGAACACTTCTCTTTCTGGAAAGCTAAATTCAGAGTGTTCGTGATGGCTACCGAATATGGGCTATGGGATGTAATTGAGAGTGGAAATTATCAACCTACAAAGATTGTAGATTCTCAGAAAATTCCAAAGACACCAGCGGAATATGATGAGAATGACAAGAAACTTATCACTCTCAACAGCAAGGCAATTCTGATGTTACAAAGTGCTTTGAGTCAATGTGAATATTTCAGAATTTGCACACTCCCAATAGTAAAGGAAATGTGGGAAGCTCTGGAAATAGCTCATGAAGGAACTTCGGGAATAAAGGAGAATCGAATCAACACTTTGGTCACCGAATTCGATCTACTTCGAATGAAATCAAGTGAGTCAATTTCTGAATTCGAACTTAGATATACTCACCTTGTTAACCAACTTGCAGCACTTGGGAAAGTCTATGATCAGCACACCCAAGTACGAAAGATTTTGAATATTCTTTCTAAAGAGTGGGAGGCCAAAGTTACTGCGATAGAAGAAGCAAAAGGAGAATTAATGAGATCAGTTGCTTCTCTATTTGGAAGTCTTTCTAAATATGAAAGCAAACTAAAGTTCAAACGAGAACTAGATGACATTGGTGACAAGAAAAAAGAAAGGTCTAGCACTAAAAGTGAAAGAAGAGAATCAAGATAAGGATGAGGAATTAGACGATGATGAAATGGGCCTAATCATAAAACGATTCAGAAAGTTCTACAAGAAAGGTCAAGGATTCAAACACTTTCAGAAAGGAGGAAATAGCAACAAAGATCATATCATTTGCTATGAATGTGGAAAACCAGGACATATCAAATCAGAATGCCCAGACCTGAATCAAAAGAACAAGGAAAAGAGAAAAGGCAAATTCTTCAACAAAAAGAAAGCCTTCGTATCTGCTATATGGGGTGACAGCTCCTCAGACGAAGAAAGTGATGAGGAAGAAGTAGCTAATATATGTCTTGTTGCTCAAGAAGAAACAGAAGAAGAGGTATGTCTTAAAGCATCTAAAAATAGCAAGTGGTATATAGATAGTGGATGCTCTAGACATATGACCGGAGATTTCAAAAGTTTTACCACTTTGCAACCAAAGGAAGCAGGAAAGGTAAAATTTGGAGGAAATCAATCCGGAAGAATAGCAGGAATTGGTGAAATCAAAAATGACAAAGGAATACAAGTCAAAGATGTATATTATGTTGAAGGCTTGTGTCACAATTTGCTGAGCATAAGTCAAAGTGCGGATAAAGACAACTGGTTAATATATGACTAAGAAGAATGCTTAATTATCAACAAGAATGACTTACAACTTGATAAGAAGAACATCAAGGCTAAACTCAGAGCAAAAAGGGAAGGTAACTGTTATACTCTAGACATTAGTAGAAATGAATCTGAAAATTGTTTTCTGAGTAATGCCGATGAAAGTTGGCTATGGCATAAGAGATTGGCTCATGTCAATATGCATCAACTAGGCAAACTACTCAAAAAGGATTTAGTCCTTGGATTACCTAAAGTTAATTTCAAAAATGACTTGATTTGTGATGCATGTCAAAAGGGTAAACAAACTAAATCATCTTTCAAATTGAAAAATGAAATTTCAACAAATAGACCACTACAATTATTGCATATGGATTTAATTGGTTCAGCAAGAGTAAAGAGTCTTGGTGGCAACTTATATTCATTGGTCATTGTTGATGACTTCTCTAGATTTACATGGGTTATTTTTCTATCATCAAAGGATGAGACCTTTGAAGAATTTATTGTTTTTACCAAGAAAGTGCAAAATGAGAAAGGTATGTCCATTGCAGGTATTAGGACTGATCATGGTGGAGAATTTGAAAATCAAGCCTTTGAAGAATATTGTGATACTAATGGCATTGATCACAATTTCTCTGCTCCAAGGACGCCTTAACAAAATGGAGTTGTGGAACGCAAGAATAGAGTGCTCACTGAAATGGCTAGAGCAATGTTGAATGAAAAGAACGTATCTTAAGTGTTCTAGGCTGATGCTATGAGTATAGCATGCTATATTTCAAATAGAGCCTATATCAGAACAAAACTTGGAAAGACACCATACGAGTTGTACAAAGGAAGAAAGCCAAACATTCCTCATCTACACATCTTCAGTTGTAAGTGTTTCATTCATAATAATGGTAAAGATAACTTGGGAAAATTTGATTCTAAAACTGATGAAGGAATTTTCCTAGGATATTCTAACCGAAGTAAAGCATATAGAGTTTTCAATAAAAGAACTTGTATTGTTGAAGAATCAATTCATATTGTATTTGATGAATTTGAATCCTCTGACAAAACCATTGATGAAGAATAGGAAGTTGTTTTAAATCAAGAGAATGGTCAATCTATTTCTAAATCTCTTATTCCAGAAGTTGATGAAACCAAGGAAGAAGGGCAATCCCTAGGACAACCTAGAGCTTGGAAATACAATAAAAGTCATCCCTTAGATCAAGTCATAGGAGATGTGAATGAAGGGATCAAAACTAGAAATAGAATTTTCAATGAAGTAAGTTTTTCTGCATTCATTTCTGAGATTGAACCTTCTAACATTGATGAAGCCCTGTCAGACAATGATTGGGTTATAGCAATGCAAGAAGAACTAAATCAATTTGAGAGAAATCAAGTTTGGGATTTGGTACCCCGACCCAAGGATCATCCGATAATTGGTACTGAATGGGTATTCAAGAACAAACTCGATGAATCTGCAATTATTGTCAGAAACAAGGTAAGATTGGTGGCCAAAGGCTATAATCAGGAAGAAGGGATTGATTATGAGGAAACGTATGCTCCAGTGGCTAGATTGGAAGCTATACGTGTACTCTTAGCCTTTGCATGCTTCAAAGGATTCAAACTCTATTAAATGGATGTAAAGAGTGCATTTCTAAATGGTTGCATCATGGAAGAAGTGTATGTAGAACAACCTCCAGGTTTTGAGGATGTTACTAAACCTGACCATGTTTTCAAACTCAAAAAGGCTTTATATGGTTTAAAACAAGCTCCTAGAGCCTGGTATGAAAGGCTCAGTAAGTTTCTTATTGATCAAGGTTTTGTACGGGGAAAGGTTGATACAACACTCTTTATAAAACGAAAACACAATGATATTTTGATTGTTCAAATATATGTTGATGACATTGTCTTCGATGCTACTATTGAATCTCTATGTAAGGAATTTTCTAAGATAATGCAGGGAGAATTTGAGATGTCAATGATGAGAGAATTGAATTTCTTTCTTGGTTTGCAAATTAAACAAAGGAAGAATGGAATTTTCATATCTCAAACAAAGTATTTGAAAGAGCTATTGAAGAAGTATGGAATGGATGAAGCAAATGGCACGGACACACCTATGAGCTCAACTACGTACTCGAGTAATGAGACAAAACTTGAAGTAATCAGAGACACCTTCCAGTAACCTGCCAACGTTACTCGAGTATGTACTCGAGTAATAGTGTAAATGTTTTCAAGTTGCTCTCGGCCTGCCAATGTTACTCGAGTAGCTACTCGAGTAACCAGGTAAATCCTTGGAGTTGCTCTCGGCCTGCCAACGTTACTCGAGTAGGTACTCGAGTAACCATGTAAAAGTTTTCAAGTTGCTCTCGGCCTGCCAATGATACTCGAGTATGTACTCGAGTTACCCTGTTTCAGTAAATGTGGTGCTCTCGGCATTTTGTACCACTGCCAATGTTACTCGAGTAGCTACTCGAGTAACTCAGTATGGTAAGCAAAAACTTGAAGGTGGTGCCCGAATAACTGGATATAATTTTATTTCATTTTCCTCGAGTTATTACTCTAGTATGAATGTATTTAATGTTTCATTTTAAGTGGATTACTCGAGTATGTACTCGAGTATGCAGAGTTATTTTGAAGGAAAACCTCAAGTCACTACCCGAGTAAGTTATGCACAAAAAGTAAGTTTACTCGAGTATGTACTCGAGTAACCAGGTAAATCCTTGATGTGCTCTCGGCCTTGAAATCCTGCCAACATTACTGGAGTAAAGCATCGAGTAACCAAAAGTTTATTTGAAGGTTTACTCGAGTTGGCACCCGAGTAACCCATAAAGTTGTGAGTGTATTACTCGAGTAGGTACCCGAGTAAACATACATTTCCAAAGGTTTGAAAATTGGTTATTCCATGCACTACCCGAGTAATCTTATATTTGTCTGTTGACTTGCAGTTGATCAAAGTTTTCCCGATGATACTCGAGTAAGTACTCGAGTAAACTTCAAGGAATACTCGAGTAGCTACTCGAGTAAGTAAACCCAGAAATTTAGAAATCATTCAAATGTTCATTAATTTGTTTTATATATGATTAACCTTTCATTGTATTAGTATTTCTAGCATATTTACAGATAAACAATGAAGAAATCATATCAAGTAAGGGAAGTCAAATGAAACGTTCAAATGCCAACCACCGCCAACGGATATTTTTTCAAAAACTGGAAAAGTCAATAGTGGCTGCGCACTCTCCAACGGACGAAAAGAAAATGTTCCAACGGTCATCACCAACATATCTATATATATGGGAGAATCCAAACAGAGAAAGAACAACAAGAACACACACAAACGTATCATCAAGTTTACTACTCTGTTTTACGTGATATTTGTAACTCTGTACTTCAGTGATTCTTATTCACTCCTGAGAGAGATATTTCATTCAAACTCAATATTTGTTATTGAGATAACTTAAGGTTGTGGAACCTTGAGTTGGGATTAGATTACAACTTGTAAGGGGGAGCGAGTGTCCAGGTGAAGGAACTTGCTTGTACTATGGTGCCAAGAACCCACTGAATCTTGGAAGTTATAGTGAAACCCTCAGAAGAGCTCTGAGGACTGGACGTAGGTCAAAATGGTTGTGACCGAACCAGTATAACTCCCGGTGTACACTTCGGTGATATTTCTCCTTACTTTTTACTGTTTTAAATTCACTGTCAAAGTTTTATATTTCCGACGAATTTTTAGTATCACCCAATTCACCCCCCCCCCTCTTGGGTGAAACGCTTGCTCTAACAGTGATCATATACCTAGTGAGATTTTGAGCCTAATGCATTTTTTTTTCAGTGTGTAACCCCTATCTCTTTACTTGATCTAGAACTTGACTTGAATCTTATTTGAGGCCACATTTTATGCATGTGTATTCATGAAGATGATAAAGGCATTTATTTCATTTTAGCCAGATAAACCAAAAAGCCTAGCCTTTTCATACATATATCCTTTGTTTAGCCCCTTTGAGCCTATATTTTATTTTTTTCTCATCCCATAACACACAAAAAAATCCTACCCTTTTGAATGTCTTAGGAGTTGAAGAGCATTGCATTATATCTATTTTGGATGGAAGAACATGTATAAAATTAGGAATTGGGTCATTGTGAAAAGTATGGTATGTTATCTTGAAAAAGAAAAGAAAAGCAAGAAGAGAAAAAAAAAAGCAATAAGATTCCATTCCGCCGTGCTTAGTAACCGGGGGTCTTCATCACCAATGTTGATCTTCATGTCAAACAGCCAGTAAGAGCTATGAGCGTGCTAGTAGCTTCTTGGTGCTATTGAGTTATAAATAGAGTACATAACTCATTTATTAATATGTCATAAGTAACTTCATCTAACTGAAAATCTTTTGCCCTTATGTCATCATAAAAATCTAGAGCTTTGCCAACATTTTGGTTAAAGCACAGTCCTTTTATTAGTGTAGTTTAAGTTGCAATGTTTGGTTGATAACCTAACTTGAAAATTTCCCCAATGTAGAAAAAGCAAAGTCCATCCGACCAACTTGGCAATAACAATTTATCAAGATGCTCAGGTCAAATAAATCTGGCATGAGTCCGTTGAACTCGGCTTGTGCAAGAAGTGAGATAACATGGGGATAATGTTTTATCTTCATCATAGATCCTAAAATCTTAGTGATATGGCATCTGGATGGTGGAGGACGCATGTTTAGAATACGATTGACAGAAGCAACAGCATCATTAAGGCTATTGGGATTTGGGGAATGGGAATGAAGATAACATTTGAGAGAAAAAGAAGAAGGGAAAGAGAGAAAGAAGGTACAAGTACCAAAGAGAGGAAATATGGGGAAGGAGTACCTTGCAGAAGCATAAGAAAGCATATCGGGACCTATCAGATTGAACTTCATTGCTTCTTTACTTCGCCAAATGAATCAAACTGAAGCCTTGTCTGTTTGGTATAAAGGTAGGAGAGGGGAAGGGGTAAATTACCTTTTTAGGTTGAAGATATTTAAATTTTGGGCGGGAACCCAAAATTTAAAAGGAATGAGAGGGTAAATTTTGGGTTTTTCTCATCCAAAATTGTAATTTTCCCCCTCCCCTCAAACCAAACACACCCGTAAGAGAGTGTGAAAGCTGAAGTGTGATGAGAGAAACTTGAAACTAAGCAAGTGAAGTTAGGGATTTCTCATCCGATGGCATAAAAAACTAAAAATTGATTTTATTTTGAATAGTTCATTGTTTGAAACGCTTTTTTGATTGGTTCTTACTCAAATCATAGTTTTAAAAGCAAAGTAGTCAAATACCTCTCAAAATCAAAACTCAAATGGCGATGTGTGTTTAGGCGTGTGATTAGGCCATGCAATTGTACAATTGAGGCCCAAAAGGCAATCTGATTTTTTTTTTTGGTGTTTCAAATGAGTTTAAGTGCTTTTGATGTGTTAAGCTGCTTTTGTCTTAAACCAAAATTTGGAGTTTTTGCCTTAAGCCAAAATGTGAAAGAAAAATGACATATATAACAAATACTCCCTTCGATCCTAAATATAAGACAAAGTTGACTTTTTGGAAAGATTAAGGAAGCTAATTGAATTACTTTAAAGCGTTTATATTTGTCATTTTTTTCTCCAAACTATTTTTCCTAACTTATAAACTGATATATAATCTAAGGATATACAATATATGATATGATTAAGTAACTTATTTAGCTTCTTTAATCTCTCCAAAAAAAAGTCAACTATATCTCACATTAATTCGTTATTATAGACACATTAATTCGTTATCATGATCCTAATATCTCACATTAATTCGTTTATTATAGATAGTACGGGACATGTAATCCAATTAGTTATGTGATATTATTTCATCAAATTATGTATCTTTTTATTGCCAAATTTTCCAACTTTAATTTTTATAAATTTTAATTTAATTTCTCTCTTACCATCAATATATACTTAAGAGGAATAGGGAAATAAGCCATGCACACTATCTTATCCATTTTTGCATCTTGCATTCCTGTTTTTAACAACAATATCGGCTTGGATAGGAAGCTGATGCCTTTACTTGCATATAAGAAAATGTGAACGGAAGAATTAGTCAATGCCACCTCTCTTCTACTTTTTCAACTTTCAGATAGTTGGAAAAGTAGGTGAAACTCTTTAATTAGAAACCAACCAGCTCTTCACATGAAAAGGACAAAATTTAATAAAAAATTCTTCTTATTCCCTCTTTTACGAACCAGCTTAGCTCATATGGAAAGGAAAAAATCTAATAAAAAATTCTGAATAGACCTAAAGTTTCTAGGAAAACCTTTAGCTTGAGAAAATTTTGTCCCTCTTTATTGTGGCGTTGCCAAAGAAAATTTTCATGCTTCACCGCTCTTCCAAGGGCTTCGAAAATGATATGGACAGAAGGATGAGATGCCTAACCACTAAATCCACCATCCATAATGATTCATTCTGAAACTAAACCCAGCATGATTTTCTCACCAAAATCCATTTTGGGGTAACCTCAGGTACATACTTATTGATATTCCTTTTGGGTTTGTATGGATAATACCTATTGTTCTTCAGCTTTGATCTAATCTATGTTTGTTCTTTGTGCGCCCTTGACGAAAATGGCTGTGTACCACTAAACACGAAGGTGAAGGTCGATCGCGAGTTTTGGAGAATAGATCCCGATCTCTATGGGTCAGACTACGGTTATCCGAGGAAGATCGCGTCGATTGATTATGTTGTTTTTGACAAAAAGGTAATTTTTTTATCCAGGTATATTAAGGTTTTTTTAGATGTCTAGGCAAGGTTAAAATGGTTTTGTGTTATTGCATGTTCACATGGGAATGGGAAGATCATGAGGTTAGGTAATGAGGAGGTTTTTGAAATTGTCATTTGATATGATTTTAAGAAATGAAAAGTTATTGAGGCCTGATCTATGCTAAAGCAGTTCTTTCGTATACTATCAGTAATGATCATCCTTGCTGTAGAATATATATGATTTTAACAATGCTTTTTCCGGGATATTTCTTTATCTTTCATTCTCTTATAAACTATTATTTTCTCTTTAATTCATCAATCACAAATATTGATTTCAGGGAAAAGCAATCTAGCATGTGCTTTGAGTCAAAATTTGCACTCCAAAGGAAAACTGACTTACATCCTTGATGGTAATAATGTGAGCATGGCCTAAACAAAGATCTTAGTTTTACCACTGAAGATTGTGCAGAAAACATACGACGAAGGATTGGTCAGTTCCTGTATATTTCTATCTATATATTTTCTATTTGACCCTTAAACAATTTCATTCTTATTTTTTAAATTTTCAATCTTCATGACTTAATAATTTTCAGGAGAGGTAGCAAAACTCCTTACAAATGCTGGTGTTATTTGCATTACTAGCTTAATATCTCCCTGTTTGATACTTTATTCAGAGAAGATAGTAGAATTTCAATTTTTAAATTACTATAAAATTTATAACCATACGCATTGTTGTTAAGTTGTGAACTATCTAACCCCTCATGCATGCAACCTGTTTCTTAGCATTTGGGATTCTTAAGCCTTCCTAGTAACTCTTTAATTATTTGGCAGGATGTTGTTATTCAGAAAGATCAGGGAGTAGCAGGTGAGGTATGGAGCATATGGAGCACATTGAAGGAATAAGTTCCTCTCAACTATATTAGGATTAGGGGAGCAGTAGGCGAGGTATGGAGAAATGAGATCATATAGAGCACATGGAAGGAATAAGTTTCTCTCAGCTATCGTACTTCTGATTAATCTTATTACTTACTAATTAATTAGTGGTAAGGATGTCACCTATTGGCACTTGCTTTTGCTTAGTACAATATTCATAAACAATGAAATAGGTGAAGCACATTTGATCAATGGTCATGGGTAAAAAATGAATCCTAATTTAAGTATGGGAATTTACAATGATGTTAAAATTTGGTACTAACCAAAAGGCATTTAAACTAATATGTCAACTTCAACATTTGAAAAGGAGTTGTGTATATTGCAGAATCAAACTATTGCTTTTGGTTAGTACTTGGCACACTCACAAGAAAGTTTTAAAGGACGTTTGATTAATGGTCAAGGGAAAAAAATCATTTCTGATTACAGTAGGCAGATGTACAATGAGTTTAAAATCTGTTATTAACCAAAAAGGCAGAATGAACTCATATGGGTTTCTAATTCCTCAGAATGAACTAAGGAAACATCACAACATGAAGTTTTCCTACTACTTATTTAGGATTCAATGGGTTTCCATCTAAGGGTTTTTAAACTCATGTTGTTTCTATTTCCTCAGAATGAACTAAGGAAAAAGTTCTCAAATCAATGAAGCTGGTCATTTTTCTTGCATCAGCCATCTATAAGATATTGCAATCCCTGAAATCTCGGTCAAGTCTATAATTCTTTATTACTTCACTGACCACTACTTAAATGCCTGTCAATCAATGTGTCAGAATTAAGGTTATTCCAGTGTTTAGTTGTAAATGCATCACTTTATGTATGATTTGTCCTATAGGTGTAGTTTTATGACTATGATGGCTAATGTAGTAGGTGAGAGATAGTTCTATATGTTAGTGGGGATGAACAGTCACCTACCCTGGACCTGTTCCAATTTCCAAGTCTTAGCAATTTTTTTAAATGCCTAATGCCTAATGCTCATAATATCTGTTATGACTATGTAGTATCTTGGGAAAATATATTTTATTAAATTCCTAATGTCTAATGCCTACATTCTTCTTAAGCTTATGAAGGAGATTTCCTTTAATTTCAATGTGTGCCATATATAATCTACACTCAGTTCTGTCGTAGCATGGTGGTATACCTGTTCTACCTATTAGACTCCCTCACTGTTCCAGTTAGAATGTTGCTTTCCAACATATAAGCTGATCTTAGACTGGTATACTTGTTCTAACTTCAATGATCATACTTTGTAATCGTTGCATGTTTTTTCTGCCTTTTAACATTAGTGGCAGTGGTTAAATCATATTCAATTATTCTCAAACTTATATTGCTTCATACTTTCTCATGATAAATAAGATTATACATGACAAAATAGGGTTCTATTTTACTTGCTGTGAAATTATTTAGTTAAATATGATAAATAGGTCTACTGGAGCTATATTAAAATTATTCTTTTATTCACTTAATATGTTGGGAAATTATATATGCATCAAAATTAATAATAAGTCTCAGACCTTTTTCTTAATGTGTCATAACCCTTCTTTGCTCTCAATTAGGGTCTGTAACCCCCTACCTTAATAGCCGTAATTATAGTTCAAAAATGCTCCATTATGTTAAATTAGATATCAACCGATAATTTAAAACTTATTGAAAGTTCCAACTTAAAGACAGGTTGCAGTCCTATAATAAAGTGGGTTTTCAAAAACTTTTCCAAAACCTATTTGAAATGGTCTCATATTCACATTTTGAATATATTTGGCCTGTGCAGTTCAATTTCATTCATATATATCAAAGTGTAACAAAATTTCCCGACAACATTCGGGTTTCATTCATTCATTGAAGGGTTTACAAGGCATATTTGCCCATTTCCATTTTTCCATACAAGGGATTACATAACACTATTCAATATTTACAACATGTACAATAATCCCAAAAACATGACAACTAACTACCAAAACTAACACTCCTAACTAGGAGATCTAGCCTCCCTTCATCACTTATTTCTCCCTCGAACCGCTTGCCCTGGCTATAGGTTAGTCAATGGAAAGAATGAGATTCAAAAAAATCCCAGTAGTAAAGATTCACTCATAACATGTACAATTACAAACAATTAAGCAAATCACAAAACAACAACACAACAATGGCAGTACAACAATGGCATTCACAACGGCAGTGATATACGTGACTTTCGTCACATTCACAACATCATTTGTCCTAATCACGACATGACAGTTTTCGCTATATTCACAACGGCATTCTTACAATAGCTTTGTTATATTCACACGGCATAAACAGTAGCATTCCCGTTCATCACAATTCAATGATAAGACGTGCATACAATGCGTTATACATAATATAAGAGAAAGGGTCACTACCTTGTTCTTTCCATTCCTACTCAGACATCGATTTTTTATGCACGGGGCAAATGTCAAATCCTATAAATCATAATCAAGGATGACGAGTTATTACCTATTCCAATTCTTTAATAACTCATAATACATGGGTTGGTTATCACTATAGTCATTTAATCAAGTCAATTAAGGAGCTAAAGTGGTCAATTAACCCAAAAGACCAATTTTCTAACCTTAGAATTCATAGTTATTACCATGTGTTATTACTTTTGAATTTTTGCACGCTTGAACCAAATCTTCCAGAATTTTCTCCAGAATTTGAAAAATCAAAACTAATTATACAAAAATTGAAATAGAGTTACTCTAAGTCCTACTAGAAGCTTTTTAAGTCCTCCTTACGGAAAAAATATGAATCACTACCATATATAACCACAAATACAAAATTCAACAAATCCCCTTGCTATTCCAGAATTGATCCCATTTTCAACCTCAAATTTGAAAATGCATAACTCTTAGTACACACATCAAAATGACACCCATAATATATCAATTTAAAGCATACAACATATTCTACAAAACTGGAAATTTTTAGAATTTTTTGACATCATTTGTTTATCTAAAAACACCACACAATCAGGGTACCTCGCTAGAATCCTGTTCAGGTAGAAAATTTAGTTTTGAATTTTGAGTTTCAATGACCCAAAATTCACAACCCGGGGCTATACCCACAAAATTTTTTGTGTAAAACACAATGGTAACATCAAAATGAACAAATTCCCATTGCTTCATAGTGCCCTGTTCAGGTCACAATTTTAGGGTATTTCACAACAAACAACCACTTCACTATTTAATCACTAAGCTTAGCTCATTTGCCTCCAAACCAACATATAAGCACATACATAAGATAAAAGCTTCATGATCCCTAATATTCCCTAAAAATTGAAATTAGGGTTGTCATAATAGTTTACCAAAACTCAGCCAATCAAAGCATCATATACATCAAAATAACGCTCTTACTCACCTCTTGCTTCTTCTTGTGTTCTTTTCTTGCTTCCTCAAATTTTGTTCTTATCAAGAAGAACAATGATTATGAAGAGCTTTTGAGCCATAGAAGAGGTTAAGAAGGTGAAAATCCATGTAGAAGATCTTATCTAAACTTTGCTCTTCACTTTCTCTTGTTTTACTGAACTTGGCCAACCTTGAGAAGAGGTGAGTGAGTGAATTATGATCAGTTTTTCTCTTCCCTTATCCTCTTAATATCTGAATGAAAATGAGGCCCCAAGAGAAAGAAAATTTGTGGCTAATAATGAATTCCTTTAGTCATATAGTTATATTATTTAACTTGAGTTTTTCCTTTCCTATTCCCTTCATCTTTTGACTAAAAATTTGCTGCCCAAAAGGTGTCCCAATTAATTCAATCTTCAGCCCCTCTTCTCTCTTCATTTGACCAAAATATATGTCCCAAAAAGGTGACAATTTGGTTGACCAAGCTTTCTTGCAATTAACTTGCTTTTTGGTCAAAATTTCCAACTTGTAACCAATTATACGTTTAGTTGAATTTTCTCCTCTTCTTCTTTCTTTCTTTTTGACTTGTCAATGGTTATATTGTAATTATATATGCTCTTTCTCTTTCTTTGGGATCTTAGATGAAATCAATTGAGAGAAAAGGAGAAAGATATATTGATCCATTGATCTCTTGGTTCTTGCTTTATTTATACCTAGCTACAATTATTGACTTTTCAAACTTATATTACTTTATACTTGTTGTACGATTTGTCCTATAGGTGTAGTTTTATGACTATAATAGCTAATATAGTAGGTGAGAGACAGTTCCATTTGTCAGTAGGGATGAATAGTCACCTGCCTTGGAACTGTTCCAAGTCTCAGCAAATTTTGTTAAATGCCTAATGCTCACAATATCTGTTATGACCATATAGTATCTTGGGAAAATATATTCTACTAACTGCCTAATGTCTAATGCCTATATTATAATGCCTAATTGGTAAATAAAATAATTTTTGTGTGATCAAGTGGATGTTATTATTGGATCGTGTGATCAAATGCATTATGTTTCTGTGTTTAGCTTCTTTCCCATTAGAGACATATTGTCTCAAACTATTGAGAAGCATACTATGTATTTATTTGGTGAGTTCTTTTTTCTCCTGCATTGTTTATCTCACTTCCTTACCCATTAACCTTGTGCATTTCTTCTCATATGTCATTGGCTTTGTTATAAACATTGGCCCTTTGGAGGAATACCATTCTGGATCTGATGTTAAGACTAAGATTCGCCTAATATTAAGTGTCGAGAGGTACATTCACCATATTTTAACTAAGTTTTCTATGGTTTAGGAATGGTTTAATACATTATAATTAAAAAAAAGTACTATATGTGTGGCAAGGAGAATATTGTCCAGATGGTTTTATATGATGAATGTGCTTTGAATTTCTGTATGAACGAGTTCAAGCAGAAGCCTATTGTGTTGATTGCTCAATTTGCAAGGGTTAGCTTTGACAAAAGGGGTTAATGTGTTCTAATATTTTAGCTCCTAATTTGAACATAACTCAGTTCTATTTAGTTTTGATGTCATTTTCTGTCATGATAGTTATGGCCCATCATTCAAATTAGGAGAAACATGTTTAAGGTAAACTGGAGGTTTGCGGCTCTTTTCATGCAACTAAAATCCACTTGAATGGGAAGTTCCCAGAGGTTACAGGGAGATATTCAGAAACATAGAGCAGCATTTATTAGATGATGTGAACACAAATGACATTTAGAAATGTTTTTTGTGTTATGGGGCAAAATTTATGTTATTTGATGTTTTTGTTTAGGTTGATGCATTAGTTGTATAAGACATTAGATGGACTGGTCTTTTTATATGTTGGGAGTGTTTTAGTGGTGGAATGTAATTTGCAAGGAATTTTTTGCCCTTTTTTTTGCTTGCTACATGTTTTGATGTTTGATATGCCCATATGAATTAAGTGGAGGATGTGTTGTGAGATTTTGTTGGTAGCCGATAGAAGGTTATTCCGTTTTGTGTTTGTTTCTTGTGTTGCTTACTTTAGGTGAGTGGAAGGTAAGCCTATGCTTATATGTGATATAGTTGATGCACCCGCACAAAGCGTGAGGGGAATTTGTGCTTGTTATCACAAAAGGCACTTATGCTAAAGCCAATCCAAACAAGTTTTACTTTTACAAAAGTCACTTTATGCAACCATCAATCCAAACAAAAATCATATTACACAATCTGAATTTTACCCAAAGTAAGATTGCAAAAATCCAGATTGAAAAAAGCCACTTTTTGTAATCGTTGTTCCAAAAACACATGGTACACTGGAATTGATTTTGATAGAAATAAAACTGGAAATCGATATGAATATGAAAATGGATATGGAGATAGATGTGAGATTTAAAAGTATAATTGATATGCCATAAAAATGAAATCTGATTTTTATATAAAAATATCAAAATACCCTTCTGAATTAAAAAAAAATCTTCCAGAAGAATGATGAACGCATCTTCATTTATATCCCGAAAACTGTACTATTCAAGATTTTCAAATTGGCAGATCTTAGGAACTTCACTCCATGGCAGATTTGAAATCTTCCAACGCCGTTTAGAGTTGCAAGATCTCTATCGAACCAAGCTCCCTCCAATGACTGCAACATGGTGATCATCCACCTTTTGATCCTCCTTCTATAACCCCAACTTCATTGGAATAACTGTCGATAACGTCAATATCCCGATCTGGTTGTAATAACTAGGAACAACAAACATCATAGGAACCATCGTAGTCCCAGCGGCGGCAGGGTTATGCTTACCAAAGACCATAGAGAAGAAGAAGAAGACGCCGGTGCAAAATATGGGTGTTGTTGTTGGTTTCCATATCTGAAGAAGGGGAAGAGACATTGACGCCATCGTACAATCTCGTTGTAAAAGCAAAAGAAGGTGAAAATATGAAGTTGGGGAGAAGATGAAGCCAAGATTCGTGGAAATGTCGCCACTGATGGTTGCCATCGTTGTCATGTTTTTTAGCACAAGCCACCGGTGGATCTTGCCGATAGTGGAAAGATGATGGAGAATATGGTGGATGGTGGGATGAGTCACATGAAGGTTGAAGGGCAAAAACGAATTTGGTTAGATAGAATTGGAAATCTTTACTTTTTTTATGGAAGCCAATTTGATAGAATTAGTGGGTTTGGCTTCTATGTGGCTATTTCAACTGTACCAAACACACTTAAGGCATGAAATTAAATTCTATTTCCATTTCCAACAACTCAATTCTAGTGTACCAAACAGGGCAAAAATAGCTTTTAACTCCCACAATTATGGCTAGGGTTAAACTACCCAAATAGTGATCAATAAGCCTCATAACCATGGTTTGGCAAGAAAATTATAGTTTGGGGGTTGCAAACCATAGTTTTCCAGACGCTATTTTTTCCCCTTTTCAGAAACTATTTTCCAAAATCATTTTCTTCACTTTTTTTCATAAGCTATTCTTCAAAAGCTAATCCAAACCCACCCTTAATCAATAATCATTTCAGTGAGAAACTAGGACTATCTTTTTTTTTATAGGCTAAAGTACACGATTGGTCCTTTATGTTTGCATCAAGGTTTATTTTAGTCCTTTAAGTTTATAAAGTGCACTTTTAGTCTTTCATTTCTAACACCATTAGTCTTCTTTAATGAAAAATGCTGACTCGTGAAACTGAAATAATGATTATGCGATTAAATGCTAACAAAGCATACTTTGTCCAATAAGAATGCTCCAAGCTCAAATGGTTATAATCTCATGTGTCATCCAACTATTTTTATTATTTTATTATTTTAAAAATTAAAAATCCTAGGATTTGATAAAATTTCTCAACCCTTCTCTTTCTTGATTCCCCCTCTCCTGAACTATTCAATCCTTCTTTTGTTCGTTCAGTCTCAGATTTCCTCACTCACGTTCTCCTTACGTCGATGATCTTTCTTCAAGAACCACTTTTGAAGCCAAAGTGATTGTAGTTGTTTAGTAGAATTTTCAAGTTTGTTCATGCTTTTGTTGCAAACTTGGGGTTGATTATGGCATGGTATTAGTTGCAGAAAATCAGGGATACTTGCTTTTAATTATTTATTTCCATCTCTTGCAGAATTCTGTTGTTCTCAATTAATTACTTGGTTCTTTGTCATCAAATTAGGCAATCGAAGGTAGAGACACGAGAAAATAATCATTGTTAATTCGTAAAAAGGAAATCTATTTAAAATAATTGTTGTTAATTTGTAAGTGGACTTTCTTAGATTTTCGAGCCATCAATGAAGCATGATTACAAATTGAACCCCATGACTTGAATTTAAAGTTAATATCTTTCGCAAACAACCAAGCCAGGAGTTCGAAAGGCTTGTAACAAGATTTTGCCCTTTGCTGTTTGAGAAAAATTGGCAAAGATTGATGTGGCTTCAATGGTGGTCTGAGACTGAAAGAATAGAGAAGTGACGAGGAGAGAGATAGGAGAAGCGAAGGGGTAGCTGAGGAATTTATCAAACCCTAACATTTTTAATTTTTGAAGCAGAAAAATAATAAAAATAGTTGGATGACATGTGAGATTATAACCATTTGAGCTTGGAGCATTCTTATTGGATAAAGTATGCTTTGTCAATATTTAATTACATAATCATAATTAAGTTTGATAAGTCAGCATTTTCCGTAGAGGGCACTAATGGTGTTAAGATTAAAGGACTAAAAGTGTACTTTATAAACTTAAGGGACTAAAATGAATATTGATGAAAATATAAAGGACTAAATGTATACTTTAGCCTTTTTCGTTCAAACTCCCAAATTCTTCATCATCGAATGATCGTGGATAACGCCTACTATCGACATCTCCCTCTCCCACACCGACAAAGGCTATTGATTCCTTCCACCATTTATTATATTTTTGATACATTGTACTCTATTTATGCATTAAAAGTGGGAATTAATCAACATGAAGTGAAAGTTTTGTGGTTGTAACTCCTTGTGTACGAAGTCAGAATGTGCTGTTAATAGGAGCAGTGGTAATTGTTAATATAGGTGGTAAACTAGCTAATGACAATTGTTTATGAAGTCAAAATGTGTTATTAATAGGGACAACGATAGTTGTTAATATAGGTACTAAACTTATTAATGACAACTGTATTGTGCAGGTTAACAGTGGTGATGTCTAGTATGTTTGGGAAAAATCTCCATGTTTCCTTCATAGAACTTGAGCAGAGATCTTTTATAGAACTTTGGGTCCACAGAAGCAGAAGTAAAAGGCCATAAAGACGCAGTCATGAAATTTCTTTTGGATATCGAAGTCATGAAATGTTTCTTGTAACTTAATTTATGATCAACGTATGAACTCATTGCACTAACTTGATATCAGTGGTTGAGTAAGATTATGTAGAATATGTGTACATGACTGGTTATTACTATCAAAGCATTTTTTTACTGAGTGTTATCATTGCTATATGCAAAAAATATAAACAAGTACAGGGGATTGCACTGACAAGGCCGTAGCATCCATTGAAAAATCTATGGGCGTCCATTAATAAGTTTAAGAACGTCTATTAACAAGTTTATAAGCGTCCATTAACAAGTCCAAATAATATGTCCAGCTAATTAATGTTAAGTTATAATAACAAGGTTAGTCTATAAATATGTCCACACTAATATGAATTTTGAAATTGTTTATAACCTAATTGCAATTTGACCATACTATGTAAACATGCTATATATAACTTAATAAGTGAGGGGGATTGCCCTAACAACTCTATGGGCATCCGTTGACGAATTTATGGGCTTGTTTTGACAAGTTCATGTCCATCCATTAACAATTGAATTTACATCAAAATAAAAATTTTCATAAATGAAAGTTGGATATAATACATCTTTAAATGCATCTACAAGGTACTTATTGAATATTCACATACCATCCAAAAAAATCATATGGTTTCCATTTCTATCCAATTAACCCTTAACTTTAAGTGTGTCTAATGACATTTACAATTATCCCCTATCAAGACGTGGGCAATCATGAGTTGATATAGGCCTCATCGGAGTTGCATATATTTGGACCAATACCATTTTTCTAATTTCTCATTGATGTATTGCATGCAACCATCTTCTTTACCAATTTTTCTCGATGCTCATCTAGTAGGTCCACAAATATAATTGTATCAAAGGTCCTCCATTACTCTCTTTTTCCACTATTGATAATATCATTGTTTTGAACTCTTCATAACTTGTGCTTTCCTTAATGGTATTTGATTTGACTGTACCCCCAACATATGTTATATCATCGGCACCACCAATTGCAAATCATCCCCTTATATAGAGGAAACATAACAGATTTTTCCAGAGCTATCGCCATTGTCAACCTACACAATACAGTTGTTATTAACAAGTTTACCACTCATATTAACAATTATCATTGTCCCAATTAATAACACATTCTTTCTTCGTAAATAGTTGTTATTAACAAGTTTACCATCTATATTAACAACTATCTCTACTCCTATTAACAACACATTCTGACTCCGTACACCAGGAGTTACAACTATAAAACTTGCACATCATGTTGATTAATTCCCACTTTTAATGTATAAATAGAGTACAGTATACCAAAAACATAGTAAATGGTGAACGGAACAATGGCCTTTGTCGGTGGGGGAGAGGGAGACGCCGACAGTTAGGCATTGACCACAGTCATTCATCGATAACGCACACAGTCACGCGATGGCGATGGTGAAAAATCTAGGCGCTTGAATGAGAAGAACAAGGATATCGAGGACATTTACTCATGCAACGGCTAGCAACCAGCAACAAACCGCGAGCAGCACCGGTGACGATATCAACTTCGATTAGCCAATGAAGCCAAATACTGGGGAGAGAGAGAACAATTGAGGGTTTGAAATTCTCTACCTTTTTCTCAAATTCACTAGGGGTATTAGGGTCTTTTCACAATTGGAATACATTATCCAAATGTCCCACGAGACTTCACCCCAAATTAGATATTTCAATGGATCTTTAAGTTGTATATGGTCTTAGTTGGAACTTAGGTGCAATTTTCCTTAAATTCTAATAATATTTTTCTATAGATATAAAATATAATATAATTATTTATAATATTATTAAAAGTAAATACGTTGACTACCCATCTTTCTACCTAAGTTATACAAACATCCCCTTTATTTTAAAAACATATCTAGACATCCTTTGAAATTAAAATACATTTTACAGAAACTTCTCTTACATTTTTGAATTCCATTTCTATCCATCCAACCATTAGTTGACCATTAAGTTTGATTATTAAACATTTTCTTTGACCAAAATACCCATTTTCAACAAATAAATAAACATTTATATTTTCCTAAAAATAATTTTTTATACAAACAAAAAAACTCTAATACATATATTTTGAAAATTTACAATATATTATAAAATTTGTTAATTTTTATTATATTATTAAATTTTTAATTTTTATCATATTTATTGAAACTTATTTATCTAATATTCTTTTAAATGACTAAAAACATATTTCTTTCTTTTTTTACCATGATGCCATGATTGAAAATATATTTGAAAGGCATATTTTATTCAACATATGTTATTAATAATGTAAATTTGTGATATTATATAACTTATATTAATTTTAAATTTTAATTTCTTGAAAACATTTTTTGTACAAACATTTATAAACACATTTGTTTAATATGCATCTATTAAAAGAATTAATCATATTTTTAATTGAGTTTTATATATCTGCATTAATTAAGTTAATTTTTTTCCCAACCATTAATTAAGTTAATTAAGTCTTTATCTCAATATGAAAAAAAATTTAAGGGATAACTATTTGCAAAAGTAAAAGATCAATTAAGAAAAACCATCTTAAATTACTTAAAAAATTTCAGCCAAAATCAGGGAATTAGTAATGATTAAGGGTAAATTAATTAATAAAATTTACTTTAATATAAATTTTAATTAAAAAATAATTCTTAACGGAGTTAAAGGGTTTGGACTTAAGTGTATGCTTTCAAAATATAGGAGAGGCCCGTGTAATTAAGGTAAAATGTAAGGGATGTCAGAGTATTTTACTCTATTTTTAAACATTATTCTATAAATACTAATATTCTATAAATAATAAATTATTATGATAATTTTATTTTAACATTCATTTTTTATGTATTATTCTAATATTCTTCATAATTTTTTAATTAAAAATATATTTATACTATTTATTTCTAATTCTTATTTTTATTTTTTTATAATTATAAAATTTGAATTATAATAAATTTTTTTTAAAAAAAATTGAATATAATTATAATTAATTAATGAAGAATTAATAATTAATTATATTAATTATTTTTAAAATATATATTTATTAATTGAATTTATAAACATTTTTTGAGCAGAATTGAATTTATCATCATTAAATTATATTTTAATATTATTTATTTTATTTTATTTTTGAATTAAATTAATAAATTAAAATCATAAAAAATTACAAGGACCTTATTAAAACAGTAAGGAATTGGTTAAAAGAAAAAAGAAATCATAAGGACTTGATTAAAAACAAGTGAAAGTATATGGACCTAATAAAAAAAGAAAAAAAAATTATAGGGGTCTAATTAAAAATTTGTTGAAACTATAAGAACATGCACATTAATTGTCTCAAATTTAAAATATAAGAACATTGGTTAAGGAGAAAAATACCCATGTATTTATATCTAATGTGTAAAAATACACATAAATTTTAAAATTCGGAAAAAAATGATAAACGTTAAAAATACTTAACTTCTATAACTTTTTATGATGGAACTCACTGTCTTCTTTTTCTGAAAAACATAAAGATGTTAGGTGGTTTAAAAGGGTTTTTTGTTTTTTCTTATATTTTAAAGTTTATGTGTATTTTTTCACTCTAGAAAAGTTTGTGATATTTTTACATATTGGGTATAAGTTATTTTTTGCACCTTAACCCTAAGAATAAATACAAACACACATATTCTTACCATTATAATTTTTAATTAAAATGTAATAATATATACCGTTTAACATTTGGATTTGTAATATATAGCTCTTGGTAAAAAATTTTCCACATACTCATTATGATTTTGGCTACAAATTCAGTATTTATTCAATTTTACTACAGGGTGTGATAATACGTTGAAAATATAAAGAATTGCATGATTTCTTTAATGAAATAATCATGCTTAGTTTTTTTGAGTTACTTTTTTAATCAAGCTCGTTTTCTAATTTACATAATTATTTTAAATTGTTTAATTAGAATATCAAAGTTTACACATTCTGCAAGTGAATCAAATGTGATATAATATGATATGTCAAGTTGATGGGGGAAAAGATATGTCAAATAAGACAAATTTTACAATATGTTTAGCATGTATATTAATTAAATAAGATAATAATACTTTTTCTTTGACCCTTAGTATAAAACATATTTATCTAATTTTATTTGATTAAAAGGACCATATATATAAATAGGCGACCGATGGAGTACACTGTGAACTATTTGTGTTTGTTGTAGACCATCCATTATAGAAGCTTATAATGCATCATAACATAATTGAATGAGATTCTGAGCTTTTGAAATTGAATTTACTTTTGCGATAAAAAAATTCTTTATTTATTTTAAATATAGTAAAAATCTGCACTCGCACTCTTATAGTTTAAAAATCATAACTCTATTCCCTTCCTAATTCAATTTTTTATTACATTGAATTTAGCCGTCAGAGGTTACATGTTACTAATACATTCACAAAAACAATAATTAGAAATGGATCAAAACAGTTAAGAAATATTTACGTACTTAAAAGAGGTAGCTATATTCAAGTAATGTTCGAGTTAAGTCATGTAGCTTCTCCCCTACTATAGTTAGGATCTTTTATGAAAGCTATATTGGAAGCTGCTACAAGTACGAGATTTTTTTTTTTTTTTTTGGGTAGGAGGGGTATCTGATCTACCTCATGGAGGGACGGTTTTTCTATAATTTTCAAACTTAAACACACAAAATTCATCTGATCTTTAAATCATGTATAAATAATTTTTTGGGTTAATTCAATGTTTAATCTCTAGAGTTGCTCTCATTTTATTTTAGTCCCAACAGTTTTTGGTTCCTTAAGGGACAAAGTTGTCAAAATTCTTATTAAACTATAGGAAATAACGTTTTAGATGAAAAGAAATTTGATGGATCAAAACCCCCCATCATTAATCATATATCTTTTAAATTTTATTTTTGTATATGTATTTCTCAAACTTTGAGTTATACACATAACCCCCTTAAACTCTAAACTATATGCAAACAAGTAATGAACAAAATTAGTAGCATGAGAATTATCTATGTAATTACAAGAATTTAGGAGGCTTATTATAAAGTTTCAAATAGGAGGGAAAAGATGACATAAAGTTCATGAGAGATGTGTGCAATTTAATTTTTATATTGAAATAAAGGCATTGTTTATGTTAGAAAAGCTCATCAGGTGATGAGTCAGTAAATCAAAGTCATATCCTAGCAGCCATAGAATTTAAAATAAAGATATTTTTAATTTTTTTTCAAAAAATAAATTTATTTAAAAATCATCACTTAAAAAATATTGAATTTGGATTATTAAGATTAGATTTAGATGGTCAAAATCTATTAGATTGGGATGATGAGTACCCAAACTGAACCGCACAGAAGTAAGAAGACCGCATAAAACAAACAATTAATATAGAATAAGGGCTTTTCATGAGTCAACACTACTGCAATATATTACTACTATGTGCTTTTTAGCCCTTGTGCTTAGGTAGGAGATTTGAGGTTTGTTTGGTATAAGGGATTTGAGTGAAGGGAAATGGAGGGAACATTTTTATGAGTCAGATTTAAAAAAAAAATTTCTATCCCTTTCTATCATAATCCCTCATGCCAAACAGCCCTTAACAGAAGTGTCAAAAAGAGAGTAATTTCGCCTTTACCGTTATTCCAATTAATTTTGACTGTAAGTTAACCAAAAATGTTAAGTTGACAGTCTACATGTCATCAATGTCATTTTTGTTAAGGTAAAAATTTGCCCTAAAAGTTTTAAATCTAATTTTTTTAAAAAAAATGAAATAGATGACCATGGACTTACATATATAATAATTATATTTTTATAATATATTAAATCTGGATCGTTGATATCTCAATCCAACGATCCAGAAAAGAAAAAGGATGCTCCTTTTCTTTTGAAGAAAAGGATCAAAGCGGACTCCATAAAATAGGACCTTCTTTTCGGTTCTCCCATGGTCATAATAAAATGGGACCCCTTTTTTCTGAAAAAATTGGGCCTTCTTATTTCTTTTCAGAAAATTAATTGGTGTCCCTATAAATTTATTTAATTTTTAATTAGGAAAAAAAAGCACATAAAGACCATTTAAAATGGTGGTGATTTAAGGATACCACTCTTTATTATCAAAAAATAAAAAGGTCGTGTACAGAGAGGTGCTTCCAATTTCAACATCCCATGCTAAGTACTTTTGAAATTGAAAACAATGATAAAAATGCTCTCACACTTCTTTTAACCTTTCCACTCCGTTCGTTCAATTTTTCAGTTTTCCGGCATTTCATCGCTGCCAGAATTCTTACATTTCGCCGTGAACAATACCAATGATGAAAACAAAGTATGGGATGAAAGAAGGAAATGAAGAAGGAGAATCTGGAATGAAATTTGTTTGGAAGAAGAAGGCGCTCTGGTGAAAGAGAGAGGGCTGGAGGTGATTCGATGGAGGTGGTCAAAAATGTAGGTAAAGGTTCGATGGTGGTAGAGGAAAGAGAATGAAATCGAAGGTGGAAGTGGTGGAGTGAGAGGATGCAATCTCCAATGACGGTGGTATGTGAGAACGAAGAAGAAGATAGGGGCGGAGAATCTCGACTGTGGCGTCGGCGGTGGTCTGATTTCCTCTTCCCCTTTCCCTTTTGTTTCAAAATTGCGCCTCCAATCTCCAAGTCCAAGCTGGGTTCGAAATTTTGCTTCCTCTCTGGTGGTGGAGAAGAGAAGACGCCGGCAGTGAAGAATAAGGTAACCAAAGATGGTGGAGGTGGTCGGAGATGGTGAGGCTCTATGGTGGAGGTGATGATGATTTTTGTGAAAATAACAACCCTTCGAGTATGGAAATGACAACTATATATTTAAAAATGATCACTTGTGAAAATGAGAAGACAAACATAAACTAATTTCTAGAATTGATATGGGTTTATCAGGTTTAGATTTGAAAATAACAACTCCGGATATGGAAATGACAACTATCCATTTAAAAATGACCATATAATGGATATGAGTTTATCAAGTTCAGATGTGAAAATAATAACCCTGGATATGGAAATGACAACTATCCATTAAAAAAATGACTATTTGTGAAAATGAGAAGGCATGCATGAATTAATTCCTAGACTTGATATGAATTTACTAAGTTTGGATTTGAAAATAACAACTTCGAATACGGAAATGACAACTATCCATTTAAAAATAATCAATTATTCTCACCGGCGGTCAGCCAGCTAGCCATCAGAGCTTTGGCGGGGTACGTAGGTGGCCGCTGTTTGGCGGTGGTCAGTGGTTGTTGGCTGCTACCGCCAGTGACAAGCAGGGTGGGTTAATGTTTATTTAAAAAAAAAAAGTATGAGGGCATTTTTGTTATTTGCTTTCAATCAAAGGCATAGCATCTCATAGGATTATTGAAATTGGAAACACATCTCTATCATTTACCATTTTAAATGGTCTTTATGTGTCTTTTTCCCTTTTAATTACGTCTTTTATAGCATTTTTTGAGAAGAGATTCTTATGTGAACCTAGTTTGTCACATCATTTACAATTTGATCAATTAAAATATAACAACTCAGTTAACATTAATCCTAGTTGGCTTCTTATGTATTTCATATTTTTATTTTTCTTTAAAAAAATGAATCCCTTAATTAAGATTTCACAAGTAATGAAAAAGTTAATTTTGTGAAATCTTTTAATTTTATAAATATGCTAGCTAATACTTATGAGGTGCCAAATTAGTTCTTGAGTTGTAATCCTTATGCTTGTAACCCCTTGCATTGCATTGCGCTGCACTAGAGGGTGCAATGAGATCAAACGAAATGAGCCCTAAGTATTATATAAATTGTCACAAAATATAAAAGAAAAGAAGTTTTTATGGCTTATCATCATCATCAAGGACTGATTATGGCAGATTCAATTTCAACTGACCTCTCATTATGAGAGTGGTTTACGAAATCACCGCTGATAGAAAATAAGAGAATCTGCAATAGCCAATAAAGATTGGTCTAGTTAATAAAGGGGTTCACTCATAATTATGAGGTTGTGAGCTCAAATTTCATTGATATGAAGACCTTATTAATAGGCAGGTACCTCTATAAGCGTTCTTTGAACTCGGAGGCAAGCCCTGACCCTGGTGAAGTCCCAGGACCTAACTCACCTAAAATTTATTCTACCGGGGAAAAAAAAGAATCCACAGTTACAATGATGATGATGCTTCTAAGATGAACATTGTTTCACCATTTGGGTAGTTTTCATTGGAAGAAATTTTGAACAGTAGCGAGTTTCATACATCATCAATGGAAAGAACAGAAAGAAAGTGGGTGTTACCCGGCTGATCCAAGGGATTTGAGTTTGTCATTGGAGAAACTTTGATGATGATAGAGAAGAACGTTGAAGTAGAAGAAGCTGCGTTATATTTATTCACCAACAGCTTGATTATGGAATATGGATTATGGATTAGTTGGGTGCTAGGACTTGGTTTTTGGTAAATGGCTTCAATTTACTAGTCAATGTGGTTGCAAGTGTAGTTAATTGAGAGAAGTAATATTAATTAAAAGTGGTGGTAATAGCATTATGCAACTTATTAAAATCATTACACGAGTTAATCCTTTTAAAAGTGTAATTATTTAAACAAATTGTGTAACGTCATTGACTACTATTTTTGAAATGCGAAAAAAAGTAAAATTTAACTAATTGAGTCAGATTTTATGAAATAGACAACTCTTGTAACAATTTTAATAAGTTGCAGAACATCATTGACTACCACTTTTAATATGTGAAAATTTTGGGAAATTTAACTAATTGGATTAGGTTTTATGAAATTGACAACACTTTTAAAGAGATTGACAACTCTAGTGTAATGGTTTTATAAATTGCATAACGCCACTGAATACCACTCTTGACATGTGAAATATTTGGGGAAATTTAACCAATTGATTTAGGTTTTATGAAATTGACGACACTTTTAAAGGGATTGACAATTCGTGTAATGATTTTAACAAGTTGTGTAACATCATTAAGTACCCTTTTAACATGTGAAAAGGAATTGATAAAATTTAACTAATTGGGTTAGGTTTTATGAAATTGACTACATTTTTAAGGATATTGACAACTCGTATAACAATTTTTACAAATTGCATAACACTATTGACCACCACTTTTCACATGTAAAATACTTGAGAGAATTTAATCAATTGGGTCGGATTTTATGAAATTGACATAATTTTAATAGGATTGATAACCCCGTATAACCATTTTAACAAGTTGCGTAATTCCATTGACTGTCACTTTTAATTAAGATTACTCTCCTTTATTGAACACACTTGAAACAACATTGAAAAGTACACTAACGACATTTACCAAAAACCAATATTCGTATAACAACAAGTGCATTATATATATTTAAATGACAAGTACCTAACATTGTTTTCTATTAGTTGTCACCACAAAATATATACCATCCACTATACATTAGTTAGAAAGTGGCTTAAATACATTACCCTTATATTTATATCCCCAAGTGTGGTCAGTAGCTAATGCAATGTAGTCAAAACCGAAAGAATTGTTGTTAATATCATTTTGTAATTTAATTTATCAACATCAAAGTTACATTCAAATGTCATTACATGAAATCAGCATTCAAATGTCACTACATTAATCCAAATTCAAATGTCATTACATGAAACCAGTATTCACATTTCATTGAAATCCTAGTGACTATTGTGACCAACGTGTTCCTACATATAAGTGAGATGATGATTAACTATGAAGGTTATACCTAAAATCAGCAACGTGTTCCTACATATAAGTGAAGCCTCAATGGTGGTGTCCACAAGACACATAAATAAACTAATGGAGGCCCAATAACAGCTGAAATCCCACCAGCTTGCCCATACATCTTGCCATGCATTAGAAAACAAGAGAAAACAACCCACGACAAAAGAGACAAGAACCTTATAAATCCTAGCTGCCACCTGAGAACACATTAACATCACCAATAGGGTTAAAAAAACTATCATGTAAGAAAATAAGTAAGATTCCTTAGAAAAACAGCAGACCAATCAACAGGATAATGGCTTATTAACATATAATATTGATCAATATCTGAGGCTATATATACCTGTTCACCCTTAAGACTGGCACAAATCTCAAGTTAATTTCGCATTTTAGGAGATAGCCTAGAAATATGTGAGTCAGTCTTCACTCGTTTCTTTTTCTGCTCATTACCTTCTGCAACATAAATATTGTCAGCCAGAAATGATATAAAATTGTCATCTTATCAGCAATGATGATAATGCAATTTATATTCATAACTAAATCAGCTCTGGCTAAAAAAATTATATATGCTATCCTCACATATTTGCTTTTATTTTGATGTTCATGTTCATGTAGCTTGCCAATCAGTTGCATAACGTGAAATAGCCGTTACCAAATGGCCAACTACATTGGTGAGTATCCCAAGCAGTAGACTGTACCTTTTCCTGGAAAACAGGAAAAAGAAAAAGAAAAACAACCAGAAATTGCAACCACCTCAAAGAGAATAATGGAATTTAGACAAGCAGTCAATAAATAGAGGGTCATGCATATTATCTACCTATTATTCATTTCCTTTCTCTTTTTTTATCTTTTTCGTTTCTCTGAAAAAGTTGACCACAATGCTTTAGATACTTGTACGTCTTCTACAAGATTGGTCAATCATGCCAGATCAATCTGGATAATATAATACATATATACACAAGAAAGAGAAAGAGAACAACTTGTTACTGAAGAACTGAAATGTAAAGCACAAGCATTAATATGAAAAATAAAAGGACTAGCAGAAATATGAGACAAACCTATTCTTCTTCGTGGTTGCCCTGGTGGTCCAGGTGGCTGCAGAGCATCAGGTTGGCTTACTAGTTGGTTGGAAATACTGCAACCAAATAACATTGTTTAGAACCATGTAACGCATAGAATGTCCTTTTTGGGCAGAATACAAGTCAATCATTCTATCAAAAAGAAGAAAAATGGCGCCTTGATCATTTCCAAACAGAGTAGAGACAAAGAAAATAAAACAATATTTAATATTAAACCACAGTGAAAATCAACCGCTTTTAGGCCACAGACCATCAATTGAAATTCTAAATATAAAATGAAGAGTTTAATGTTGAGGTTCATGTCTTCAACATTGTCTCAACTGCAACGTTCAACATCTTCGAGCTATACCCTAAACACCCAATTCACCAAACCAAGAAAGATTTGGGTCAGACAGTGGAGGAGGAGAGGGATCAAATGGGAGAAAGAGGAAGGTGTGGTGTTCGGAATTTGGCAGGCAAAGTGTTCTATGAGCAGGATGGGAAGACAGTGAAGAAGAGAGAAAGGGGGAGGGAAAAATAGCGGGAAGGCCGAGAATGAAGCGTGAAGGAGGGGAGAGGAGAGATGTAGAGGCTAGGACTTAGGATGAGATAAGGGCATTTAACTCTTTTCAGCCAAACTTTGATATCCCATATTCCTACCTCTGTAAAAATCAGTCATTTTCCATATTCATATGACCTTTTAGAGATTCTGAAGTTCACAAGATATTTTCAGGGGATTTTCCCTATTTTTTTCGTAGGAATAGAGAGAGGGTATAAAATGACAGTGCAAAGCACAATATTAAACCGCATGGCATGATGGCATCCAAAACCCAAGGAGGAAGGGAAGATGCTACAACGTCAAGTATTCCTAACATAATGGCTGGATAAATGCATTTATATGTTTCAATTTCCATACAATAAATAAAATTTCTTTGACAAGAAGGAAAAGAAAATCTAGGCCTTTCTTCTTTAATCAACTAAACGCTGCCTCTGCTGAATCTTTTATATGCAACTAAGTTCTGTTTCAGAATAATACTGGCTACGCCAATCAAGCGAGACCAAAAAAAGCATCCCCAAGCTCAATGCTGATCAATCTCTTAGTAAATCAGAAAACTATAACTGTAAAGGACTAAAGGAGACGGTACCAAACAAGCCTTTAACATAGAAACAGATATTTTCATATGTCTATACAACTATTACCATGTGCTTTAGCCTTCAGTGAGAGGTCAATTAAGAGAATACTAGAATTTTTAAGTATATATCCTACCATTTATATTTCATATTTCTTTTATAACCCTCAGATGCACTGATCAAGAAAAGTTCAGTTACTTTTTCATCCTCTTACAAGATTCTAACTTCCAGTATCATTGATAGAGAAGAAACTTGAGCTACTCCTCATAAAGAAGAAAACTAAGAGGAGGATCTTCATCAAAAAAACACTCCGATCTGTGATCTTTTCTCCATCAAAAATTTATATCTAGACATTTAGTTTCATAATACTTTCACAGCATATCATGCTTCTTCAAAGAAAGACAAGCAAATTCCACCGTTTTTCAAAGGAAATGACAAAATCAGAGGTATTGCAAGCTGTCCCATCAAAAAGAGAAGTGCATAACCGTATAACAAAACAATAATTTAACACAATAAAACAAATTTCAGCACGTCAAACATTGTGTTGCTAGCCAGGCCAAGACTTATATTTTCTCTCAAAAGACAACTACATATGTATTTGAAATTTGCAAGAATTCTTTGTTAACACAATAGTCAAATGAATGCACAACATCTCAGCTAAACTTACATGCCAGAAACAATTACTTCCACTGATGTATATGATACTTGATCACATTATCACATGGTAACAGCAGATAACCTCTGAAAAAGTCAACCACACTACCATCTAAAATTCCTCATCAGTCTACTGAGTGCGGCTGTCTTTCATTTCCCCAACTGATCCAGGAATTTTTACCTTAAACTCAAGAAACCTGCTCATCTTGCAATTTCCGATATCTGAGCTTAATTTATAACTAAATGTCAGCCTATGTACTCATATGACTGAAATTCAAGTACATGCATAGTTTTCCTAAAATTTGATGGTTGATCACAAAAAAACCTTTGGTTAAGATCATAAAGAAAGCACTAAAGAACTATTTCAATCTGGCATATACACCCCATAGTGGTGTGAAATTCAAAATGTACTATACTGAGCATGCTTGTAAAAACAATTCATTACAGTGATAATTATACACCAAACTATATTCTTGTCAAACGAGTCAGTTAGCTGAGTAAATTCGCCAAAAAATATACCACCTGAATTTGAGCTACAGTACTTCGCCTTGTTTTATTTCTTCAACAGGCCTCTATCAGTCATTCCACAGTGAATCCGCCATATTATTATTTTCTCTGCATATAACTTGAAAGTCAGCTTTCCAACTCCACTTGAACATATTTTTAATCTCTAAGATCACTTCCCAATCCTCATGTGTCTATGTAACCCTGTTCATAATTAACCAAACGGCTTCAGTAGAATCATATTTTAGAATTATATTCCTTTTTCCTCTATCCCATGCTCGCTTAAGTCCCGTGAGACACCCCACAGTTCATCTGTGAGGTGATCTCCATTCTCCAATCTGAACATAAAATCTTCAAGATGGGAATTATCACGTGATCGTAAAATACCACCACATACAGCCTTCTTATATCTAAGAGAGTATGCTTCATCAACCTCTACAACGAAGGTCACATTTATATTCTGAGGTTCAAGTTTAGTCACTTGCCGGTGGTGCACGCTGATACTGGTTTCACAGAGTTTGTTTGATGAGCGTGTCACACAGTCCAGGATTGCACCAGCTCTGTTGAGGACAGTATTCAACTTAGTTTCAATGTTAGAATGAACATAATATTTCAAAAAATATTTCATAGTATAAAAATTTTATAAGGATTATTCTTTACAACAAACTAACCATTTTAGAAGGGAAATACCTGATACACATAAAATTATGAATATATGTTCAAAAAATTTAAACATGAAAAAGTAATATTAAAAAAAATCAAGTTTTAAAGAAGAATATTATAATAATAAAACCATATTAATTTCAATTACCTGGCCATGGACTCAATCGTTTATTAGTCCCTCAAGTCTCTTTTAAGAGTGAAATTATAAGTTTGAACCTTCTTTGGATTTAAAATTTTCAACTCCCTATAGGTATAACAGCTGCGTGAGTTATGGCAAAATAAAAAATAAAAAATAAAAAAAATCAAATACCCTTAACATAATGCATGGGTGAATGCATTCACGAGTTTTAATTTCCATACAATAAACAATGATTTATTTGGCAAGAAGAAAAAAAAAATCTGGTAGTCTTGTTTTAATTTATTTGCTTAAGAAGAATACAGACTACGCCAATCAGCAGCTCACAGAGCAGAAAAGAATGATGTACACAAACTTTGCCATTAAATCCAATTAACATAGAAACAAGCATTTTCCTGAGTCTATGCTAGTATTACTATGTGCTTTAGCCATTAGAGAAAGGTCAATTAAGAGAAAAATAGGATTGCTATGTATATTTTTGATATTTCTGTTATAAACCCTCAACTGAACTGAACTAGAATGGTTAAAAAAACAACTTTTTCATCCACTTATAAAATTTTTAATTCTCCTGTATCATTGATAGAGAAGAAAGATGAGCTATTCAAGATAGAGATTAGAGAAGAAAACTAAGAGGAGGACCTTCATCAACAAAACACTCCAATCTATGATCTTTTTTCCATAAAAAATTTATACTTAAACATTTAGCTTTTATAATACTTCCAAAGCATATCTGGCTTCTTAGAAAAAAGACACGCCATCTCCACCCTTTTTTCTAAAAGAATTAGAAAGGAAATGGCAGGACCAGAGGTATTGCATGCCATCGCATCAAAACAAAAAGTGCATCACCATGGAACAAAACAATAATTTACCACTATAAAACAAATTTCAGCAAGTCCAACATTAAGCTGCAAGCCAGGTCAACACTTGTGTTTTCTCCCCCACACAAAAAAAAAAAAAAAACCCAATTGCATGTATTTGAAATTTGCAAAACTTATTTGTCAATAAGTTGCTGAGCATAATTATCAAATTACTCATCAGTAATGCACAACATCTCAGCTAAACTTGCATTCCAGAAACAACTGCTTTTAGTGATACCTGATGCAATCATACTTCACAATCATCATCAACTGATTTTGGCCCTACCATCATCCTAATCGAAACATAAGATACTTGACCAGATAGTGTTACAGAATTGTAATTCAGACAGAGGAACGAGAGAGAGACAAAGAGAGGGAACTTAGAGGGAAGAGAGAAGAACAGACGGGATAGAGAGAAAATAGAGGGATTAGAGACTGGACAGACAACTGTATTGTTCACATCATCTGAATTACAAGTAGGCATATATAGGCAGTGACTCAACGGCTATAATCCTAACTGACTAACTCTTAAGTCTCTCCTAACTGTCATTCATCATCACCACCTAACTTATACATGTTATTTCTTGTTCTACACCACTACTACTACAAGGAATTTTCACCTTAACACAAGAAACCTAATCCTTTTGCACTTTCAACATCTTAGCTTTATTTCTAATTAAATGTCAGCAGCCTCTGTATACTCAAGTACATGAGAGAGCTTTCCAAGTGATTGATCATTGATCGCTAAACATCCCCAGTTTAAGATCATAAAGAAAGCACTAGAGTATAATTTAAATTTTAGCAGATGCAAGCCACGATGGCGTAAACTTCAAGTTTGTTCAAGACTGAATACGCTTGTAACCAAATTCACAACAATGACGATCATGCATCAAACTATATGCATGCAAAACCACTAAATTAACTACTGCTGGTGAAACATTAACATATGTCTAACTTGAATTTGAGTTATAGCATCTCACTTTGTTTTAATTCTTCAACAGGCCTCTTTCAATCATTCTACGTAGAAGCTTCACTGCGTTGTCTTTCTCATTGTTTTCAAGAAGATATCGAATAATAATTTCAAAAGTTACAGAATCAGGCAAGCAATTGTTCTCTTCCATCCTATCAAGCAAGGCCTTGGCTTCATCAAGCAAACCTTGTTTGCACAAACCATGAATCATAGCTGTATATGTATGTACATTTAAATGATAACCTTTGGCCAAAAGATATTGAAAAATCTCCCACGCCTCATTTTGTCTACTACCTTTGCACAAACCATCAATAAGTATAGTGTAGGTCTTCACGTTAGGCTGAAATCCTCGATTAACAATTTTCCTAAATAATGTAATTGCCTTGTCAAGATGTCCCATTTTGCAGAATGCGTCTAACAAGATACTGTAAGTGATGATATTAGGGTGAACACCCCTATCATACATCTCATAAATAATATCTTGTGCGCATGAGATTCTTTGCGATTTGAGCAAACCATCAATAACAGAACTATAGGTTACAACACTCGGACACAAATTTCTGTAACGCAATTCCTTAAAGAGATCCATGGCTTCATCCGCCATTTTCATTTTAAAGTATGCATTGATCAAAATATTATGACTAATAAGGCCAGGTGTCAAACCTTTTTTAATCATCCTATTAAAAACTTCCTTAGCCTCAATGATATTATTAGTCAGACAATATCCATCCATTAAAGCATTATACGTAAAAACATCAGGTCTCTGATCACTCTTCACCATCCTAGCGAATACAGCTTCAGCTTCAATAATCCGTCCATCTTTACATAAGGCATCAACTAGGATGTTAAAGGTAAAAACATTCGGGTGGATGTCTTTCGACATCATTTCACCAAGTACTTTATTTGCTTGTTGCCACTGATCCATGCTACAGAAGCCATGGATTAGACTACTATAAGTGACAACATCTGGAGATACCCCACGATGAATCATTTCAAAATACAACTTGTGCGCATCATTGACAAGTCCACCTTTACAAAGTGCATCAATGATTGTGTTGTAAATAACAACATTTGCCTTGACTAACTTTTTTTCCATCTTTTGCAACAATTTAATGGCAGATTTTGTTTTCCCCATCTTACATAGCCCATTGATTAAAGTGCCATAAGTGACTTCATCCAACTGAAAACCTTTGGCCATTATGTCGTCATAGAAATCCAGAGCTTCGCCAACCTTCTGATTAAAACAGAGTCCTTTTACAAGCGTAGTCAAAGTTACCGTGCTTGGTTGATAGCCCAACTTGAAAATTTTCCCCAACATACAGAAAGCAAAATCCATCTGACCCAAATGGCAGTGGCAGTTGGTCAAGATGTTCATTGTGCATAAATCTGGCATAAACCCCTTGACCTCCGCTTGGGCAAAAATTGAGATGGCAGAGGCATAATGTTTGGACTTAGCAATAGATCCTAAAAGCTGATTAATTTGGCGAATGGAAGGTGGGGGAAGCTTGTGGATGATGCTACTGAGTGAAGTAACAGCGTCGCTGATGCTTTTGGGATTTGAGGAAAGGGAATGAAGACAGTGCGAAGTAGAAAAGAGAGGAAAATTGAAGAAGGAGTACCTTATGGCAGAGGGAAAAAGCATTTTGGCTTACGATTCGAAGAGGAACGTCTCCGGTGAAGCTTGAGTGCCACAATGACAATCAGTCAAATCCCTATAAATGAGGTAATGCGGTAAGCCTGGGAATCAAATCGGAGGCAACAAAATGGGACCCGCTATTCGCTATAGTTATTAATGTAGAACTAATTAACATTAGATTAGATGCAAGTAGCTAGCTAAATTAGTTAATGTGATGTTTATATCCTAAAATAATTTAATCATTTTTATTAATTCTCTCTTTCTCTTTTCTCCTTAATTATTGTTGAAGAAGTATTAATGGGGAGAAATGAGGAAAAGATTAACAAATATGAAAAATATCTTATATTTAAAACCAAAATCAATCCCTCAAATATATGACCTAAGGGAGCATTTCCTATTTCTTTTCAAAATAAATTTGTCCTTGTCAGTTTACTTAATTTTTAATTATGTCCTTGTAATTTTTTATATTGAGTACTTATAGTTTTCTCAATTATTTTGGGAATGAGGACCGGCTCTAACCTTCAAGGTTGACTATTCACGGGCTCGAGCCTAAACGAGTTAGTGTTTTTAAGCCTGACTTTTGTAAAACGTCCTAATTATGAAACATGGCATTACCATCCATATAATTTTTGTTAAGGTGCAAATTTACCCAAAAGTTTTAAATTTAATTTTGAAAAAAAATGAAGTAGATAAACATGGACTTATAAGGCAAATTTGCACCTTAATAAAAATAATATGGATGACATATGAACTGTTAACTCAAGATATTTGATCAACTAATGATCAAAATTAACTGGAATAACGGCCAAGTAAAATTGCTTCCTCCTTTGATAGCTTTTACGACTTACGAGGTAAGTGTGTGAGAGGAGTTTTGTCTCGGGTTTCGCAAACCATGATTTGAAACCATGGTTTGGAGGATATCCAAACACACACTTAAGAATTAGAGGAAGGACAAGAAAATCAGCGAGGGTAATGACTGTCTAGTTGAAGTGATGGCAACAAACTTCGCCATTCAACCAAAATAAATCAGCTAAGAAATAAATTCTGAAATCATTGAGAGATAAAGTGAAGGAAAATATTCTCAAACTGTGGACCCGTTTGGTATGCAGAAGAGGTGGGAAGGGAATATGGGCAAATTTTCTTGTTTGGTACACTTTTAGCATTCAATCTTCCCATAAATTCAAGTTCTTGAACCCACCAATCTTCCTTCAAAAGTAGAAAAAAGAGATCCCACAAAAATTGGTGGCAACTCATCTTCCTTAGCATGTGGAAAGATCCGAGAGACAAATATGCCCCTAAAAAATTTAAATTAAAACGTTGGAAATTAATAATTATAATTTATATTTTATTCATTTTATTTAATTTTTAAATTATTGTACTAATAATTATTTAATGAATGAATTGAAATATAAATTTGATTAAGAGATAATTATTAATTTATTGTGAGGGTAAAATGAGTATTTCCTTTTTCTTTCCCAAGTGTCACCCCACAATTTTCTTCATGCCAAATAACTCATCTTCCATCAACCCATCTTCAACTCTCACAATCTTCCCTTCCCTTCACTAAGTTCCTTTCCCTCCTCAAATTTTCTTATACCAAATGGGATCATAATGTGGACCTATCTCCAAGTAAATCAGAAATGTAAAAAGCTGGCAAGGCTCATAAAAGGCAGTACAAAACAAGCCATCAACATAGAAACATAATAGAGTTTCCATAGTCTATATCACTATTACTATGTACTTTAGCTCTAATAAACAGTGAATTAAGAGAACCTTACGATTACTAGGAAGCCTATGATGTATTTCATATTGGTTCATATTATCCCTCAAATGCATAGCACGGGCATGGTTAAAAATCCCACTTTTCATCCTCTTATCAAATTCAAACTTCCACTATCAATGATCGAGAAGAAACTTTAGCTATTCCTGATGGAGACGGAAACTTGGTGGAGGACCTCCATCAACAAAACCCTCCAATCCATGTTCTTGTCTCCAGCACAAATTTATACTCAAGACATATAGTTTTCATAATACATTCAAAGCATGTCTTGCCTTTTCAATGAAAGACAAGCTATTCCAGCCCCTCTTTCAGATGAAGTCAGAAACAAAATAGAAGGGAGAATGAAAAACCAGAGGTCTTGCATGCCGGACATTCTCTTGCTCTCATCTAAAGGAAACAGTGCATCAACATGGAACACAACAGAGATTTGCTACCATAAACAATTTTCCAAGTCATACATTATGTTGCAAGCAAAGCCAGCACTTATATTCTCACAAAAAACAATTGCACACATTTGAAATTTACTAGGGTTATTTGTCAATAAGTGGCCCAACACAATTATCAAATTATATTAGGAATGCACAATATCTCACTGAGTGGCTTAAGGGAAGAATTGGTCTCAGACAGAGCACAATGGCGTCAAGAAATCTGAGTAGCCACTTAATGGGATAAGGCTTTTGCTATTATTGATATCTTAGCTAAACTTGCATGCCAAAACAAATTACTCTCAGGGATACCTGATAATCATGTTATAAAATCATCATCAAGTGATTTTGGCTACACCATCAGCCCAATGGAAACATATGATACTTGACTACATATAACAGTACACAACCTCCAAAAAAGTCACCCAAAATAAGCTAAAATACATCAGTCTACTGATTGCCAGTGTTTTTCATCCCCTGACATGGGCACATTACAGAAAATTTTCACCTTACAACTCAAGAAATTTGCTCCTCTTGCAAATTTCAGCATCTTAGATTTACTTGCAACCAGATATGAGCCTATGTACACATGCGGTTAAAATTCAGACTTATAAGCTCATTATAAGTATGGGTTTCAGTATATGATATAGTTTTACAAGGAACTTATTGCCGTACTAAACTCTTTTTAATATCACAAGGCAACCACCAAAGAACAATTTCAATTTTGGCTAATACTAGCACTAACATCAAGTTGTTCTATATTGAACGGGCATCTGAAAAAAATTCAACACAACAACAATTATACATCAGGCTATATGCTTGAACTTATGTACACATGCGGTTAAAATTCAGACTTATAAGCTCATTATAAGTATGGGTTTCAGTATATGATATAGTTTTACGAGGAACTTATTGCCGTACTAAACTCTTTTTAATATCACAAGGCAACCACCAAAGAACAACTTCAATTTTGGCTAATACTAGCACTAACATCAAGTTGTTCTATATTGAACGGGCATCTGAAAAAAATTCAACACAACAACAATTATACATCAGGCTATATGCTTGAAAAACCAGTCAATTAATTGTGAAAATTCACTCCAAGATGTACAAGCCTTTGCTAACCACTTGTGCCAGCTAAACATGAATATTCGTGGAACGTGAATTTGAGCTACAGTATCTCACCTTGTTTTATTTCTTCAACAAGCCTTTATCAATCATTCTACACAGAAGTTTAACCGCCTTATCATTCTCACTGTTTTCAAGAAGACAACGAATAATAATTTCTACAGTTACGGAATTAGGGAGGCAATTGTTCTCTTCCATTCTATCAAGCAAGGACTTGGCTTCATGAAGCAAACTCTGTTTACAAAATCCAAGAATCATAGCAGTATATATATAGACATCTAGATGATAACCCTTAGCCAAAAGATATCGAAAAATCTCCCACGCATCATTTAATCTACCACCTTTGCACAAACCATCAATAAGTATGGTGTAGGTCTTCACATTAGGCTGAAATCCTTCATTGACAATTTGCCTAAATAATGCAATTGTCTTGTCAAGATGTCCCATTTTGCAATATGCATCTAACAAGATATTGTAAGTGATTATGTCAGGGACAATACCCCTATCATGCATCTCATAAATAATATCTTGTGCACATGATATTCTTTGTGATTTGAGCAAGCCATCAATAACAGAATTATAAGTTACAACATCAGGAACCAAATTTCTGCAAAGCAATTCCTTAAAGAGATCCATGGCCTCGTCCACCATTTTCATTTTAAAGTATGCATTCATCAAAATATTATAACTAATAAGGCCAGGTGTCAAACCTTTTTTAATCATCCTATTAAAAACTTCCTTAGCCTCAATGATATTATTTGACAAGCAATGCCCATTCATCACACAATTGTAGGTAACAACATCAAGCCTCTTATCACTCTTCACCATCCTAGCGAATACAGCTTCAGCTTCAATAATCCGTCCATCTTTACATAAGGCATCAACTAAGATGTTAAAGGTAAAAACATTCGGGTGGATGTCTTTCTACATCATTTCACCAAGTACTTTCTTTGCTTGTTGCCACTGATCCATGCTACAGAAGCCATGGATTAGACTACAATAAGTAACAACATCTGGAGATACCCCACGATGAATCATTTCAAAATACAATTTGAAGGAGTACCTTACACCAGAGGAACATAGCATTTTGGCTTCCGATTCGAAGAGGAACGCCTCCGATGATTGTTGAGGGCCACAAACAGGTGATGCTGTTAAAAACCTGTAAGCTCTCCATGAATCAAATCGGAGGCAATAAAATGGGACGTCTTTGGCTTCTCCGCCGACCGCCGGTCATAATAAAATGGGACCCTTTTCTCTGAAAAAATGGGGCCTTCCTATTTCTCTTCAGAAAATTAATTAGTGTCCTTATATATTTATTTACTTTTTAATTAGGGGAAAAAAGGCACATAAAGTCCAATTAGAATGGTGGTGATTTAAATATCCCTGTCTTTATTATCAAAAAAAAAAAGGGTAATGGATAGAGAGATGCTTCCAATTTCAACATATAGATGCTAGGTCTTTTTGAAATTGAAAATAAATGATAAACATGCTCTCACACTTCTTTCAACCTTCCCACCTCATTCGTTCAGTTTTTAGCCATTTCATTGCTGTCAGAATTTTGACATTTCGCCATGAAAGACACCGATGATGAAAATGAAGCCTGGGATGAAAGAAGGAAATGAATGAAGGAGAATTTGAAATGAAATTTGTTTGGAAGAAGAAAGTGCTACGGTGAAAGAGAGAGGGCTGGTGGTGATTTGATGGAGGTGGTCGGAAATGTTGGGGAAGGTTTGATGGTGGTAGAGGAAAGAGAATGAAATTGAAGATGGAAGTGGTGTAGTGAGAGGACGGTGATAAATCCTAAATTTAATATATTTTATCCTATATTATTTATTTATTTTGGAGATTATTTTAAGCTAATTTAGATTTATTAGATAATATTTAGATTGTTACTTAATTTTAGGAAATAATATAAATTTTAATTAATTATGAGATTATTTAGATTAAATTGTTAATATTTTAATTGTCTATCTTATGATTGAATAATATTTTTAAATATATGATAGATCACGATTTTATTTAATTTTTGTAAGGCAAGGAAAAACATATTATGAGATCCTAGGGTGCAGAATTAATCTGAGAAGTTTGAAGATAATCCGATGACTGAGTTTGAATGAGCTAATTAAATTTCCATGAACTCAAATTCTATACTCAAAACTCTCTCATTCCGTTATACCAAGCCGCATAGAATCAAGGGTGCTCTCATTAGAGAGCTAACGGTGACTCTCCATCTCCATTCAATCATCTATCGCCACTTCATTATTCCCCACTCACGTCACCGACCAATTCCCCCCTTCCACTAACATATTTTTCCCTTCAGTTTAATTATTCCATTCACGTGCAAACTACTCATCACAGCATTCATTGAAGATCATGACCGTGAGGTATAGGGGGCGTGAAGAGGAGTTTTTCATCATGGACGCTTAAGCTATTTTGGAAGAAAATTTGGGAGGAGCATGAAAGAATCTAGAGAGTCTAGGAGCTTACTTTTGAAGATCACAAAGGGAATATCTTTCTTTTTATCAATTTATTTCGAGACTTGAAATTATTTAGTTTTAGATAATTTTGAGTTGTATTAATTGAGAACAATATAATTTTAGATTGTAAATATACTTCTTTTAAATTGGATTGATATTTTGGATTGATTTGTGCTAAGACAATTGCTGAAATTTTTGTTTACAAACCTTTAGATTGTCAATTGAATTACTAATTGAGTTTTCATTATTAATTTAATTGTCAATTTGGATTTATTCTCTTAATTGTTTAATTGGGTTGGTTAATTATCTAGTTGTTCAATTGGACAATTGTAAACAAAATTTCTAAAATTATTTTGAAATTAATTGTGATTGGTTTTTAATGAGTTTAATTAGCCATCACTTATTTTATTATAAGTTTTTTTAGTAGAGTAAGTGTTATTGAGCTAGAGCGTTTCCTATACTTCAATTAAGTGATTAAATTTATTAATTTCTCTCTTTTATCAATCTCCCTTTGATCTAATTAATTAATTTGGGCTAAGAAAGCTAACTCCATGTTAATCTTTAGTTGTTCTCTTCATCATATTTGAAGAAAACTTTTGCTATATTTTCTTATTTGATTTTGTTAGATATTAGTTCATTTCTTTTCTTTAGGATTTTAATTCCCCTTTTCATAAGAAAACCCCCCAAAAATTGCATTTGCATTTATTTAGGTTAGTTTCATTCTCATATAGGTTTTATAGTAATTTGTATCTTGCATTTAGGTAGTAGAGTCTTACATTTTAGCTTAGGTCCATTCCATTGCATTTTTCATCATCTAAATTCAATTCTAGAGAAAACACATAGTTGCTCCTTAGGAGAATAACCTAAGTTTCCACTATATTGCATTAGTAGGTTGTCTTAGTTATTAATTGATTACTTTAGCGATAAAAGCGACATCAGGAGCAATCTCCAGTGACGATGGTATGTGAGAATGAAGAAGACAGGGCTGGAGAATCTTGACTATGCTGTCAGCGATGGTCTGATTTCCTCTTCCCTTTTACCTTTCGTTTCAAAATTGTGCCTCTAATCTCCAAGTCTACTGGTGGAGAAGAGAAGACACCAGCAGTGAAGAAGAAGGTAACTGAAGATGGTGGGGTGGTCAAAGATGGTGAAGGTGGTGATGATTTTTGTGAAAATAACAACTCTAAATATGGAAATGATAACTATACATTTAAAAATGACTACTTGTGAAAATGAAAAGACAAGCATAAACTAATTTCTAGGATATGGGTTTAACAAGTTTAAATTTGAAAATAACAACTCCAGATACGGAAATGACAACTATCCATTTAAAAATAACCACATAATGGACATGAGTTTATCAAGTTCAGATGTGAAAATAACAACTCTGAATATGGAAATGACAACTATCCATTAAAACAATGACCATTTGTGAAAATGAGAAGGCGTGCGTGGATTAATTCCTAGACTCGATATGAATTTATCAAGTTTGGATTTGCAAATAACAACTTCGGATATGAAAATAACAACTATCAATTTAAAAATGATCAATTATTTTCGTGATGGTTGGCCAACTAGCCACCAAAGCTTTAGCAGGGTATGTCGACAGCCGCTATCTGGTGGTGGTCAGCGGTTGCTGGCCGCTACCGCCGGTGACAAGCAAGGCGGGGGGGGGGGGGGTTTAATGTTTATTTTAAAAAAAGTGAGGGCATTTTTGTTATTTGTTTTCAATTGCAAAAAGATATAGCATCTCATAGGATTATTGAAATTGAAAACACCTCTTTGTCCTTTAGCATTTTAAATGGTCTTTATGTGTCTTTTTCCCTTTTAATTACATCTTTATAGCTTTTTATGAGGATTAATTCTTATGTGAACCTAGTTTGCCACATCATTTATAGTCTGATCAATTAAAATACAACAAAGCTAACATTACTTCTAATTGGCTTCTTACGTATTTCATATATTTATTTTTCTTTAAGAAATGAATCCCTTAATTAAGATTTCACAAGTAATGAAAAAGTTAATATTGTAAAATCTTTTAATTTTATTAATATGCCGGCTAATACTTAGGAGGTGCCAAATTAGCTCATGAGTTGTTGTATTTTGATTGGTTAGACCACAAATGACGTGGCAAACCAAGTTCATACAAGAATTTGTTTAGTAATCCTTATGCTCGTAACCCCTTGCATTGCATTGGCTGCAATATATGGTGCGATGAGATCAAACTAAATGAGCCCTAACTATTATACAAATTATCACAAAATATAAAAGAAAAGAAGTTTTTATGGCTAATCATCATCAAGAACTGATTATGGCTAATTCAATTTCAACTAATCTCACATTTCGAGAGTGGTTTGGGAAATCACTATTGGTAGAAAAAAAGAGAATCTGTAATAGCTAACAAAGATTAGTCTAGTTAATAAACGGGTTTGCTTATAATCATAAGGCTGTGAGCTCAAATTTAACTGATGTGAGGACCTTGTTAATGGGCAAGTACCTTTGTAAGCATTCTTTAAAGCCAGAGGCATGTCCTGACTCTGGTGAAGTCCCAAAATCAGCAGTAACAATGATGATGATGGTTTTAAGCTGAACAATGTTTCACCATCTGGGCAATTTTCATTGGAAGAAATTTTGAATAGTAGCGAGTTTCATACATCATCAATGGAAAGAAAAGAAATAAAGTGGGTGTTACCCTGCAGACTCAAGGAATTTGAGTTTGTCATTGGAGAAACTTCTGATGATGAGAGAGAACAAGGTTGAAGTAGTAGAAGCTGGGTTATATTCATTCACTAACAGCTTGATTATGGATTATGGATTAGTTGAGTGCTAGGTCTTGGTTTTTGGTAAATAGCTTCAGTGTACTAGTCAATGTGGTTGAAAGGGTTGTCAATTAAGAGAAGTAATATTTATTAAAAGTGGTAGTCAATAGTATTACGCAGCTTGTTAACATCATTACACGAGTTAATCCTTTTAAAAGTGTAATTATTTTAACAAATTGTGCAACGTCATTGACTACTATTTTTGAAATGTGAAACACATGAAAATTTAACTAATTGAGTCAGGTTTTATGAATACACAACTGTTATAATGATTTTAACAAGTTGTAAAATGCCATTAACTACCACTTTTGACATGTGAAAGACCTGAAAAAATTTAACCAATTGGAACGGGTTTTATGAAATTGACAACTTAAAGAGATTGACAACTCTAGTACAATGATTTTTGTAACCCCCTGCCGTAATTATATCCGAAATACGCGATTAAAGTGAAATAGAGACCAATAAGAAGCAAAACTACATTTTACAAACCCATCTACCAGACGGGGTTTTCATAAATACCTTTCGAAATCATTCATAACCTGGTCTCACATTCACATTCTGAATACAATTACTACACAAAGATAAATCACATTTAAATATATCAGAGGACACAATATAATAATCCCGGCAATCCCGGTTTCCATATATTAACTCAAGCTTTATAGAGCACATTTGCCCATACAAGCCCTCATATGGGGATTACATAAATCTTTGTCATTCATATACAAATATCCAATAACTCATTTCAAATACATAACCAAATATACTCATCCAAATGTACACATCAAAATTCAAATATCCCATCCAGGATGATAACCAACTACCAGAATGACAACCCGAAGGAAGTCCTCATCGCCCTTAGCTGCATGCTCCATCCTTGATCCACTACCCTGTCTGAAAGGTTAGCAGGGGAGGGTGAGATTCGAGAGAATCTCAGTAGGAAAACTATATCAATATGCATGTATGATAAATGTTTAATGCATGACATGCTTGCATCACATAACTCATGATAACACAATGACAATTTGCAAGCTCAATGCTTCGAACAATATACCTATGGCCATAGTATAAATTGAAACATAGCTTCAAATTACACATAATTATGTAAAGCTAAGACATGCACCAACACACTAACACATATATCAAATACAAGCAGAAGAGATATGTTCCCTACACTCTTTCCACATAAGCTCCAGCATAGCTGCTCACGAACAAAATGAACATCGAACCACAACCAGGGCGTACATCAACCCTATAACCAAAGCAAGGACATAGGGTTATTCTCTATTCCAAATCCTTACTTCCATATTACTTAAGGTTGGTTATCATTCACACCCTTTAGGTGGCTAAAATAAGCTCAACGAAAGCTTAAAGGATTGGGACGTACTAGGTTGGAAATCACCTTTCAAAATCTCAAAATGCTGAAAATGGGGGTTGGCTGCAGCCAAGAATCCTCTGGCTGCAGCTAGAACACGCACAGAAGGTTTTTGGCTGCAGCCAAGAATTTCTGGCTGCGGCCAAAACGCTCACAGAAACTTTTACGCTGCAGCCAGGATTTTTCTGCTGCAGCCAAGACAACTTCAAAAATTCATAACTAATTCCACAAAAATCGAAATGAGGTGATCCCAAAGCTAAATGAAATATTTTTAAGTCCTCTTCATAGGAAAAATATGGCTCACTACCAGAAATCACCACACAAATCCAGATTTACACAAAATCCAACATTGCTCCAAAACAGAATCCAGTTTCGACCTCAAACTTTAGGCAAACATAAGTCCCAGTTCACAAAACGAAATGACACAATTTATATGTCCCTTTTGAAGCTTGGGATGTGGACTTCAAGACTGGAAAGTTTCAGAATTTTCTAACATCATTTGCCTATTCAAAACGGCAACACAAACAGACTGCCCAGACAGAATTCTCACTGGACAGAATTTCCAGTTTTTCAACCATTGTGTCCAATCCAATTCAAACCAATTCCAATGATTAAATACCACAACATGACACTATTTTCAACATAAAACACAACCCAATTCATCCAATCCAAAATCACAAGAAAATCAGGGCAAAATTCAAAATTCACAAAGCTCAACCAAAACTCACAAAACTTAGATCAAAAGGCTTCAAATACACACCTCTTCCTCTTTCCCAAACCAATTCTTTGATTCTCCATCTTTCCAAATTTCCTCAAGCCACAAAACACCTCCTCTCACAAATCTAAAACCATAGCAATGAAGCTCTTATCACTATGAACAATATTAAAGAAGGGTATTAGAGCATTAGAGGACAAGAAACAAGCCAAATCTCACCTTATTCTTTTCTCTTCCTTCCCTTAGCTTTGGACGTTCATGGAGGACAAGAGAGAGATGAGAATGATTAGATGATGAAGCAAGTCAGTTTTTGGCCACTAAAACCGACCTAAAAGGGAAGAGAGGAGAGAGGAAAGAGTTTGACATCTTGACCCAATCCAAAGGTCCACATTTTGCCACTTGTCTCAATCTTGTTCCATCAACCATGAGTTCACATGAGCACACCACATGAGATTCCACCCTTTGATCTATTGCACAAATCAATCTCAACCATTGATCTTGAAGTTACCAATGAGTTTCCTCTTCGGTAACTGATCAATCGGTCGGTAACTTTACCGTTTTGCCCCTGATTACGGTAATTCTCACTGAATCACCACCAACGTTTCACATCTTTTCATTTAGCCACAATATGTGCCTTCCCCCTATTTTAAGTCAATTTAGATGTTAATCCATAATTGAGCTTAAATACAGGATCTTGGTGCTGCTCACATCACATACGAATCACATCGGGTGCCAACTCACACCATAATCTCCAAAAGGGTTCATTTATCACTAACCACTTCCACTTTTGGAGTCATTATCTCTTAATCACAATTTGGGATTTTGCTAAACCGGGGCTTAGCAATCCACTAATTTCAGGCTTATTCTCTAGCCTCAAGTCTCAAAATTCGGGGTATTACAATTTTAACAAGTTGCGTAATGCCACTGAGTACCACTCTTGACATGTGAAAGACCTGGGGAAATTTAACCAATTGGTTTGGGTTTTATGAAATTGACGGCACTTTTAAAGGGATTGACAACTCATGTAACGATTTTAACAAATTGTGTAACATCATTGACTACCCTTTTGACATGCGAAAAAAACTTGATAAAATTTAACTAATTGGGTCAGGTTTTATGAAATTGACTACACTTTTAAGGGTATTGACAACTCGTATAACGATTTTTACAAATTGCATAACGCTATTGACTACCACTTTCGACATGTGAAATACTTGGGAGAATTTAATCAATTGGGTCGAGTTTTATGAAGTTGACATAATTTAAAGGGATTGACAACTCAACAACAACAACAAAGTCTTTATCCCACTAGGTGGGATCGGCTACATGGATCGCAATATCTCATTGTACTTTGTCAAATACCATATCTTTAGGTATATTATTAATCAAAAGGTCTCACACAATGACCTCATTAAGTGTTCGCTTCGGCCTTCCGCAACCTTGGTTTACAGGACTCCATACTGCTTGATCCACCCTTCTCACTGGTGCATTCAATGGCCTTCGTTGAATATGTCCAAATCACCTCAAACGACTTTCTACCATTTTTCCCTCAATAAAGGTCACTCCAACTCATTCACGTATATGATTATTACGAATCTTATCTTTTCTTATATGACTACACATCCATCTCAAAATCCTCATCTCAGCCACCTCCATTTTATGTTCATGTTGTCCTTTTAAAACTCAACACTCACTACCATATAGTATTGCTGGTCTTATAGCAATGCGGTAGAACTTCCCTTTTATCTTATTACGTACTTTTTTATCACAAATAACTTCGGTGGCTTTTCTCCACTTATACCATCCAGTTTGAATTCTATGATTGACAGCTCTATCAATTTCACCATCTTGTTGAATAATTGATCCTAAATACCTAAATTTTATCACTTGCGGAATAACTTGCCCCCCCCCAATTTAACTTCTACTTCACTTCGACCTTATCTCTTATCATACTTACAATGCATATATTCAGTTTTGCTCCTACTTAAACGAAAACCCTTCACTTCCAAAGTCTGTCTCCATATCTCAAATTTAGAATTAATTTCTTTCCTGGATTCAACCAATAGAACTATATCATCCACAAAAAGCATGCATTTAGGAATTGACAACTCGTGTAACGATTTAAACAAGTTGAGTTGTTCCATTGACTGCCACTTTTAATTAACATTACTTTTCTTTATCGAACACACTTGCAATGACATTTACCAAACACTAAAGGCATTTACCAAAAACCAATATTCATATGACAAGTACATTATATATATTTAAATTACAAGTGAACATTAAGATTCAACTGTACCTAATGCTGTTTTCTGTTAATTGTCACCACAAAATATATACCATCCACTATACATTAGTTAGTAAATGGCTTAAATACATTACCCTTATATTTATATCCCCAAGTGTGGTCAGTAGCTGATGCAATGTAGTCAAAACCGAAAGAATTGTTGTTAATATCATTTTGTAATTTAATTTATCAACATGAAAGTTATATTCAAATGTCATTACATGAAATCAACATTCAAATGTCTACATTAAGCCAAATTCAAATGTCATTACATGAAACCAGTATTTGCATTTCATTCAAATTCTAGTGACTGTTGTGACCAACGTGTTCCTACATATGAGTGAAGCCTCAATGGTGGTGTCCACAAGACAGATAAATAAACTAATAGAGGCCCATAACAGCTGAAATCCCACCAGCTTGCCAATACATCTTGCCATGCATTAGAAAACAAGAGAAAACAACCCACGACAAAAGAGACAAGAACCTTAGAAATCCTAGCTGCCACCTGAGAACACATTAACATCACCAATAGAGTTAAAAAAAAACTATCACGTAAGAAAATAAGTAAGATTCCTTAGAAAAACAGCAGAGCAATCAACAGGATAATGGCTCATTAATATCTAATATTGATCAATATTTGAGGCTATATATACCTGTTCACCCTTAAGACTGGCACAAATCTCAAGTTAATTTCGCATATTATGAGATAGCCTAGAAATATCTGAGTCAGTCTTCATTCATTTCTTTTTCTTTTTGAAATGGTATAAAACGGTGATCTTATCGGCAATGATGATAATGCAATTTATATTCATAACTAAACCAGCTCTGGCTAAAACATTACATATGCTATCCTCACATATTTGCTTTTATTTTGATGTTCATGCTCAAGTAGCTTGCATATCAGTTGCATAATGTGAAATAGCCGTTACCAAATGGCCAACTACATTGATGAGTATCCAAAGCAGTAGACTTTACCTTTTCCTGGAAAACAGGAAAAAGAAAAAGAAAAACAACCAGAAATTGCAACCACCTCAAACAGAATAATGGAATTTAGACATGCAGTCAATACATAGAGGGTCATGCATATTATCTACCTATTAATTCATTTCCTTTCTCTTTTTTTATCTTTTTCCTTTCTCTGAAAAAGTTGACTACAATGCTTTAGATACTTGTACGTCTTCTACAATTTTGGTCAATCATGCCAAGATCAATCTGGATAACCTCATCCATATATACACAAGAAAGAGAGAGAGAACAACTTGTTACTGAAGAACTGAAATGTAAAGCACAAGTTTTAAAATGAAAAATAAAAAGGATTAGCAGAAATATGAGACAAACCTATTCTTCTTCTCCGTAGCCCTGGAGATCCAGGTGGCTGCAGAGCATCAAGTTGGCTTACTAGCTGGTTGGAAATACTGCAACCAAATAACATTGTTTAGAACCATGTAAGGCATAGAATGTCCTTTTTGGGCAGAATACAAGTCAATCATTCTATCAAAATGAAGAAAAATGGCGCCTTGATCATTTCCAAACAGAGTGACAAAGAAAACAAAAAAAATATTAAACCACAGTGAAAATCAACGGCTTTTAAGCCACAGACCTGCAATTGAAATTCTAAATATAGAATGAAGAGTTTAATGTTGAGGTTGAGGTTCATGTCTTCAACATGTCTCAACTGCAACGTTCAACATCTTCGAGCTATGCCCTGAACACCCAATTCACCAAACCAAGAAAGATTAAAGAGGAAGGTGTGGTGTTCAGAATTTGGCCGGCGAAGTGTTCTGTGAGCAGGATGGGAAGACAGTGAAGAAGAGAGAACGGGGGAGGGGAAAATAACGAGAAGGCCGAGAGTGAAGCATGAAGGAGGAGAGAGGAGAGATGTAGAGGTTAGGACCTAGGATGAGATAAGGGCATTTAACTCTTTTCAGCCAAACTTTTTTTTCAGCCAAACTTTGATATCCCATATTCCTACCTTTGTAACAATCCGTCATTTTCCTTATTCACAAGACCTTTTAGAGATTTTGGAGTTCACAAGATATTTTCAAGGGATTTCCCCTATTTTTTTCTTAGGAATAGAGAGAGGGTAAAAAATCACAGTGCGAAGCACAATATTAAACCGCATGGCATGATGGCATCAAAAACCCAAGGAGGAAGGGAAGATGCCACAACGTCAAGTATTCCTAACATAATGCATGGATGAATGCCTTTATATGTTTCAATTTCCATACAATAAATAAAATTTCTTTGACAAGAAGGAAAACAAAATCTAGGCCTTTCTTTTTTAATCATCTGAACACTGCCTCTGCTGAATCTCTTATATGGAACTAAGTTCTGTTACAGAATAATACAGGCTACGCCAATCAAGAATGCGACCAAAAAAATCATCCCCAAGCTCAATGCTGATCAATCTCCGAGTAAATCAGAAAACTATAACTGAAAAGGACTAAAGAAGACGGTACCCAACACGCCTTTAACATAGAAACAGATATTTTCATGTCTATACTACTATTACCATTTGCTTTAGCCTTCAGTGAGAGGTCAATTAAGAGAATACTAGAATTGCTAAGTATATATCCTACCATGTATATTTCATATTTCTTTTATAACCCTCAAATGCACTGATCAAGAAAAGTTCAGTTACTTTTTCATCCTCTTACAACATTCTAACTTCCAGTATCATTGATAGAGAAGAAACTTGAGCTATTCCTCATAAAGAAAAAAACTAAGAGGAGGATCTCCATCAACAAAACACTCCAATCTGTGATCTTTTCTCCGTAAAAAATTTATACCTAGACATTTGGTTTCATAATACTTTCACAGCATATCATGCTTCTTCAAAGAAAGACAAGCAAATCCCACTGCTTTTCAAAGGAAATGAAAAAATCAGAGGTATTACAAGCCGTCCCATCAAAAAGAAAAGTCCATCACCTTATAGCAAAGCAATAATTTAACACAATAAAACAAATTTCAGCACGTCAAACATTGTGTTGCTAGCCAGGCCAAGACTTATATTTTCTCTCAAAAGACAACTACATATGTATTTGAAATTTGCAAGAATTATTTGTTAACACAATAGTCAAATGAATGCACAACATCTGAGCTAAACTTACATGCCAGAAACAATTACTTCCACTGATGTATATGATACTTGATCAAATTATCACATGGTAACCGCAGATAACCTCTCAAAAAGTCAACCACACTACCATCTAAAATTCCTCATCAGTCTACTGAGTGCGGCTGTTTTTTCATTTCCCCAACTGATCCAGGAACTTTTACCTAAACTCAAGAAACCTGCTCATCTCGCAATTTCCAACATCTGAGCTTTATTTATAACTAAATGTCAGCCTATGTACTCACATGATTGAAACTCAAGTACATGTATAGTTTTCCTAGAAATTGACGGTTGATCACAAAAAAAACCTTTTGTTAAGATCACAAAGAAAGCACTAAAAAACTATTTCAATCTGGCAGATACACGCCAGTGGTGTGAAATTCAAACTGTACTATATACTGAGCATGTCTGTAAAAACAATTCATTACTGTGATAACTATATACCAAACTATATTCTTGTCAAACGAGTCAGTTAGCTGAGTAAATTCACACAAAAAATATACCATCTGAATTTGAGCTACACTACCTCACCTTGTTTTATTTCTTCAACAGGCCTCTCAGTCATTCCACAGCGAATCCGTCATATTATTATTTTCTCTGCATATAACTTGAAAGTCAGCTTTCCAACTCCACTTGAGCATATTTTTAATCTCTAAGATCACTTCCCAATCCTCATGTGTCTATGTAACCCTGTTCATAATTAACCAAACGGCCTCAGTAGAATCATATTTCAGAAGTATATTTCTTTTCCCTCTATCCCATGCTCACTTAAATCCCGTGAGACACCCCACAATGGTGATCTCCATTCTCCAATCTGAGCATAAAATCTTCAAGAAGGGAATTATCATGTGATTGTAAAATACCACCACATACAGCCTTCTTATATCTAAGAGAGTACGCTTCATCAACCTCTACAACGAAGGTCACATTCATAGTCTGAGGTTCAAGTTTAGTCACTTGCCGGTGGTGCATGCTGACATTGGTTCCACAGAGCTTGTTTGATAAGCGTGTCATACAGTCCAGGATTGCACCAGCTCTGGTGAGGACAGTATTCAACTTAGTTTCAATGTTAGAATGAACATAATATTTCAAAAAGTATTTCACAGTATAAAAATTTTATAAGGATTATTCTTTACCGTGCAACAAACTAACCATTTTAGAAGGGAGATACCTAAGATACACATAAAATTATGAATATATGTTCAAAAAATTTAAAAATGAAAAAGAAATATTAAAAAACAAAAATAAAGTTTTAAACAAGAATATTATAATAATATAACCATATTAATTTCAATTTCTTTTTGTTGCCTGGCCATGGACTCAATGATTTATAAGTCCCTCAAGTCTTTTTTAAGAGTGAAATTATAAGTTTGAACCTTCTTTGGATTTAAAATTTCCAACTCTCTATGGATATAATAGGTGCGTGAGTTATGGCAAAAAAAAGAAAAAAGAAAAAGAAAACCAAATACCCTTAACATAATGCATGGGTGAATGCATTCACAAGTTTTAATTTCCATACAGTAAACAATAATTCATTTGCCAAGAAGAAAAAAAAAATCGGGTAGTATTGTTTTAATTTATTTGCTTCAGGAGAATACAGACTATGCCAATCAGCAGCTGAGAAAGCAGAAAAGAATGATGTACAAAAACTTTGCCATCAAATCTAATTAACATAGAAACAAACATTTTCCTGAGTCGATGCTACTATTACTATGTGCTTTAGCCATTAGAGAGAGGTCAATTAAGAGAAAGTACGATTGCTATGTATATCTCAAATTTCTGTTGTGAACCCTCAACTGAGTAGAACAAGAATGGTTAAAAAAAAATACTTTTTCATCCACTTATAAAATTTTTAACTTCTCCAGTATCATTGATAGAGAAGAAAGATGAGCTATTCATGATAGAGAAGAAAACTAAGAGGAGGACCTTCATCAACAAAACACTCCAATCTATGATCTTTTTTCCATAAAAAATTTATACTTAAACATTTGGCTTTTATAATACTTCCATAGCATATCTGGCTTCTTAGAAAAAAGATACGCCATCTCCACCTTTTTTTCTAAGAGAATTAGAAAGAAAATGGCAAGACCAGAGGTATTGCATGCCATCGCATCAAAACAAAAAGTGCATCACCATGGAACAAACAATAATTTACCACTATAAAACAAATTTCAGCAAGTCCAACATTAAGCTGCAAGCCAGGTCAACACTTGTGTTTTCTCTCCACAAAAAAAAAAAAATGCATGTATTTGAAATTTGCAAGACTTATTTGTCAATAAGTTGCTGGGCATAATAATCAAATTACTCATCAGTAATGCACAACATCTCAGCTAAACTTGCATGTCAGAAACAACTGCTTTTAGTGATACCTGATGCCATCATACTTCACAATCATCATCAACTGATTTTGGCCCTACCATCATCCTAATCGAAACATAAGATATTTGACCAGATAGTGTTACAGAATTGTAATTCAGACAGAGGAACAAGAGAGAGGAAAAGAGAGGGAACTTAGAGGGCAGAGAGAAGAACAGACGGGATAGAGAGAAAATAGAGGGATTAGAGACTGGACAGACAACTGTATTGTTCACATCATCTGAATTACAAGTAGGCATATATAGGCAGTGACTCCAACGGCTATAATCCTGACTGACTAACTCTTAAGACTCTCCTAACTGTCATTCATCATCATCACCTAACTTATACATGTTATTTCTTGGTCTATACCACTACTACTACATGGAATTTTCACCTTAACACAAGAAACCTAATCCTTTTGCACTTTCAACATCTTAGCTTTATTTCTAATTAAATGTCAGCAGCCTCCGTACACTCAAGTACATGAGAGCTTTCCAAGTGATTGATCATTGATCGCTAAACATCCCCAGTTTAAGATAATAAAGAAAGCACTAGAGTATAATTTAAATTTTAGCAGATGCAAACCACGATGACGTAAACTTCAAGTTTGTTCAAGACTGAATACGCTTGTAACCAAATTCACAACAATGACGATCATGCATCAAACTATATGCATGCAAAACCACTAAATTAACTACTGCTAGCGAAACATTAACATATGTCTAACTTGAATTTGAGTTATAGCATCTCACTTTGTTTTAATTCTTCAACAGGCCTCTTTCAATCATTCTACGTAGAAGCTTCACTGCCTTGTCTTTCTCATTGTTTTCAAGAAGATATCGAATAATAATTTCAAAAGTTACAGAGTTAGGCAAGCAATTGTTCTCTTCCATTCTATCAAGCAAGGCCTTGGCTTCATCAAGCAAACCTTGTTTGCACAAACCATGAATCATAGCCGTATATGTATGTACATTTAAATGATAACCTTTGGCCAAAAGATACTGAAAAATCTCCCACGCCTCATTTTGTCTACCACCTTTGCACAAACCATCAATAAGTATAGTGTAGGTCATCACGTTAGGCTGAAATCCTCGATTAACAATTTGCCTAAATAATGTAATTGCCTTGTCAAGATGTCCCATTTTGCAGAATGCGTCTAACAAGATACTGTAAGTGATGATATTAGGGTGAACACCCCTATCATACATCTCATAAATAATATCTTGTGCGCATGAGATTCTTTGCGATTTGAGCAAACCATCAATAACAGAACTATAGGTTACAACACTCGGAACCAAATTTCTATAACGCAATTCCTTAAAGACATCCATGGCTTCATCCACCATTTTCATTTTAAAGTATGCATTGATCAAAATATTATAACTAATAAGGCTAGGTGTCCAACCATTTTTAATCATCCTATTAAAAACTTCCTTAGCCTCAATGATATTATTTGACAAGCAATGCCCATTCATCAAACAATTGTAGGTAACAACATTAGGCCTCTGATCACTCTTCACCATCCTAGCGAATACAGCTTGAGCTCCAATAATCCATCCATCTTTACATAAGGCATCAACTAGGATGTTAAAGGTAAAAATATCTGGGGGGATGTCATTCGATATCATTTCACCAAGTACTTGATTTGCTTGTTGCCACTGATCCATGCTACAGAAGCCATGGATTAGACTATTATAAGTAACAACATTTGGAGATATACCGCAATGAATCATTTCAAAATACAACTTGTGCGCATCATTGACAAGTCCATCTTTACGAAGTGCATCAATGATTGTGTTGTAAATAACAACATCTGCCTTGACTAACTTTTTTTCCATCTTTTGCAACAATTTAATGGCAGATTTTGTTTTCCCCATCTTACATAGACCATTGATTAAAGTGCCATAAGTGACTTCATTCAACTGAAAACCTTTGGCCATTATGTCGTCATAGAAATCCAGAGCTTCGCCAACCTTCTGATTAAAACAGAGTCCTTTTACAAGCGTATTCAAAGTTACCGTGCTTGGTTGATAGCCCAATTTGAAAATTTTCCCCAACATACAGAAAGCAAAATCCATCTGACCCAAATGGCAGTGGCAATTGGTCAAGATGTTCATTGTGCATAAATTTGGCATAAACCCCTTGACCTCCGCTTGTGCAAAAATTGAGATGGCAGAGGCATAATGTTTGGACTTAGCAATAGATCCTAAAAGCTGATTAATTTGGCGAATGGAAGGTGGGGGAAGCTTGTGGATGATGCTACTGAGTGAAGTAACAGCGTCGTTGATGCTTTTGGGATTTGAGGAAAGGGAATGAAGAAAGTGCGAAGTAGAAAAGAGAGTAAAATTGAAGAAGGAGCACCTTACGGCAGAGGAAGAAAGCATTTTGGCTTCCGTTTCGAAGAGGAATGTCTCCGGTGAAGCTTGAGTGCAACAAACAGCCAAATCCCTAAAATTGAGGTAATAATGTAAGCCTGGGAATCAAATCGGAGGCAATAAAATGATGGGACCCGCTTTTCTCCAACATATTAACATAACTCTGATTTTATTTTACCCGCTAAGGTAGTTAAATTAAATAATATGATATTTATATTCTAAAATATTTTAATTATTTTTATTAATTTTTTTTTTTTTTAATTTTTATTGAAGGAACATCAATAAAGAAAAATTAAGAAAGAATAATAAATATTAAAAATATCTTATATTTAATAACAAAATTAACCTCTCAAGACCTAAAGAAGCATTTCCTATTTCTTTTTAAAATAAATTTGTGTCCTTGTCATTTTACTTAATTTTTAATTACGTCCCCTGTAATTTGTTTTATTAAGTGCTTATAGTTTTCTTAATTATTTTGGGAATAAGAGTTGTCTCGAACCTTCAGGAGTGGTTCTTTAGGGGGTTAGGCTTAAACGGATTAGTCTTTTTAGGCTTGACTTTTGTAAAACGTCCTAATTATCAATTATGGCACTTGAGCCGGTGGGTCTTGAGGTTCTTTAACTAAAAATATTATTTTTTCATCTTTTTAAAACAATAACGTTAAAATAATAAATTTCTAAGTTAAGAGATACGTATGATCAAAATTAAATTATAAATATGCTTGAGAATAGGCGAATTTGATTTTATTGGACATCTGTTCGGCCATTTTTTTGTTTTACAATACATGGACTCATTATCCTTATCCCATTATCCCATATTCCCATGGCAAAGAGTTTTGTTGGATGATCTACACACACTAGTGCACATGGTTTGATTTATAATTTTATCTTATTATTACTGTTTTCATATTAATTTTAAGAATTTAAATAGAAAAATTAGGGAAATTTCTCGATTGCAAAATTTATTGCCTCAAGATATCTAAGAATCTAGATCCACTAGAGAATGCAATTCATTACATCACACACATCTGAAGAAAAATTGCCCCTATTTGCATCTTAATCCTTGGATAAATTTCTACCTTCAAACTATACATTTTATAATGGAAGATTTTCATCGATTTTCAAAATTTAAAATCATAATTTTGGTTTGAAGAATCTTAAATAATATTTTTTGGAAGAGCAGATTTATTACAAAAAAATGGTATTGGAAATTTTATAATAATAATAATGCGGGTTTATTTCTTTTGTTGGTTTAATTAACAGTATTAAAAAGTAATATTTGCAAGAATCATGGAGATTAAAATATGATTATTTTTAAGAAAAAGTAAATTTTAATTTTTTTTTAATTTTAAATAAATTTTAACTTGATCCATTAATTCATTAAATAAAAATAGTAACTCTACCGGTTTAAATATTAGCAAGATTTCACCCTTACCATTTAAATATTATTCTACTATGTATAATTTCATATATTATATCCCTCAAATGCAATTGAAAATTACTTTTCCATCCTCCTATAAAATTATAACTTCCAGCATCATTGATAGAGAAGAAACTTGAGCTATTTCTGATAAAGAAGTAAGAGGAGGATTTTCTTTATCAACAAAACATTCCAATCAATGATCTTTTGTTCATAAAAAATTTACACTAAAATTCTCTAAAGGTGTTATTTGTGTTAGAAAAGCTCAAAGGACTGATGTATATAGGGTGAAAAAGCAATATTGTCCTGAAAGTTGGCACCGAGAGACAATTTTATCTCAAAAGTGTCAAAAAAGAGTAATTTTTCCCTTGCCGTTATCGCAATTAATTTAGACCATTAGTTAACTAAATATGCTGAGCTAACAATCCACATGTCATCCACGTCATTTTTGTTAAGGTGTAAATTTGTCCCAAAAGTTTTAAATCTAAATTAAAAAAAAAATGAAGTAGGTGACCATGGACTTACAAGGCAAATTTGTACATTAATAAAAATAATATGAATGACATATAGACTATCAACTAAACATATTTAATCAACTAACGGTTAAAATTAACTGAGATAACGGGCAAGGCAAAATTGCTCTCTTTTTGACACTTCCAAAGCAAAATTTCTCCCAAGAAATTTTCTAGATAAAATTACCCCTTAACCCATATATATTTAGCCATCTCAGTAAAAACCTAGAATTGAAATTCATACAAAATATTTCAGTGTTGGGGGAAAAAGATGTATTAATTGATTGTTCTAAATACTACCTTTGTTGAACCAAGTTCTACTTCAGAAGAATACTTGATTTCACCAATCAACAGCAGAGAAAGCAGAAGAGAATGATGTATAAACTCCTTTCAACTTTTTCAATTCCTTTTCATTCATCAAAATATTTGTATGAAGCATACAAATATACAAGCACTGAGTTGAATGCTTCTTTCTATTACTTTTTATCCTCAATATAAGAGCTAATTAACTTTTTTATTTAGAAATTAAGGAAGCTAAATAAATTACATTTAAATATTTATATTTATAATTTTTTTTCAAACTAAATTGACTGACTTATAAACTAATATATAATATAATGATACACAACATATACACAACATAAGGAAGCTAATTTTCTTAATAGCTTAAAAAAAAGTCAGTTATCTCTTATATTAAGAATTAGAGAAAGTATAAGAAAATCAGCCAAGGCAATGACTGTCCAGTCATGGAGGTAGAGTTCACATGCAATACATTAAATGAAGTGATGGCAACAATCGAAGTGATGGCAACAAACTTCGCCATTCAGTCAAAATAAAGGGAAAATCGCTAGTAAATACCAAACAAGGAAATTAATTGCTATTTGCCACCTAGAAACATAAGGTACTGAACTGTCATTAATATTGAATATAGAAAGACAAAAATGCCCTTAGTTTGATGACACGATTTTAGGTAGGAGTAAGGAGGAAATGCACAACTTTGGAATTGGCTTATCTGGTGTACCAGCAACCCTAAATTGAACCAAGAGATACAAGCAAGTTCATCTTCCAATTGGCATTTGCAGGTGGTTTGAGGCCAGCTAATAATAGCATTTCCTGCATTTGCTGTGTATTTTCTTTTAAGGTTAAGAGAATGGCCAGGAAAACGACTATAATAGGATTTGATTAGTGAGGGTTGGTGTGGTGGTTCTGCTAGGGAGAGCCTTTGAGGTAGATGTCGTCGGTGAGGGGTGGAGAAAGCCTAGGAAAACGGTGTAAAGAAGCAGTGTAAGAGCCTTTGATTATTGTGGCTTGGTCCGGTGGTTCGCCTAGTCGGAAGTTTTGAGGTCTATGCCGTAGGTCAAGGATGGGTGGCTTCGATTACCGTGGATTCTGTCGGAGACATAGATTTTGATTTGTGAATACTTAAAAGGTAGATACTTTTTACTTCACCTTTGCTAAGTAGTTGTCATAATTAATGGTCACCTCTTGTTTTGCATTCCTCCGTGTTCCAAATATGTCAATAGTTTGCATTGTGAATAATATTTGTCCATCTAGTGTAAAGAGATTACTGTAGGTGCTCTATTGCATCCAGAATTGTGGATTTTCTAGAAATAGCATGAATATTTGTATAAAAAATTTTAAATGTCAGTGAGTGCAAATGGTCTTCCGTGGTGTGCAAACAATCTTCCGTGTGTGCGAATATCTTCCATATGAACATGTAAACAATCTTCCATTATGTATAAACCATCTTTAGTTGTGTTTAAAATATCTTTCATTCATGTGCAATAGATCTTCTAAGGTAGCATTTGATAATTAATTTGTTCAAAAGGTATTTATTTATAATTCTCCCTAAGATTGTTCGGAGTCCACTAATTTTACTCTGAAGGGGAGATGGAAGTTATTTAAATTGAATATCACATTAAGAGAAAAGAGCAAATGAAAGTATAGAAAGAAAAAAAGATAAGGTAATTAGGAAATGTATGGAACTTGAGCATGAACTTTTGGTACTTTAGTATGAACTTAATAGTAAAGAATAATGAGTTGCAGCCAATCGCTTGATCTAAGATTCTTTTGTTTACCTTATAGGACCTTTCTAAACTTTCTGGTTATTACCATGTCATGTTGTAGAACTTTGAGATGAGATAACTGAAGAAAAGAATTTTCATTTGTCCAGTAAAGATCCTGGTTATATAAAATGACTAGGAGATTCAGGTGCTCATGGTGATGCAGAGGTATGCAATGTTATCACATGAAACCCCTATTGTCTATTAAAAAGGTTGTTTCAAATTCTGATGATCATGTTTCAGTAGTTTGTGCCAGAGTCAGGTTTTAACAAGAGATAGCCTTCATATACAATTATATTTCATATCTTATATGAGCATAACGACTATAAGGTAGGAAAGTTGTGATGTTATTTACAATTAGATTATATTTTACATATTGTGACACAAATAACATCTAGTTGCAAGGTTCTTAACTGCATTTGATTTGAACAATAAATGGATTTGACCATGCATAATAGTTGAGATCTGTTCCTTTCAGACAAACTTGCAGTTATATCAATTGCAAGAACTTTTGCTACGTTTGTAGGCACCCTTATTTAGCAGTGGTTCTGAACTTCAGTTAATCATGGGTATTGGACTGTCTTGTTCAACTTCATTAATTAATAATTGAAAATTTAGACTCTGCACATTAGTTTTATTTGTGGTTAGCCTTCAGCAGCTTTGTGTGTTTTCACTTGCAAATTTGATTTGAGCCTCTACCTTGAATATTGTAGATGCCTAATTTGATTATTGCACTATTTCTTAAGCTGTTTTGTTAAAAATCACTAACTTTACCTAATTCTGAAATTCTTAAGCCTTCTCCCTATTTGATAGGATGTGAGTTTAGTCTCCTCCTGAGGTTAACTTAGCTTGTGCATGTGACCTATCAAGCTTTTTGCACAAGTATTGTACTCATGTTGCTCTCTAATTGTGTATGCTGCTAAGGTATTCGTTCCTATGTTTAGTTAATGTTCTCGCATAATCTTTAATCTATGAAACTTTGAGAAGTGCAAAATCTTTAAACTTCCTATTGCTGTTGCGAGTGATTAAATCTGAAAATTGTATAGCAATAGGCACAAGTTAGTTTGGTTGAGTCAACATTATATGCCTTGCTGCACGTTTGGCTGATATTTTCCATATTCGTGTTGTCACTTGTATCAGCCTCTTAATTTGGATTGCTGCCATTGCCATTCAATTTACTTCTGTGTGCAATTGATATTTTACTTCTGTATAGATGGGACTGTGGCATGTATGTGATATCTTGATTGCAAATGTGGGAAAATATTAAGAGGCCTAAGTGGAATGGTTTCATAATGCCTAATGTGAGTAAATTTTTACATTAAATGTTATAATATGATTGGATCTGACTGAAAACATTTTTTTTCAGGAAGACATGAATAAAAAAAGGGTGGATGTGGTGTAGTGGCTAGTCACTTATGCAAAGAACAAACAACGGGAAGCGATAATGTGTAGCATTGAAGTTTGGAGAGCTAACAAGAAGAAGAAAAATTAGTTTTTTTCATTTATGGTGTATCTACATTAGTTGGCTGTAAAGTTTTTGTGACATGTTAGGGATGTTTGTATGTCGATTTGCAACAAAGTACTTTATCTCTATATTAAGGACTTTGTTAAACAAGCAGTTGTTATGCAATTTATACGTTATGCATTAAATTATCCAAATGTTGATAAACTCTTCCATACGTGCAATGAATCTTCCATACATACAAACAACCCTCTCTATGTGCAAATGATCATCCACGATATGTGCAAAGGATGATTCATTATGTGCCCATGATCTTCCGTTGTGTGCAATTGATCATCCATGATATGCAAAGGATCTTCCATTATGTGTAATATATCTTTTCTTTGTGTGCCAAAGGATCATCCACGATATGTGCAAAGGATGATCCATTATGTGCCAAGGATCTTCCGTTGTGTGCAATTAATCTTCCATGATGTGCAAAGGATCTGCCGTTGTGTGCAATTGATCTTTTCCCTTTGTGCCATAGGATCGTCCACTATATGTGCAAAGGATGATCCTTTATGTACTAAGGATCTTCCGTTGTGTGCAATGAACCTTTTCCCTATGTGCCATAGGATCATCCACGATATGCGCAAAGGATGATCCTTTATGTGCTAAGGATATAGGCCAAGGATCTTCCGTTGTGTGCAATTGATATTCTATGATGTGCAAAGGATCTTCCTTTGTGTGCAATGGATCTTTTCCCTATGTGCTATAAGATCATCCACAATATATGCAAAGGATGATCCTTTATGTGCCAAGGATCTTCCGTTGTATGCAATTGATATTCTATGATGTGCAAAGGATCTTCCGTTGTATGTAGTAGATCTTTTCCCTATGCGCCATAGGATCATCCACGATATGTGCAAAGGATGATCCTTTATGTGTCAAGGATCTTCAGTTGTGTACAATTGATCTTCCATGATGTGCAAAGGATCTTTCGTGTGTGCGCAATGATCATCTACAATATGTGCAAAGGATCTTCCATTATTTGCCAAAGATTTTCTATTATGTCCAATTGATCTTCCACATGTGTAATGTATCTTCCATGATATGCAAAAGTTGTTCCATCTGTGACCATTCCCATGTGTGGAAAGGATCGAGCCGTTGTGCCAACGCTATTCCATGATGTGCAATGAATACACCCTTATGTGCAAAGAATCTTCCAAACTCATAATATCTAATGAACCCACAATAATATTTACTATTTCCTTATTCAGACACACAACAATACACAAAACCGAGGTCAACAACCAATACACAAATCATCACCTCGACCAAAAACAGAAAATGAAGACAGGCTTAGAGTGATCGACAGACTCCACAATGATCGATAGCCACAACAAAAGACGCATACCACCGTACTCCGCTGAACAAGAGAGCTGAACAAGCCACTGTGATATAAGCAATTAATCATTTGCTTCTACCTATAGTGTATGCTTACTAAGGGCATTTTTGTCTTTCTATGTTCAATATTAATTACAGTTCAGTACCTTGTGTTTCTAGGTGGCAAATAGCAATTAATTTCCCTATTTGGTATTTACTAGCAATTTTCCCCAACATAAATCAACTAAGAAATAAAAGATAATAAATAAATTATGAAACCATTAAGAGATAAAGTGAGGGCAAATATTCTCAAATTTAAGGCCCATTTGGTATGCGGAAGAGGTGGGAAAGGAGGGGAAGATGAGCAAGTTCCCTTATTTAGTACATTTTTAGTATCCAATCTTCCTTGGAACTCAAGTTCCTAGGCCCACCAATCTTCCTTTAAAGGTGGGAAAATGAGATCTCACCAAAATTGGTGGTAACCTATCTTCCTTAGCATGAAGAAAGATTTGAAAGACAGATATGCACCTAAAAAATTTAAATTAAAATGTGGGGAATTAATAATTATAATTTATTTAAATTATAATTTATATTTTGTTCATTTTATTTAATTTTTAAATTATTGTACTAATAATTATTTAATAAATGAATTGAAATATAAATTTGATTAATAGATAATTATTAATTCATTTTGAGGGTAAAACAGGTATTTCCCTTTTTTTCCCAAGTGCCACCACTCAATTTTCTTCATGCCAAATAATTCACCTTCCATTAACCCATATTTCTTTAACCAATCTTCCCTTCCCTCCTCAAATTTTCCTTATACCAAATGGGCTCTTAATGTGGACCTATCTCTTAGTAAATCAGAAATGTAAAGCTGTGAAGGCTTATTAAAGGCAGGACAAAATAAGCCATCAACACAGAAACATAATTGAGTTTCCATAGTCTATACCACTGTTACTATGTGCTTTAGCTCTAATAAACAGTGAATTAAGAGAACCTTAGGATTACTAGAAAGCCTATGATGCATTTCATATTTGTTTATTATATCCCTCAAATGCACAGCTCGGGCATGGTTAAAAATCCCACTTTTCATCATCTTATAAAATTCAAACTTCCACCATCAATGATAGAGAAGAAACTTTAGCTATTCCTGATGGAGACGAAAACTAGGAGGAGGACCTCCATCAACAAAACCCTCCAATCCATGTTCTTGTCTCCAGCACAAATTTATACTCAAGACATATAGTTTTCATAATACATTCAAAGCATGTCTTGCCTTTTCAATGAAAGACAAGCTATTACTGCCCCTTTTTCAGATGCAGTCAGAAACAAAATGGAAGGGAGAATGAAAAACCACAGGTCTTGCACACCAGACATTCTCTTGCTCTTATATAAAGGAAACAGTGCATCAACATGGAACAAAACAGTGATTTGCTACCATAAACATTTTTCCAAGTCATACATTCTGTTGCAAGCAAAGCCAGAACTTTTGAAATTTGCTAGGGTTATTTGTCAATAAGTGGCCCAACACAATTATCAAATTAAACTAGGAATGCACAATATCTCACTAAGTGGCTTATGGGAAGAATTGGTCTCAGACAGAACACAATGCCGTCAAGAAATCCTTGTAGCCACTAAATGGGATAAGGTTTTTGCTACTATTGATATCTTAGCTAAACTTGCATGCCAAAACAAATTACTCTCAGGGATACCTGATACAATCAAGTTATGAAATCATCATCAATTGATTTTGGCTATACCATCATCACAACAGAAACATATGATACTTGACTAACTGTACATAAACTCTAAAAAAGTCACCCAACATAAGCTAAAATTCATCGGTCTACTGACTGCCGCTGTTTTCCATCACCCTGACTTGGGCACATTACAAAAAATTTTCATCTTACAACTCAAAAACTTTGCTCCTCTTGCAAATTTCAGCATCTTAGCTTTACTTGTAACCAGATATGAGCCTATGTACACATACGGTTAAAATTCAGACTTATAAACTCATTATCAGCATGGGTTTCAGTATATGATATAGTTTTACGAGGAACTCATTGCTGTACGGAACCCCTTTAATATCTCAAGGCAACCACCAGAGAACAATTTCAATTTTGGCTAACACTAGCATTAACATCAAGTTGTTCTATATTGAACGGGCACCTGAAAAAAATTCAAAAAAACAGCAATTATACATTAGGCTATATGCTTGAAAAACCAGTCAATTAATTGTGAGCCTTTGCTAACCACTTGTGCCAGCTAAACATGAATATTCGTGGAACGTGAATTTGAGCTACAGTATCTCACCTTGTTTTATTTCTTCAACAGGCCTTTATCAATCATTCTACAGAAAAGCTTAACCGCCTTGTCATTCTCATTGTTTTCAAGAAGACACGGAATAATAATTTCGAAAGTCACGGAATTAGGGAGGCAATTGTTCTCTTCCATTCTATCAAGCAAGGACTTGGCTTCATGATGCAAACCCTGTTTACAAAATCCAAGAATCATAGCAGTATATATATGGACATCTAGATGATAACCCTTGGCCAAAAGATACCTAAAAATCTCCCACGCATCATTTAATCTACCACCTTTGCACAAACCATCAATAAGTATAGTGTAGGTCTTCATGTTAGGCCGAAACCCTTCATTGACAATTTGCCTAAATAATGCAATTGCCTTGTTAAGATGTCCCATTTTGCAATATGCATCTAACAAGATATTGTAAGTAATTATGTCATGGAGAATACCCCTATTATGCATCTCATAAATAATATCTTGTGCGCATGATATTCTTTGTGATTTGAGCAAGCCATCAATAACAGAACTATAAGTTACAACATCAGGAACCAAATTTCTATAACGCAATTCCTTAAAAAGATTCATGGCTTCATCCACCATTTTCATTTTAAGGTATGCATTGATCAAAATATTATAACAAAAAAGGTCGTGGCTGCACTGGCGGTCCAGGTGGCTGCAGAGCATCGAGTTGGCTTACTAGTTGGTTGGAAATACTGCAACCAAATAACATTGTTTAGAACCATGTAACGCATAGAATGTCCTTTTTGGGCAGAATACAAGTCAATCATTCTATCAAAATGAAGAAAAATGGCACCTTGATCATTTCCAAACAGAGTAGAGACAAAGAAAATAAAACAATATTTAATATTAAACCACAGTGAAAATCAACCGCTTTTAGGCCACAGTGGAGGAGGAGAGGGATCAAATGGGAGAAAGAGGAAGGTGTGGTGTTCGGAATTTGGCCAGCAAAGTGTTCTGTGAGCAGTATGGGAAGACAGTGAATAAGAGAGAAAGGGGGAGGGAAAAATAGCGGGAAGGCCGAGAATGAAGCGTGAAGGAGGGGAGAGGAGAGATGTAGAGGCTAGGACTTAGGATGAGATAAGGGCATTTAACTCTTTTCAGCCAAACTTTGATATCCCATATTCCTACCTCTGTAAAAATCAGTCATTTTCCATATTCATATGACCTTTTAGAGATTCTGAAGTTCACAAGATATTTTCAGGGGATTTTCCCTATTTTTTTCGTAGGAATAGAAAGAGCGTATAAAATTACAGTGCAAAGCACAATATTAAACCGCATGGCATGATGGCATCCAAAACCCAAGGAGGAAGGGAAGATGCTACAACGTCTTCCTAACATAATGCATGGATGAATGCCTTTATATGTTTCAATTTCCATACAATAAATAAAATTTCTTTGACAAGAAGGAAACGAAAATCTAGGCCTTTCTTCTTTAATCATCTGAACACCGCCTCTGCTGAATCTTTTATGTGGAACTAAGTTCTGTTTCAGAATAATAGTGGCTACAGCCAATCAAGCAAGCGACCAAAAAAAACATCCCCAAGCTCAATGCTGATCAATCTCCGAGTAAATCAGAAAACAATGACTGTAAAGGACTAAAGAAGACGGTACCAAACACGCCTTTAACATAGAAACAGATATTTTCATATGTCTATACTACTATTACCATGCGCTTTAGCCTTCAGTGAGAGGTCAATGAAGAGAATACTAGAATTGCTAAGTATATATCCTACCATTTATATTTCATATTTCTTTTATAACCCTCAGATGCACTGATCAAGAAAAGTTCAGTTACTTTTTCATCCTCTTAAAAAATTCAAACTTCCAGTATCATTGATAGAGAAGAAACTTGAGCTACTCCTCATAAAGAAGAAAACTAAGAGGAGGATCTTCATCAACAAAACACTCCAATCTGTGATCTTTTCTGCATAAAAAATGTATACCTAGACATTTAGTTTCATAATACTTTCACAGCATATCATGCTTCTTCAAAGAAAGACAAGCAAATTCCACCGTTTTTCAAAAGAAATAGAAAGGAAATGACAAAATCAGAGGTATTGCAAGCCGTCCGATCAAAAAGAAAAGTGCATCACCATATAACAAAACAATAATTCAACACAATAAAACAAATTTCAGCACGTCAAACATTGTGTTGCTAGCCAGGCCAAGACTTATATTTTCTCTCAAAAGACAACTACATATGCATTTGAAATTTGAAAGAATTATTTGTTAACACAATAGTCAAATGAATGCACAACATCTCAGCTAAACTTACATGCCAGAAACAATTACTTCCACTGATGTATATGATACTTGATCACATTATCACATGGTAACAGCAGATAACCTCTCAAAAAGTCAACCACACTACCATCTAAAATTCCTCATCAGTCTACTGAGTGCGGCTGTTTTTCATTTGCCCAACTGATCCATGAATTTTTACCTTAAACTCAAGAAACCAGCTCATCTTGCAATTTCCAACATCTGAGCTTTATTTATAACTAAATGTCAGCCTATGTACTCATATGATTGATATTCAAGTACATGTATAGTTTTCCTACAAATTGACGGTTGATCACAAAAAACACCTTTAGTTAAGATCATAAAGAAAGCACTAAAGAACTATTTCAATCTGGCAGATACACGTCATAGGGGTGTGAAATTCAAAATGTACTATACCGAGCATGCTTGTAAAAACAATTCATTAGAGTGATAATTATACACCAAACTATATTCTTGTCAAACGAGTCAGTTAGCTGAGTAAATTCAAAAAAAAAAATATACCACCTATCAGTCATTCCACAGTGAATCCGTCATATTGTTATTTTGTCTCAATATAACTTGAAAGTCAGCTTTCCAACTCCACTTTAGCATATTTTTAATCTCTAAGATCACTTCCCAATCCTCATGTGTCTATGTAACCCTGTTCATAATTAACCAAACAGCCGCAGGAGAATCATATTTCAGAATTATATTCCTTTTCCTTCTATCCCATGCTCGCTTAAGTCCCGTGAGACACCCCACATTTCAGCTGTGAGCTGATCTCCATTCTACAATCTGAACATAAAATCTTCAAGAAGGGAATTATCATGTGATCGTAAAATACCACCAAATACAGCCTTCTTATATATAAGAGAGTATGCTTCATCAACCTCTACAACCACGGTCACATTCATAGTGATAGAGTCTAATTTTATTAATATTTATTTTATTAATTGAGTCTGTTTTTATTATCATTTTAGGAAATCTGAAAATAAGTAGATTATCCACAAATAGGATTTAAGATTTTCAGCAATATTATTTAAGATATTTCAGAATAAGTGGAATATCCACAAGTAGAATTTAGTTCTTAGATTTTAGATTTAGATATTATTTTAGTATTTTAAATATTATTTGGATTTCATTGTTTGAATTTTGAATTAGATTTTATCTCCCTGTACTTTTATAAATTGGCTTTTAGCCTACTCAATAAAGCATTGAATGTTCAGAGAGTAAATTGGTTTAGGAAATTCTCCAGGGCTTTTCTTAGAAAGTTAGTGAGATGCTTGCTTTCTCTTTATAACAGAGTATTGGGCTGTTTTAGAGAAAATGTGAGATTCTTACCTACTCTTTATCTCAGAATACCTTTATCCTTCTCAACATAAATTCTCAAATTATCATCTAACTTTCCCATTTATCCATTACTTTACTCAGTACCCTAACACATAGTCTGAGGTTCAAGTTTAGTCACTTGCTGGTGACGGATGCTGATATTGGTTCCACACAGCTTGTTTGATGAGCGTGTCATACAGTCCAGGATTGCACCAGCTCTGGTGAGGACAGTATTCAATTTAGTTTCAATGTTAGAATGAACATAATATTTCAAAAAATATTTCATCTTATAAAAATTTTATAAGAATTATTCTTTACCGTGCAACAAACTAACCATTTTGGAAGGGAGATACCTGCGATACACATAAAATTATGAATATATGTTCAAAAAGTTTAAACATGAAAAAGTAATATTAAAAAAAACAAGTTTTAAACATGAATATTATAATAATATAACCATATTAATTTCAATTTCTTTTTGTTACCTGGCCATGGACTCAATCGTTTTTTAGTCCCTCAAGTTTTTTATAAGAGTGAAATTATAAGTTTGAACCTTCTTTGGATTTAAAAGTTCCAACTCTCTATAGATATAATAGGTGCGTGAGTTATGGCAAAATTGAAAACAAAAAAAAATCATTGATGGAACTAAACCCTCAACTGAACTGAACAAGAATGGTTAAAAAAAAAAATACTTTTTCATCCACTTATAAAATTTTTAACTTCTCCAGTATCATTGATAGAGAAGATGAGCTATTCATGATAGAGAAGAAAACTAAGACGAGGACCTTCATCAACAAAACACTCCAATCTATGATCTTTTTTCCATAGAAAATTTATACTTAAACATTTAGCTTTTATAATACTTCCAAAGCATATCTGGCTTCTTAGAAAAAAGACACCCTATCTCCACCCTTTTTTCTAAGAGAATTAGAAAGGAAATGGTAAAACCAGAGGTATTGCATGCCATCGCATCGAAACGAAAAGCGCATCACCATGGAACAAAACAATAATTTACCACTATAAAACAAATTTCAGCAAGTCCAACATTAAGCTGCAAGCCAGGTCAACACTTGTGCATTCTCACCACCAAAAAAAAAAAACAATTGCATGTATTTGAAATCTGCAAGACTTATTTGTCAATAAGTTGCTGAGCATAATTATCAAATTACTCCTCAGTAATGCACAACATCTCAGCTAAACTTGCATGCCAGAAACAACTGCTTTTAGTGATACCTGATGCAATCATACTTCACAATCATCATCAACTGATTTTGGCCCTACCATCATCCTAATCAAAACATAAGATACTTGACCAGATAGTGTTACAGAATTGTAATTCAGACAGAGGAACGAGAGAGAGACAGAGAGGGAACTTAGAGGGAAGAGAGAACAGACGGGATAGAGAAAATAGAGGGATTAGAGACTGGACAGACAACTGTATTGTTCACATCATCTGAATTACAAGTAGGCATATATAGGCAGTGACTCCAACGGCTATAATCCTAACTAACTAACTAATTCTTAGACTAACTAGCTCTTAAGACTCTCCGAACTGTCATTCATCACCATCATCGCCACCTAACTTATACATGTTATTTCTTGTTCTATACCACTACTACTATAGGGAATTTTCACCTTAACACAAGAAACCTAATCCTTTTGCACTTTCAACATCTCGGCTTTATTTCTAATTAAATGTCAGCAGCCTATGTACACTCAAGTATATGAGAGAGTTTTCCAAGTGATTGATCATTGATCGCTAAACATCCCCAGTTTAAGATCAAAAAGAAAGCACTAGAGTATAATTTAAATTTTGGCAGATGCAAGCCACGATGGTGTAAACTTCAAGCTTGTTCAATACTGAATACGCTTGTAACCAAATTCACAACAATGACGATCATGCATCAAACAATATGCATGCAAAACCACTAAATTAACTCCTGCTAGCGAAACATTAACATATGTCTAACTTGAATTTGAGTTTTAGCATCTCACTTTGTTTTAATTCTTCAACAGGCCTCTTTCAATCATTCTACGTAGAAGCTTCACTGCCTTGTCTTTCTCATTGTTTTCAAGAAGATATCGAATAAAAATTTCAAAAGTTATGGAATTAGGCAAGCAATTGTTCTCTTCCATCCTATCAAGCAAGGCCTTGGCTTCATCAAGCAAACCTTGTTTGCACAAACCATGAATCATAGCCGTATATGCATGTACATTTAAATGATAACCTTTGGCCAAAAGATATTGAAAAATCTCCCACGCCTCATTTTCTCTCCCACCTTTGCACAAACCATCAATAAGTATGGAGTAGGTCTTCATGTCAGGCTGAAATCCTCGATTAACAATTTGCCTAAATAATACAATTGCGTTGTCAAGATGTCCCATTTTGCAATATGCATCTAACAAGATATTGTAAGTGATTATGTCAGGGAGAACACCCCTATCATTCATCTCATAAATAATATCTTGTGCGCATGCTATTCTTTGTGATTTGAGCAAGCCATCAATAACAGAACTATATGTTACAACATCAGGAACCAAATTTCTATAACACAATTCCTTAAAGAGATTCATGGCTTCGTCCACCATTTTCATTTTGAAGTATGCATTGATCAAAATATTATAACTAAAAATGTCAGGTGCCAAACCTTTTTTAATCATCCTATTAAAAACTTCCTTAGCCTCAATGATATTATCAGTCAGACAATGTCCATCCATTAAAGCATTATACGTAAGAACATTAGGTCTCTGATCACTCTTCACCATCCAAGCGAATAAAGCTTGAGCTTCAATAATCCTTCCATCTTTACATAAGGCATCAACTAGGATGTTAAAGGTATAAACATCCAGGTGAATGTCTGTCGATATCATTTCACCAAGTACTTTATTTGCATGTTGCCACTGATCCATCCTACAGAAGCCATGGATTAGAATATTATAAGTAACAACATCAGGAGATACCCCACAATGAATCATTTCAAAATACAACTTGTGCGCATCATTGACAAGCCCATCTTTACAAAGTGCATCAATGATTGTGTTGTAAATAACAACATTTGCCTTGACTAACTTTTTTTCCATCTTTTGCAACAATTTAATGGCAGATTTTGTTTTCCCCATCTTACATAGCCCATTGATTAACGTGCCATAAGTGACTTCATTCAACTGAAAACCTTTGGCCATTATGTCGTCATAGAAATCCAGAGCTTCGCCAACCTTCTGATTAAAACATAGTCCCTTTACTAGCGTATTCAAAGTTATCGTGCTTGGTTGATAGCCCATCTTGAAAATTTTCCCCAACATAGAGAAAGCAAAACCCATCTGACCCAATTGGCAGTGGCAATTGGTCAAGATGTTCATTGTGGATAGATCTGGCATAAATCCCTTCAACTCGGCTTGGGCAAAAAGTGAAATGGCAGAAGCATAACGTTTGGACTTAGCAATAGATCCTAAAAGCTGATTAATTTGGCGTATAGAAGGTGGGGGACGCTGGTTGATGATGCTACTGAGTGAAGCAACAGCGTCGCTGATGCCTTTAGGATTTGAGGAAAGTGAATGAAGAAAGTGCAAAGTAGAAAAGAGAGTAAAATTGTAGAAGTAGTACCTTACGGCAGAGGAAGAAAGCATTTTGGCTTACGATTAGAAGAGGAACGTCTCCGGTGATGCTCGAGTGACACAAACAGGCAAATCCCTAAAAATAAAGTAATGCCGTAAGCCTGGGAATCAAATAGGAGGCGGCAAAATGGAACCCGCTTTTTCTCTCCAGTTATTGAGGCAGAACATATTAACATAGATTAGATGGGAGAAACTAGTTAAATTAATTAATGTGATATTTATATTTTAAAATATTCTAATCATTTTTATTAATTTTTTTATTTTCTTACATCTTTGATTATTGTTGAAAAAGTATTAAATAGGAGAAATGAGGAAAAGATTGATAAATATAAAAAATATCTTATATTTAACATCAAAATTAACCCCTCAAATATGTGACCAAACGGAGCATTTCCTATTTCTTTTCAAAATAAATTTGTCCTTGTCATTTTACTTAATTTTTAATTACGTCCCCTGTAATTTTTTATATTGAGAACTTATGGTTTTCTCAATTATTCAGGGAATGAGGGTCGACTCTTCACGGGCTCAAGCCTAAATGAGTTAGGGCCTATTTGAGAAAGCGTAGGAAAAGCATGTTCACGTAAATCGAGATAAAAATCCTTTTACAAACTTATCTCGTATATTATAAATTATGTTAGAAAAGTAGTTTCTACCTCTAATCCAAATAAGTATTTAGTATTTCTAAGCCTAACTTTTGTAAAACATCCCAATTATGAAATATGGCACTTGTCATCCATATTATTTTGTTCCCAAAAGTTTTAAATCTAATTTTTTAAAAAAAAAAATGGTTAAAGGCCATTTTTGTTTCATAAGTATTCACTTGGAGCCAATTTTACCCCAAAAGTTTTTCGAGACGCAATTTTGCCCTTACCATTAGTCGACCGTTAGTTAACCAATTTTCTAAACCAAGTTCTGCTTCAGAAGAATACTTAATTTCACCAATCGACAGGTGAGAGAGCAGAAGAGAATGATGTACAAACTCCTCTCAATTTTTTAAATTTCCTTTCATTCATCAAAATATTAGTATGAATCATACAAATATACAAGCACTAAGTTGAATGCTTCTTTCTACTACCTCTTGTTCTTGATATAAGAGCTAATTATTTTTTTTTAGAAATTAAAGAAGCTAAATAAATTATATTTAAATATTTATATTTATAGTTTTTCTTCAAACTAATTTGACTAACTTAGAAATTAATATATAATATAATGATACACAACATATGCTAGGATTAAATAATTTATTCAGCTTTCTTAATATCTTAAAAAATATCAATTATCTCTTATATTAAGAATTGGAGGAAATATACGAAAATCAGCGAAGGCAATGACTTTAGAGGTAGAGAACAAATGCAATACATTAAAAGAAGTGATGGCAACAAACTTCGCCATTCAACCAAAAAAAATCAACCAAGAAATAAAAGATAATAAATAAATTTTGAAACCATCAATACACCAATAAATACTATTCCGTTAAGCTCTCATGTAAAGTTACTATTCATAAGCCAACCCATCCCCACTAGGCTCCGTGCTAGCCGTTCCTACTCAAAATTTGCATTTGCCTACATGCTCAGAATGCCTTGAGGAGGAGACTCTTTTACACGCCATATTGTCATTTGAACAAGGAGGAAGGTAGTTTTGCACTTTTGCTCCTTCTTGAATGGCAGTAGTTTTTGAAATTCAAAAGTCAAATAACATGTCCATCTTTCCTTATTTCCTATATCATTTCATTTCATATCCCAAAAACCCCCCTCTTTCCTCTCCCTTACTTTCTCTTCATCTGTATCTGGAAAGTGGATGGAGAAGCACATAGGTGGAAAGAAAGTATGATATGGTGGGGAGATCCAGCACCCACAACGGTGGAGAAGCAACGATGAGGGCAGTGGGGAGGTAGAGATGAGATGAACTGATTATGAGCTTTGAATACTCAAATCTTGGATTTATTGCTTATTACATATGGGTAACTATTCTTTATTGAATTAATGAGACAAGGACTTTATTTGGATTTTCAGCTAGGTAACACAATCTTAATGATCATCCATTATCTTCTTTTTTTCCCGTTTCGTTTTTCTTTTTATTTACCCCACTTCTCCTTTTTGTTTCATAGCACAACGGTGAGGAGGTTTTGTTGGTGACCATGGTATCAAGCAAGAAGCAACGACGAGGAAGTATTGCTGATGATTTTTCTTTGTAGTGGACTCTCTTCCTTGTGTTGCCCCTGAAACGCATGTCCCATTACCACAATGGTCTGTCGGGGAAGTTTTGTAGACCTTTTTCAAAAAAGAACTCTTCTTCATCCAATTCATGAAAAAGGTTGGTAATCTTACACATTTCTTTCCTTCTGTTTTTTTTTTCTCCCCTTCCTCCCCTTTGTATTTTCTTCTTTGATTCAGACTTCCCCTTTCTTGCCTTTTGAACTATATCATTCAGCTCGGAAGATGAATGATTCTGGTCTTATTATTTTTATAGATGAAAGATATTGAAATTTGTGTTCCTTTTTTTATTGGTTTAAAATTTTTGGTCCCTTTAATATTTGGACGTGAGAGACACAGCACTTCCTATTTAATGTTTAGCCGGTTGAAATGTTAGAAAGAGGCATGAATTAATAAATATTTATATCTTCTTCGGAAAAGTTTCATCCTTTCATAAAGGAAATGGGGTGTCTATGTTTCCTCCTGATTCAAACGAAAACAACAATGATATAGTTTGATATGGTTTGAAGTGCATATGAATCATTATATGCCCATGTTTCCTCCTCTGCTTCCATGCTTTATGCCATCTACTGCTAAGTTGCAGATGTCTAAATAAAAAGCATTACAGATCACAAAAGTTGTGTTTATCCTCAAGCAGTTATGACTTACTATTGGTGCGTTGGTTCAAAATACGGATGCATGGATGACTGAATATTTATGGGATTTGTGTTTTTTTTTTAACTTCTATTTTAGTTGAAGAATATGGATATATTTATCTGATTGGAATTTCTTCAATGTTATTAGAGGTCTAAATGTTTGATGTAGTTTTGATATAATAGTTTTAAAATTTTAATAACTTTAGCCATTCCTCTTTAATGAAAACATGAAAAAATGTGAATGAATACAATCTTTTTATTTGTTGTTTCTTAAAGTTGGTCCCAAATGCAAGAAATTTCTCAAATGAGCACCTAGAAGACCAAGCAAACAAAAGCAATCTACATCTTTCCCTCTGTATCTTGCATGATCTACACAAATGCAGCAAATATGTATTAGGATATATTTAGAATAAAAGGCAATAATACCTTTGCATGTAGGAAAACTTATAATGACCTCATCTAGAATTCTAATATGATCAACAACAATTTATGGAGGAAAAAATGGTGGTAGCAAATGATACACCTGTTGTTCCTATTGAAAATATTACACCAAATGTTGAAGTAAGGCTGAAAATGCAAAGTTTAATATGTTTTACTTGCCTATTGTTTATTGCATCCTTTTGTGCAGTGAGCTAATGGCCTGTTGTGCAAAATCTCTTTTTGCAGGTGAAAGCAAAAAGGAGAAATGGACAAGTGCCTTGAATAAAGCTAAATCATTTGATGAAAATCATCAGTTTACTGACAATGCGACTGCGAAGGCTGCTTCTTTTGGTAAGATCATTGGTCTTACAGAGAAATGGACAACTAGCATTTTTGTATTTAATTAGAAGTTCAAAAGCATTCTTTGTGAGGTATTTCATTTAGGCACTCCAAATGGAATACCAAGGATTTATTTATCAAGTTTCTTTTAGTTGCTATTTTGGTGGCGGTTGATTCTGATTTTTACCTCATTGCTTTTGTAATATCCTTTGTTCCTTATACAATTTTTTTTCACTATATAGTATTGTTTTCTCTATTGATGTTAATAATATTCTTTATTATGATGTGCTGTTTCATTCTCGCCTAGGACACTTCATTGATTTGTTAAATTTTGTAACCTCTTAAGCTAGATCATGACAACCTCACCGCATGTTTTGTTATTCAAGAGAAAAAGATAAACCAGATATTTTGTATTTATAGCCTCCTTTATGAAAATTTTCAAACTAAAGTTATTTTATGTGAAGACAACATTGTGATGGAATAAAAGAGAGAAGGGTTAGGAATGGGTCTCTACTTTTTGACAAGTGCTCAGAAAAGGGGAGGATTATTTTTGTCAGTATTCTTAAGCTAGGCCCAGGTTGGTTTCATAGTATTGAGTGGGGGTACTTGTAAACTTCTATTTAATGATGTAGGAGCTGTGGTTGCTATAGAGTGTGATTATTAGGTAGCCCTGCAAGTTTCATATTTAAGGAAACATTATGTATATGACATTATGAAAGGCAAAAGGAAAAATTCATTTGATAGAATAACTGAAATGGTGTTTTTAAGATATGATAAATCATGTGTCAGCTTTAATTTAAACTTGGATACTGATATATGTCAAGAGTGATATACACTTGTAGGGATGGTTGTGCTGACTAACTTTGTTGCTACTCCAATGGTACATAGGGATCCAAAATTTAAGGAGACAAGGTGTGTTTGTAGAGCACTCTTATGTTTTAGAAGAAGGTGAAGCATTATGGCTTCACTTGCCTATACTTGATTTTAAAGTTGGTGTTTTTTTATTCCCATTTTTCTTTAATTGTATTTTGTTAGCTTTTGGAGTATGTAACGTTATTTATTTGGTTGTAGTTTGAATGTAAGTCTGGTGATATAATAAGTGTTGTTAAATATTTACTAAATAATTAGCAGTTATTTGTCAATAGAAACTAAAAGTGGGAGAGGAACCTGGTGAGTTTGTATTCATTGTTAGACCTTTTTAGTAATAAGGGTTTTTTGTAAGTAGAAAATGAAGAGCATTATCTTTTTTTTACTTAAAAAAGTTTATGCAATTGTTCTGTTTGCTCCACTTAGACATTTTATCACCATCCGTTGTTTCAAACTCTATTAATTCAACATTTCAAACTCCATAAATACATTACGAATAAAATTGGTTGACCACTAAAGACATGTAAGGTAAGGGTTGATGACAAATTGACAATAAATGGAAGAATGTGAGGGAATGAGCTTCACTGCTCATCCTTTGGAAGAGGAGGGGGAGCTCCTCCCATCTGGATGGCCCAGATTTAATTTTTTTTCTTTTTATTTTTTTTAAAAAAATATTTTTCATGGATACGAACTCTGAAATAAAGATAATTTCTTAACTAATATTTTTTCAAAAAATGATTTTATTATGTAAAAAATATCAGTTAAAAAAAATCAAACTTGGACCGTCCAGATCTCATCTGGACGGCCCAGATGGGGACAAACACCATGTACCTATTCGAAACTAGTTCCAGAATTTGGGGGGGGGAGGACATTCCCCAAGTTTATTCTCTTCTTTGATAAGCCTTATTATGTTACTCCTATATTAAAAATGAAAGAGTTACAAACTAAGAAAAGAGTTGGTTTTTTTCAGTACACGAGCTGTAGTGTATCAGTAAGTAAGGTCCCTCCGTTCAACGCATGGGTAGAACATGCTCGTTGAGAGATAAAGTGAGGGAAAATATTCTCAAACTTTGGGCCTGCTTGGAATGCAGAAGAGGCAGGAAAGGAAAGGAACATGAGCAAATTTCCTTATTTGGTACACTTTTAACATCCAATTTTTTTGGGAACTCAAGTTCTTGGGCCCACCAATCTTCCTCTAAAAGTGGGAAAATGAGATCCCACCAAAATTGATGGTAACCCATCTTCCTTAGCATGAAGAAAGATCCGAAAGACAAATATGCCCCTAAAAAATTTAAATTGAAATGTGGGAAATTAATAATAATTATTTATTTAAATTAAAATTTACATTTATTTCATTTTACTTAATTTTTAAATTATTGTACTAATAATTATTTAATGCACGAATTGAAATATAAATTTGATTAAGAAATAATTATTAATTAATTTTGAGGGTAAAATAGGTATTTTCCTTTTATTTCCCAAATGCCACCCGACAATTTTCTTCATGCCAAATAAGTCATCTTCCATCAATGCATATTCCTTCAACCCTCACAATCTTCCCTTCCCTTCACTAAGTTCATTTCCCTCCTCAAATTTTCCTTATACCAAATGGGCTCTTAAGGTGGACCTATCTCCTAGTAAATCAGAAATGTAAAGCTGTGAAGGCTCATAAAAGGCAGTGCAAAACAAGCCATCAACATAGAAACGTAATAGATTTTCCATAGTCTATATCACTATTACTGTGGGCTTTAGCTCTACTAAACAATGAATGAAGAGAACCGTAGGGTTTCTAGGAAGCCCATGATGCATTTCATATTTGTTTATATTATCCCTCAAATGCACAGCTCGAGCATGGTTAAAAATCCCACTTTCATCCTCTTAAAAAACACTGATTTGCTACCATAAACAATTTTTCAAGTCATACATTCTATTGCAAGCAAAGCCAACACTTATATTCTCACAAAAAACAATTGCACACATTTGAAAATTGCTAGAGTTATTTGTCAACAAGTGGCATAACACAATTATCAAATTATATTAGGAATGCACAATATTTCACTGAGTGGCTTATGGGAAGAATTGATCTCAGACAGAGTACAATGGCGTCAAGAAATCCGTATAGCCACTTAATAGGATAAGGCTTTTGCTATTATTGATATCTTAGCTAAACTTGCATGCCAAAACAAATTACTCTCAGGGATACCTGATACGATCATGGTATAAAATCATCATCAAGTGATTTTGGCTATACCATCATCACAACCGAAACATATGATACTTGACTACATATAACAGTACATAAACTCTAAAAAAGCCACTCAAAATAAGCTAAAATTCATCAGTCTACTGACTGCCGCTGGTTTCCATCCCCCTGACTTGGGCATATTACAGAAAATATTCACCTTACAACTCAAGAAACTTGCTCCTCTTGCAGATTTCAGCATCTTAGCTTTACTTGTAACCAGATATAAGCCTATGTACACATACGGTTAAAATTCAGACTTATAAACTCATTATAAGCATGGGTTTCAGTATATGATATAGTTTTAAGAGGAACTTATTGCCGTACTAAACCCTTTTTGACATCACAAGGCAACCACCAAATAACTTTTTCAATTTTGGCTAATACTAGCATTAACATCAAATTGTTCTATATTGAACGCGCACCTGAAAAAAATTCACACAACAACAATTATACATTAGGCTATATGCTTGTAAAACCAGTCAATTAATTGTGAAAATTCACTCCAAAATGTACAAGCCTTTGCTAACCACTCGTGCGAGCTAAACATGAATATTCGTGGAACGTGAATTTGAGCTACAGTATCTCACCTTGTTTTATTTCTTCAACAGGCCTTTATCAATCATTCTACAGAGAAGCTTAACAGCCTTGTCATTCTCATTGTTTTCAAGAAGACACCGAATAATAATTTCTACAGTTACGGAATTAGGGAGGCAATTGTTCTCTTCCATTCTATCAAGCAAGGACTTCGCACCATGAAGCAAACCCTGTTTACAAAATCCAAGAATCATAGCAGTATATATATGGACATCTAGATGATAACCCTTGGCCAAAAGATACCGAAAAATCTCCCACGCATCATTTAATCTACCACCTTTGCACAAACCATCAATAAGTATGGTGTAGGTCTTCACGTTAGGCTGAAATCCTTCATTGACAATTTGCCTAAATAATGCAATTGCCTTGTCAAGATGTCCCATTTTGCAATATGCATCTAACAAGGTATTGTAAGTGATTATGTTAGGGAGAATACCCCTATGATGCATCTCATAAATAATATCTCGTGCGCATGATATTCTTTGTGATTTGAGCAAGCCATCAATAACAGAATTATAAGTTACAACATCAGGAACCAAATTTCTACAAAGCAATTCCTTAAAGAGATCCATGGCTTCGTCCACCATTTTCATTTTAAAGTAAGCATTGATCAAAATATTATAACTAAAAAGGTCAGGTGTCAAACCTTTTTTAATCATCCTATTAAAAACTTCCTTAGCCTCAATGATATTATTAGTCAGACAATGTCCATCTATTAAAGCATTATATGTAAGAACATCAGGTCTCTGATCACTCTTCACCATCCAAGCGAATACAGCTTGAGCTTCAATAACCTTTCCATCTTTACATAAGGCATCAACTAGGATGTTAAAGGTAAAAACATTCAGGTGGATGTCTTTCGATATCATTTCACCAAGCACTTTATTTGCTTGTTGCCACTGATCCATGTTACAGAAGCCATGGATTAGACTACTATAAGTAACAACATATGGAGATAACCCACGATGAATCATTTCAAAATACAACTTGTACGCATCATTAACAAGTCCATCTTTACAAAGTGCATCAATGATTGTGCTGTACATAACAACATTTGCCTTGACTAACTCTTTTTCCATCTTTTGCAACAATTTAATGGCAGATGCTGTTTCCCCATCTTACATAGCCCATTGATTAACGTGCCATAAGTGACTTCATTCAGCTCAAAACCTTTGGCCATTATGTCGTCATAGAAATCCAGAGCTTCGCCAACCTTTTGATTAAAACAGAGTCCTTTTACTAGCGTATTCAAAGTTACCGTGCTTGGTTGATACCCCATCTTGAAAATTTTCCCCAACATAGAGAAAGCAAAATCCATCTGACCCAAATGGCAGTGGCAATTGGTCAAGATGTTCATTGTGCATAAATCTGGCATAAACCCCTTGACCTTGACTTGGGCAAAAATTGAGATGGCAGACGCATAATGTTTGGACTTAGCAATAGATCCTAAAAGGTGATTAATTTGGCGAATGGAAGGTGGGTGAAGCTTGTGGATGATGCTACTGAGTGAAGTAGCAGCGTCGCTGATGCTTTTGGGATTTGAGGAAAGGGAATGAAGAAAGTGCGGGGTAGAAAAGAGAGGAAAATTGGAGAAGTACCTTACGGCAGAGGAAGAAAGCATTTTGGCTTCCGATTCGAAGAGGAACGTCGCCAGTGAAGCTTGAGTGCCACAAACAGGCAAATCCCTAAAAATGATGTAATGCTGTCAGCGTGGGAATCAAATCGCAGGCAATAAAATGGAACCCGCTTTTCTCTCTAGTTATTAATGTATAACAAATTATAAATTATTAGATAAAACAAACTAGTTAAATTAGTTAATGTAATATTTATATTTTAAAATATTTTAATCATTTTTATTAATTATTTTTTTCTTTTCTCTTTAATTATTGTTGAAGAAGTATGAATAGAGAGAAATTAGGAAAAAATTAATAAATATAAAAAATATCTTATATTTAAGATGAAAATCAATCTCTCAAACATATGACCAAAGAGAGCATTTCCTATTTCTTCTCAAAATAAATTTGTGCCCTTGTCATTTTACTTAATTTTTAATTGCGTCCCCTGTAATTTTTTATATTGAGAACTTATAATTTTCTCAATTATTCTAGGAATGAGGGCCAACTCGAACCTTCAGGGTTAACTCTTCACGAGCTCAGACTTAAACAAGTTAGTCTTTTTAAGCCTGACTTTCATAAAACATCCCAATTATGAAACATGGCACTTGAGCTTGCGGGTCTTGAGCCTCTTTAATTAAAAATATTATTTTTTTCATCTTTCTAAATAAATAAGTTAAAACAATAAATTTCTAATTTAAGAGATAAGTATTATCAAAATTAAATTATAAATATGCTTGAGCATAGGCGAATTTGATTTTATTGGCTATCTGTTGAGCCATTTTTTTGTCTTACAATGTATGGTCTCATTATCCTTATCCCATTTTCCCATGGCAAAGAGTTTTGTTGGATGATCTACACATACTAGTGCAGATGATTTGATTTATAATTTTATCTTATTATTATTGTTTTCATATTACTTTTAAGAATTTAAATGAAAAAATTAGTAAAAATTCTCAATTGCAAACTTATTGCCTCAAGATACTAAGGAATCTAGGTCCTCCAGAGAATGCAATTCATCACATCACACACATCTAAAAAAAATTGCCCCTATGGAAGATAGATTGCATCTTAATCCTTAAATAAATTTCATATACCTTCAAACTAAACATTTTGTAATGGAAGATTTTCAGCGATTTTCACAATTTAAAATCATAATTTTGTTTTGAAGAATGTTAAATACTATGTTTTGGAAGAGCAGGTTTATTACAAAAAAATGGAATTGGAAATTGTATAATAATAATAATGCGAGTTTATTTCTTTTGTTAGTTTAGTTAACAGTATTAAAAAGTAATATTTGCAAGAATCATGGAGATTAAAATATGAAAGTTATTATTTTTAAGAAAAGGTACATTTTTTATTTTTTTAAAATTTTAAATAAATTTTAACTTGATCCCTTAATTCATTAAATAAAAATAGTAACTCTACCATTTTAAATTTTATCAAGATTTCACCCTTACCATTTAACATGGCCTATTGTTGATTTTTCAACAACAACAACAACAAAGTATTCTCCTATTAGGTGGGTTCGACAACTTGGATCGCACGATACTATTATACTTTTTCAACAATTAGATCTTTGAGTAGATTGTCAATTGAGTGATCAACAAAGAATATACTAAGCCAAATGTAAAAGTTGTTTTTCATAGTTTTTTCTCATGGAGTTGGGTTCTATAATTTGATTAAAAATAATGCTAAAAACATTTTTGGTCGCCTAATTTTATCAAAATCAATTTAATCTTCTCAATTCAAAGGAATATTATTTTAATTTATCTATTTATCAAGACTTAATCCAACTTAAGAACCAATGGACATGATAGTTCCCAAACTATAATGATCAAACAAGATAAATAACCCTGTGCATTGCACGGATTAGTCAATTTCTGTCAGTATTAAACTAATCAATAAAGTTTACTGAATGTTTGAAAAGTTAAATTAACTAAAATTTCAAAAATCAAATGACCAGAATTACAATTGGAAAACTCATAGAGATGATTACTGTAAATTGCCTCCTTGTCATGTTGAAGGGGAGTTTAGATTCAAAAGGATTTATTTCCATAGGATGAATTAGAATCTCTTCACCAACACTAATTCCATTCAATGTCTTTGCCTTGATGAAGTCTTTGTCCAAATATATTATTCGCAACCTAGTCTCATTGCACAAACCAGCTGCCGGGTCAATGTTCCTTATTAACATAATTGGTACATCTACTTTGAGAATTAGCTTATGATGAGGCATCCTTGAACACCTAATTGAATTGAGAAATTTAGTGTTGTATAAATCTTCAAAGCTACCATTTGCATTATCTGTTCGATTGATAGAATCAAAACTAAAATACTCTATCGCTTCACCTAGCAACAAAGAGCACATATAGTAATTTAACATGTCAACGTTGTCTATCGTAGTAGTCAATATCGCCCTATTAGTGAGGTAATTATCCTCTGCAACACGTTCCACTAAGTTTGGGTATTTTGACTCAACTATAGACTTTACTTGATCAGAATCATCATGTAACAACAACTCCAATGATATTGTGATGTCTGTTATACCATCGTGTGGAAACCCCACCCTTGCATCTCCTACTTATAGTAACCATTTTGAGAAAGCCTTGACTTTCTCTTGCTCTACAAGATCACATGGCGATTGCAGTCTCATGTTTTTGGTCAAATGTAGTAGCATGCACTCATGTAGAGACGAGATGTATTGATTCCCGCATCGCACATTGATTTTGACCAAGGAATACCATAACAATGTATCAAATATACCAATAAACAGATGGCTAGTCTACCCCACAAACCTGACAATAATATGCAACAACATTTAAGTATTCCCTCACGTCCTAATATAAGGTTTAGTTAATTATTTTGAAGAGATTAAGGAAGTTAAATAAATTACTTAATTATATCATATGTTATATATCATTAGATATAATATCAGTCGATAAGTCATACAAATTAATTTAGAAAAAAACAATAAGTGTAAATATTGGAAAGTAACTTATTTAATTTCTTTAATCTCTTATGAAAGTTATATTAAATATTTTCTACGCCTTTTTGTTTTCTAAAAAACAAAAATGTTACTCTCATGTATTTCGTACAGATTTGCTTGAAAATACTCATCTGATGTGAATGTATGTACCATACATTGTTTAATTCATTACGTAGTGACATGCAATTATTTTAAAATACCACATGGAGCAGTTATAATTATACATGGATTTAAAATTTAGTCTTAGTATTTAGAACTAATTAAACTCGAACTCTTTCATGGCAGCTTATGTGAGCTCCCCACTGGCAAATGCTTTACATTATACGTAGCATAATCATTTTTCCGCTAGTATTTTTATATAATATTCATTCCTGTTAAATTTACATCATCATCATCATCAAATTTAAATGCATTAAAAGAGTTTGCATTTCTTAAAGAATTTTTTATTTTAAAAATAATAAATCAGGAGCCAAAAATATTATTATCATTGGGACATGTTTATTTTTATTTCAACTTCCACACGGTTATTGTTGTTTTGAAGGAAATATATTTGGCTTGCTATTATGGTTTTCTCCTAAAATATAAAAATAATTTCTATTTAATAGGAAGATGAGACACAACGATGGTTTGAGAATAGCTGTCATCTGTCAAGGAATCCTTAACAAGCAAGAAGGTGTATTTCAATGTTACTGTTCTAAGACTTGGCCTACACTATTTATAACCTCTCATCAAAGCTTGTAACAGCTTACCAGTCAGGCAAATAACCCTAATCCAAATCTCTATCCAAATCACGTGTGGGCCACAATTAGGAGATATTTTATCCAAAACAATGATAAGATAATATCAAGATATAACTTGTATTAAATAATAAAATATGTAATCATAAATAATAAAATATCTAACAGTCTGTTACTTGACCTACAACCTAATATTATTTGGCTAGGAAGGTTCATTTAAGCAATACTATAGAAATCATGACGGTAAGTCCTTTTTAATCGAGTATTACCTTTCATGCATCATAAGTAGTACCCTTACCTAATGGGTAAAAAACTTAATGAATAAACCCAGAATGTTTATTCGATTCCAACTTAAATGTTTACTAAGATCTTATACTATAAGTACAAATAATTGAGATAACAAACTTCAACTTGAATTTCATCACTTAAATAATGTGTAAGCTTGATAACTAAATGTAATCTATCCCTAATAACATATTTAATCCTTTTGATTCCTCTAAAAGCATACTCTTCATTAAAGGATCTATGCTTTATATGTTTATGACCCATTGACTCTATGGTCATATAACACCCTTAATTGGTTTGAATTAATTTAATAATTCCAAAACCCTCTAATGAAATTCCTTAATTGGAAATTTTGTAACTTGCCTCCAAGAATGACTAGGTCAAGCAATACATGGTGGAATTAAGCAATCAGTGACTGCTTAGCAATCTTATACCCGTCCATGATGCAACTTGTTCAGTAAATGTAAAGACATATCATAATATTAACTCTTTCATAGTTAATGCATCTTACAAAACTAAACAAGCTAATCATTCTACGATATATAAATCATGAACTTAATGTACATTTAGTAATATACTACATGATTTATAACTCTTCAGTTATTATTCAAGCAAGAATATGCTTGACAACCCTCCTAAAATTCCTTTACAATGGCATTGCCAATTTTTATGCACATTTAAGCAAACCTACACCTTGAAAATTGAACTTGAAGGAATAAGATGATATTAGAGAGATGTGAACAATTTAATCATATTCTCATAACAGAAGTTACTCACAACAACTACCATTATGTTCAAATGCTTGTGATAGTCGGTCACTTATGATATTCTTAAATATTTTGAGGATAATCTCTTTATGTATTCTAAAAAAATACTATATCTAATTTAGTCATATCACAACTTTGAACAACAGTGACTTAGTCACTTGTAACACTTTAAGTCAAAACATACAAGCTATAAATGCATCATCACTTTATAGAATATAGATGATTTAACTCTCACTAATCTAGTGATATAAACAAGATTTATGAAATTCTGAACAATGTCATGTATGTAATCACATCATGACATGTAACATCCCAATTTCTCCTATTAGGATGTGATTTAATAAATAATTTAAGGAGTAGGGTACATCAAACACATTATTTGAGATATATAATCATAAAATAAAGAAAACAATAGAATATGATTGAAAATTGTGAGTAGTATATCTACTATCAATGAGTTAAATTTAATGAGATTATTTTTTTGTAGATGGAAACTTTCGTATAATTATTGGAGTATAAAGAACATTATTTTGACTGGATTAAATTTTATGAGACTAATCCCAAATTGTATTTTAGAAAAAAATGTAAGAAAATTTGATAAGGTTTGGTGGGATAAAATAAAAATATTTAACATAGTTTTCCATCTAAAAGATTTTAATTATTTATATATTATAAAGGTTTTATTGGGACCAAAATATGAACCCAAGAGTAATTAGGAAAAAAATAATAAAATAAGAAGAAAAGGGATAATCATTGGCAAAACAAAACAAAAGAAAAGGGATAATAAAAACCAACGGAAGTTGGCGCAAATGGGTAGGCATCTGCGCCACACCAATCCGTTCTTGGGTTCGATCCCACGAAACGGAAGGTGTAAAGAATTTCCATTAGGAGCTCTCTCCCCTGGGGCGCCTCAAAGAGGTGAATTCCTGTCGGGCCTATCAGATTGGGGGCGCCAGGACTAGTCGGTTGTCGGGGGCCCATGTCGGTAAATCCGGCGTTGGCCTTCAGGTTAACGCCGGATACCTGGAAGGTGGGTGCACCGAAGGCCAAAAATGGTCCATTGCATAAACCATAAAAAAAAAAAGGGATAATAAAAGAAAGGAAAGGAGAAAAAAGAATAGATTAATAATAAAAAGCAAAAGTAGGGCCCATTCCCCATTAATATATTTCCCCCATACCGCGGATAATCTATTCTTCAGAAGCTATTCTCCATTTTTTCTCCAGAAGCTATTCTTCAAAAGCTAATAAGAACATACCTTTAGTGTGTGTTCTGATTAGCTTTTAGAGAATAGCTTTTATAGTTTATGAGGTAAGTATGTGAAAAAAAATTTATCTCAATTTACGAAAAAATATTTCTAAAACCACAGTTTTAAAAGTAAAAAAACACACACTTTGCAAAAGTGTTATGACTTTTTTGGGGAGAACAAATTAAATTACCTGACAAATAGTTCGGAGGGTAATCACCATAATTTTGTAGACTCGGAAGAGTTTTTGTGGCAGACAAGGTGTTTGAAGTAGTCACATGCACACGTACGTTGTCTTCCTCCGTATCGCTTAAGAGTCTGTTTGAAAAAGTAGTGGAAAAATATGTTTACATAAATTAAAATAAAACTCTTCTTACAAGCTTATTTTATATATTGTAAATCATGTAGAAAAGCAGTTTCTATAGTTAATACACCAAATAAAGAGACAACAAAGTCAATTCTGTTTAATATGTCTCAGAGTCCATCCCCTTTTAGCTGATTTCTCAATAACACTGTTACAATTGGAATTGAGTTTCTCTGCTCATCCCAATGATGAGCAGGGCAATTTGGACTGTCCGGACATCTAGACAGTTCAGATTTAATTTAGTTTATTTTTCTTAAGAAAATTATTTTAATGGGTACAGAATATAAAATAAAGATAATTTCTTAACTAACAATTTCTTAAAAAATGATTTTTTTATTCAAAAATCACCAATTAAAAAAAAATAGATCTGGAGAGTCCAGATCCAAATCTGGATGAGCGCATGAGGATAGGCACCAAAACAGGTTCCGTTACAACTACATTGCTTGTCTACAGTAGCAATGCTAATGTTAATGGCTTCTCAACAATACTCCCACGCTGCTTTTTCAACCACGCTCATGAGTTTATGCCTTAGTATGTGTTTGACAAGCACCAAAAACATGATTTGCGCAACCTAAAACAAAACTCCTCTCACATACTTACATCGTAAGTCATAAAAGCTATTAAAAAAAAACTAATCTAAACACACATTTAAAGATATATTTATATGATAATCCTAATGGCAAGTTAGAATTGAAATAATTATTTTGTAACAGGTACCTGAAAACCTAAATGGAAGATAATTTTCATATTGTCGTTTTATAAGAAAAAGTGTAGGACTAATAACATACAAGTTAAAAAATTTAAATATTCAAAAGAAAGAAAGAAAAGGTTGTTCCATAAATATGCTTGATCTAGACATAACTCTAGACTACTTCCTATTTTATGGATAATTACTTCCATGATGTAGTTCGTTTGACTTATTAGAGTTGAATCTGGGCCAGCCATAATTTCTATATACCTCAAAATATTGAAGAGTGATAAAATTAATCAGCTTATCAGTTTTTTGTGGAGAAACATGATAACATTTCGAAAACATTATGAAACTTTGTTAGCGGTACGGGTTGTATAACAAAACATGTTTCGGTAACGGCCTAGATTCTTTACTGTTTGTTCATATCTACTCATTAAGATGAAAATATAGTAATAATGTTTTACACTTTAAGCACCTATCAAAATTATCTTTTTTAAGTATAAAAATAGATGTAATGATTTAAAAAAGGAGCGAAATTCACACTCCTGTTAATTATTACTAACGTCTTTTTTCTTTTTCTTTTTTGCATTGTAGGTCCGACAATGCATCTAGCTGGCATGTGTTATGCACTTGACAGTTCAGCTGGCTAGGTGAAAAGTTTGACTAACCAATCCCATCATCCCAACTCATACTCTCTAGCTCTCTCCTCCTCCCTCCTTGGATTTGGCTAGCGTCCGTTGCTATTTTTTCCTCAAAATTACACCGTTTTGACGTAGTTTTGAGATAAAATGTTGAAGCTGACCTTTTTTTTTTAAAATAGTATCTAGTATTTTTCTGGACGTATCTAATATCTTAAAATATTTTTTAAGTAACGTCCAGTATCCTAAAATAATTTTTAGTGCTTTTAATCCCTTAAAATATTTTTTTAGTTATAGCTAGTCTGTAACAGACTGATTGTAATTTTACCTTTAATGTACTTTTTCAATTCCAAAAATTATTTTAAAATATTTTAGAGTGGATTTTAAAGTTGTTGGGATTGAAAATTAATTTTAAAATAATTTTTGGAATTGAAAAAGTACATTAAAGGTAAAATTACAATCAGTCTGCTAACAGACTGGGTATAACTAAAAAAATATTTTAAGGGATTAAAAGCACTAAAAATTATTTTAGGATACTGGACGTTACTTAAAAAATATTTTAAGATACTAGATACGTCCAGAAAAATACTAGATACTATTTTTTTAAAAAAAAAGATTAACCCCAACATTTTATCCCAAAACTACACCAAAACGGTATAGTTTTGAGGAAAATGATGGCAGCGGACGCTGGCCAAATCCTCCCACCCTAGTGCTTTTATCTTCTTCATTCAGCTTTTGCAAAAACCAAGAAGACTTTATATGTTTCAATTAGTTTTTAATGAATAATTTTTATAATTTATGAAATAAATATGTAATAAGAGTTTTATCTTAACTTATAAAAAAGAGCTTCTGAAACCATAATTTAATGGTCCCAAACACACGTAAACATAGAGAGAGTGGGCAATCCCTACATCTTTTGTGTTCTCTCTCATTTCCATGGCGACGCTCTGTCTCCATTTCTTTCTAAGATGGTCTCCACCGTCCTCTGTCGCCTTCGTGACCCTGACTCCGCCGTCCGATCTGCTATTGCCGAGGCCATCACTACAATGTCATCTCAAATCACTAAACCGACGAATCTTCACATAAACTAATATCCCAACTTTTTTCCTCATCCAATGCTGAATATATATGAAAAAAGTGAGGATGAATATATATCTAGCATTCACTGGAATGAAAGAAGTGATTTCAAATTGCAATTTACTGCTAATGACAATCTTTTTATAATTCCAGCCTGATACTTATTGCTCCTCTAAGGTCTGGAGTTGATTGTTAGAGTGAGGACATGTATTTTAAACCCATACCACTCGTCCATTATCTCAAAGTTGAATTGGAACAGTGTTTCTCCATCAACACGTACATCAGTAATACCAAATAAAGCTATGACAAGTCGAACAACATCTAACAAACGCGTATCAAAGCAAGAATGTGAGTTTGATGACTAAATAAAGTAAGAGTTAGACGATTAAAAATATTAGGTGAATTACATGCTAATAAGACATGGCTCATTGTAAGTTGTTGCAGCCATGGTCAGAAGTGGCTGGAAAACTATTCTAGGTGTCTTAATAACATCGGCTAGCAACTCAGTGCCTGTTTGCCAAAGTGTTAAGTGATGTAGACGCATGTTAACAATGGAAAAAAGCACTTTAAGAATTTTTGGCACGGCAAAAATTATCTTGCTTTTATGAAAATGTCACGGTAATTTATAAGCTCAAATTTGGTGCTTTTATGATAATCGTGGAGAGAGAAAGTAGTGATTATGAAATAAAAGGGGCTCTTTGGTAAATGAGAGCTAGACAAGTGAGAGTGCTTTTGGTACATTGGTATCACTCTGATCTTTTTTGTAAGTCTTTTTTGACAAAAAAAATTTTAGTCCTTATTATAAGTCTTATTTTAGGATAATAAATGCATTCTTTACTTTTTTGCCCGTATTGATTGCAATAAATAAAAAAAATTATTTTATTTTTCTTCAAAAACAGCTTTTTGAGAGGAAGCTCAAAAGTATAGCTTTTCCAAAAAAAGTTACTTCTGTCACCGTGAATCCAAACACAAATCACGTTTTTAATCTGACTTTTATCCTATCTAACTTTTATAAAAGTCAGATAAAACAAAAGTAACTTCTGCCACCGCTAACCCAAACAGGCCCTCAATCTGGGTGAAGGGTTCATGACTATCTTCATCTCTGGATTGATAATGTTTTGGCCCATCTCGACTGTGAACCTCTTAAATACGAACGTGAAACCAAGTACAAGCACCCCACAAAATCTCCTAATCATGTCACGACGATGGACAACAGCAAGGACTATGTTTCCTTACAACACCAAAAATAAATCGTCAGAGTCAGAACTATGTATACATCTCATATATGATAAAATGATAACATATAGAATACCTTCACATCACTCAAAAGTCAAAACAGCATTGTAGGATACTTGATAATGGCTTCTTGAATGAAGTATATCCCAGAACGCAGCAATAACCTTCACATAAATAACCCAATTGAAATGCTTGTCGTCAACTTGTAAGAACGTGGCTACTCCCCAAGAAGACATTTTCTTCTCTACCTTTGTATGAGTCGCAGACGAAGACGTGGGATGGTGTGAGGGATATTGATGGTGGCACGACCATCTTTATAAAGGAAATGCATGGGCGTTTTAGGGTTTTTACGATGAGATTCATTATACACAACACTAAATGCTTTATGGAAGAGAATGACCAATAGGATTAACGGCTTGCCAAATTCGAGGAGTGTGATGACTAGGGTTGGAGTGGTACATACGTGTATACACGAGAAAATGTTAGTGTGTTCTTTTACCCCAAAACCATGGTTTCAGAAGCACTTTTCTGCAAATCGAGATAAAACTCCTCTCATATACTTACCTCGTAAACTGTAAAAGCTATTTTCCAAAAGCTAATCAGAACACACACAAAAACAGGGACTTTTTTCAAACCGTAATTAATGGCATTTGGAAAAAAAAGGAAGGAATGAGCCATGAGGATTAAGGTGTGGGCAGCTAATTGTCCGATGAGTAAAACAGTGTTTGTTTGGGATAGCTTAAAAAGTACTTATAAGTGTTTTTTACGTAAATCGAGATTAAATTCCTCTCACATACTTACCTCGTATACTGTAAATCCAGATTAAAAAGCATTTATAAGCCAAAATTAAGCTATCCCAAGTGTATTTAACATAATGACATGGATTGTTTTTATGCACTTAGTGACACATGGATAAGTGCTTAATGATAATTGGTACTTATAGGGCGATTACTTGGACCAATTACTAAAGACACACGAGTTTTAGAAGAGCATATATTTGATGATTGATGATGATATAGACTGTGTTTGAAAACACGTTTTGGGGGTAAATAAGTCCTTATTACGCAAGCCGAGATAAAACTCCTCTCACATACTTACCTCGTATACCGTGAATCACGATTTATAAGCACTTATTACCTAAAAATAAGCTATTCCAAACGATCACATAAGCCGCTTTTATCAAACAAGAGGAATCAAAATCAACAATATATTTAATAAAACAATGTCATACAAACAAATCATCATGATGTGAAACACAATAAATTTATTATCTTGCCTACACTTCCATTTTTTATTCTTCAAAATACAAACATGAGCTGATATATAGACATGATCTCGAATAAATAACTTAAACTGTCGTAAACAAATGTAACTTCCAAATTGGATGCTCTACCTCATTTTATTGAAGAAGCAATAACAGCTTTCTCTCTGACTTCCCCTAAAAATATTTGAATCACCTCACCAATAAGATATACAGATCAAAAGTCTTCACTCCTCAAGAGGAAGATGAATTGTGTTTTGAGCAGTAGTCATCAAGCCAAGCGATGATATCATTGAAAACTTCAAGTATTACTTCATCAGGCTCCCCCTCAAGAAGAGAATGGTAAGCATTCTTGTAAAGCTTAAGCTTCTTCTCAGAACTGCTTGCTTTCTTTTGCAACAGTTTGCTTACAGAAGGATCTGTTACAGTATCAGCCTCCCCATGAAGGATTAACAATGGCAGTGAAACCTGCAAAGAATAAATGTCATGCCATTAAATCTTATTGCTCTATTCTTGTAGGACTAAATCCTCTTGGAGAATCAGATATAATTTTATGCTCAAAATAAGGATTCTAGGAAGAAGAAGGGAAAAAAAAGATCAACCCTAGCAGAAGCAGTTGAATGATAAATTGTACAGAAACAGAACTCAAGGTGGCAATGGTTCACTGAGATAAGAAACATTGGATCTTTTCTGGAAATTGCATTTGAAGTATCTCCTAAAACAGTTTAGGGAGAAGGTTGTAGGTTGTAGGTTGTTCATTGTTCATTAAGGTGTAGTTTATTGTTTTTTTTAAAAAAAGAAAACAAAAGATATAGTCAAGGTCAGAAATCAGCATACTTCTTTCAATCGCCGTTCTATTTCTTGAGTTGTTCTAAGCATTTCTACAGCAGTCATTAAGCGGGGATTATCCTTGTAAGCAATAACATTATAGGCTGTCTGCAAAGAAACAATAGAAATATGTCAAGCACAGATTGCTAGAAAAAGAAAGACTTTAGGCTGAACTAAAAGAACTGGAAGAGGAAAAAGCCATGACACCTATAAGTCAATGTAATGCACAAATTGGAAGACAGAATAGCGACTCAGTTGAAAAACAAAAAACACAAACCAGTTCCCTCTTCTTTAATTCTCTGAATGCAGCCTCAGCTAAATCTTTTTGTGGAACTAACTTCTGCTTTGGAAGCACATTAGCTACACCAATCAAGATCTGAGTGAGCAACCATGGTGGAGTCATGTCATCTGCAATCTACATAGAGCTTAATAGTCAAAAGGAGGTCAAAGAAACATACGCCACAACTCTTTTGAATTGAGGATAAGACTCTAAGAGTATGTTTGAATTGAGGATTATAGAAGAGAGGTGAAGACAAAAATTTCCAGAATAAAAGTCCACTTCCCTTCTCTTTTATTCTCTATAATTCAAACAAATCATCCTTAAGCCGGTTCAGGTTTAGGATATGTACTTTACACATTGGTGCAACAAGGATGGCACCATTCCATGCCTTGGGTTGTTTTAGGTGCATCTTTAAGACAACAGCTCCACCCATAGACTGTCCAAAGAGAAAGCATGGAAGAGATTGGATCTCCGGGTTTTCTGTCATGGAACCAGAAAAATGTTTGCAAGAATATTAAAATCAACATTATCCTATCTCCCTCAACATTAAGTTTTTTGCAATATAATGAATGAAATTTTGTTGTTTCCACGAAAAACATTCCTTTCTTGGTAAATCCAGAGTTCTAACTTGTTGCTTGCAATGTAGTGTATGAAATTGTGTAGTTTACATGCAAATTATGCTTCCTTGATGAAGCAACAGTTCTAATTTCTAGCCTAAGAATCATATTTTAGAAAAGAGGAACACATTAGAGTCAGACCCTTCTTTGAATGCATAATGAAACATGTTAGTATTTTCCAAACAAAGGGTTTTCACCAATCAAAACACTTCCTTTCCTGTTCTCAAGTCCTTATGTGATATTTAAAGCATTACCAACATTCACTTCTCAGTATTAACTTCACATAGAACACTTTGAACAGGAAAAATGTGAAAGAGTTACACAAGCCAAATAAGATATTCATTGGCACGAGATCCCTGAACTGCATCTAATGTGCACTGAACAACATGACACAATCTTTGCCTGCGCTGAGGGATCCCTTTTTTTGGGTTTATCTAGCTCTTATTGGAATTTGAAATCAGATGTAGCTCTAGTGATGCCTCCACTGCCATAGGTTTGGCTAACCCACTTAATGAAATTCGTGCGACTCAAAAACTTTTCTCATACATAAGCTGATAAGCATTAAGACAGGTTTCATGGCGGTTTAGGTACCTTTGACTTTGGAATAATGCTCAATCACATCATCAACAAGAGTATCAAAACTTGGAATGTAGCAATGGAGACCTTCTGAAAGACCAAATCCTGGATAATCCATAGCAAAAACTCCATATCCAGATGATACCAGTTTTCTAGCTATTCCTGAAGATAGATCCATAACATGACTAAGTTGGTATAATCAACAATGAAACTATATCAAGTCACTCATAAATGAGTTCTTAATATCAACCACATGCCTTCAAAGAAGAAAGTACAAGTGTCTGCATAGCCATGACAGTAAAACACTGCTGCTTTGGGCTTAGACTTTTCAGGAAGCCAGCTTTTGGTAAAGATTTCAATACCCCTTGAGTTCACCTCATATGACTGTAATCACGGAAGAATTAAAACAAGGAGGGAAGATATAATGGCACATAATTATTCTGCTGGCTGCCATTAATATATATATATATATATGTTATATTGTACAATATCATATATCCGATATTTTGGATTAGATCTGAGCATTATTAGGCCCAAATCAGGGTATCATCGTTCGCCATTGCCGTTTATATTTTGACAAACAAAAATTTTCATCTAAAATTTAAAATTCAATTCAATCAAAACTTGAATAGATGACATGACTCTAAAGGGGAAAATGACAACATATACTTATTGCATGGTAGTAAATGAGTATTGAAAATAGAGCCGACAAAGGGATGGCAGAAGTGGATAACGCCAAGGAGGCATTGATGAAGACATGGAGTTACAAGTAGCAAATCAAGTAAACTCCTAAGTAATGACATGACTAAAATTTACAAGAGCTTCAGTTCATAGGTTTCTTACCTCCTTCATTTTCAGTCCATCACAAGGTGTCTGCATAACACAATCAAACACAAAGGAATGAGCATTAGCGTTTTAACAACATAAAGCTTCTCTAATGCTCAAGGCACGTGGGATAAATTGTCAATGCCACAAATTGATGGATCTAATTAAATATTTGTATATATCAGCAATCAGATTGCAAATTTAACATAACTATGCTTATTTTACTGGGAGAAGGAGACATAGTGTGCCCAAGGTAAAAGACTAAAGAATTCTACAAGGATTAGATGAAAAGATAACAACCAATAAGTTCAATAGGAGACTTAAAATCTCCAAGTAGTTTAGGTAGAACCAAAACCAAGATTTCAACTACCCCAAAGGGTTTAGTTTATAATCAGGATTATTTACAATCATAAAAGTGATTATAGTACAATTATAAAGAGGGGAAGCAAACCTCGTACACAATTACACTCATTTGTTATTTCTTCAAATATGTACCATTATATCATTATAGAAGATAAGGTTTGGGTTAGCTGGGTTGTTAAGATTATTTAGTACTGTATTTCATATTACCAAGATTTAACTTTTCCTTGGAGGATGTTAGAATTAAAATCTTAAATGTATCAACCAACGCTGGAGAGTATACTCCTGAAACTATACCACGACAATAATGACCAGAAGAACAAAACTACAAAAGTCTCAACTACCACATATGATATCATTAATGTCCTCACAGAACTAAAGAAAAGCTAGGTTGAAAAGAACCCAAACGAAAAAAAAAAGGTCCGCTAGATCCTGTCTATCCAGAAACAGAAAGAATCCATAGCAACCCCAAGAAAGGAAAACGAAGTAAAAACAAATAGTAAAATCTTCACTGACTTCACACACACACAAAACTGATGATGTAATTTGTCAATTTCACATGCAAAAACAAAACATATCAATCCTTTAGCTGGATAGATACTGTATCCCTCAATTCAAAAACAAGTTACTACAGATCAATTGATCAAACACCATATACCTTAAACAGTATATGGTCAATCCCAAGCTGAAAATGCTTGAAGGCCTCACGAGCGCGCCTTCTGGCGGGAACTTCATCCATATTAGCATCCAAAATCTTCTGCAGTTCAACGTCAACTCCAGGAAACCTCATTCTTGGAGCCAATTCTTTTCTCCGTTTCCCCCGATTTCGAAAACAAACACCAGGCCTGAATTCTAAAAATCATCCCAGAAAAAAGACTAAAATTCAAGCACAGAACCAAACGAAGACAAGAAAAATGAAACAATGCGGAAAATTTCTTCCGCCGGAAGACTAATGCAAGTGATGATAGGAACAGAATATTCAAAAGCAGAAAATTCAAATTCCTGTGTGCCTCACATTATTTTGGATTATAATAATACAGTAGCATTTACCTTGAGAAAGTAGGGCGTGGTGGCGCCTGTATAGCTTTGACAGCTTCAAATCCATGTGGCTTTGGTTATTAGTTTATTATTGTAAGCGAGAAAGACTGGTAAAGGAGAGAGAAAAATCCGAAGAATCAGGGAAATCTGACCGAGTGCAAAGAAATGAGCTGGAGGAAGATAATAGCGTATGACTGAGATCTGAGTGGACCATGATTTCAACCATATATGCATATATATTGTTGAGGACGCAGGGATTTGTGATTGTCGTTTGAAAACTCATTTGCATTGTGGGGTTTTTGGATTGTATTACCAGTGGCTGGAAGGTTTTTCGGGGGAGGAAGAAAAAGACAATAGGAAATAGTGATGCAAGGTGCACTATGTAAGAAAATTAGAAAACAGTAACACTTGTACTGATTTCATTTGACGTTGTCACTCCCTCGAATGCAAACGCAATCGCATTCTCTATCTCTGACTACGCCATATTTTCAGTATTTTTTTAATCATATCACAGTACAAGGCGCTTTTAGACCAATAAATTTTAGAGAAAATTGTGAAAAAACCCTCGTTAACAACTTATTTATCAAATGAGACCTTCACGTATAAATTATCTTCCCTGTGTGCAAAATTTTTCCATATACGTGTGCAAAAACCTTTCCTACGTGTACAGAAATCTTCCCTCCGTATGCAGATATTTTCTCAAGTCTAATTTGACAAATAAGTTATGAATGGGGTCTTTTTTAGCAATTCTCCCTAAATTCTAACTTGTAAATTTTATCAATGTAGTTAATGTTTTAATATGATTCATTGTATTTTTTTTTTTTACTTTCCTTCAAAATCTTATTTAAGATGGGTATAGTTGAAAAAAAAAAATTAATTTAAGACAAATTTAATGAGTTAACTACCATGTCTTAGATGGGCATAAAAAAATATCATTTCTCAATTCTAATGAAATAGTTAAAGTGACTTATATTGTAGATTAAATGGAGTACTATGCTCCTTAATATAAAAGTTAAATAGCTAATTTGCATAAACTTCCTTTGATCTAGTACTGGGAATGTGGGCTGGCTCGCGGGTTGTGGGCCAGCCCGCGCGGGCTGGAATCTTTGGCGGGGTGGGCTGCTTCGCGGGCTGGTTTTTGCCAGCCCGAGCCCATTTAGACGGATTGGCGGACTGGCGGATTCTTTTTTTTTTAATTTTGATTTTTTTTAAAAAAAGATTTATTCTTTTTCTCTTTCACCCGCTCATATCACACTTCTTTTTTTTTTATACATTTGTGTTATGAAGTCAATTTTATTCTTACTTTCCTTTTTTTTCATCTACTCACATAACAAAAACATATAAACATATCTCTTTTAAATTTAATAATAATAGAATAAATAAATATAATATGAAAATAAAAATGTCAAATAAAAAGTATGTTGAATTAATTAAACACGGCATCAAATGAAAGGTAATAATAAGGGTATTGGAATTTATTTTATTTAAAAAAACCAAAAAATTTATAAAAAAAAGCGGGCCGGGGCTAAACGGGTTGAGCCCGTTTAGCCTGCATTTAAACGGGCTGCCAAAATGGCATCCTGTTTAAGGTTTTTTTGGGGGGCCAGCCCGGCCCAAATTACCGGCTCTACTTCGATCCTTAATATAAGATATAATTACCTATTTTGATTAGATTAAGAAATTTAATTAAATTAGTTAATACTCCCTCTGGTCCTTTTTATAAGAGCCCGATAACCGAATTACGTGGTTTAAGAAAGCGGTTAAAATTATTTTAAAATATTAAGTATATCTTAAAATAAACTTTTTTTCGAAGTATGCCCTTATTTAGAAGGGACCTAACTTCACTCATTTTCTCTTCCTGTCCGCTATCATTATTTTCCCCCTTCATGACTATTGGATCAAAATCTAGTAGTCCACATTTAATATTTTATAAAAATATTATTACAATTGAGAGAAGAATGAGAAGGAAATAGAGAAAAGGATGAGAACGAAATATTAAATATGGACCATTAGATTTTGATCCAATGATCATGAAGGGGGAAAGGACAGCAACGGATTGGAAAAGAAAGGAAGAGAAGTCAGATCCATTTATAAGGGGAAAGTAAGAAAGAGAAATAGGGTAAGCATAAGTATCACCAACCTTTTACTTAAGGGTTAAGGTGCAAATTTAACAACGAACTATTTTCTTATGGACACCCAACACAATTAACTATTTTCGGGTGCAAAAGTAGACATAATCAATTTATTTTGTAGTACTTATAACAACGCCGTTAACTCGAGTTAACTTTCATTACTTATCGCACTGTGGGCCCCACCAATCTTCTCACTCTATTATTTTAATATATTTTCAGAAATATGTGCCTTTTTAGATGAAAAAATATCACTTAGACCCATGAAAGAAATTTTATTTCAGTCAACCCCCCAAAATATCACTTAAAAATTTTTTTACAAGATAAATATGGGCATTTATAAGACAAATATATGAATGACTAAAATTTATTAACTCTCTGGATTTTTTTAAATTATTTTATTTGTCTTATAAATATTCTTATGAAAAAAATAAAGTAAGGGCATTATTATATTTCTATTGACAAAACTTAATTTTATTTTGATCCAAAGGGGTGTAGTAAAAAAATTTTTACAAGACAAATATGCGAATGACCAAAATTTTTTAACTCCCTAGATTCTTTCAAATTCCTTTATTTGTCTTATAAATCTCTATATTTGTCTAATAAATACTCTTATGAAAAAATAAAGTTAGGGCATTATTGTCTTTCCACTGACAAAACTTAATTTTATTTTGATTTAAGGGAATGCAGTGAAATTTCAAAATCTTTATGGGATTGGCTAAAATAAAATTGCTTTCATGGGTCTAAATGATATTTACTCAAGTAAAAAAGCACATGTCTAAAAATATATTAAATTAATGGGTTAAGGTGCAAAAATGCACATGAGGTTTTGTCAAAAGTGCAATCAACACCAAATGCTTTTTTTAGGTGCAAAAGTAACTATGAGGTTATAAATAAGGTGCAAAAGTCACAGTAGGTGTTAGATGGGAACTTCTGACCGTTAAAGGCAATTATCTGGCTAACTTTGCTGACGTGTCTGCTGACTCAGATGCTGACTGGGATGATGATTGGGATTAATGAGAAATGTCAGAAAACGCATGAAATGGGTTATGCACTTATGTGAAAGAAATCAGAAACTTTGAGCAAAAAAAAAAAAGAAATCAGAAACAGAGTGAAGCGACGAAGCAGGTCGACGAAATCAACATCAAGAATCCTAGGGCAAGCCACACACAATCGTGAACGAATCGGAGGGAGAGGGTTCCGAAATCTGTTCCGACGGTGACGGAATGGCTCCGTCCTCGACTTTGAGTATGCTCCTGTCGACCTCGAAGGGAGAGGGTTCTGATTAAAGGAATCTGGGGCGAAGAATTGTGAAGCACACCTGGGGCGAAAATCTCCAACGGTGCCAAAATACCAAGCACGAGCAACAACGGTGAAGGAATCGGAGGGAGAGGCTTCCCATTAAAGAAAGCGTCGGTATACACGACGACCGAGTTGGATCAGCGACGACAGCGAGATTGGAGGCGAGTTTAGGGCTTCAATTTGAGGCAAATAATTCAGTAAAGAAATCCTTGGTAAGTCTAATTTGGGACCCCTAATCTTTTGTTTTGATGTGTGTAAAGCGAAATGGCAGTGTGTGTAGTGACGATTGCATTGGCATTGTATTGTGTGCAGTGATGATGGAATCGAACAAGAAGGAAAAAGTGGGAATAGAAGAAGAGAGCATAGAAGGAAATCGTGACAGGTCAGTAACAAAAGCTTGTGAGGTTTATGAGTTGGAAAAGAAGGGTTGGGAAGAGAGTAAGGCACGTTTAAGGGGTGGGCATAGCACAGTGGTTGAGCAAGATGTGATTGATGATCTTGAAGTGTTAGATGAATTTGATGATATTGAATACTTGGGTGAGGAAGGGGAAGATGGTTATGATAGTGGAATTTACAAAGGGAAACAAAAGTTGACAAGTGTAGAGGGAGATGACAGAGATGACAGTGATGCTAGTGTTGGAGAGGATAATAGGTTAGATGATGATAATGCTAGTAATGATGCGGCCTATTTGGGCTAAAGTTTGAGTTGCGATACAGATGAGAGTGTGTTTGATGATTTTGAAATTAGGGAGTTGAGTGTGGATAGTGATGATGATGAGGAATTGGGCCCCGAATTAGACCATGAGCCTCTACTACAGGTGACAGCCCTTCAAGAGGCCGAAGCCTCAAGTAGTATGCCTTTTTTTACAGTGGGAATGACATATGGTGACAAAAGTGAGTTAAAGAGGGCTGTAGATAAGTATGCAATAAGTCGTGGAGTCAACCTAAAAATAGTGAGAAGTGATAAGAAGACCATGAAAGTGATATGTGAAGATGGATGCCCGTTTTCACTATATGCATCAACGTATGGGTTAAGTGTAGGGTTTCAGGTTAAGTCTTTATATGATGAGCATAATTGTGCTCGTGTGTATGACAACCCAAGAGCTTCAAGCATGTGGTTGGCAGAGTACTTCAAGGAGAAAGTGCAAAAAGCACCTAAATTCAAGACAACTGATATGAAGAAGGAGGTGCAGAGGGAATTAAAAGTTAATGTTAGTATACATAAATGTAAGAGAGCGAAGAGGATGATCATGAAAGAGATGGAGGGCAGTTTCAAAGATAAATTTGCCAAGTTAGAAGCCTATTGCAATGAATTGAAAATATCAAACCCTGGTTTAGATGTAAGTGTTGAGTTGAGTGAAGAGGCTTTAGAACATGGAAGAAGGGTTTTCAAAAGAATGTACTTAAGTTTTAATGCTTAGAAGGTAAATTGAACTTGAACTTCTGTTTAAAGATTTCACTTGACAATTAACTTGAAGGTTTAATCTGTTTTTTGCTAACAACCATGTACATTCTAATGTTTTCGTAGGTTGGGTGGAAAGCAGGATGTAGGCCTTTTATTGGGGTGGATGGGACATTCTTGAAAGGGGAATCAAAGGGAATTTTGCTTACAGCCGTGAGTCTTGATGGAAACGATGCATTGTACCCTATTGCTTTCGGGTTGGTTGAAAAGGAAAATGAACTTCACTGGACTTGGTTCTTGGAAAGGATCCGTAGCTCTCTAGAGCTACGTAATGGGGAGTTTGTAACCCTCATGTCGGATATGCAAAAGGTTACTATATATCCATCATATCAAATGCAAAGTTTTATAGTTTTTGTTAGTTTTACTGCTGTTAGGCTTTTATTACTTCTGCTGTGTTACTTGTGTTGTATAATAAAAAGCAGATTCCCTCATGTCAACTTTAGTTAGTTTTGACTTGTATTGTCTTTTACTAGTTTCATTTTTTTTTTTTGTTAATTTTAGTTAGTTTTTATCACTTCTGCTGTGTTAATATTTCAATTGGAGTTTCATGTCAATTTTAGTTAGTTTTTATTGCTTCTGCTGTGTTAATATTTCAATTGCTGTTTCATGTCAATTTTAGTTAGTTTTTATCACTTCTGCTGTGTTAATATTTCAATTGCTGTTTCATGTCAATTTTAGTTAGTTTTATTACTTCTGCTGTGTTACTATTTCAATTGGTGTTTCATGTCAATTTTAGTTAGTTTTTATTGCTTCTGCTGTGTTACTATTTCAATTGGTGTTTCATGTCAATTTTAGTTAGTTTTTATTGCTTCTGCTGTGTTACTATTTCAATTGGTGTTTCATGTCAATTTTAGTTAGTTTTTATTGCTTCTGCTGTGTTACTATTTCAATTGCTGTTTCATTTTTGTTTGTTTATGGTAGGGCTTGGTGAAAGCTGTGAGTGAGGTACTTCCAAGAGCTGAGCACAGACTTTGTGCACGGCATATTTATGCAAATTGGAGCAAGAAATGGAGAGGGAATGAGTTTAAAAAAAATTTTCTCTTGTGCATGGAGTACGTTCGTGGAAGAGTTTAAAGACAATCTAAATGCTCTTGGTTCATTGAGAAAAGAAGCTGCTACAGATGCCGTGACATATAATGTCAATGCGTGGGTAAGAGCTTATTTCTCTAGTAGATGCAAGTCTTGGGTTGTGGACAACAACTTGAGTGAGTCTTTAAATGCGTGGATCGATGAGTATAGGTTTCTTCCAGTCATAAGGATGTTTGATGGAATTAGACTTAAGATGATGACAAAATGGGCAGAGAGTGAGGTAAATGTTAGGAATTGGAGTGGAGGTTATAGTCCAAAGTGTATGGAGCTCTTTGAGGCTAATAGGTACCTTGCAGTTAATTGTAGAGTATTCTTTAATGGGGATCAGGGATATGAGGTTGTAGAGGGGCAAGATAGACACTCTGTTCACCTCTCTAGGTCTATGTGTACATGTAGGGCATGGGATTTGACAGGAATCCCTTGTCAACATGCCATTTGCGCAATGTATCATGCGAAAGTTGACCCAAAGTCTCATATCTCACATTATTATCACAAGCACACTTATCTAGCGAGCTATAGAAGTAAGCTCCAACCAGTGAGGGGGAAAAATTTTTGGGGCACCAAAACCTTCATGCCAATGCTTCCACCTCCCACTTGTAACTTACCTGGAAGGCCTCAAAAGAAGAGAAAAAGAACTGAGGAAGCTGAAAGAAGAAGGAAGAAGTTTACTCCTGGACCTGTGCCACCTCCATCCAATGCACCTCAAACTCAACTGCAACGATTAACTAGGCGTGGTAAGATTCACAAGTGTAGTGTGTGCAATAAAGAGGGACATAACAAATCCACATGTGGAGAGGTAAGTCATTTGATCTGTCAATCTTGTTAGAAGTGCATGAAAGTTGCGTTTGAGCTTGCTAATTCTGGACTGTGGCCTTATTTGTTAAGTTCATAGAAGGTATTGAAAAAAAATTACTAATTCCAGAATGGAATATTATAAGTTAAAAAAACAAGTGTTTCTTTTGTTTTGTCTTTTTTCTGTCACAGAATATATGCGGAAGCACAGAAGTGAGAGTAGCTTCCAATGGTGTATTAATTTTTTGCCTTTTTTATTCTTGTTTCAGTTTTACTCTGCCGCTGCTTGTGTACTTCATTTAATCAAAAATCCAAAATGTGAAAGCATAGATTCATATAACTCAAATACTCACAAGATTCACAAATGTGAAAGCATAGATTCACAAATGCGTATAATGCAGTCCAGAATATAATGTAGTCAAACAAGAGAAGAGATTATAAATCAAATCTAGTCCAGAATATGAGCACTTAGTGGAGAGATTTCATGACTAACCAAGTCTGATAATGATCAACTTATGTTTATCCTGACAATCGTTATTACTTATTCCCTACCATTTCTCTGAGTACATAAACATCAATTCTGGTTTGCGGGCTTTTCATGGAATGTAATTTCTGGTTTGCAAAAAATTCTGGTTTGCTAATTCTGTCATGGAATGTAATTTCTGGTTTGCTAATTCTCTGAAGTTGCGGAATGTAATCTCTGAGTACATAAACATCAATTCTGGTTTGCTAATTCTGTCATGGAATGTAATTTCTGGTTTGCAAAAAATTCTAGTTTGCTTTTACATTCTTCAGGCTCCTTCTACCAGTAGGCCTCAGAATAACAGCAAAAACAAAACTGTACATACCCAAGAGTCCCCACAACCATCCCAAGAGCCCCCCCACAACCATCCTAACCAACCCAAGAGCCCCCACAACCATCCCAACCAACCCAGAATTCTCACACAGCACCTATGCCTGCTGCTTCATCCCAACGAAAATCTGCAGCAAATAGGCACTCCTATAAGTCAACAGCTCAATATGGGTTTGGTGTACAATATGAAGAAAGCACTGGCCGCACTGTTTACAATGTTAGTTTATCCTTACATGCATCTTTGACAATCTTGATATTTTTTTATCGTTACTGTTTACAATATGAAGAAAGGCTATTCTGATATTTTTTTATCCTTCTCATTTTGCAGCCAGGCCTGTCATCTGAGGTGGTGATTGAAGAGGGGACAGCACTAGAATATATGCATCATTATGACGACCCACAAACAAAATTCCCTATTCCTAATGAAAAGGAATTGAGAATGTCAAGGGCTGCAACCTCTAGTGCACCAGAAAGATCGAGGTTGATTCAGTTTGAGCCTCAACCGACAGACTTACCATTTCAACCACGAGGTCTACAATGGTTGGGCCAACCATGTGTCACAACAAGACAACTCTTGGCACAGAGACAAAGTCAAACTCAAAAGACCAAAGACAAATCAAAGAAGACATATATATAGCTTTTTGTGTATTCTTGCCACTTTTGTAAAAGTTATATGGCTATTTTGATTTGCTCTGCACTTTTTCAGTTATCTTAACACCTTATGTAGAGGCTATTTTGAGTACATGTCTGGGTGAAACTAAAACACTTGATTCTGATTTTATGTAGCTTTTGTTAGCATGTACATGCCACTCTACCAAGTTTATGCCAGGTTGTTTATATGTATGCACTCTAATATGTGCGTTGATATAAGCTATGAACAAGGTTAAATGTAGTATACCTATTTTGCTCCTCAAACTTGTACAGGTATATTGTTCTTACAGTTTGTATGGTATCCTCTTGAGTCATTTTTGAACTTGACGATAGTTGAAGTTGAGGATAGGCAATAGCATTGATATAAGCAAATATGCATTTGCTTTTAATGTCACGCCCTTATTTTAATTTCACATTTATCAGAGTATTCACAGAAAACGATATGCGGTTCGGTAGGCAACATAGGAATAACAAGAATACACTGATAATAAGTGCATGATTACATATATTCCCCATAGGGGTTCGTACATTATCACTACCATCAATGTAGCCACACAGGACTACTTGGGTGTCTAAACTCGTCCCAGTGAAATAGAGACTTCTTCCCGTCTTCGTTCCACTACTGTAATCCCCTCGTACGGTACTCTGCATTGTTGTTTGCATATCTTCTGTCGTCTCCTGTCTAAATTGTTGGTAGGGGAGGGTGAGATTCGAGAGAATCTCAGTAGGAAACAGATACCATAATGCATGCATGATTGATGCTATGTGTATGACATGTTAGCTTTATCTAGATGTATGCCCCATAATGACATTTCTGCATGCTCAATGTTTCATACAACAAGACTATGGCCACAGCGAAAACAGAAACAGAGCTTCATTTATTCAAATATGCTCTACACAATCAAGTAAAGCAATCACATACATCACTACAAAAGCAAATATATCAAATACATGCAAGAAAGGTAAGTCCCCTACCTTAACCCGTTTCCGCCTCGAAACGCGTGCCTCGATCTACGTGCAAACAGCTCGGGGCTCCATATTTGATCCTACAATGTCATATGTACTATTTAGACACTTCCATAGTGTTTCTGGGGGTTATATGAGTCTATCTTGAAAAATTACTAAAATACCCCCGGGGACCCGGCCCCATCGTACCCGGTCCGGCTGTACTTTTCTTGAAATTCTAACCTGGGCTATCGTGACATATTTTCACCCAAGGAATCCATTTCCAGACTCGGAATTACCAAATTCACTGCCAAAAGACGAAATTGCCCTTGGCAGCCCATATTTCAGTGTTTTAGGGGTATTTTCGTAATTATGCTTTCTCGGCCTTTTTCGGAAAAGTGCCCAACTGTAACCCCACCTAATTTTCCCTCCTGAACTCAATGGAATCATCAAATCATTGAAAATCCAACTCTAAGACCCATTTATAGCCCAGACCGAAATATAGTTTTCTAGGGAAAATCAGGGTTTTTCGGTTTCGGCTCCGTAAACACGTTCCTTTCTACTCCTAACCACTTTATTGACTATTCCATTAGGTTACAACTACCATTTAGTATCAATTTGGGCAGCATAACCCCTAGGGAAACCCATTTTCCATTTTTACAACCAATGGCAATCCGGCGAAATTTCACCGATTAAATTGCCCACAGCAGCCAGAATAGTCAATATACAAGAGTTTGGAAGTTACCTCAAGCTCCCAATAGCTTTTCTCAAAGATGGCTGAAAACCCTAACTTTCAAAACACCAAATTTGAGCTTTCCAAACCTTAAAGAACAAAGAGGAGTAGCTTAGGATCGGAGTTATATGCGTTAGGAGCGAAATCGTCGGAGAAATCGACTTACCTTGTGATTTTTCTTCTATTTCTCTCTCTAAACTCTCTCAACCTTCTCTCTCTATGGTTCAGGTTGCTGTGCGTGAATGAGCAGCTGAATGAGAAAGATGAACTTATATTCTAATATTTCATAATATTATAATAATTTGTTTAATTTTCCAAAATTCGGATTTTACAAAATTCTGGCAGATTTCTGCCCAAACTTTGCAAAATCATAACTAATTCTAGAAAAATCGAAATGAGGTGATTCCAAAGCCTATAGAACCCTTATTGAGTCTAGTTTCAAGGAAAAATATAGACTTTTGCTTAATGGAATCACAAAATTCCCAGAATTTAAATCTTTGCATATTGTGTATAGCTCTAATTGCGTCATATGACCTATCAAATTAAAGCTTAGGATGTCTACTTTCATCCTGTAAAATTTCATAATTTTTACTTATCATTTAGTCTTCCAAAACCTTATGATAAGCTCACTGCCTCATAGGCGATTTTATCGAAAACATAATTATAGTCTCCAAAATTCACCATTTTACTTTCTTAATACCCCAAAGATATTAGAATCATTAGGGAATATATTTGGGACATCTACTAAATCGGGGCTTAGTAGTCCACTCAATTTAGGCTTATTCCAAAGCTTCCAATCCCAAAATTTGGGATATTACATTTAACATTTATAATATGCAAGCTAATAATGATTCTGCGTTGAACATTTATATCCAGGAACAAAAAAAAGATAAGTCATTTTTCCTTCACTTACTAACATTACAATTTAAAAGAGTTCTTATAATAAATTACAAAACACATTCAACCTTGCTTAGTAACATTTTGTCTTTCTACACGTTCAATAACCATTCAACCTATACAATGGGCTTACAAAACAACCAACCACACCCAAGTGATGATCAATATGACCATTGCAACTTTGAACTTCATCTCCGCTCTCCCATATGAGGCTTTCAACTTTCTCACCTCACGATGGATTGAAACAAGCTCATCATATAACTTCTCAGCATCTTTCCCTCTTTGAAGTTGTCTTCTTTCATCATATAGCTTGTCTATGTCATTGAGTAAATCTTTTATCACTTCATTTGCTCTTCCCCCAAATTCACCATCGTGCCAGGCAAAAAAACCACAGCCCCCATCCTGTTAACAAGCAATATCATATCAGTGATGGGAACTTTGTGTACCAAATTGCTGCACAATTAACACAAATAGCAGAAGTATGTATATTAGTGAAGTACTTGTCCGATCCTAATTTACTCACTCTGATTCTCCCACACCAATCAGTTCATTATATTGGTGACACCAAATTTCATATCCACTGTCTTAAGTGCCTCAGATTTTTTCCCACGAATTTTTTTAAAAATTTAAATTCAATTACAGTTTGAAGGGGGGAAAGCTACTCTAAAAAAAATGATAATCACATTCTTCTGATTTCAAAGAACGGACAGAATATATGCATATAAATTACATAACGCCACGCCTTGCTTTATTGGTTTGGTATAAAATTACATTCTTCTGATAATCACATTCTCATTAAGGATTTCATTATGATTAACATCGTGGGAATCCCTTCTGAAACTCCATCATCAACATGTCTTATAACAAAATTAATGAATTTCATTTCTGGATTTAACCACCAAAAAAGCACACTGCTATTATACATATGATTAATCACCTGGTAGTAATTCCGGCAACCGTAAAACCGCCTACCTGGGTTGCCTTCCGTCCAGGACGTCCACCGTGGAGCAACAAAGCCGTGATGGCATACTCTCGTCGGACCCTCATACTCCTCCTCGCGACTGGGCTGCCTCATCAAAACAACCCTTCTTCTGCATCTTCCCGTACTCGAAGTCGAGGATGGAGCCATTCCGTCGCCGTCGGAACAGATTTCGGAACCCTCTCCCTCCGATTCGTTCACGATTGTGTGTGGCTTGCCCTAGGATTCTTGATGTTGCTTTCGTCGACACGAGCTTCGTCGCTTCATTCTGTTTCTGATTTCTTTTTTTTTTTTTTGCTCAAAGTTTCTTATTTCTTTCACATAAGTGCATAACCCATTTCATGCGTTTTCTGACATTTCTCATTAATCCCAATCATCATCCCAGTCAGCATCTGAGTCAGCAGACACGTCAGCAAAGTTAGCCAGATAAGTTGCCTTTAACGGTCAGAAGTTCCCATCTAACACCTTCTGTGACTTTTGCACCTTATTTATAACCTCATAGTTACTTTTGCACCTAAAAAAAGCATTTGGTGTTGATTGCACTTTTGACAAAACCTCATGTGCATTTTTGCACCTTAACCCTAAATTAAAATAATAAAGAGTGAGAAGATTGGTGGAACCCATAATACAAAAAGTAACGAAAATTAACTAGAGTTAACGGCGTTGCTATAAGTGTTATCAAATAAATTGACTATATCTACTTTTGCACATGAAAATAGTTAATTATACTAGGTACCCATAGAACAATAGTTCATTGCTGAATTTGTATCATAACCCTTTAATTAATGCAATATATATATAATTAATTAGGGACACAAATGAAAAAACTCATCAAATGTTGAGACAACTCTTATTAGGCTCTTATAAAAAGGACTGGAGAAGTGGGACATATATTTTCTAAAATATCCTAATCATCTTTTTTAATTCTCTTATTCCTCTCCTCCTTGATTATTGTTAAAGGAATATCAACAAAAATAAATTAAGAAAAGATTAACAAATATAAAAAATATGTATTATATTTAGAATCAAAATCAATTACTCACATATATCCTTTATTAAGAACCAGAGGGAGTATTAAATAAAGTATAGATAAGGTTTTTTTTTTTCTATTTATAATTCAAATCATTAAATTTTTTATATAAATATATGATTTTATCTTTTTTTTATTGTTATACTTTGTATTTATTTTTGGGTGAAATGTATATTAAATTAAAATTTGAGAGTTATTAAATTTTAAGACATATTTAATAAAATTTAAAATTTTAGTTAATTAAAAAAAACATGGCGTGTGAAGTGAGTAGAGCTAGTAATATGGGTTTTAACTATGGGTCAAACCCGCCTAACCCAGAAAAATAGGAAGTTTGGGTTCTACAAAAGTGGGATGATTTTAATACGGTTCTTTTTTGCCCGAACCCATATGGGTTTAACTAGCGGTGGGTTGGACCATTTTTATTTATTTTTTTTCCTTAAAAAAATCAGTGATTTATTTGAGTGTATTGTATAACCTAACACCATTAATATCAATTAATTATTTATTGTATTGAATGTTAATTATGGCTTTTGGATTTATATTTATTTTGTAATATGTGGACTTGTGACAAATACTTAATTTGTAAGATTTGAAACTTCGAATTTGATGTTTTATTGTTACTTTATGATTTTGTAATATATTTTTAATTTTTTTTTATGATTTAGGTTTGTCAGAAAAAAAAAATTCAATATATTGTTATAAAAAAAAGTTTGAAAACACAATATAAAAAGATTTTTTTTTTTTGAAAAAAGGAAAATAATGAGTTGGGTGGGCCAACCCACCAATCTTGATGTTATAAATTGGAATGATTAAATATTCATGTATATTGATACGATTCTTTTTTATCCAAACCCATATAATTCCAACTCATATTAGATTAGTCTAAGCCTAATGATCCAACCTATATTCCTAACTCTAAAGATGAGTTATAAATAACTAGTACCATATTATTATGCAATTAATAACTGGGACAGGATGGTCTTTGATTTTCAAGTAGCGACTCTAGAGTTGGGACAAGAAATGGGGGACACCGTTTTCCTCAAAGATTGGGCTTGAAGGCCCTACCGTCTTACGTGAAATTTTGAGCTTTCATTTTCTGAGGTCTATTCTTCTCTTGGTGGTTTCTGATGCTGTTTTGTGGCCTTTCATTTTCTAATTCTCTATTGGGTATAGGGATAATTTTGTCCGGAACTGAGAGATAATTTTGTTCTGATAGTTTTTTTTAGGAGCAATTTTATTTCAAAAGTATTAAAAAGGGAGTAATTTTGCTCAGGCCGTTATTTCAGTTAATTTTAATCATTAGATGACAAAATATGCTGAGCTCACAGTTCATATGTCATCCATGTTATTTTTGTTAAAACACAAATTTGCCCCAAACTTCATGTGTCATCTACTTCTTCTTTTTTTCTGAAGTTAGATTTAAAATTTTCAGGTAAATTTGCACGCTAACAAAAATGACATAGATGATATGTGGTTTGTCAGCTCAGCATATTTAGTTAAATAACAATCAAAATTAATTGGAATAACTATAAGAGCAAAATTACTCCCTTTTTTACACTTTTGAGGCAAAATTGCCCCTCAAAAAACTTTCAGCACAAAATTGACTCTTAACTCTTCTTTATTTTCCCTCCGACTCTCAAGCATAGTCATTATCAGTATTATTCAATAAAAAATTATGAATTTGTTTACAAGCAAAAACATGATTGCTTAAAATATGCTCATTTTTTTCAAGATAAATATTGAATTCTGTGCATGCAAATGAGAAGGTTCCCATTCCTCCTCATCAAGGCCTTTGAGATAGCCAGAAGAGTAGAGGAGGAGGCCATAAGATTGGATAATAGAAACCCAAGGAACATGGAAACAATTAGGAGGACTTTGAGAACAAGAGAACCTGGTTGGATTTGTGGAGATGGAAATGAAGAAGGGTAACGATGGACGTTAAGTGATTATTTGTTTGATAATTTGCGGCACTTATTGATAACAAGATATTAACTTCCAATTTTGAAACCGATTTGAATGCAAACAAGATATGAATAATTTTTAAATAATGTATATACATTTTATAAACAGGATGAATTGAAATCCAAGTAAATTTATGAATTGTGCATTTCAAATTTCCAATGCATAGAAAAATTATGCACAATTCTATTTCAATACATTTAGCAATCTGAAAATATTTTGAAAACCATAAATCATTGACTGCTAATGATATGTAGTAATAAGCAAGAATTTACCACTCAAATTGAGTTGGAAAGAATGAGTACGATGGTTAAGTTTTGAAATTACTGATACAGCGTACCTGGCTTGAGTGTAACTTATAGACACCCAAGTTAATTTCCATCTCCTTGTATCTTTGTACTCAAGTCCTCCAAGATCACTTGAATAAACCATGTTTTGAAGCTAATTTATGCGTTTATACCTGTGGCATTTGCGAGTTCTTGATGCACTTTTAGGTGAGTTCTTCAAATACTTGAGTGTGCTCACGTCTCACTCGAGTGTGTGACAGTACTATTGATGAATTTGAGAATGTCCTTAGAGTTTCTGCACACTCTGTTAATTCCTGTTTTGCAATCTAAAAGCAGAGCATAGGATTCAAATCTATACTCGAGTGACCAACCAGTACTCGAGTGTTAACATGCCTTGCACTCGAATGTTCACTTCTGCTTTCTAGTGTCATGCTTCTTTTTCAAATTATTCCTGCAAAAATCATATAACCATTTTTCTTCCTTGGGTATCCAATTCTACTTGGATCCACTCATGGTTAGCTTGAAAGAATCATAATTCAAATGCTCTAAGAATATAGTCACTTCAAAGAAATTGAATATAATGAATTAAATATGACTTTATGCATAAACATTGTTTTCTCATGAAGTATGTATATGCACAATAAGTTAGACTAACGAACATTGCAACTCTTTATGTATGATTTTTCTAAAGATTGTGAAAACATATGTGCAATGCTCATACCTAAGGTAACAAGTAACAAGGTATAAACTTCAATAAATATTAAAGATGATACTGTAGGAGGTTTTACCGTTGATTACTTTTATGTTAGGTGCTTGAAGGATTGCTTCTACATACCCACTGCATCTTTCTTTGAAGTTCTGTTTTTGCATATTTGGCTTTGGGATTATGCAAAACTTTCTCATGTGATGTAGACTTCGAGAGTCTTTTTCTTTGTGAATGAGAGATCCTCCTCTTCTTGTTCTTCTCAAGATAGTTGAATGGTACATTATGATAGCCCTTTGTTAAGGTAGAACATACTCCTTTTATCCATTACTTTTTTCTTTGGTTATACTCTGTAGCTCCAGCAATGGGTGCCCTGAGAGTTCTCCTTTTTGATATAAATGATATGAACCTCTTTATTGGCGCATGAGAGACTCTTGGCTTCTTCTTCATCTTCTCCGTACCCTTATGTCCATTCTTTTTATAATCAATCTGCACACATAAAGTACTAGATGGACATTTTGGTACCCACATATACTTGGGTCCTTGATTGTTAGTATTAACCTTTACATGTTTCTTCGGTACCCAAATATACTTATTTCTCACATGGGAATCTCTTCTAATATAGCATGTGTGAGAAATATGACCGGATTTGCCACAATAATTGCAAATTGTATCAATATATGCATTATGGGATATCATGCAAGTATTATGTCAATCATGAGAGTAGAAACTCGAATGAATTTTATTTGAACATTCTTTCTTCCCAACAAACTTTCTAGCATATTTGAAAACATTTTTGCTTTTCTCAATAGAATCAACAATTGGTTGAGAAACAAATTTTTGTAGACTCTGAAAGCCAGTTTTATGAAAATCACACAAAGAATTGGAACTTTTTACCTTAAGTTCATCTTGAGCTCCGGAGAGTGATTTTTCATGTTCGTCCATACTGAGTTCTTTTCAGGAATCCTCTTCTTCTTGTTTATCCATGTTGACTGTATGGAAGTGTTCTATGATTTTTCCATCTTCATCATCAACTTCTAATTGTTCATGCATAGTAGATGCGTAGCATGTAGTTTCACATAAACTGTCAACACTTTCAACTTCAACACAATTGTTAGAAGCATAAATAGAATCAAGAGTGTTCCAGATATGTTTAGCATTAGAACAAAATCTAATTTTCTCAAAATCATTTTCAGTTAAAGCACTATACAGAATTTTCATTGCTCTAATGTTCAACGAAAACAATTTCTTTTCACTTTCTGCCCAATCCTTTCTTGGTTTGAAATCAAAAGCATTTGTAAAAATATTCCACATATCAAAATCATAAGCCTTTATAAAACTAGTCATTCTAGCTTTCCAAAACCAAAAATCAATATCTTTCAAAAGAGTTGGGATTATATAATCAAAACCTTTTAAAAGTATTAAACACCCAAAATCAGCCATTGTAACTCTTGAGACGGTTAAGTCCTTTAAACAAGAGCCCAGGCTCTGATACCAAATGTTAGAACCGGCTGATACCCAAGAGGGGGTGAATTGAGTGTAAGATAAAAACTTAAGAACTTTGAAAATCTTTTCGCATCTTAGTAAAAGCAATAAGTATGAAGGTAATGAATCATAAATCAACAGTTAGATTAAATAATATATGCTGAAAATATAAGAGCTTAGGGAAGAGAATATGCAAACTATGATTTATCCTGGTTCGGTCCAATCTATAATAGCCTATGTCCAGTCCCCAAGCTCCTCTTGAGATTTTCAAATCCACTATCTTCTTGTTTAATCCGGGCACAAGAAAAGTCTTTATAATCCCACAAGTTTAACCGGGTACTTGTGAAACCTTTTACAAATCTCTCACTGAAATACTCCCCCTTACGACAAGTCTTACGTGCAGAGCAATCCCGAAGATCTTCCTCTCCTGCTTACTCGTGCAAGTCTTACGAGCAGCAACGTTCTCTCCTGCTTACACCCCTGTAAGTCTTATGAGCAGCAACATTCTCTACTGCTTGCACCTTGTAAGTCTTACAAGTAGAATGTCTTACTAGCAATTCTCTCTACAGCTTCCCTCGTAAGGAAATCAACCCTCTCAAGGTCCCTCTACCTTGAGATCAACTCAGAAATATAGTTGAAAGTGTTTACAAACTCTCTCACAGAGTAGATATAATACTCACTGAAGTACAATACAAATAATCACTATCTTAATGATAAGTAATATAGACACTGCAGAACAGAGAGTGTTTAGGTAGAAGCAGAGGATTTATGTTATTCGCATGTTGGTGTCGTTGCTCTATTTTCTCTATTACCCATCGACGTTGAATGCTCTCTCATTTATAGTTGATGAAGATGATGACCGTTGTAAGCATTTGTCCGTTGGAGTCATTTTGACCGTTGAGCATATTTGAAAAACTAGCTACCGTCCGTTGCAGAGCAGAGCATCCCGTTGAAGAGTGGAATGCTTCATTATGAGTTGTACGTCACATTGTGGAGCGGCATGAAGAATTTTGAATATTTGACAGTCTTTCATGGTATGTTAGTTGCCTGTCGTGGTAGGTAGCCACCATTCGGTGTGTAATGATGAAGTTCACCGTAATTGACTTTTATTTGAATATGCAATCTGAATGTTTAATATCATGTTTCACACTTGAAATATATGTTAGCTAACATTTAGAAACAATAACAAGTGAGAACACAATGATTCAATAACATATAACCATATTCGGATTGTTCGTTGAGTGATGATATTTGCCATATGTGACCTCCATTCTTGAAGATGCAATCCAAATATTTAATCTCCTGTTTCTCACTTGAAATATAAGTTAGTTAACGTTTAGGAACAATAACAAGTGAAAATATAATGAATGTATAACATTTAACCATGTTTGAGGTGATTCCTATGAGGCTCTTTTCGTTTCTGGATTCTACCAAGTTCTCACTCGAGTACAGTATGGCTCACTCGAGTGAATTTGATATTTTCACGTTCTAGCTTCCTCTCGGGCAAACACTTTCTGCTCTTCACTCGCTAGTGCTCGAGTGCAATTCTGGACATCACTCGAGTGCAACACGTCCTGCTCGAGTGCGCCTCTTGTTTTCACGTACATGCTTCTTCTCGGGTTAACACTCTTATGTCAACACTTGTATGTGCTCGAGTGAGAAATAGTCTAATGCTCGAGTATGGATCCTAGTGCTCAAGTATTGTAAATTTCTTCACAATTCAGCTGCTTCTGGACATTACTCGCACAACATTTTTCAAGAGTGCGTTTTTGCACTCATGAGTGATGTGGGGCCACTTTAGAAAAAATTTATTTATTTGATTTTTATGATGTATCATAAGAAAGCTCTTGCCATATGCATTCCAATGCAAAAATAATTAGCTCCAAACTCCTTGTGTTCTGCAAGTTATGATCGAAAGAGTGTCTATCGCGCTAGACTGCACAAGCGTCAACTTCCAGAAGGCATATCTCCTAGAATATAAGTTCAAATTAGGCAAATTACCTATTCATTGAAATCCCTTTGAGTCTAGTTTCATTTGGAATTGGTCTCATCTCAATCCAATGTGTGGTTTGTGAGTTATGTGCAAAATACCGAACCTGTCTTGAAAAGTAATGGTGATTTCAGTGTCATCTTCCACGGATCATATCTCCTTCATTTGAGCTTCTTTCAATGTGATCTTGGTGTACATTTTTCGTGTTGTGAGTCATCTTTCATATACCACCGATTTCGGGTCAATCCGATGTGTGGTTTAGGAAATATGGCCAAAATACTGGACCTCTATTAGGCTGAACGTAAAACAGAGTAGAACAGAGTGTTCATCCCGTGCTCGAGTGCTACAGTGCCGCACTTGCTATAGTGAATTTACACTTCCTCTTTCTCACTTGAGCACTACAGTGATTTGCATGCTACAGTATCTACATGCTACAGTGCCTCACTCGAGTGATTGTTACAGTACCGAAGCTACAGTATCAAACAGTGCCAACTGCTACAGTGCCTCAAATTTCTGAAATCTTCAAAATTACTTCTAATAACTTGATATTCTTGATAGATCTTCCAAGTTCTTCATTCTTCAATATCTTTCTTTTTTATTTTCCTCTTGATAATCATTCTCCATAATCCGAGTAGGCAGCTTCTTGACTATCTTCAGTTTCTTTCTTCTTCTTCCTTTTGTTCATTCTTATCAATTCAATAACTTCTTTGTATATTTGATAATTTTGTCTCCTCATTCTTCCTCCATAATTCAACTTAATTAATCTACAAGATATTTCACATTAAATACAGTAATTAGTCAAAGAAATACATTATATAAACTTTTTGCTCTTATCATTTCACATCTATATTTGACATCATCAAAACTAATCATATCTAACAGGAACATCTTTTGCATCCTCCATCTACGTTAGCAAGGTACAGCAGCGAACTGGATTTTTTTTTCTATGTGAAAGTTGGTTGGATTGAGATTGAGGGGTTGGTAAAAGGTTGGAGCTTGGGCTTAATAATGGAATAAGTGGTAGGTGATAAATAAGAAATGCTAAGAATTTGCTACACATATGATATTGACCATTGAAGTTTGAGTTTCACCTTGGGTGGGTTGTGTTTATGTTAGAGTGCTCTATTTTTAGAGCAAGGTTACAGAGGAACTGCTGTATTTTAAGTGAAAATGGTGAATGTAATTGTGGTTCTTTGCTGTGAAAAATCATAAATGAAACAAAAAATGTGTTGTAAATTTGTGTAGATGTAGTTGTTAATACGTACAAAACCTATGCTCTGTTTTTGGGTAATGTAATAGAGGAAATGCTCTGTTTTTGGGGAAGCAAATAGAGGCATGGCCTTATTTTAAGTGGGCCTGATTGAATATGAGTGTGGTTTGTGTTATTAGAAAATGCTGATATGATGATAAAAAAAGTGTTGTTAACATGTTGTTAATATGTGCATATATAGTTGTTAATATTGTTGTGGAAGTTATTAATACAAAATTTGTGCTACAGATTCTCATGAAAGTAATGAAATCCAAATGAAATTCAAAGTTACCATTGATACATCAACATTTGTGGATTTTGTAGATGATGAAGGGGTCCTAGAGGAAGTTGTTAAAATGAGTAATAATGTTGTGAAAAAAGCATTAAACGTTGTAAACAATGACAGAAGTGACAGCAATATAGTGTGCAACTTACTGATATGGCCCAAGTTATTGCCCTGGTGCAACGGCAGAAATTAGTTGTAAACATAACTTAATAAGTTGTAAACATAACTAAACATGTTATAAACATAACTGAAGATATTGTAAACACTATACATAGTAGTTAACTTTTCCCATCTTTAGTGTTCAGTGGATTTACATGTGGCCACGTGCCTAAATGTTGTTAAAATGACTTATCCTGTTGTAAACTAAGTGTTAGCAGTTGTAAATAATGTCATCCATAGAGTTAAACTTGTTATGAACCAAGATCTTTTCCTAGTGCAATGGCAGAAATAAGTTGTAAAATTAACTTTAAAAGTTGAAAAAATAACTTAAGATGTTGTTAAAACCACACAGAGTAATGGACAATCCCATTTTTTGTGTTAATCGTAGTTTCATGTGGACACGTGCTTAGTCGTTGTTAAAATGACTGATCATGTTGTAAAATAAGCGTTCGCTGTTATAAACAATGCAACTTGCAATGGTCATCATACAAGAATACAATTGTTAAAATGACTTACAGTGTTGTGAAAACATGAATATCGAGTTGTAAACAAAACAAAAAAGTGGTGTGGTTACCTTGGTGTGTAAAGACGTTGTTTCCTTGACTTGTTAAAAAACTTGTAAAAATGACTAAACATGTTATAAACATACGCATAACGTGTTGTTAAAGTCCGCACTTGGCAAACTTGAAAGTAAATCATTCCATAATTACATGTTGTGAAAATAACTGATTATGTTGTCAAAAAAACTTATGGTGTTGTTAAACGTCTCATTACATAAGTACTACATGAGTGCATTTTCTGCAACAAGGTATTCCTACAAAATATCAACAGATGTACACAACAACTAGCCTGTACTACAAAATAACATCTCAAATTCTACATGTCTTTCTTCCTCTTTATTTGTTGGTTGCCAGCGAGAATGGACAGCACATCTCTGTTTGCTTCCCCAAAAACAAAGCATTCTTTCTATTACATTGCTCAAAAACAGAGCACAGGTTCTGTACGTATTAACAACTACAATTGTCATATTAATAACTACATCTGCACAAATTTACAACACCTTTTTTGTTTCATTTCTGCGTTTTCACAGCAAAGAACCACAATTATATTCACCATTCCCACTTAAAACATAGTAGTTCCTCTATAACCTTGCCCCAAAAACAGAGCACTCTAACATAAACACAACCCACCCAAGGTGAAACCCAAACTTCAATGGTCAAGATCATATGTGTAGCAAATTCTTAGCATTTCTTATCTATCACATACCACTTACTCTATTATTGAACCCAAGCTCCAACCTTTTACCAACCCCTCAATCTTAATCTAACCAACTTTCACACAGGAAAAAAAATCCAGTTCGCCTCTATACCTCACTACCCGTAGATAGAGGATGTAGAAGAAGACGTTCTTAACGACATTAACACCATGCTTTATCCCTTTAATGTTGCACCTACAACATGCATCGTCCGTCCATTTTTCTCTTTCTCCTTAATCACAAAAACATGTCTTCTCTCCTCTCCTCCTGTGCCTTTTTTGTAGTTATTTCAATGGGGGTAATTGTGTTAATGGACATTGGGAATTATGGTCAAAAAAGTCCCTAGATCGTTGACTTTTAAAGGGACTTTTGTGGTATTTTTTTCTGTTGTTTGGGACTTAGGTGTGGGATTTTTCTGATCATTGACTTTTTAAAGGGACTTTTGTGATATTTTTTATGTTGTTTGGGACCTAAGTGTCATTTTCCCATTTTTATTTCAGAAGTTCTCCAAAATCATAATTTTGTCGGAAAGATCTGTTTAGAACATTGTTGCCCCGGAAGTTTCAAATCAAAGCAATTTCACCCCGGCTATTATTCAAGCTAAGTTTAACCATTATTTGCCAAATATATTGAGTGAGCAGTCCACATGACGCCCACGTGATTTTTGTTTTGGGGTTAGGTGCAAAGTTGCCCCCATAAGTTTTCACTTAAGAGCTTTATTGCCCCGAAAGCTTCCAGATCATAGCAATTTCATCTCGGCTGTTATTTAAGTTAAGTTTACCTTTTAGTTGGTCAGATATGCTTATCTAACAAATCCATGTGTCTTCCACTTCATTTTTTTTTCAAATTAGATTTATAAATAAGGATTTTTTTAAAAAAAAAATGCACCCCATATAAATGATTAGATAAAGTAAAGAAGATGAAAGCATCTTATGCAATGAATTATACAAACCAAGACGTACCTATTTATCTCAATGTCACTGGATATGATGATAGATGGCTACTAGTGGCCTTATTATCGGTAATCTTGCTTAGTGTGTCTTGAATCCGGTAATGGAATCATTTTCTTCACTACTCTCTAGCGAATATAAGCTCCTCTTCCATCTATGGCTTCTTCTTCAATGTCGTTCATGTTGTCAGCTTAATAGATTTGGTCAACTAACAGTCAAACTTAACCTTTATAATCGTCAAGATGACATTGCAACAATTTGAAACATCCAGGGCAACATTGCTAAAAATATTCCAAGGCAAAATTGAAATTTTTGACAACTTAGCGGGATAAAAAATGGACGTTAACCTTACAGAAATATAAGGAGTGAACTTTCATGTGTACCACGAACTAAAAACTTAAAATTTATGAAACGATAGATATGGACTAAGGGTTAAATTATAAAAATAAATGAAAATGCCCTCACACGTTTAGTCCCAAATCTTAAAAGTTTGGTTATAAATTATAAAAGATTAATCACAAATAGATTTTAAATTGTAAAAGTTTTATATATCCTTAAAATTAAATTATAAAATATTGGAAAATTTAAAAATTAGTTGTAAATTAATTACAAAATATAGAAGGGTTTTACAACTTTTTTTTACCTGAAAAAAGTTCTTAGATTTATATGCTTCAAATATTCACCCTTTTTTTTTTTTTTTTTGCCAAGTATGCTTCAAATATTTACAAACTCACACAATTTACAACTTACATACATATAATATTTTAGATTTGCAAAAGAGTTTTCAATATTTACAATTAAGCTATGATACCAACCATCTAAGAATATTTTTATTGGTTTTTTTATTTTTTAACCATGATATTTTTTGCCATTTCACAAATTCATGTTCTTTATATATATTCTTTTATTTTACCCTGTCCTTCTACGACATTCTTTTTTTTTTTTTTTTTGGCTAAGCATAAGTACTCTTCTACTGGAGGCAATCTTATTCGAGGTATTGTCAGACACTAAATGTGGGCATTTCTTCTAATAAAAATTCAAACTTTGGTTTATCACGTTATGAGAAACTAACCCCTTCTACTAGACTCAACCTCTATTGATCCTTCTACGTCTCCCTTAATTCCATTTAATTACATTCTTACTCTTCTTATAAACGGGCCTTCAATCAATCGGCCCCACAAATGCTATTTTTATTTAAATGCAACCCAACAATGACAATAAAAAAAATAAAATAAAATAAGTCACTCAAGTATGACTGAGTGTGACTCAGTCCCTGAACTTTCGACTCTTTTAAAAATCAATCCTTATCTTTTACCTTTTTTAAAGAAAAATGATAGTTACCAGCCCAATTCATCCTCCATGCAATTTGTGAAGGCGTTACTTTTTTTGCTTGAATTGTGAAGGCCTTAATGAATAAAATGTTTATGGTAAAAAATAGTACACCATTTATTAATCCTTATAAGTGCTAAATAATTAATTTATGGATATTGAAAAATTAGTTAAGTTAGTTATTTATAATAAATGTGAGTTGTTTTCTCTAAAATACCAATTTTAATCATGTGCATTGTAACTACCCTTGATAAAAACCCTTTTATTATATGCAATTAATATAAATACTTTGAGGGAAAAAATTACTATAAACAAGAATTGGTATCCGTGTATTGCATGAGGAAATTCATATCTATGTAATGCTTCAATTAGTTATATGAAGTTGGCTATATGTATAGACACTTGTATATGCCTTTTTTTTTATTTTGCTCGTTTATATTTTTCCAAGAGCATACAACGTTAAGAGAGAAAGTGAATTGCATAAAGACTTTAAGATTCTTTAAATTTAAATTAATATTTTTGCACTCAAGTTCAAATGCCTATAATGAATCACAATGCAAAAACATGATCCAAACAAATTAGAACAAAATTAGGATTATAAAAAAAGAAATTATAAAATAATCATCAATAAATTATATTTATTGATTAATAGATCCAAATTGAACCCTCTAGTATTTATTACTAAATTGAATCCCCTAGTATTTATAATTTTTTTTTTTGGCAAAAACAATATATAATTTTAAATTATGATAATTCATTGATTTATGAATATAAAACAAAATTCAATTATGAAGGAATTTAAAAACAAAACGGTGTTACTTAACAGAATTAGCGGTGTGACTTTAAAACAAAACAAAATTTAACGGTGTTACTAAAAGTATTATAGAATATGTAGATTTAGAATTCAAAATAGATTGAGATATTATATTTAGAACTAAAATAGATCTCTTAACTAACTTTTATATTTAGGATTGTAGGAAGTACATATCTCATGGGGAAGTGACAAATTTTCTTCAATGACTCTTTTTTATACAAATTCTCTTCAATGATCCCTTGAAGTTATTGGAGAGAAGTAAATATCCTCTTAATCATTTGCTTATAAATTTATAATAGAACCATGGAGACGGAGTTAGTTTAGCAGTGAAAGGCCCTGCTAAATTTCTCTAGGTGTCAAATTAGAGTTCTAGAAGACAGATCTGTGTTGGGAGGGATAACCATGAACCCTAAACTAGATAGCGCATGAGAATATATATATATATATATATATAGACACACACACACATACATACTCCTTAGCCCATGCTTTTAATGAGATAAACAAGTGTGTTGATTGGTTGGCTCATCAATCAGGCTCATTATATGGGCGCCATCATTAAAACTTTTTAACCCTAAATTTTGAGTTAGTTGCATATAATCCCTTAACATTTCAAAGTTTAAATTTAAACCCCTGGCCTTTCATTTTTTTTAACTCTTAATCCCCTTGTTGTTTAGCAATCGCTATCTTTTTAACGGAAATTGCCAAGTTAGATGATGAAATAGCACGCTACATCCTACATGGCATTCTATGTAAATTACTAATTTCATAAAACCTCCTGAACTTTGAACAGTTACATATAACCCCCTGAACTTTAGTAAGTTATAAATAACCCCATTGACATTTAAAAATTTAATTTAACTCCCTTACAATTTTGATTTATAATATTAAACCTCATGTTATTACTTTTATCATTTTACTATATTTATTAAGCTTTTTACTATCATTTGTCAATTAAAATAGTTTTTTTGTATGGAAAAAAGTAGAAGAATAATACTTAAAAAATATAAAAATAAAAATGTTATCATTTGTATAACATTTACTTATTTTCTTGGGATAATTGAGCATATTGATAGTATTAAAACGTCATCATTTATGTCAAATATATTCTTAGGATGATTAAGCATTGATAGTTTAAATATTACATTTGTGTTAGATGATACTTTTGCCCTCATTAATTTTTTTATTTGTAATGCATATTTTCTTTGAATTATTTTTATATTTTTAAAAATATTTTTCTTTTAGTTTTTGCCATACAAAATAACTACTAGTATTTTAATTGACAAATGATAGTAAAAATCTTAAAAAATGTATTAAAATGATAAAAAGTAAAAGCAATTGTTTTAATATTATAAATCAAAATTTGAAGGGAGTTAAATTTAAATTTTGAAATGTTAGGGGATTATTTGTAATTGATCAAAGTTTATGGGATTTTAGAAATTAGTAATTTACACAAAATGCCACATAGGATACCATGTGTCCTCTCATAATTTAACGTGGCATTTTTCGTTAAAAAATAATGGTCACTTAACGACAGGAGGTTAATAGTTAAAAAAATGAAAATTCAAGGGGTTATATGCAACTAACCTAAAATTCAGGGGGTTTTGTATAATTTATCCTTTAAATAAATGTAATTTACAAATGACATGAAAAAAAATAATAAATACCTACACATTTTCATCAATTTTAATTTTAAATAAAAAACACAAGTACAACTACCTATAAAAAAGTGAAAGAAAAACAGGTGGAAATAGTCCCTTTGCTCTAAAAAAATATATGGTGTTTGCTCGCATGTGTTGGAAAGGATAGTCATGAATCTTACAATTAGGGCTTGTTTGGCATGAGGGGAGGGAAGGGAAAGTGAGCGGAGGGAAAAAAATTTTGAGTTAGATTTAAAAAAATGAGAGAAGTGGGATATATAGTTTTTAATTAAGTTTTCTTACTTTTTTATCTTGCATATTCTCTATATTAAAATTTTGTAATCTCACTTTTCCAATTTTTTTAAATTCAACTCATAAAAATTTTTTCTCCACTCCCTTCCCCTCCAAATCTCTCACACCAAACAGACCCTTAAAGTAGTAGGTTGCTCGGGTATCTAGTAATACTATCTATAAAAGGTGTCAGATATCGATTGATAATATAAAAAAAAACATTGGCATTTTCTAAAAGAAATCCTTGATTCATACTTCCTCTGGTCACTACTATAAAAGCTAATTAACTTTTGTGAAAATACTAAATAAGTTAAATAAATTACTTAATCATAATATATTATGTATCATTAATAAAGGGCTCACCTTCTAAGGAAGAGAACATAAATTTGAATTTTAGGAAGTGCATTTTTACAGAGAGATGAAAACCCTTTGCTCTTGAAGCCTCGAGGAGGAAAACCCTTAACAAATTAAAAAAAAATAGATTATATATCAATTTATAAGTTAAACAAATTAGTTTAGAGACAAACAATAAATATAAATACTTTGAAGTAATTTATTTAGTTTTTTTAATCTCTCTAAAAAAGTCTTTTGGGTCTTATATATGAAGGAAGTAATACAAGTCACCTAAAAAGTTATTAATTATTATTTTTCAATTTTATCCCTATTTATAAGTGGTACACATTGAATATCGAGAAAGATGAGAGGTGTGAGACGAATTTAAATCAGGGAAAATTTTAAAAAAAAATTGTTTAATTTAATATATATTTAATGAGTTAATCACTCTTCTTTAATTTTAGTAAGGTGGTTGAAAATAACTTATATTTTTGAATTGGAGGGAATATCTTATTAAACACATGAAAATGTCTGTACCTACCTGGCTCAATTACTTTCAGTAATTCCAAAATTTAACCCTAGTAACTGTGTCCAAAGTTCCAAGGCAACAGTCTTTAAAAGCAGCCAATTGAGGCCTAGTAACACCAAGCTTGGAACTAGTTTCCCTGCCTCTCCTTTGGACAAGCAGGGGGAGCTCAACTCAATCTCTCTTAATTTCAAAGCTATTACTTGTTTACCAATAAAACAAGGGTGAGGTGCCTGATGTGCCTTTGGTGTTGTGCTTTTTGCTGCCCCTCAATTTTGGGGTCATTCCCAAGTATTTTTTTATAGTTCTTTTGATTATTAGATTCTACATAAAATAAGTGGTATTTTGATATCCTATGGGCAAACAATGGAGTTTTTTGTTTTTCTATTTTTAAAGATTTAAGACTCTAAATGAAAAATAAACCACACAATTTTGGAGTCTTGAATCTTTAAAAAATCATTAAAAAAATTGAACATAGCTCCGTTTTTTCCCATAAGATATCAAAATATTACTCATTTTATACAGAATCTAATGATCAAAAGAACCATAAAAAATTTTTTGGGAAGGGCCCTAAAATTGAAGCATAGCAAAGGGTGCAACAAGCACCATTTTCAAAAACAATCATCAATGCTATGTTTGGATGGAAACAAAAGTGAGAAAAACTTTTAAAAACTAGTAAAAAAATATTATTTATGCGAGTTTTCCTTATCGCATTCTTTCTAGTAACATTACTATAGAAAACACTTTTAACGTCCATTTTTTAACCATTTTAACATCTAAAAACAAGGACGTCTATGTGAGCGACATAGTAAATAATAGCAATAACGTCCGTAAATAAAGGGACGCCTGAAGTCTGCACTTTAGAAGTCCCTATTTTAAAAAGGGACATTTAAAGTGCTTTTTTTTAAAAAAAAAAAATCGTTTATATTACAGATCTGGACTAAACAATATTTAAAGCCAGAAATTACAAATCATCGTCAATAAAATTATAGATCTAGTATCTAAACTCTACATTCAAAATCTACATAATAATAACTCCAAAGCTAAAATTTCATAGATAAAAGATGATAACAAGAGGAATCAATTGCAAAAAACTCATCTGCTTCTATTATTGAAATTCATTTTCTTGTAATAGCGAATAGAGAAGGGCGACAGGGAGAGATGAACCTCATCTTCTCGGTGGGAACGTTGACCATGAAACATGTTTAGACTCTCGATCTGCAAGCCATAACAATATAAGTTAGAAGATAAAATAAAAGGGAAACCCAAAGGAAAAAAAAAGAAGATAAAATAATAAAACATGGTAATTTGGAGGTGAAAAAGAGAGAGAGATAAGAAGAAGCAAGAGTAAAAAAAGCATATAAAGAAGAAGAAGCAAGAGTTAAAAAGCATGGTGGTAGTGGTTCTTTTTAAGATGGAGACAATGGGAAAGGTCTTTCATTTAAATTAAGAAGAAGAGAAAGATGAGCGTAAGAGTATAAAACTGATAAATAAATACTATCAATTTAAATTTAAATTATTTTTGACATCTCAAATTTAATTTAGGAACGTTAAAGGCCATTCCTAATTTAATATCTTTTGGGATCCCTAATACATATATTAGGGATGATAAGGAAGGACGCCCTATTAGGGACGATAAAGAGGGATATATTTGATATCAGGATACCAAAAATATCATATATTAGGGACGCCCTTTAGCGTTCTTGACAGGGCGTCCCTCATATAGGGGCCCAAGACTTTATTAAGGACGCCAAAGGTCTACTTTGTTTTCATATTCCCAACTTATTAGAGTGATGAGAAAAAAAAAATCTCATCACCAAAATGACGCAGTTTCATTTAAAATTGAGATTTGAGTGGTTGATATAGAAATAATCAGGATCGTTTGTGACGTGTTAGGTATGTTAAAATATTTTTTAAGTCTCTCTTCTCATCCTAAAAATTTTTTACTACTTTTAACCCATAAAATATTTTTTCAGTTGTACCCAATGTGTTAGCAGACCGACTGCAATTTTACCCTTAATGTATTTTTTCAGCTCCAAAAATTATTTTAAAATATTTTATTATTCTTTTAACCCTTTAAAATATTTTTTTAGTTGTACCTAGTATTTTAGGAGATTGACTACAATTTTAGCGTTAATGTATTTATCTTAGTAGTAATGAGCACCCAGAATTTAGGATACTGATTTATTGATTTTCACTCACTCTAAAATATTTTTCAGTAGCATATAATATTTTAAAGTAATTTTTGAAGCTGAAAAAATACATTAAGGGTAAAATTGCAATCAGTATGCTAATACATTGGATATAACTGAAAAAATGTTTGAAGGGGTTAAAAGCTCTACAAATTATTTTAGGATACTGCATGTTACTTAAAAAATATTTTAAAATACTAGATACGTCACAGACGGTCCTGATTATTTTTGTATCAATGACTCAGATATTTCTTTTAAACGAAACTACATCGTTTTAGTGATGAGAATTTTTTTTTCTCATCACTCTGATGAGCCGGGAATGGGGACGTGTCCACTTTAGGCATCCTAAACATATTTAGAATACCTAAAGTCTATTCCCAAATATTTTATGGACGCCTAAACCCACGTCAAAAAGGAACTTCATGTGTCCTAAATTTGACTTGGGATGCCTAAATTGAACTTTAGGTGTCCCATTTTAAATTTGGAACATCTAAAATTTCTCACTACATTCTCATATTTACAAAAATGTTATCATCTTTTTTTTTACTTTCCTTTTTTTAAAATATATGTGTTTTAGGGTAGTAATATCTTTATTATGCAGCAGTGTAATCTTCTCAGTATTCAAATATAGGGTAAAAGCAAAAAGGAAAAGGAAGCGAGAGAGACACATGACCCATCAGCTACGTGTGGGTGTGTTTTGCATGCCCACCGCACAACATTGTTGAACACACTACTCCTCTAATTATCATACATACTTCCAAATCCGATCCATATCTACATTTAACTCCCTTTAACCTTAACTTTCTCTGTCGGTTCGTGGGCCCCACCGTTTATCCATGTCCCACACTCTCCGTTTCCAACAAGCAATTTCCACCTGATTTTCCACACACACACACACACACACCCACACACACACACACCCACACACACCCCCCCCCCCCTCCTCTTCTCTTCAAAATCTCGTTCCACACACACACACACCCCTCTTCTCTTCAAAATCTCGTTCCATTGAGACAAAATCAAGCAAAGAGAATACTCTTCTACTTAATATAAGGCACATTTATTTAATTTAATTAAAATAAAAAATTAATTAATTAAATTAATTAATATAATATTCATCTTTCTTAACATCCTAATCATCTTTCTTAATTTTTTCCTTCCTTCTTATCTTTGATTCTTATTAAAGGAGCATCAATAAAAGTATATTAGTAAGATATTGACAAATAAAAAAATTATATTTTATATTTATAAACAATATGTCATATATTAAGGACATGAGGAAGTACTTGATAAGAAAATTTGAATACCCACGTAATCTCTTGTATCGTGAAGGAAATTACCACAAAACTTTCCCGTGAAAATGGCGAAGAAAGCCCAAGCATTAGAAAAGTGATGAAGTATAAGAACTTGCACGTAACGCTCACAAGTCACAAGGTGCGTAATGTGTGTATGTGTGTGTATATATTAACAGTTTCCCACACTCACACTCCCACCACTTCACCAGAGCAATTTTTTCTTCTTCTTCTTCTTCTAGCTCTGAAAATGGCTGACGTGCAGGTTAAGCTTGAGCAAGAAAAGATGGGTCAGACAGAGCAAGAGAAAGTGATGAACAACACAGAACATGACACTGCATCAGCAGCAGCTGATCAAGTGGCGATTCTTAATAATGCAGAGGTTGGTGGACAGCACAACGACAACATTATTAACATCAACGAAGGTGGCCGCTGCGACGGCGACATTAATAGAGAAATGTGGGAATTAGAGGACATCAACGAGATGGACACGGTGGCGGCAGCAAGGGAGTTCTTGGGAGGCTACGACGACAATGTGGCCGGAGGAGGGTGGGGAGAATGGAAGCACGACGTTGGAGAGACATGGCGTGAGTGGGAGTTCGCCGCCGCGAATAATTATTATCAGGACAACGATTGGGTCATCGAAGACCTTTGGGTCTTCGATGATCATCACTACCCTAAGTATAGCAATGGTGCTAATAACAATGGTGGTGGTGGTGGTGGTGCTGCAAACCCTAGAGATCCTCAAGCTTGAGGCACATTCAAATTTCAGAGTGAACTGTGTAGCGTCTAATAGTATCTGAGGGGGGGGGGGGGGGAATCTGGTTTAATTTAAAATATTAAGTTTATGTTTGTGGGTTTGTGAATATTTCAAGTTTGAAAATGGTTGAGTCTAGTTACAGGTATAGGTCAGGAGGTGTGGTTTTGTGAGGAATGAATTAAGGGTTTATGTAACACTACAAAAAAAAAATTGAATTTATGATGGAATTTGTTACGGAATTAGCTTTTCTGATGGACCGCTTTTTTGACAGAATTTTTGATGAAATATGTTCCGTCGCTAATAAGTGCATGACAAAAAAATTTGGAAATTATGTCGGAATTTCCAACGGAAATCCTTTCCGTCTCGAATTCCGTTGGAATTTCCGACGGAAATCCTTTCCGTCTCGAATTTTTTAAAAAAAATTCAATTTTTTTTAAAATTTTCAAATGCCACGTGTTTGCTTCTAAGTGCGTCAGTCCCTCTCCCCTGGCTGCCACGTGTCTACATCTTATAATTTCTCGTCCTGTTTGAACCTGCGACCTCAAGCTGCCGACACCTTTGCGTGTGAGTCTTTGCCAGTTACACCGAAATGAATCTATGTCATATTATTATATATATAATATTATCATACACACACACACATACATATAATTAATTAATTATATACATATAATCAATTATTAATTAAATATAATATTATTAAAAATCATGAAAAATTTATTAAAAACGTAAAAAAAAATATTTATATATTTAATTAAACAATTTTTTAATTAAAATTTCTTAATAAATAATAATATAATTTTAATAATTAAGGTTAAATAAAATTATTTAATAATTAATATTTTAATTTTATAAATATTATTTTTTAAAGAATTAATAAATTTTAATTTTTCTGACGGAAATTCTGTCAGAAAATTTTTGAATGAATTTCCATCGAAATTTACTATAGAAAAATTTTTGTCTGAAATTTCGTCGCTAAATTTGTCATAAAAAATTCAGTCGAAAAATTTTCTACAAAAATTTCGTCAGAAATATGGTGCTTTTTTGTAATGTAAGAGTCATGAGTTGTGAGTTTGTGTGCAAGAGAGGTCACCAATGTGATTGTATCTCTAGTAGAAACCTTGTTTATTGATCAATCTGCTTCGTCTGTTTGTTATTCTATACTCCTTCCATCTAATTAATGGAAGAAATGATATGAGATTTTGGTCGTAAAGGCAATAGCGCAAATTTATTATTTTTACCTTTTTAATTTTATAAATGGTGCTTGGGTTAGTTGTGAAATTAGTTAAATCCACGAGATGAATAACCGAATTTATCATTTTAGTGTTTCTACCTTACAAAATTATGTTAACCGGTTATTAAACAAATACAAGTTTACAAAATCATATGAACTCGCCCTTAATATAAGAACATTACTAATCTAGTATTTGATGCATACGTCAACGTGAGCGAGGAACATATTCATTTCCCTTACCATCCTGTTCCCTCCTTTTCATTTTCTAACTATAAAATTAACATTTAAATTATCTAGATTTGATTTTATACAAAATATTTTTTATTTTTTTATTGTAATAATAAATGATTTATATCAAAATTTAGTCATTTGAATTTAATTAACTATTTTTCTTTTAATAATAATTCTATAAAACATCACACCTGAACCATTCAAATGTTTATGTAATAATTAGGGCGAAGGGGCAAAAATACACATGTGATTTGTCATAAAGTGCGCCCAACAACAAAAGTTTTTTTTAGGTGCAAAAGTAACAATGTGGTTACATAAATGGTGCAAAAGTCACATTCTCAGTGAGTAGGATAACGTTCAACGGTTAACTAGAAATAAGTTGACTAGAGATGCTGACTGGATGGTGACATGCAGGTTAAAATGCTAGAGATAAAAGGAAAAAAATTAAATTAAAAAAACGCTCGGTTTTGTGAAGGAGCGTTGAGAAAGAACGATTCCGATGAAATTTACAGAGCAATCAAAAAGAGTGAAGGAGCGTGGGCGAGAAATGCTTCCGACCTTGAGCGATAGGGTAATCGAAGAGTTGAGAAAGAACAAACACTTCCAACCTTGAGCAAGCACGCTTTCGAAGACCTTGAGCAAGCAGATCAGAAACCAAATCGAAGGGGAAAGGAGGACAATATCGAAGGGGAGGTGGATGGCGGCATCTTCGACTTCGACTACTGGGAGATGCAGAAGAAGGGTTGTTTACATGAGACAGCCCAGTCGCGAGGATGAGTATGAGGGTCCGACGAGACGGTGCCATCACGGCTACGTTGCTCCTCGGTGGACGTCGTGGACGGAAGGCAACCCAGGTAGGAGGTTCTACGGCTGTCGGAATTACTACCAGGTGAAAATATTCTACGGCTTTCAGAGTTCTTATTTGTGTTTTGAATGATTTTTTGTGGTTATATTAATTCTTTTAACTTGCGTATATCTTGATCCGATTCTTGCGTCATTCTTGAAAGGTGTTTCCGATTCTTGTGTCGTTCTTGAAAGGTGTCTGTGAAAGCAATCCATTTGTTGTTGTGAAATTGGAAATTCTTGAAAGGTGTCGTAGATGCTTTCTGTATTGACGCATATTTCTGTGATTAATTCTTGATCTGTGTGAATTGTCTTTGTCATGAAACTCATACATTATGACTGTTATTTGTGTTTACAGGATGGGGGCTGTGGTTTTTTTTGCCTGGCACGATGGTGAATTTGGAGAAAGGGCAAATGAAGTAATAAAAGATTTACTCAATGATATAGATAAGCTGTACGATGAAAGAGCACAACTTAAAAGAGGGAATGATGCTGAAAAGTTATATGAAGAGCTTGTTAGAATCCATGGTGAGGTGAAGAAGTTGAAAGCAGCATATAGGAACAGAGAAAGTGAAGTACGAAACATGGGGATGAAGTTAAAATTTGCAATGGTTATATTGATCATGACGTGTGTATGGTTGGTTTTTTTGTATGTTTGAATGTGATGAAAGAAAGGATGTTAATTAGTAATGGTTGTAGTGATATGTAGTGAGCAGAAGAGTTGCAATGCTCATTTGAACAATGTTTTAATGTATGTATTTTAACAATGGTTATATTGTTAATGTATGTTTTTTTGTACGTTTTAATGTATGTATTTCTGTTTATGTTTTTGATTTTGATCCCAACATTCCTTCCCGTGGGTTTCTCTAAGCATGAAGGTATAGATGATGTACTTCAAAAGCATATATAATAACCAACAAATTTGAAGAGTTAAAGCATATATAATAACCTAGCATAAACCTGGTCCAATGCAAATTACATGTTAACAAAAGCTACATATAATAGAGCTTGTGTGTTTCAGTTTCACACAGACATGTAAAAGTTAAGAAAAAAAAGTATTGCATCAACATATATGTACAAAAGTGCCAGGAATACACAAAAGTGCCAGGAATACATAAGAAACTATATAGATGTGGTATTTGATTTCTCTTTGGGCTTGTGAACTTGACTCTGTGTCTGTGCCAACAGCTGCCTTGTTGTGACACATGGTTGGCCTAGCCATTGAAGACCTCTTGGCTGAAACGGTAAGTGAGACGGATCGGCTACATTGATTGGTTGGGGGCTGAACTGAATAACCCTCGCAGCACCTGGTCCGATAGAACTTGCAGCCTTAGACATTCTCAACTCCTTCTCATTCGGTAAGGGGAATTTTGTTGAAGGGTCTGCATGACGACGCATATATTCTTGTGCAGTCCCTTCTTGAAGCACTAACTCAGACGAGAGTCCTGGCTGCAAAATGATAACGATAAAGATATGAATATAGACTTCTATGCATGTTTAAAAAATGTTTTATTAAGAACACAACATTTATACAGTCTTACATTGTAAACAGTGCGACCAGTGGTTTCATTATAATGTATACCAAACCCATAATGATCCCTTGACTTATTAGAGCCCCTTTTTGCTGCAATTATTTGTTGGGATGAAGGAGTGGGGTTAGGTGCAGTACAAGAAAGGTTTCGTGACTCTTGGGTTGGTTGGGATGGATGTTGGGCCTCTTGGGTTGGTTGGGATACATGTTGGGCCTCTTGGGTTGGTTGCGAGTCAACTGATGCTTGTTGGGATGGTTGGGTCATGTTTTTCTTTCTCTATTGAGGTTTGCTGCCTGCAGAAGCCTGAACGAGCAAAACAGAATGACAATAAAGCAAGTTGGAGCACACCAATAAAAGCAAAACAGAATGATAGGCGAAAGCAACCATTACACGAGGCATGTTAGCATGTAAATAATAATGGACAGTTAATGTACATATAACAGAGCACTAAGAATGAGCAAGGGTAGAATATATTCCCAATCTACAGGAAGAATGACAGACAGAGAGAATTCAATAGAGCACTAAAATGGATTTTGTCAAAACCGTAATGCACAAACATGAAAAAGTAGTCATGCTCATGTATGTACATTGTACAGTAAGAATTCAATAGAAGGTAAAAAGCTATATAAAATAAACAGAAGGTGCAAAACCTTGATATACCTAAATTGTAAATTTCGAATCCTTATACTATGTTTACACCCGTAATCACAGTATACAGAAGGTGCAAAACCTTGATATAAAATAAACAGACTAAAAGAAAACCAGAACACCAAATATGTTTAACTTTGTCTTTAACCAGAAAACCAGAAAACCAGAAACCAGAACACTAAAAGAAAACCAGAACACCAAATATGTTTAACTTTGTCTTTAACCAGAAAACTAGAAACCAGAACACTAAAAGAAAACCAGAAAACCAGAAGGTGCTATATCAACCTGTCTTTAACTTTGTTCCCTAAAGACAAAAGAAAACCAGAACACCAAATATGTTTGATCATGAAATTAGACATCTATGATAACGAAAGCGACCATTGATCAGCTCTAGTGTTCTGTAACTATGGCTTACTTTGGGTCTGTTAGTGCTGATAATTACATTGCTATAACTAAGCTATTAACCACATTTTAACTTTTGTTTTTCAAGTTTCAAATCATGCTATAACTAAGCCATTTCACCCAACAGAAAACATAAGATACACAACAAGAAATGCATATTATTTTTGGTTTCACAGTAAGAAATAAAATTCATGTGTTCACACTCACCTCCTTACAAGTACTTTTGTTATGTCCCTCTTGCTTGCACACAGTACACTTGTGCCTCTTTCCTCTCCTAGTAAATCTTTCCACTTGAGGTTGTGGCTGAGTTGTTGCTTGTGCATTCTGGACAGATTTTTTTCTCCTTCTTTCTGCTTCCTCAGTGCGAACATGTTTTTTCCATGGTCTTCCAGGTAAGTTGGTAACAACCGGAGGTTGCATTGGGGGGAATGATTCAGTGTCCCAAAATTGCTTCCCTCGTACAGGTTGTAACTTTGCACTATAACTAGCTAGATAGGTGTCCTTGTGATAATAATGTGAGATTTGTGATTTAGGATCTATTTTGCCATGGTACATAGCATAAATCGCATGTTGGCATGGGATTCCCGTTATATCCCATGCCCTGCATGTACACATTGCACTAGATATGTGAACAGAATGCCTATCTTGACCCTCCACAACCTCATATCCCTCATCCCCATTGAAATGCACAATACATTTAGCAGCAAGAAACCTATTAGCCTCAAACAAATCTACACATTTTGGACTGTACTCGGACTTCCAATTCCTCACATTTATCATACTCTCAGCCCATTTTGCCATCATTTTTAGTCGTATCCCATCAAACATCCTAATCACCGGAAGGTACCGATACTCATGTATCCATGCATTTAGAGACTCACTCATGTTGTTATCAACAACCCAAGATTTACACCTACCACTGAAAAACGCTCTTACCCATGCATTGTAAGGATAACTCAAGGCATCTTGAGCTGCCTCTTCCTTCAACGAGCCAAGAGCGGATAAATTGTCTTTGAACTCTTGCTGAAATGTACTCCAAGCACATGCGAAGAACTTTTTCTTAAACTCGTTGCCTCTCCATTTCTTGCTCCAATTAACATAAATATGGCATGCACAAAGTCTATGTTCCGCTGATGGAAGAACCTCTTCTACTGTGTGAATCAATCCCTAACATAACAAAAAAAACACGTTAAATTGCATCATGTATAATATAGTCACTAAAGGCAAACACAATGATCAAGAGAGAGTTGCCTTTCGACCTTTTGCATGTCCGACATGAGGGTTACACTTTCACCCACACCTAGATCTAGTGAATGTTGAAGCCATCTAAGGAACCAAGTCCAATGAAACCCATTCTCTTTGTCAACCAACCCATAAGCAAGTGGGTACAAGGAATCATTACCATCTAGACCCACTGCAGTTAGTAAAATGCCTCTAGAGTTTCCTTTTAAGAAAGTTCCATCTAACCCAATTAAAGGCCTACAACCTTCTTTCCAGCCAACCTACACACAAATTAAACATTTACACCATAAGTTAATGACATGTATATTTTCAGATTTAAATGCATGAGAAAGATGTACATATACCTTTGAAGCATTAAAGCACAGGTACATTCTTTTGAAAACTCTTCTCCCTTGTTCCAAAGCCTCATTGCTCAACTCAACACTCACGTCTGAATCGGGGTTTGATACTCGTAATTCATTACAATATGCCTCTAACTTTCCAAATTCATCTTTAAAGCTGCCTTCCATTTGTTGCATTATCTTTCGCTTGGCCCTCTTACACTTGTGTAAGCTCACATGGACCATAAATTCTCTTTGGACCTCTTTCTTCATCTCACTTATTTTAAAATTAGGCATTTCTTGCACTTTATCTTTAAACTGTTCAGCCAGCCAATTCACCGAAGCTCTAGGGTTCTTATACACACGAGCACATTTATGCTCATAATACAAAGTCTTGACTTGGAAGCCTACATCTACCCCGTATGTAGAAGCATAAAGGTTAAATGGACATCCCTCTTGATGCGTGCTTCTGTCGCTAAAGCAATCAATTAATAACTAGGACAACCTACTAATGCAATATAGTGGCAACCTAGGTCATTCTCCTAAGGAGCAATATGTGGGTTTTCTCTACAATTGAATTTAGATGATAAAAAATGCAATAGAATGAACCTAAACTAAAATGCAAGACTCCACTACCTAAATGCAAATGACTCTAAAATCTATATGAGAATGAAACTAGCCTAAATAATGAACATGCAATTTTTGGGGTTTTTCTTATGAGAGGGAAATTAAAATCCTAAGGAAAAGAAATAAACTAATATCTAAGAAAATCAATAAATGTTAGTTCAGTTATGATGGTGAAGGGGACAACTTAGGATTCACATGGATTTAGCTTTCTTAGCCATTCAATTTATTAGACCAAAGGGAGGTTAATGAAAAATTGGAATTAATAAACTTAATCACCTAATTAAGACATGGGAAACCCTCAAGCTCAATAACATCTCATCCACTAGAAAACTCATAATGGAAAAATGGTGGTTAATTAAATCCATTAAAAACCAATCACAATTGTTTAAGATATTTTGGAAATTATGTTCACAATTGCCTAATTAAACAATTCGACAATTAATTACCTAATTAAACAATCAAGAGATTAAACCCAAATTGATAATTAAATTAATAATGAAAACTCAATTAATAATCTAATTGACAATCAAAAATTTGCAAACAAAAATCCCAATAATCATTTAAGAACAAAGCAAATCCAAAATATCAATTCAATTCAAATGAAAATAAGTTTACAATCTAAAACTAGATTGTTCTCAATTATTACAACTCAAAATCATTTAAAACTAAATAATCTTAAGTCTTGAATCAAAAAGATAAAAGAAAAACACTCCCTTATGGTCTTTAAATGTAAGCTCCTAGGCTCTAGCTTCCTCCATGCTCCTCCCAAATTATCTCCCAAAAAGAATTTAAGCTTCCATGATTGCGCTTCCTCCTCCAGATATTATGCAACTCACGGCCAATTAAGTTGATAGATGGGTATATGATTTATTGGATGAGAGGCAAATAACGGTGGGTCCCGCGTGTGGAGAAAACGTTGGGAATTGATGTTGAATCCCTTCAGGTTGACGTCTTTTGGTCAAGAACTCCAGCCTGCGTCTGCGTCTGCGTATATGCGTCTGTGAGTGTCCAGCGGCTGTGTCTCTCCCTTTTCAGTCCGTCTGTGAGCGCCCAGCGGCTGTCTCCCGTCTCAGTGTTTTCGTCCCCGTATATGTGACGGCTAGGGTATTTTTTAAGAAGGGAGGGGAGAGTTTTGGGTATTAATTTGGGCTTATTAAAATTCCAAAAGTCCAATAAAATTCTACCATTGGATTCTTTTTTAGTTTCTAAGAAAAGTTCTGCACCGTAGGATCTTTCAATCTGCTTTTCCTTATCCTACAAGATATAATAAAATCGTGATTTATCATATAATTGAGAGTATTTTTCAATCACAATATATCAATCAAGATATTAACAATTTAAGCCCAATAATCTCATAATTGATTCAGATTTATATTATTTCCTAAAATTGGCTAGCTTTCCAAATATTATCTAATAAATCCAATTTAGCCTAAAATAATCCCCAAAATAAATGAATAAGGTGGGATAAAATATATTAAATTTGGGATTTATCACCTCTTCACACACTACCTGAAATGTCTTCTTATCACTCCTCACTATTCTAAGGTTAACTCCACGACTAATAGCATATTTGTCTATAGCCCTTTTCAGCTCTTTTTTGTCTGCAAAAGTCATTCCAGTAGTAAAAAAAGGCCTTTTACCCAACCTTTCAACCTCATCTAAGGCTGACACCTGTTCATAAGGCCCATCATTGCCTTGCAAGCCCATTTCATCATCTTCGTCATCACTTCCATTTTCTGCATCTACCTCCCTTACATTAAATTCGTCATCCATACTCTCTCCTGTATCACAGCTCCCACTGAGGCCCAAATAACTCCCACCATCACTTTCATCCTCACTCAAACCATGTATATCTTCCTTACTCTCATGTCCGGCTAAATTTGTCATTCCTTCTTTCCTGCTAACATCACCATGACTGTAATCATATCCAGCTTCCTCACTCTCCACTTCCTCCTCACTATCACTAAACTCAATGTCTAACTCTCCCCACTCTCCAAGGTATTCAATCTCATCCTCATCATTTTCGACTTGATTAACAACGTCAATTTCCTCTCCCCCTCTCTGATTTTGACTTCCTCCATTCCCTCCAATAGTTATATTACTCTCTACAACAGACCTATGTCTATCTCGCAAACGAAATTTCTTGACTGACCTCTCAGGTTTTTTTACTGTCTCTGTGTCTGTCTCTTCCACACCGATTATGTCGTTGTCCCCACCATTAGATGCCATCGACACTACAATAACAAAACGAAAAGGTTAACCAAAGGTTTATCACTTTAACGAAAAGGTTCATCACTTTTCACTGTAGCCACAACAAAAAACAAATATTTCTGGGTTCCAATTGATGCTTACCTGGATTCCTTTTGTCTGAAACGTTGCCGACAACAATCTAAAAGAACATGTGCTTCCTATTTCCCTTTGCCACTCATATTTCCCTCTGCTACTCGTTTTTTCCCCAAATTTTGAAAACCCTAGATACTTCAAATCGGCTGATAACTTGGATGGAAAATACGCTGTAGTTCCGTCGACCTGCCTTCATTCGATGGTGTTCCCCCTTTTTCGCTCTTCTTCACTCTTTTCGATTGCTCCGTTTCTATCGTTGGAAGCGTGCTTGCTCAAGGTCGGAAGTGCTTGCTCAAGGTCTTCGAAAGCGTGCTTGCTCAAGGTTGGAAGTGTTTGTTCTTTCTCAACTCTTCGATTACCCTCTCGCTCAAGGTCGGAAGCATTTCTCGCCCACGCTCCTTCACTCTTTTTGATTGCTCTGTAAATTTCGTCGGAATCGTTCTTTCTCAACGCTCCTTCACAAAACCGAGCGTTTTTTTAATTTAATTTTGTTTCCTTTTATCTCTAGCATTTTAACCTACCATGTCACCATCCAGTCAGCATCTCTAGTCAACTTATTTCTAGTTAACCGTTGAACGTTATCCTACTCACTGAGAATGTGACTTTTGCACCATTTATGTAACCACATTGTTACTTTTGCACCTAAAAAAAACTTTTGTTGTTGGGCGCACTTTATGACAAATCACATGTGTATTTTTGCTCCTTCGCCCTAATATTTATAAAAAGTGAAGAGGATATAGGAAGGGAAAGTGAGAGATGCTAATTTGAATGTTGATGCCATTGAGGAAAATTATGGTGATGGGGTGAGAGAAATGGAGATTATAATGGCGCAAGAAAAGAATTTGAAAATGATAGAAGTGATAATAATTCAACGTTTGATTGTATTTGTTGAATTTACAGTTATTATTTTTTAATTTGATTATACTTAGTGATTTTATATATCAATTTCATATATAAAAATGAATATTGATGTATTTAATTTTAATTATTTGGATTTGAAATACATTTAAACTAATTATTATCGCTCTTAATATTTTTAATTTTTTAATCATATACTTTAATTTTAATAACTGTTTTTTATCCCATTTTATATCCCTATCACAAATTTATATAAACCTATGCAACCTTCAATATAATTGTTCAAGGCACTAAAATACTCAAAATAAATTGTCAAAATTAAAACTTTTCCATAAACAATGTAATCAGCATGCACTCCTCCGATCTTTAATATAATACATATTTGAAGAGTTAATCTTAGTCCTAACTCCTAAATATAAGACATAGTTTTTATAATTGTCAATCTTTTTCAAAGTGACCCGTAATGATGATCCGTTAATCATAATTAAGGAGGAGAGGAGAATGAGGAAATTAAGGAAGATGGTGAGGGAATACTCCCTCTGGTTCTAAATATAAAACAAAGTTAATTTTTTTTGAGAGAGATTAAAGAAACTAAATAAGTTACTTAATCATATCAAATATTGTGTATCATTGGATTTTATATCAATTTATATGTTAGGCAAAATAGTTTAGAAAAAAAACCGATAAATATAAATATTTTAAAATAATTTAATTAGCTTCTTTAATATATTCAAAAAATTAACTTTGTCTTATATTTAGGACCGGAGAGAGTACATGCCATGCATATTAACTAACTTAACCAACTTCTTTAATCTAATCAAATTAGATAAATATGTCTTATATTAATACCTGAAAGGAGTATCTTCTAATGACCCATTGCACGCAAGGAGACCAGCCAACCCATCCCAAAATCCTTGGGCTCAATCTCCCTTTGTTTCATCCAACTTCACTGAAGGCTTTCTTGTTTTTTCTTTGTTCCGTTAAGTATATGCATCTTTCTATTAGAGGTAACCTTATTCAAGGCATTATTGGACACTAAATACAAGCATCTCTCTCAACGAGGATTTGAATTTTAGTTCGTCAAGTTATTAGGGGCTAGCCTCTTCTATTAGGCCCAACCCCTATTGGTAGGGCTTCCTGGTTTTGCTGCATTGGTCCTGAGCTTCACTACTGACCTCTGTGCTCCATTGGCCCGGAGTTTTTATATATTGTGCTAGGCTTGTTTGTGTTTGTTTTCTTTTTTAAATTCCTGGTAATGGGCTGACTGTTCTTTTTCTTCTGATCTTTTGTTTTTCCCATAACTTTTTCTTCCGATCATATAAAGTAGCCCATTATTTCTTGTATCTCATTTTGCTGTTTTAATGAAAAGTTGATCTCTGCCAACAAAGTTTGACATAATTGGTATATAAAAAAAAACCTTGACATAACTGATAGATGACTTAGTCTTTTAAATATGATATTTTGAGTTCGAAGCAGGCTGTGTGATAGAAAAATGCTTTATTGGGAGAAGTAAAACCCATTCCAGTGATCTTTACGTCTCGAGAAGATTAGTCTCTAACTATCAGTTAGGGGGATATTGCTTGGATTCTACCCAAAAGCAATGAATAGCTGAATTATGTTAATAAAAAGTTAGTTAAAATTTATTAAGGATAATAAAGATGTAATATATATATATATATTAAGAATATTTTTATTTATAGTGAGAGATAAAGAATTGATGAAAGAGAGAATGAATATGAAAAAATATGTGCAGACATAATTAATGTAGTGATATAGGAGTAATATGCAATTAACCGGGCAAAAATAGAAAACGTTATTTAAAATTTCAGATATTTTTTAAGTGCATCTTATAAATAAAATTATACGTGCCTACTCGAAAAATTGTATCTTCGTGCGTGTGCGTGTGTGTGTGAGATCAGAAGGAGTATTACAATGTACCCAAACAAAATAGTAATACTCCCTTCAGTCCAAGTATTGCAGATAATAACAAGTGTTTGTTTTGTTTATAAATGAATATATATATATATACACACACACCTTCAGTCCAAGTATTGCAGATAATAACAAGTGTGTGTGTGTATACCCTTCAGTCCAAGTATTGCAGATAATAACAAGTGTTTGTTTTGTTTATAAATGATATATATATATATATATATATATCTCCTATTAGTGCAATTATTTGTGCTCTCGCCCATTCTTCTATTACTTTTTCAGGTTCTAATGTGTAATCTAAATCTAGCCATATTCCTAATATTGGTATACTTCTAGTTTCATATTGTTCTATAGGTGGTGGTATAAATCCTTTTCCACTTGATGAAAATCCTGATTTATTAATAGAATCAAGCTTTTTAGGAAATGTATTTTATTGGTGGAGAAGCCAAGATGAAAATTGGAGAAATGAAGTAAGACATATACCAAAAGGAGAATATAATAGTAAGAAGGAATATTATGTTAAATTAGTAAAAAGATATGAATATATTTTAAGAATAGAATTGGTAGGAAGAAGTCATGCATTAGAAGAACAAACAACCAGTAATGAAGCTATAAAAAAGTTATATCAGATAGAAATATGTTCACTAGAACCAAAGTATTTAAATCAATATATATGTGAATTCCAAAAATATTACTCTCTCCAGTCCTAAATATAGGATATAGTTTATAGTGCAATTTACACTACAAACTATGTTCTATATTTAGGACCGAAGGTAGTATTATGAAATAAAAGAAAACTCAGATGTAAAAAGAATAAAATATTTAGACATTTTTTATAGAAAATTACCAAGATTATTAGGAGATGAAATATTAGATGATTATTTTAAAATATATAAAGATCATCCAGATTTAATACCCTATGTAGATTCCTTAGGAAGAAGAATAGATTATTTAAGAAATTATTTATCAAAAAAATGTAAACAAGCATGGAGAAATATGAAGTATTATAAACAAAATAAATTAATACTAAGATGTGCAGAATTTGAAAAACCACATAGATGGGGTTGTAAAAATGAAGATAAAATAAAAAGAAAATATAAGAAGAACAAATATAAGTACAAGAAATATAGAAAACCGATGAGAAGATATAATAAGTACAGATATAAATTTAAGAAGTATCCAAAAGATAAGTTTTATAAAAAATACAAATCAAGAAAATATTTTAAGAAAGGAAAGAAAATAGACTATAGTAAAAAATCAAGAAAATGTAGATGCTATAATTGTGGTAAATTAGGACATATATCAACAGAGTGTAAGGAACCAAGAGATGAAAAGACTATGAATATATTAGAACAAGCGAAGGAATATGAATTAGAACCTTTAGAATTCGATGAAGAAATATATACTGATATAGAAAATCCAGAAATAGAAATATATAAAATAAAGTTATTAAGTGACTCATACTTAAGTGAGACAGAAGAAGAATTATTAGAATCAGATATAGAATATTTAAAAGATTTAGATAAAGAATTAAGATTATATATGATGAAAGGAAAAGAAGTAGAGGAGGTAAAAGAAGATAATGAATATGAAGAATATAGGAATGTATCAGAAGGAGTTGTTGAAAAAAGAATGGTATTTAATGAAAAACAATATGCTAAAATAAAAGATATAAAATTAAATATAAAACCTGATCAAATAACAAATGAAAATTTTATGGGAAAAATAAGTAAGATACTAAAATCTAAGAAGAATATAAAAAGTCAATGTGTAATATTAGAGAAAAAACATCCAATAGAACCGTCATTAACAAAAGGAATATTAAGAATACCATTAATAAGTAAAGGATTAATAGAAAACGAAATATATAAGTTACCATTTAAAGAAGAAGTAACTGAAATATATATTGCAGGAATACAACTATTAGTAAAAGCTTATTTTAGAGAAGGAATAGATTCACCTATAGAATTATTAATAACATATGGAAGAATAATTAGCAGTGTAGAATATAGTGTATTAGGTATGTTAGCAGGAAATTTAATATATCAAAAATTAAAATTTACTTTAAATACAAATTTTGCAATATCTAGAAATGATGAACACATAGATTAATCTATAATGATATATCATAAATTAAATGGAATAAACCTATTACAATGAGCAAGAACTATAAGTATTACAGCAATGATAGGATTAATATTCACAAATGAACATAAAATATTTAACAAATCAATAGGGAGAATTAGTATAGAAAAACAATTTATTCCTATATTAAAAGAAATTAAAGTGGATTCTATAAATATAACATTACCAATGTTATTAGAAATTGAATTAGATAAAACAGTGAGTATTAATGATAGTAAAGGAAAAAGATTAATAGCTAATAATAACTTAGGAAATAGATCATTAAGAATTAGTACTTTAAATGAACCATTCCAGATAAATATAAACCCAAGAAAAAGTATAGATATAGGAAGTAGCAGCAAATTAGCAGAAATGTCTTTAGTAAATAATCCTATAAATACAGAACTAGTAGAAATAAAACAAAAAAATAGCAACTTTAGATATAACTAAAGAATATAAAGAAAGTAAAATTATAATGGAAATAAAAAGAAATGGAATATGGCAAGAAATGATAACATTAATAGATGAAAAAGAAGAAAAAAGTAAAATAGAATTAGAATATACAGAAAATGATTATGAAGAAACTGATGAAGGAATAAAAACAAATATAATGGTTAGATTTAATAAAAGAGATATATTACAATTAACATTATGGGTAGAACAAGATACCAATAAAACATATAAGATAATTTTAGAAAAAGATTTTTTAGAAAAAGTTAAGCCTTATAGAAATCAAGACAGAATAATGTTTAACATAAATCATCAAACAATTGTAATACCAAAGTTAAAATGATGATAAACATACATAAGACAGTGAAAATAATTAAAACAATATTAGCTGAAGAAAAAAACTATTATTATATAGATGAATAAAAGATAATAATTCCGAAAGCTGATAAAGTAATGATGAATCATATAGTACATAATATAAATAAAGCTAATGAAAAAGAAAAAAGACAATTAAGAATGGTATATTTAGAAGAACCACATAATTTTGTAGAAGAATATAGAGCAGTAGTAAATAATATGATGAATAGAAATGATATTAAAAAAGCATTTAAAGAAAAACTTGAATTATTATCTAGAGTCTAGTTTATGGATAGGAAAGTAACATTGTACGATGATAATATATGGTATTATTATAAGGATAATATAGGAATAAGAATACCTAAAGCAGAAATAGGAATTATGAAAAATTTTATGAAAAGAATAAGAAGATGGGAAGAAGTTGAAGAAGAAGTATTAAATCAAATATTAAGAGAAGCATGGAATAATGTAGAATTAAGATTTCATTTAGTACACCAAACAATAGTTAGAAGATATCATAGAAATGAAGTAAAAAAGGAATTTAAGAAACAACTTGAATTAATATCAAGAGTGTGAATATGTTTAGTGGATTAGATATGCTGAACACAGATTACCACCAGAATTATGGAAAAAGAAAAATAAAATGTTAAGAATGGAAAGTGCTGGAAAAGAAATACACATGTTAGAACTAGAAGCAAAAGATGTAAATCTACAAATAGAAAACTATGAATTAATGATAAAAGAATTAAATCAATATAATGAACCATCTTGTGATATAATCTTAGGATTAGATTTCTTAGAACAATATTTTCCTATGCATATGATTAGCAAAGCTTTAATATTAACCACACCATGTAAATATGAAGCTTGGGAGATAAGAATAACTAGACCATATAGAAGAAAAGATGAAAAATTTCAAAAAAAGAATAATGAACATGAAGTACAGTTTTTACAAAATAATAATCCAGTAGAAATACAACATATATTAGCAACCTTGAACATAGTAGAAATAAAAACTATAGAACAAAGAATTATAGATAATTATAGTGATAACCCTTTAGTACATTGGGAAAAATCCAAACCTATGGCAAAAATAGAATTAAAAGATTATAGCAAAGAAATTAATTGTAAACCATATGCATGGATAGAACATGATAGAAAAGAATTTATAATGCATATTGAAGAAATGAGAAAATATAATCTTATAAGGGAAAGTATATCAGAATATTCATCACCAGCTATAATAGTATCTAAACATAGTGAAGAAAAAAGAGGAAAAACTAGAATGGTAATAAACTATCAAAAATTAAATGAATTAGCAGTAAGAAATAGGTATCCTATACCTAAAATGGATTTGTTATTTAATCTTATAAGAGGAAAAACTATATTTAGTAAATTTGATTGTAAATCAAGATTCTTTCAAATAAAATTAGAAGAAGACAGTAAAAAATATACAGCTTTTAGTACATTAGAAGGATTATACGAATGGAATGTATTGCCTATGGGATTTCATAATAGCCATAGTATATTTCAGGAATATGTGTCAAAAATGTTATTATCTATAAGAGATTTTGCGGTAATATATATTGATGATATATTAATATTTTCTAAAGATGAGAAGGAACATGAAGAACATTTAGAACAATTTGTAAAAATAATTGAAGATAAAGGTTTAAATATTTCACCCTCTAAAATGGAATTAAGGAAAGAAAAAATAAACTTTTTAGGACAAGTATTAACAAAAGATGGAATAGAATTATAAGGTCATATAAGTTAGAAGATATTTCAATTTAAGAAAATAACCAATAAAAAAGAATTACAATCTTTCCTAAGATTAGTAAATCAAGCCAGGAATTATATACCTAACTTGTCAAAATTGACTTTAAAGATATCTAAATTAGCAGGAGAAAAAACTATATGGAAATGGGATAACAATATAGAAAAGGTGATAGAAAATATAAAATTATCATGTAAAAATTTACCTAAATTAACTTTACCTTTAAAAGAAAAAATAAAATGGATAATTTACACTGATGCCTCAGATAATTATTGGGGTGCTGCTTTATATCATGAAGACGAAAATGGAGTTGAAAAAATAATTAGGTATACAAGTGGAAAATTTAATGAATCTCAGAGTAGATATCACTCTAATTGGAAAGAATTATTAGCAGTTATAAAAGTTATAGAAAAATTGGAGTTATTCATAGTAAATAGTACATTTATAATAAGAACAAATAATACTCAAGTTAAACATTGGTTGTCAAGAGGAATTAAGCAGAATAAATTGAGCAATAAGATGTTGATTAAATGGCAATCTGATTTAGCCTATTATGATTATGAAGTTGAATATATCAAAGGAAAAAATAATCTAATAGCTGATTATTTGAGCAGATGGAATCAATAAACAGGTTTGGAAGACAAAGTCCTATAAATCAGACGAATAAAGAGGAGGATTCTTCCCCTTTGATGAATCAACTTATAATGAAGATGAATATTCTTGAGATGAATATGAGTCTATTAAGTAGTCAAGTTAGTACCACTATACAAGGGTTAACCAGCTCTATATTTGGTATTAATGATTCGCTTAATGACATTTATATTCAACTTGAGAACTTGAAGCTCTGTAAGGCTGATGCCAACCCTCTTATAAGGGCTGATGAAGTCCAGATGAATAATCAGACCAATAAGGGCAAGCAAGTAATTATTGCTAGTCCAGAATGTCACGCCCTTATCTCAATTTCAACCTTTTTTAGAGTATTTGCGAAAAATGATATGCGGTTCGGTAGGCAACACACGAATATCATAACTATACTGATAATATGTGCATGATTACATAAATTCCCCATAGGGGTTTGTACATGATACTTATGATTAAGGTAGCCGCACAAGGTTACTAGGGTGTCTAAACTCATCCCAGTGAAACGGAGACTTCTTCCCGTCTTTGTTCCACTATTATAATCCCCTCGTACGGTACTCTGCATTGTTGTTTGCATATCTTCTGTCGTCTCCTGTCTAAATTGTTGGTAGGGGAGGGTGAGATTTGAGATAATCTCAGTAGGAAACAGATACCATAATGCATGCATGATTGATGCTATGTGTATGACATGTTAGCTTTATCTAGATGTATTCCTTATAATGACATTTCTGTATGCTCAATGTTTCATACAACAAGACTATGGCCACAGCGAAAACAGAAACATAGCTTCATTTATTCAAATATGCTCTACACAATCATGTAAAGCAATCACATACATCATTACACAAACAAAGATATCAAATATATGCAAGTAAGGTAAGTCCCATACCTCTAGCTTTTCTCCTCGATTTGCGTGCCAGCAACTCGGGGCTTCACATTCGATCCTACAATGTCAAATGTACTATTTAGATACTTCCATAGTATTTCTGGGGGTTATATGAGTCTATCTTAAAAAATTACTAAAATACCCCCGGGGACCGGGACCGGGACCGGGCCCAGCCCCGCTGTACCCGGTTTGACTGTACTTTTCCCAAAATTCTAATATGGGCTATCCTGACATATTTTCACCCAAGGAATTCATTTCCAGACTTGGAATTATCAAATTCAACGTCAAATTACAAAATTACCCTTGGCAGCCCTACTTTTAGGGTTTTAGGGGCGTTTCCGTAATTATGCTTTCTTGGCCTTTTCCGAAAAAGTGCCCAACTGTAACCCCACCTAATTTTCTCTCATAAACTCAATGGAATCATCAAATCATTGAAAATCTAAATCTATGTCCCATTTACAGCCCTGACTGAAATATATGGGTTTTAAGGGGAAAATTGGGGTTTTTCGGTTTCGGCTGCGTAAACGCATTCCTTTCTACTTCTAACCACTTTATTGACTATTCCATTAGGTTACAACTATCATTTAGTACCAATTTTGGCAACATAACAGCCCCACAAACCCATTTTCCATTTTTAGAACCAAAGACAATCCGGCGAAATTTCACCGATTAAATTGTCTATAGCAGCTAGAATAGTCAATATACAGAAGTTTGGAAGTTACCTCAAGCTCCCACTAGCTTTTCTCAAGAGTGGCTGAAACCCTAGCTTCCCTAACACCAAATTGAGCTTCACAATCTTAAATCACATGAATAGGAAGCTTAGGAACGGAGTTATACGCATTAGGAACCGATTTACCGAAGAAATCACTTACCTTTGTAAGTTTTTCCTCCTCCCTTTCTTTCTCTAAAATCTGAACGTTCTCTCTCTCTTCAGCTGCTGTTTCACTTCAGAAATGAGCTTAAGAGGAAGAGGATGATGATATATTATTATATCATAATTTACTTTAATTTTCCAAATTTTCGGATTTTTACAAAATTTTGGCAGATTTCTGCCCAAACTTTGAAAAATCATAACTAATTCTAGAAAAAATCAAATTAGAGTGATTCTAAAGCCTATAGAACCCTTATTGAGTCTAGTTTGAAGAACAAATATAGCCTTTTGCTTTCTAGAATCACAAAATTCTCAGAATTTCAATCTTTGCATACTGTTCCAGAAATTTCATAGTTTTTCTGTGCCGAATTCAAAAATTCATATCTTTTTGTATATAGCTCTAATTAATTCATATGACCTATAAAATTAAAGCTTAGGTTGTCTACTTTCATCTTGTAAAATCTCATAATTTTTTCTTATCATTTGATCATTCAAAATCAAATGACAAGCTTACTACCTCATAGGCGATTTCACCAAAAATATAATTACTTTCTCCAAAATTCATCATTTTACTTTCTTAATACCCCCAAAGATATTAGAATCATTAGGGGATAAATTTGGGCTCCTGCTAAACCAGGGCTTAGCAGTCCACTTAATTTAGGCTTATTCCCATGCCTCAAATCCCAAATTTCGAGGTATTATACAAAACCAACTATAAAAGGGTCATTGACTCTTGGTGAGTCATCCACTCACAATATCCAAAGTTTAATCGAGTCATTAGGACTTGAATCTCTCATGCCTATAACCCAACCTTCCAAAACACTTTTAACCCAAACACCTGTAAGCTAACCAGAAGATAAATCTTTTTCCCAAACAACGGCCCCCCCAAGAAAAAGAAAAAGAAAAACCAAAGAAGAATAGTCCAGTCCAAGAACCCAATAATGTTTTTAATATTCCCAAACAATATAATTTTTATAAAGTTATCATCAAGAAATTGAATCAATTATCTTTATCTCATAAGACCATTAAGTATGTTTCCCATTATGCCTTCAATAAAGCCATCATTTATCCAGGAACTCCTCCAAGTATTGTAAGAACTTTATACCAATATGACCTAATTCAAAGTATATATCCATCTAGAGCCATGACAGAAATCTTTGAATTACCCCAGATTATAATCAAAGCGGTTGAAGAATATTTTGATATTGTAACCAAGAATCAGGTCTTTATAAGATGTTATTCAATTGTAGCAGAGATCACTCCAGACAAATTCTATATGCCAATAAATCTTATAAGACTTGGAACCACCAAGAAGCCTTTAGAGTATGAACCAAAGATTAAGGAAGAAATAACAGATGATGAAGACTTCTAGTTCAGAGTATCCAATACAAGAGCTCAAGATTACCATATATTCTTTCAAGAAATGAACCGTATAAAGTTAGCAGGGAAGGATGGACAGCCTTGGGTGTTCTACTCTACTGACAAGACATGTATATACTCTCTTGAAAAATATCTTTATGATGATAAACAGTTTAACCTCTGGTATGACAATATCAAGAAGAATAAGATGGATAATACTCCAGACACTCAGAGAAAAATATGCCAAATAATAGGGGATTACCCTAATTACGAGTGTAAATACTGCCAGGAGATTAGAGGAAGTGATAAGAGTCCATCTATCACTTTAGACCCAAGTTTACTCTAAGTCTGTCGGCAGAAGAAGACAACTATAATCGTCGGCACAAGCAAACAAAAGAAGAAAAGCTGAAGATGCCTGACAAAAATGATGAAGCTGAGTCAGAAAGCAATGTAATCTTATCTGTAAGGTAGAGTGTCATGTAAAAGTTGAAAGCTGTGGTGTCAAGTCATGTAAAAGTAACCTCAATTAAGGTTACTCGAGTTAGAATAACTCAAGTCATGTAATCAAGGTTGAGTTTCTCGACTCTATATAAACTCTCTGTAAATCCCTTAGTCGGACACACCAACTTGAATGCAAAACACTTTTGCAAATTCTATCTTGTCTATTTATGAGCTTTGTGACCAGCTTTCTTCGGTGATAGCTTGCAACATCATCTTTAATCAAATTTTATTGAAGAATAGTAAGGTATGATCGGCTAAACTTCTTTTGGGGATCTAGGGGGAAATTTTATTAGTGATTCATGGGGATGACACACTAAGTTATGTTGCTGAGCAGAATGTGAAAAAAGAAAGAGTCTAGAGGAAATATGTGAAAATGGGATGATTACGCCTCCTGTAGGAAATGAAGGCAGGCTGTACTGATGTAATATGAAGGAGGAAGGTTGAGATCCAGAGAGGGATTCTCTGTAAATGGTCCATGTATGAAAGAGGACATGGTTCCTTCCATAACCCGGATTATTATTAATCAAAGTTTATTCTGTTTTTACCTATTGACTCTAAGTAAATATTTTTGAAACTTTGATTTTTGTAAGTATGTCCGTGTCTCTTATTTTCTTTATTTAATTCCGCATTAGAAACTCACATGCTGCTCAGGTCTGCACCACTCATGGTATACATATATATAAATATATATATATATATATACCCTTCAGTCCAAGTATTGCAGATAATAACAAGTGTTTGTTTTGTTTATAAATGATATATATATATATATATATATATATATATATTTTGTCTCGCAACCTTATAGTAGTACTCCGAGCTTTGTTTTCTAAACCCTTCCTATTAATTGTTTTGCCAAAATAAACCCTTCCAATTAACCACACACAGGAGAAAATAAAATGGTCGCTGGCTAAGCTGATTCAATAATAATTCTTGAAGTAGATAGAAAATTAACTAAAAGCTGATTGGGTTGATATTATTATTGATACTTACTGTTTACAATCAAATTTTAGTTTTTGTCCATATAATTTCAAATTGTAATTTTTGGTCTTGATACTTTTTTTTACCCCTCAAAACATTAGTTCACATAGTTTAAACGACAAATTGTTGGTTGAGGTGGTAAACGACCTCACCCCGTATAGAAGAGAATACAAGTTGAAATCCCTTAAAGTACATTTGTTAAAAGAACCAAAAACTCTAAGCCTGTGTTTGGTATCACTTATTTTTGGACAATAAGTCCTTATTACGCAAGCCGAGATAAAACTCCTCTCACATACTTACCTCGTATACCGTGAATCACGATTTATAAGCACTTATTGCCCAAAAATAAGCTATTCCAAATGAGCGTGTTCTAAATTTAAAAAAGAAAAACCTTTATGAAATCAAAAAATAGTTTAAGTATAGGAAACTCTTTAAAGATACCTGTATTAAAAAACCATACTCATAAAAAATACACAACTAAGACTAGAATCAAAATATTCTATTTGATCCATAATATAAGTCACTTTAACTAATTCACACATATCAAAAACTGTCAATTAACTCATTTAATATTTCCTAAATTGACATGTTATCCACTTTTACCCTTACTGAACATTTTGGACACTGGATACTATGTGTTAGTTTGAAAAGAGACAAAATATAATGAGTGGGTAAGATTGAAAAATGAATATTAATTATAGGGACAAAATTAAAAAATGAGTATTAATTATTTTATAAATGACTTATATTTTAAACCATGTCCTTCTTCTACTTCCTAGGAGTGCCCTATATTATGGACAAAAGCAAGTATAATAAGTAATACCTCTGATTTTAAATATAAGACATAATTTATTTTTTTTAGAGAGATTAAAAAAGCTAAATAAGTTACTTAATCATACTATATATTATGTATGATTAAATTATATATTAATTTATAAGTCAGGAAAACTAATTTGAAGAAAAAAAAAATAAATATTTTAAAGTAATTTAATTAATTTTCTTAATCTCCCTAAAAAAATTAACTCTGTCTTATATTTAGTATCGGATAATAAAAAAGAAACCTTCATCTCCAATCCTCTCCATACACTTGGCAAGCATCCATCGCCTAATTAATTTGACGCGTCTGTCCCCAAATTACCGCCGGCCCTCGTGTCATTCCCCTTAACGAGTTAACTCCCACTCCTAGGCTAGTTACAGTCCAGCTCCAACCTCTCTGAATTCGACCATGGCGACCTCTGCAACTGTATCTCGCAACCTTACCCGCGCTTTTTCTTCCAAACTCTTATTTTCCCCTGCACCTTCGTCTGATCTTCATTTCATCAGATTACCCATCACTTCGATCGCAGCGAAGCCCCTTACCAGCCACACCCAAGGTCTCGCTCCACGAACCGCTTCGTTGGTCTCACATGCGAGCGCTTCTCCTTCCTCTACCCCTTCCTCTGCCGCCAATTCCACAACCTTCCATGGCCTCTGCTACGTCGTCGGTGACAATATCGACACTGACCAGATAATTCCCGCTGAGTATTTAACCCTAGTCCCTTCTAAACCCGAGGAGTATGAACAGCTTGGGTCTTATGCTCTTATTGGCTTACCCGCATCTTACACCACTCGATTTATAGAGCCCAACGAGATGAAAACCAAGTATTCGATTGTCATTGCTGGATCTAACTTCGGTTGCGGCTCGTCTCGCGAGCATGCTCCGGTGGCGCTGGGTGCTTCCGGTGTAGCTGCTGTGGTGGCTGAGTCTTATGCTCGGATATTTTTCAGAAATTCGGTGGCCACAGGTGAAGTTTACCCGTTGGAATCGGAGGTGAGAATATGCGAGGAGTGTAAAACAGGAGATGCTATTACAGTTGAGCTTGGCGAGAGCCGATTGATCAATCATTCGACTGGAAAAGAGTTCAAGTTGAAGCCCATTGGTGATGCTGGACCTGTCATTGAGGCTGGTGGGATTTTCGCATATGCAAGACAGACTGGGATGATTCCCTCTCATTCGGCTTGAAGCGGTGGTATTTGGGTTCGTCTTAATCTTATCTGGAAATGATTGGAAAAGTTAATGGGCTAGTTCTGGATGTTTGATTGTTTCTAGCAGTGGTGTTGAGGCTTTACTCGGATGATTTGATAATGCTCCAGTGACTTCCATATGCCCTATAAATTATGAAACTTGAAAGATATTAAAACTAGGCCATGTTTGAGTGCTGATAAATGTCTTAAGATTTCTTGTGCCAAAAGAGAATAAAGTTTTATACTATTCATCTGTGGCTTTTATGTAGGAAATAACTATGTTGTTGTGGTTGAGAATGTGAAGACTATGCTGCAGGAAGTATAATGAGAAAGATTGTTCGAAGGATAGATTTTCAATGTGTTATATATTCACTTAAAAAATCTATAATACTACTGCATATTATCATTGGTTGCATATGTCATGTGCTGACGGCTATTACATAAGAAGTGAGACGTGGCAAAGTCTCCCTAAGATTATGTCTGTAGAGAACCAAAACACTATGGTTGGAATGTCAGTCTGCTGTATCAAACTGAACAAATAACTAGTATTGTGATGTGGAAGTGTAGAAGAATAGACAGGAAAGAGAGGGAGGAGAGAAAGAAACAAGAGGGAAGAGAAAGAAGAAGGAGAGAAGAAACAGAGGAAGGAGAGACTGAAACTAGGAATTCTTTTTACTAACAATTTAGATAATCCACACCTCATAGCAGGCTTAAGGGGGTATTTATATATCCCGCCTCTCACTAATCACCTCCTCTCATTATTCCAACAGCTACCTACAACAGCCAACAACAGCCGTTAACTAACTATCTAACTCAGCAACTAACTAACTACCCTAACCCTCATTTAATATTTTCTATGATTTACTGATAGAAGTTTGTAATTTGAATGTTTATAGAATTGGGAATTAGGGTAGAAAAGAAGAGAATCAAAAGAGAAAGAGAGGATTGAAGAAGAAGAAGTAGAAGAGATTAGAGAGAAAAGAACAGAGAGAGAAAAGGAACGATTATACTCCTATCAATAGGTAGGAGCCTCTATTTATAGGCTACATTGACTTAATGACCAAGCTAAGTCTAAAACTAACTAACTAACTAACCCTTCTAATTTCCTAACTAACTGACTTTGCAACAGCAATTAGCCTAACGGCTGTATTTTCAAATTATTATTATGTTTACATATCATATTGCCCCAGCTACAAGCTTTTGTTCATAGCTATCCATTTGAATTGATAGTATTTGTAGCTAACTACTTCTGTTAAATTTGCTGCCTTATTCATTGGTGGGCAGGTTTCTAATTTGAAATTGGAAGTGTAGAGTTTATATGCTTGTTCAATTATTGGTGCATTAGGCTTAAGAAAACTCTTTCTATCAGTTCTATTTGCCTAGATTTTTTTTAATCAATTCTGTGTTTTTGAGATTTATATAGGTGGTAGTGATAGGGCATTTTTAAATGTGGAAGGAGTTTTCGCAGTAATGTGGTGAGATATGATTGATTGTGGCATCTATTAGCTGTAAAGGGTTTTTGACCAATTCCATCTGTATACTTAGTTCATTTGTGTCAATAAGCCGAGATGAACTTCTGTGTTGAATTTAAGTGGTTACTCTTTGTAGGTTCTATCCCTCATTTATTCTGCTCTGGTTTATGTTGATCTTGAGCTATTGATGTTGAGTATGTCATTTTTGCGCTGAGGCTTGGAAAGTGATTCTATGAATGATTATGTGAAGTGTAAAGGTTTTTGTTATGCTTCTGAAACCATTTTACTACATTTGGTATAGGGAAAAGTCCTTTTTATAAAGGGAATGGAGAGGAAAAGTTAGATTCGTGTGTTTGGTATAAGATGGGAATGATAATAAGTAATGGAAAAACCAAAATCCCTTGGGTCTAGTAGTACAAGACGTGCCCTTTGTGGCTTAAGGTTTGGAGTTCAATCCTCACCTCAGGCAATATGCCTGCTGTCTAAATTCAAGAATAGAATAAGTAATGGAAAAGGGGCTTCCTTGAAAACCCATTCTCATTCTCACTTTATACCTAACACACAAGTCTAACTTTTCTTTTCCCTTCCCTTTCTAGAAAGGACTTCTCCATGTACCAAACGTAGCAAGGTATGTGCGTGTACTTTGATGCTGGAAACATGCTTATATATGCTTGAGTTAGCTTGTTATATGTTGATACTGTGATTGTGGTGGTTCCAAATGCCCCTTGCTGCTTGGATTGGATAGAAGCTGTGAATGTACTTATTATCTGGTTATATCTTCATAGGCTGTGTTTTGCTTTGTGCTGAGAGCATCGTAGAAGCTGGCAGATACAATAACAGATGTTATAGCTGAGATGAATAGATGATTAACTCTTGTTGGTTTGCTTCATGGTCTAAGAGTTTCTTATTGATGATTAGAAGGAAGGAACTTTTATTATTGAATAGATGATTAACTCTTACTCCTTCGGGTTTTAAATATTAGACATAGTTGAATTTTTTGGAGATATTAAAGAATTTAATTAAATTATTTTAAAATATTTATAGATATCGTTTTTTCTCCAAACTATTTTACCTAACATATAAATTAATATATAATTCAATGATATACAATATATGATATGATTAAGTAACTTATTTAATTTCCTTAATCTCTCCAAAAAGAGTCAACTTTGTTTTATATTTAGGATCGGAGGGAGTATTATGTTGCAATATTATAATTACGAATGAGAGAGGAGGGGGGAGAAAGGATGAGAATGTGAGAGGTTTATTACTTTATTTTTATTTTTTTTCCTCGTTAGAATTTATATAATAAAAATCATGCCAGCAATGTAGCCAATAATTTTTTATTTTTATTTGCCCTCCGTGACTATAAAAAGTGATGACTTTGTTTTTACTTTTTTTTTTCTTTTAAGCATTAATAAATATCACTAAAATTAGATGGATAAAAATAAGAAGAAAAAAAAGACTCCCATGATAAAATCCCGCCCCAAACACGGGCAGAGGGTGTCAGCTGCTGCTGTCTTCTGCGGTCCCTTTATTTTGGGGGTCTTTTTAAATATATTTTTAATAGTTCTTTAGATTATTATATTTTATATAAAATGAGTGAAATTTTGACAAATTATAGATAAAAAACATATCTGTTTTCAATTTTTTTTATGATTTTTTATAAAAATTTCAGAAAAATGGTGTGTGTATTTTTTCCCACTTTAAGCACTTTTTTATGAAAAATTGTTGAAAAAATATAAAAAATTGAAAACAGATATGTTTTTTTGCTCATAATATGTTAAAATTTCACTCAATTTATGTAGAATCTAATGATCCAAAAAATCATAAAAAATATATTTAGGAAGATCTCCAAAATGAGGGCACAGCAAAGAACACATCAGAGAAGGGGCAGCAGAGGCCCCAAATCCCCCAAACACATTGGACATTTGCTCAGAATCGAGCATGATGTGGCCATTGGATCAAGAATCCAGGAGGCCAGTGATGTTTAGGCAGAATTGCAGTAATGATGGAAAATGCAGCAGGTAAGATGATCCTGCATCAAATCCTCGCCACAAAACCCGGATATCAAAGGGATGCCAATAGGCAAACTCAAGTTTCATTTTTTATTTTTTTTTTGGGGTGACAACTCAAGCTTCATCTTGGGGAGAATAGATGAAGAGATAATATAATAGTCACTCAAAATTGCTTGATTTTATATTAAGTTTTTAAGAATTATTTCGATTTTTTTTTTTTGAGATGGCCTTATTGTCCTAGTGAAATTAATTGTATTTCGTTTCAAAGTTCAATCTCAAACTAGTGTTTTTAAGGATTTTATAATGATTAGACTATTTTAAGATCTTGAATTGACATTTCCATATTTGGGGTATTTTTTAATTTTCCCCCAAAATATTTTTCCAAACATTTCCGCTTTACTACCATTGGTGCTTAATGTAAGAACTTGATATAGTTAACTTAGATATATTAAGAAAATTAGTGAGATTAATTATTTGTAACCGGAAAATACTTAGGTCAAGTTTCTTGTATGTATTATATCAAGTTTTTCCATTATAAATAGTCATGTGTTCTATTTTTGAAATATTACCATTTAACTATAAAATCACATGAAAATGATATGACACGTGATCATGTATTATTAGAAAACTTAACATAATGAATATAAGGATTTGATGTAAGTACGATGGTTTGTAATAAATGAGTGTTTGTTTTCTTAAAATACCCTTTTAATTATATGCATTGGAACCAAGCTTATTAAACTTACGAGTTTAAGCAAACTCATAACAACAACGTAAACTCGTAAGAGTTCTCTTTTATCATTAAATAGGTATTAATAGTATATAATTAAATAATTAAAATATAAAAAATGATAATAATTTGATTTAAATATATTTTAAATCAAAATAATTAAAATTAAATCCATTAACATTCATAATTTATCATATTTAAAAAAGAAATTTCTATAAAAATTACATATAAAACCGTTAAGTATAATCAAATTGAATAAGTTAGTCGGAGTTAAAGGGTGAGTTAACATGGTTTTATAAGCTATAAATGTAAAATCGGTAAACTTGGTATATAAACTTGTAAATTTGACCGATTTTACAACGGTCACGAGTTTACCAATAACTTGATTCGATTTTATAAGCTAGAAAAGTAAAAACAGTAAACTTGAAAAGTCAACTTATAAGTTTAATAATGATGATTGGAACTATCCTCCTATAAAAATCTCTTAATATATGTAATTAGTAGAGATGTTTTTATGCAAAAATAAAAAATTTGAAAAACGACTTGGATTAAGGTCCAAGAACAAAGTAAATCTTTTGTCTAGTTTTTATATCAGGGATAATGATGAGTATTAATTACAGAAAATTGGTAAAAAGGCGCCATTGAATATTTTGTTAGTGAGAATGACATGATAAATTACAAGAGAGCTTTTCCCAAGTTTCTCTTAATTATATTATCACTGACGATATTGATTTTTTTGGCCTTTGTTTTAAAAAAACTTATTCTAAATTATCAACGTTTAAAAAAATATCGCACTTGCGGCTCAGGATCTCAATGGCGATCTGAGAAATTTCAACACTGATAACCCCACGCAGCGCATTTTGGTTTGACACCTAAAGGAAACCAGGTGGACTAACAGGATTCCGTCTAGGGTTTTTGCTTCTCGGCCTTCTGTATCCATTTCTGTGCCAAGCAATTCCCGGCGTATCAGAGGACGCCGGAGCATCCTGCAGCAACTGGTCGATTCCGTTCGAGGTTGGTTTTTCTCTCTCTCGATTATTTATTCGCTTTCTTTTACTATTCTCACTGGGCTATGCGTGCTGATATCCGGTACCTTAAGGATTAAATTATGATTAACCATGCTTGTTTTCTTAGTTTTTCTATGATTTGCTGATAATTGAGCTTAGTATTGGCTATTAGACGTGCTCATTTGGTAGTTCTGCTATTGCTCCGCTCTTCTTATATCTTACTCTACCATTTGTTATATTTTTGTTTCTCCTCTTCAATTTTCCTGTTGTGAGTGTTTTTTTTCTTGGTGGATCTTGTGGATCTTACTGACAGTTTTTAGTTTAATTTATTGAATTGCATAACTGATGCGATGCTCACATTGCCGGTTTCTTCTTTATAATGTAGCTTACATGCGTCTTTAGATCAAATACTTGATTTGAATGGAGTAGTTTCTGGTTTCTTTGATAGTATCAACATCCGGGATCTTCCTTCTCTCAATGAAACAAATATATTTTCACGTTTGCTTTTGAAGTTTGAAGTTGTGGAATGTTTTGAATAATTAAATATATATTGCCCAAATTTTGAGTATAATCATGCTGAGCGAGCATTTTTAGCTTTTTTCCTCGATATTTTACATTTATTTTAGCAATATTGTTTTTTTTTCTTTGCTGGAGACATCTTGTCCCTGTTGATTTATTAGTCTCATTTCACTAAACGTTGGTCATCTTTTGCAGTCCCTTACTGTGTTTCTCCTGCCAAAGTTGCTATTAAAACTGTTTCTGTGGTTTCCTGGTGAAGTTGCTATCAAATAGTGTTCTTACATCTGTTAGATATGGAAGATGAGGATTCAAATAAACTTCCAGCCGTAGTTGATTCTGTCTGTGAAAGTGAAAAGAGCAAAACCCAATCTGGGTATAGTAACGTTGATTCTCAACCTAACAATTCTGAGCGTAAAGAAGACATGCAAAGTGGGGAAAGTGTAGAACACAAAGATTATGTTTACAATCACTCACTGATGGAGACTGAAGATACTGTTAGCCTTCCTGTATCAGTTAATACTAGCTGTGAGCATGAGAACAAAGAAAAGTTTAGCGATGCGGACACTCGACCCGGTGATATTTTGGATGAAGACAATGAGATGGAAAATGGAAAATTGCACCAGACTGAGAATTTCATTCAGCTTGACGGTGCCCATTGCCTTCCAGAAGCGAAACTTGACAAGGATTTAAAAGATGATCAATCTACCTTGCAAGTGAATTGTGAGTTGACTGAAACTGCTATGGTCTCTGAAGAACAGAAATGTTCAAACCCAGGATCAATTGCTGAGAATGGTTGCCAATCTCCCAGGGATGGAACTCCCAATAGAAGCAATTATAGAAGTTGTATCCTTTACTGAATTTAGCATCTTAGGATTGTTGTTTTGTGTACTTTCTTCAAGCTTGTATTACTTACAAGGTTGCAAACTGATTTCTACTGTGTAGAAAGTCCTGCATATATTCAAAGCGGTCAACTTGTTGGTCAGACAGGATACTATTTCTCTTTAGCAACCCGGATTCAATTTCTTCTTGAAGCACTTGGGAATTGAAATCCTAAACACTCTACACTGACTGTAATAACAAAACAAAGAAAAGAAAAATTCTGCATAAGAAATACTTTTAGTTTTAGTGGGATAGGGTATGAGCCTCAAATTGGATTCATAAGATATAGCGCAAGTTTATAGATTTGCTTTCTTTGTGGGAGGAGTCATTCAAGATATTTGTAAATTGTGATGATATACTTGGTAGACAAGTTCAGTTTTTTCCCTTTTCAAAAAGAGAAGTTGTTCTTCTAAGTTTTATTTGTACCAGTGTAATGGTAAATTTGGTTTCAAATAATATTTTGTGTGATATCTTCTAAATTATTTTTTTATGGTTTAAACTTTTATTAAACTCATTACTGTATGTAGTTTTTCTGTCTTAACCTTCTCAAAACTTCATGCATTTGTTCACATTCATACATGTCCAAGTCTGCAACTAAAACATTATATGATCTCAGTGTTCTCCTTTATGACACACAGCTCAAGTGGGTGCTAAAAGAGCCCGCGTCACTATTGATGAACATGAACCTTCAGTGCATGTTGTTTATAATTCCTTAACAAGGTTAGTGATGGTGTGATTCTTTTCTTTGAACTGTTAAGTTCAGTAAAACTACAATGGGACATGATTCATGTTTTTGCCAATATAAGAGTGGAACGTAGCCTAGTTTACAGTGAGTTATTTTAATTAGTGGTGGGAGGTATGAAAAAGTTAGGAGAATAATAAGAAAAAATGTCTATAGTAACTTTTTTCTGACAAAAAATATGACGATGCATGCTAGTTTTGTTGGTTAATATTCATATATACAATGTTAATATTTTGATATTTTGTGTTCTCTTTACAGAGCTAGTAGACAAAAGCTTGAGGAACTGCTACAGCAATGGTCAGAATGGCATGCTCAGCACGTTTCTTCATCCAAGGTATAGATAATTGGTGTCCTCTTTTAAGGAAGAAGAATGATGCTAACAATTATGATTAACCTGAGGATGAGAGTAAGTAGCCAAACAAGAAAACATAAAAGAAAAGGGGAATATGGGCTTTTTTAGTCAAAGGAGTAATGAATGATATGAACTTGGAGTTTGTACATTTGCTGAGATTGAGCAGTTATCCTAACAGTGATTATGTTCATTAAACATTAAATAATTCAAATTCAGTCTTACACATCTTTTGAAACCGTAGGACCTCTTCTGGTGAGTGGGCTTTCAAAAATCAAACTTGAAGCTTGTTTTGATGTCAGTTAGTAGTTTTACATAGGGGTGATGATCAATGTGTGTTGGTCTTCAGATACAAACCCCTAATGAAATGCAATAATCTAACTAAAAATTGGTTTTGGAATCAAGGAGATGAGTTCTTCATGGTTCAACTTCAACCTGAAGTGGTCTTGGATGTTGAAAAATCAGAAAAGACTACTTGGCCAGAAGTTTATAATTGGATCTAGATATGGGTCTGATAGTTCTGTAACAACTGACGTGTTCAACAACTTCTATGATCTAGAAATGGGAGGATCGTTGAATATTTGGTGTACTGGCAGGGATATGAGAAGCTACTATTTTATTTTCTAGTATAATAGTTATCTGCTGCAGAAACTCTATTCTTAGTCTCATACCGATTCTCAGCTGAAGGTTATTTCAGAGAGATTTCTTTGTTGGACATTAAGTTTGACTGGCTAGTTCTGCTGAGTTGATGTACTTGACTATTTTTTCCCTAGCTTTTACTTGGATTGTATCTCTTCCTCTGGTCCTGTTCTTTTGTCATTATCTTCCATCGCTTCCTGATATGTCTTCTTTTATCAGGAAATAAATTATTTTTCTGCTAGGTTTAGATTTCTGTTTTTTGATTGAAAACGTCTTGTTAAATTCTTGCATAGATTTTCCTTGAAGTTCTCTTTTTCTGGAGCTTGTAAGTGAAAGTTCTTGTAAACAATGCTATATTTGAGTCATATATTATGCTCTTAACAAATACAGTTCTTCCTATTCAGGTTTTCCAAAGAATTATTAGAAGCTTACAATATGTCTCTCTGTTCAGGATTCTGATGAAGTGTTAGAATGTGGTGAGGAGACATTCTTTCCTGCTCTACAGATTGGCTTGGAAAAGGCATCTGCAGTGGTAAGTTTCATGAGTCTGCATAGGTGAATTTGAAAATCTGCTGATTGAGAGGCCTCAGTGGTGTTTTTTGAGTTGATTTTGGATTGGTTTTTTTTCGTTGTTATACTCTTAATGGTGTTCCCAGAATGGGCTTTATTTGTCATATTCAATTGTAGTTGGCTGAACAGTTGCAGCAGCATCTGCTTGTTCCCGTTTGTTTTGACTTCACTAAAGCCATATTTCTTGAATTTTCTTATCAAAAGTTTGACGTGTCTGCTTTATGCTAATGAGCATGAGTTCAGATGATCCAACATTCATAAGCAAGCTTGCAGATTAGAAAATCCTCTTGCAACATCCAGTCGATGAATTGCATGTTTTATGAGATAGTATATCTTTGTGAGCTTTATTTAAAAAGCCAAAGTTGCTGCTGTCTTGAATTTTATAGATCTACCAGTGCCCTCCACACCCCCCCCCCCAAAAAAAAAGGCCAGCAAAGGGCTTCCTGTGACCTTTCTTTTTGCAAATTTACCACTGGTTGGGGTCTTTTGGCTAAATTTTGGAATGCCTGTTTTGATCAGTGACAAATATCCTGCTTTTTGCCTTTGGATTGCCCTGCCTAGCTACTTAAAATTGCTTACTTTTATGGCAAACAGTATTTGTAATGGGATATGGAATTCAAATATAAGTATTGAAGCCTTAGTTAATTATGTGAAGTGTCAAATTATAGCAAGCCACACTTTTCAAAAGCCATAAATAGTGTGGCTCATTCCTCAGACTTTGTGCAGTGTGTGGAAAAATGTGTCTAGATATGAGGCTATGAGGTCATTGGTTTTTATCATTTCTCCTTGGTTTTACTCTTGACTTTTTTTTTTCCATTTAATTTAGAAGAGCTTGTGCTTTAAAGGGAAAGCTTTGCTATTGGGTTTCCCGTGGTCTTCAAAAATTAATCAATTCCTTGGAAACCTAAAATACGCTCAAATAGCTTGAAAACCAAATAAAATATGCTCAAATATAGAATAAGAATTTTTATTGGTTGAAATCCTTTTTACTGCTTATCAATACTTCTCTAATCCTTAATATAAAAGAGCTACATAATTAATTTGGGTATATTAAGGAAGCTAAATAATTATTTAATTCTAACAGATGTTACATGATGTCCTTAAAATACCCATGTGTAACATTAGACTATATATTAGTTTATAGATTAAATAAATTAGTTTGGGAGAAGATGGTAAATATGAGAGATAAAATGGATCAAGGCCTTATATTTAGGACCAAAACCAACTCCCTAACTAACGTATATAATTAGGACTGGAGGAGTACCACTGAAATCAAGCTGTCATATGATTAATATCATGAATTAGCCTCTCATATTTTATGAGGAGTTTTGCTTTTAAAATTAAGTGCATAGTCCTTTAACGTTGTTCTGGCATTTTTTTATTTTTCCTTTTTTTAAAAAACTTTTTTTGTATTAATTATGCCTTTTGCCATGTGCTCCTGGCTTTTCTCTGTTGCATCATGAGGATTTAAGATTCATTGTGGCTGGACTATATATCCTGTAAGCTCATTGTTATCAATTTCAGATATATTATTTCCTTCCCTTTTTTATTGCAGTCATTTTGGATGGATAACCAGACATCAAAGGAACAGAATAAGTGTTTCACCCCTGTAGATGGTAATTCTGTGCCTTTGTATGATCGTGGATTTGCTTTAGGTTTGACTTCAGCGGATGGTTCAAGTAATGTTGAGGGGTATTTGCTATACTCTTGCTTTTTGTTATTTTAGATGAAGTGTGGTACTGTTCCTTGAAGAAATACTTTTCATCAAAGTTCTTATGTCTATATTCCTCAGTAAAATGGCATAACCAAAGAAAATTGACACCTTAAAATTGCTAGGTCTTTTAAATGCATGTAAACAATAACTTCTAGATTTTCTGTGCCATTTTCTCCTCAAAGCACACATAATCACTTACCTTTAGCTAAAGTTATTCGGATGTGTTGCATATGTTCATATCATTTCCTAGCTTGGACGGAACTTGGCTCAATCTGTCAAGTGTGTCTTTTTTGGGTACTTCTCAAAAGGTTGCAGGTGGTACTCTCCTCACCTTAAAAGTGCTATAACCCTATGGATGTTTCCTTCCAAACCCTTTGTACGTTGTCAAATGGAAAGCCTCTAGTGTTTGAGGATAATGTCTATGTTAACAAAAAATTCCAACAATTAACGCAGCATGAAAGTAGCAGGATAGTGGTAAGAAAAGTGAGCGCCAAGCTTGGAAATTAGAGGTTTATGAACTCTTCTGTAGGTCTTATAATAGGATAGGATTACTTAGACCTTTTGTTTTATTTGCACTTATGATGTTTTTCCTTGATTTGTTGCTTATTGTGAGGGTTGTGCCCTTTCAATTTTCATTATTGTATCTACTGTCAGTTAATTAAGTATTTATTTTATTCTTTCAAAATGGATTTTCTGTTCCTGGGGAAAAGAGGAAATTTCCTTATTTCATCTGATTTGTTCAAAATTTAAAGGGGTCACGAGATCATTGACAATGCTCCCCGGTGTTTCAATTGTGGTGCCTATGATCATTCTTTGAGAGAATGCCCACGGCCCCGTGATAATGCTGCTGTCAATGTTGCTCGTAAGCAACACAAGTCTAAGAAGAACCAGAATTCTGCTTCCCGGAACCCAACTCGATATTATCAAGATTCTCCTGCTGGAAAATTTGATGGTTTGAGGCCAGGTGCTCTTGATGCTGAAACACGTCAACTCTTGGGTTTGGGGGTAAGAGCAGTTGATTTTGAAAATGATGCTTTGATTTTTGACAGATATTTTTCAAGTGTAATTGCGGTTTGATCTTTCAAAGATGACCTTGGCATCGATTGGCTCTCTCAATGGTTTTTTTCGTCATTTTACTAGTTGCAGTTGGCTTGAGGGTTCGAACAATAAGCTGCAATGTTGTCCTTTTGTTTTCTGATTTTCCTTTGGTTTTGGAAGATAAGATGGAAATTGCTTTTATAGCTCTTCTAGTTTTGTTTTCGATGTACGACTGTAGGATGGAAACTTTTGAGGTTGTGGCAGAATTCTTTGAGTTTCTTTGTGAGATTAGAGATTTCCTTTTCCTTTTATGCAGGAACTTGATCCGCCACCTTGGCTTAACAGAATGCGAGAAATTGGATACCCACCTGGATATTTAGGTGAATTAAAACACATTTAGTAGTAGTCCATCTGAATAGTCTTCGAAGGCTAAATTTGTATTTCATGGGTTTTTATTAAATAAACCTAATCCTCCTGTCTGCAGTTTACCTTTTTAACTTGTCGAAGGTATACTCCTAATTATGTTCTGGAATTTTAGATGTGGATGATGAGGATCAGCCATCAGGCATTACCATATATGGTGAAGAAGAAATCAGAGAACAGGAGGATGGGGAAATTGTGGAGGCAGACTATTCAAAGTCAGAGAGAAAAATGACTGTTAAATTTCCAGGAATAAATGCACCCATTCCAGAAAATGCAGATGAAAGATTGTGGGCTGCTGGACCTTCAGGCTCAGATACTTTCAGAAACCGGCCTCAGCATAGATCATCAAACTATAGTACCGATCATGTCAGCAGAGGACCGTATCGTGAGCGAAGGTCATCATTGGATTTAAGGGATGACGGTCCTCCAGGGGACCCGGGATATGGCTCATCCACCTATAGTTTTCATCCAAGGTACGGTAAGTATGATGACGACTACAATACAGGAAGCCCTTCCTATGGGAGGTCCCTATCAGACAGAAGTCGGAGAAGTCCTTTGCATGATGAAGGACGCTCTAACCCTGATTCCTTTAGCTCCTTTCACTATTCACACTATTCACACACAGAGCGGCTTCTTTCACCTCGTGATTATGATTTAGACAGGCCTAACCACCGGACTGAAAGCCTGAATGACAGAGACCCTGGTCGTTCTCGAATGAAGGATATATCAGAAGGCCGCCACTATCGCAGTTGGAGGTAAATGTGGTATTAATGGTAGTTTGTGATGATATATTTTCATCTATTATAAGTTGAAAGCTACCTCTAACACTTGCCAATTAGGATTAGGGTCTGTACAGAGTTCTAAAGTTGGCAGGTTTTAGGCTTTGGCCTACTCAAATGATAATGTGATATTTGACTGACCACATTTTTTTGTCATTAGCTCCATTATGAAATCTTGAAGCATCTTTGCTAACCCCCACACAACCCCCCCCCCCCCCCCCCCCCAAAAAAAAAAGAAAACCCTTTTTCTTTGTGTGTTTGATTATAAATAGGTGTTATCAGTTGCAGCTTATTTACAATATTTGGCTCTTGAGAGTTGGCGAGTCCATCGGAAATTTGACATTAGAAAGAAATTTAGTGCGTGGGACCAAACACGTTGTTAGTATTAATACTTTCTTATAGTTCTTGGTGCAAGATATTCATATATAAAAGTTCGTGATATTTGAAATGCTGTCACTTGTAATTTGATATTATGTGATGTTTTGGAATTTGGTTAACCTTAGAAATTTTTTAGCTCTTCTGTTTCTGTCAAGTAAATGCTTGGTGTTGCATCCAACAAGCTAATTGTGTTTAGCAGGTAAATGAATACTTACTCTGGTTTTGTTTTTATATCACTCTTGACATTTAGGGGGAATATACATATCTATATATGAGATAGTGTTTGGAACAATTGAATTTCTTCAATTCAGTTGTGCGTGCTTGCACATATTTTTGAGTAAATTGTATGTTTGTTTTGAAAATGTTTTTGGGACTTGCATGAGTTCATTTTTCATTTCAAGCACATGTAGAAGCAACTAGTTATATTATACTTTTGTTTAATTTTAACCTTTTCTTCAACTAGTTATAGTAGTTATATTTCCACTTGTAATTGGTTTGGCATGCCTTTGCATAACTAGTGTCAAAATAATTTTCTTAAACAATAAATTGTGGAAATTTCACCATTAGATGAATCCAAATGTAGAATTTATAACAGAGGAAGCAAGTAGCCTTTAATTTTGCTCGAGCTAGAAGGGGCCAGATAAAAAAAACTAACAGACAAAAACAAAAAATGGATAAATGAACACAAAGCTGTTGGCTGAAGTAGTATGTGGCTTCCTCCTTACACAAGTTCAAATTTTTGGGAGTGTACTTGTTGGGAGAATTGAAAACCCTTTGGAAAAACTAAGGTTATTAAAGTTGGACTGGCCCCTAAATTGGCTAGGGTACTGGGTTAAGGGTCAATGGATCAAACTGAAGTCAAATCGAAGCTAACCTGGGGCTGAACCGGAGAGAAAGTAAAGATTTCAAGGTTATCAATATGAAATTTTAGAGAAAATAAAAAAAATCGATTTTTTTTTTTAAAAAAAAGGTGAATTGGGTTAATGTCCAAACATGACCGGTTTGTCGGTTTTGGGTCAAATTGGCTGGTTCGGTTCGGATTTAATTATATGGGAAAAACTCTTAGTCAATTTTTTTTTTTTAATAGAAAAGGGATAAATGAGATTTGCACTGGCAGATTTCTCATTTAGTTGCCTTGTTCATGGAAAGGTTTTTCTATTATTATTCTTGGAAAGGTTTGGTTTGCCTCATGAATTAGTTATCTATGGGAAATATGTTTTCCTTTCTAGGAAAGGTATAACTATTTGACCAATTTAATTATAATGGAGTTTTTTTTTTTAATTTTCAACTTCAAACAAGCTTGTTAAATTTGCAATATATATATATATATATATATGGAAAAAATGGCAATCGAGATGCCTTATTTTTTTATTTTAAGATGATCAAATGCTTCTCTTGTAACATTTGGGGAAATCTTTTTCTATTTTATTACTTAGCACCAGCATGATATTATTTTTGGGCTAAAGAGTAAATATACCAATAATGTTTTAAGAAATGAATGCGTGATATAATTATGTTTTAAAAGGGGTAAAAGTGTACATAAGGAATTAAAAATGGAGTATCAAGCATAAAACCGTTAAATTTGACCTAACGTCTTTAATGGTTTTGTGTTGGATGCTCCACTTTTAATTCATTATGTGTATTTTTATCCCTTTAAAATATAATTGTGTCAGATGCTCATTCCTTAAAACTTTATTGGTAAATCTGCTCCTTAACCCTATTATTCTTTTACATAGAGCAAAAACATAATAAATAAAGAAAGTAAATCTTGTAAATATTATTTTTATATGATTTTTATTCTTTGTACAAAATCATACACGAAATAAGAAAGAATCTAAACTACAACACTTTAACCTTTAATTATATATTGACTTTAATGACAAATGTAAATTTGATTATAAGTAAAGGAGTAGATATAAGGCCTTACGTTATATAGAGATTGAAAAATGAGGTGTAACACATAAATGAAGCACTTTTTATAAGTTTTATCTTTTATAGTAATACATTAATATTGAAGCTGCCAAGTATTAAAATTGTTAAATGCGTCTAAGAAAACAAAAATTAGATGAAATTAAAGTGACAAATAAAAAAATTTATTAGTTCATGGGTCGTATTATTCATTATTATCTCTTGGCAAAAAAGATATTATTTGCTCAAAAATAATATACAAATAAATTTAATTGGGAGGAGTCTAACATTTATCCTTAATTTTACTTTCAACCATGAAACAGTCGTGGTGCATATTTAATATATTCAAGTTATTTATTCCATAGGAGTCTAAAATTTGATTTTCGTCCCAAAAAAAATTGATATTCCAATAACCACCGAGAAGTGCTTAGTTTTGAATTTATTATTAATTTTAACATAAATTACAGTAGGGTCGAGAAAATGGGCCGAGTTCGTGGGGTCGGTCCGTTGAGACCCTGAATTTATAAAGATTGGGTTTAAGATTATTGCATCAAAAGTAAAAGCGGGTTTAAAAGGATTATAATAATATTATTAATTTTTTTTATACTTTGTTAATGATGTTGTAAATATTTAATTGTTATTATCTTTTTTAGAATTAAGTCATAAGAACATCTTGTATTAAGAATCCTAAAAATTTAAAATTTATAAAAGATATTTCTTATTTCATAAGCATTCTTACTAATTTTGTATTTTGTGACTTATTTCTAGTAATTTTTTTATTTATATCTTATATTGTTTATTTTGTTGACTACTTACACATTTTAAGACACATTTATAAGAAGTGTTTTTAATTTTGTTAAGTCTTCTTATTAATTATTTGTAATTGTGCTATGTGGATAATATTTTACTTTTGATTATGATTTAGTAATTGTGTTTGTTTCTTGCGTGATGCATACTATTTACATATTAATTTTGACAATATTTATATGTTAAATAAGAACTTTCATTGTTGTAATTTTATTTCTTTAAAAAAATTTTAAAAAAAATAATAAAAGATTATTAAAATAGTTTTGGCCATGTAGGGCCAACTTTTACCCTTATGCTTAAGGACTGATCCTAAAAAATGACTGTTTTTCATGAATCGGATTTAAAAAGGCTAGCGTTTTCAGGTTCTGGCCCCTGAAGGGCAGGCCTAATAGAGTTGGGCCGACTTTTTTTTACCAGCTCTATATTAGAGTGTGTAGATATCTAAAAAAAAAAAAGAACCATGATTTTGACTTTCATAATTGATTATGAATGGGAGGGTAATCCAAACAAGGCGCAGTAGAAAAGGACGTTAAAGCTATTCTTTCCGTGGATGTTTGATATACTTATTTGTGTCCCTTTTTCTTTTTTACTATCTTCCCTACAACTTCTCACAAGTCACAGCATATTGTCGTTGAAAAGAAAATAGTCGCCTAGTCTCTCTCTCTCCGTGCACGTTGAAGTCGGAAATGGCGTCACCTCCGGCGGTGAGGTTCCCGATCTTCCTGACGGTGAGACTGGTCGGTATTCTGGTTACGCTTCTTCTCTTCGTCTGGGCACAGCGTTTCAGAGGAGGCCTCGCTCTCGTTTCCGACAACAAGGATCTTATTTTTAATGTAATTTTTTTACTCTTTTTGCTCTTCACTTCCGTCTTTCCAAGCTCTTGTAGTCCATTTTTCCTTAGGAAATCGAATCCATTAATACGTTGAGGTCTTGAGTGAGTTTTTGTGTTTGAAGTCTTTTTTGGTGTTTGATTTGCCTGATTGAGCTCATTCAAGTAGGGTCGTTGGCTGTGAGTTCATAACTTGTGGTCTTTGATCCCATCTTCATTGACACTATCAACATTTTGGTCCTTGTCTGTTTCTTTGTAATTGATCTTGTGTGCGTCCGTGGAACTTGAAGGAGATGTTTGACTTCGGTGGGACCTTTTCGCCATATGATTATTACTTAGTCGCGTCAAGAGGAAACTATGTGGAATGTATTTTCTTTGTTTTCAAGAATGTCACAATGGAATGAATAAGCGGCTCCTGAATACACTACTTTATTCCAGTTAACTTGTTGAGATTTTCTGAGGGATTGTTACTTTGTTTGAGTAATTAGACAGGAATTCATAAGAGCCAGAGAGATCTTTATTGTGAAAAGCTTCTGCTCAGTTTTTCAGTTTGACTGTATCTTTTTGTGCACTCTATTGAATATTGTAAGTTAGTTATTTACACAAGATATGCGCGCATAGACATTTGATGATTTGATCTTTGGTTTCTTATCATGTCCTCTTTAGGTGCATCCGGTGTTGATGGTGGTTGGACTTATTCTAATCAATGGCGAAGGTAAATGATCTTTCTTTCTTTCCTTTGGAAGGGAGAAAGTGGAAATAATTTGTTGCCAGGATATCAGCATTTTTGTGCAAATTTTCATTGTCATTCTGGAAAGATTGTTTGTTCCACTAATTTCAAACCTGTTGCCCACTGGAGAATTTTAAAATTTGATTAGATTTAATAACATTATCTTTGGTAAGATGAATGGTCAACATAATGGAAATTCTGGGAAATAAATAGGGAAAATGAAAAAAATTGAATGCCCTGAACTTACTGTAAGAATGAAATGAGACAGTTATTGATTAACAGTTATAGTATTTGATAAGCTCACAATGTTTCATTCTCTGGTTAATTTTTCAAAATCCACCCCCCATCCCCGAGCCGGAAAAAAATAAAAAAATAAAACTCCTCTAGTCCTATTTATCGGGTAGAGAGAGAGTTTTGTTTTGTCCTTAGTACAAGTCACCTTATTAAATTTATTATATGAATGTACAATTTTATCCGTAATTTATAGTTCTGCAGACTGTTATTTTCTTGTACTTCTCAGTTATTTAATATGGGTACCATTGGAAAGTTATTAAATTTGTAATGAGTTTTTGGGGAAATTCTTTTGGTTTCGAGGGAAATATGTTATAAGTGCCTTGTAAATAGGAACGAAGGAGTATATCTTTTTCTTTCAAGGCTTGTCATCCTTGTATGTTTAATTTGTAACTTTTTGGGTACTGCAACGGGATTCTACATCTTAAATTTTATTTCCTCGTGTGAATTCCCTAATTTTCTTAGCAAAATATATCAGCTTTCCCTAAACTGTATCCCAGTATTACTTTTGCTTCAATCTATGCCAAGTGTCTATATTGCTAAATGGACGCATGTGGTTATTTTTCTAACTTTTAGATGAAGTTTGACTCAGTTCAGGATCCTTCTTTGCCACAAAACGACTAGTGACCTTTTTCGTATCATCTGACACTTTCAACAGTTGATTCTATCATGATATGCAAACGGTCTTGCAAGATGTAACCATATCTTCTGACTGTAATTGTATGGCCATGGTTCATAAGGATGTAACATGCTAGGATGCCTAAACCTTTTCATCTCACCGCACTGTTAATAACATGCATTCTTGGATCTTATCCGATAAAAGATTCGACTGGTGTAATTTAATCAATTCGCATCATACTAGTCAAGAGATAAGAAGTTCATTAAACTCATGAATTGTTCTTTTGATGATGTGTAATGTCTTTAACACGTTTTGATTTTCCAATCACTTTACTTTTTGAAGATTTATTGTATTTAGTGATAGAAATTGGCTGCTGGAATGGCTAGTCACCAGTCTTTGACCCCACCCAGAATATTAAATAATTTAATAGGATCTTATATAATTTGCAATATCTTTCCCCTCTTAACTTTGGACACGGACAGGTAATAGAAGATCTGAAATGGCATGGTTAGATTGTTCTATTTCCACTAATGCTGCATGATTAGGAAAAACTGATAAGCAATTTGCTGCTCTTTCAATCAGAAGTAACAAAAATGGATTTGGGTGAATTGTTATGTACCAGATATGGGATGGATTTTCGTGAAACAAGTACTTAAAAGAGGGATTCGTGTAGTGTCTGATACAAGTTTGGCACTTGTATTAGACACTGCGTGACACTTTAATTTGAACTCTTATTGTGTCATATTTCATATTTGTATCCAACATCCGTGCTTCTTAACTTTTTATGGTCCTTCTGGTATGATCATAACTGACCATACTGTCCGCTAGCGAGTTAACTGCTTTCTACCTAAATTCTATGGACTGAATCCCTCATTAACTCATTATTAGATTGTTTCGAAGTCATTGTTCCTTCCCATAACATTTTTTTTTTTTATTTATGGCATTGTGCAGGGATGCTTGCTTATAAAACGATTCCAGGAACAAAAAACTTTAAGAAAGGAGTTCATCTCACACTACAATTTCTTTCTTTCATTTTAAGCTTGATTGGTCTCTGGGCTGCTTGGAAGTTTCACAATGACAAGGGCATCGACAATTTCTACAGCCTGCATTCATGGTTGGGTCTAGCTTGCCTTCTCCTATTCTCCATTCAGGTGCCTTCATTATTCTGATCATCTCCATTGCTTCCTTTGTTCTATCATAGAACCTTGATTCGGTTACGGTATTTGTCTGACTTCTCACTGTAACTTTTCGCAGTGGGCTTCTGGGTTTTATACTTTTTGGTACCCAGGAGGGTCTCGAAATAGCAGAGCATCCCTATTGCCATGGCATGTCTTCTTTGGAATCTACATATATGCCCTGGCTATAGCTGCAGCAACTACTGGTATTTTAGAAAAAGCTACATTCCTCCAAACAAACAAGGTAATATCACGTTATTCCAGTGAAGCAATGTTGGTAAATTCCTTGGGCATATTGATTATCATTTTAGGTGGCCTTGTTATTCTTGGAACTGTAGCGCCATCTAATGAAAAAGCTAATACCTCGTGAGGAAATAAATATGACCAAACTGCTTTATCAAACTCAAAAGTTGTGTAAGATTACCATTTGTGTGTAGTTTCTGTCACAGCGCACATGATGTATCAATGAATTAATTTATTTATGTATAAACAAAGGCTTGTTGTTCTGTTTGGGTTACTTGTACAAATGAATTAATCTTTTTTTTTCATTCGCGGAGGCGTTTGACTAAGCAAGATTTGTTTTCCTTTTCTTTTCTTGTTTTCCCCATATTGATTTGTTTACCACTTGGCCTGAATGATTTGTGAGTTTCTGTTAGTAGTGCTTAGTGTTAGCTTCCATTTCTTACACAAATATCCCACCGATATCTGCAGTAGCTTTGAGCTTTTTCTATGAGAAGAAAAATTAAAAATATAACGGCTTCCAAGATGTCTAATGCTAATAGACATTGTCTATGTTTAGTTTATAGGAATGGTTTTAATTTATTCATCAATTATAAATTGTCTTCTTTTTAAACTCTGTTAATGTAACCCGTGTCCCAGTTGCTGCTAGTGTTCATTAGTGAATTTTTTCAGGCCAACGTCCCCTGACATTTTTTTTAGAACCTCCGTTAGCGAATTTAGTAAATATAATTTATTTTAAGCGCCAAAGATTAACTAGATGGATTTTTATATAGTTTGCATATCGGATCATAATATAAAAAAAATAATATCTTGTCATTTGCGCTAAAACCCACCCATTAAAAATTTATCTAGAGTTTGAGACCTGACATTATGGAAATGCACGAGGTCCTTATTCTTAATTCTTAAAATAAGGGGGATGGGAGAAAGACCAGGCCTTAACTAGGCTATGGACCGCAGGTCACGTGATAGGGGTTGGTCTTTTCCCACCTGTAGTTCATATCAGATTATTTAAATCCAGACTGGCCAAAAAAAAAAAAAAAAAAAAATCCAGACTGGCCGGTTCAGCCTGTGAACCGGCGGTCCAACTAGTCCGGTCCGGGGATGAATCGTATGGATCAGTTCATCAATTTTTTTAAAATTAATTTTACATAAAATTTCATATAAATAAACTTGAAATCTTTACTTCCTCATCGGTCTAGCCTCGGTTTAACTCCAGTTTGACTCCTATCTGATCTACTGACCCTTAACCTAGTGCACCAATTGGTTTAGTGTCCGGTTCGGTTTTCAGTACCTTGGTTCATATTCCCTCCGGTCCTAAATATAAGATTCAGTTGATTTTTTTGAGAGGTTAAAAATGTTAATTAAATTACTTTAATTATTTATATTTATTATTTTTTCTCCAAACTAATTTGTCTTACTTATAAACTAATACCACTCTGGTCCTATTTATAAGTCCTTTTTGACAAAAATTTGGTCCTATTTATAAGTCTAATTTTAGGGTAGTAAATGCATTTTATACTTTTTTTACCCCTATTAATTGTAATAAACAAAAGGAATTTATTCATGTTGACTTTTGGAACCAATTATAGATAAAGGCGAAATTGGAAATTTAGCCCATAGTTAATGAGTTAACTAACTCTCAATGGTATGTGAAAATTAGTTAAAAGTGACTTATAAATAGGACCAGAGTAATATATAATTTAATTATATATAACATATGATATGATTAAGTAACTTATTTAGTTTCTAATCTCTCCTAAAAAAACCATCTAGGTTTTGTATTTACAGCTGGAGGTAGTAACTTCATATTGCATATTAAGGAAGGTAATTATATATCCGGGAAGGTCATTTGTACATTATAGAAGCTAATTGCACCTTAAGGAAGGTAATAGCATATGGGAAAATCCCAATTGGCTTCCTTGATAGCATATTAATTTTAGTCAACCCCCAAAATTTTTTTAAACTTTATTGCACTCCTATGGCTAAAATGAAATTAATTTTTGTGGGTAAAAAGATAATGATACCCTTCTTTTATTTTATTTTTTTCAGAAGAGCATTTACAAAATAAATAAAGAGGTTTATAAGACAAATAAATGGATTCGAAAGAATACAGGAAATTAAAAATATTTTGGCTATTTACAAAACAAATATAAAAATTCACTAGACAAATTTGAGCATTTACAAGACAAACAAAAGGATTCAAAAAAACTTTGGGAGTTAAAAATATTTTGGCCATTTACAAGACAAATATGAAAATTCATAAGACAAATATGGGCATTTATAAGACAAATAAAGATATTTACAAGGCAAATAAAGGGGTTTAAAAAAAGCTAAGGAATTAAAAACATTTTAGCCATTTACAAGAGAAATATGAAAATTCATAAGACAAAAATGGGTATTTACAAGACAAATGAAATAAGGGCATCATTATCTTTTCACCCATAAAAATTAATTTCATTTTAACTAAGGGGGTGTTGTGAAGTTTTAGAAAATTTTAGTGGTTGAATGAAATTAACTTGATATCAAGGAGGCTAATTAAAATTTTCCCATAGCATATTCGGGAAGGCCACTTTACATTATGAAAGCTAATTATATCTTCAAGAATGTAATTGCATATTTGGAGATGCCACTTGCACATTGTGGAAGCTAGTTGCATCTTGGGGAAGCTAAATTACATATTGGTTAAGGGAAGTCAATTACATAGTTGAGGAGGTCACTTGCAAATTATTGAAGTTAACTGCATCTTTTTGGACATTGCATATACGGAGAGGCCACTTGCATATAAACTTTAGTTAATTACATCTTCGAGAAAGTAATTACATATTAGTTCATACTGCATATTACAAGTAAAAAGACAATGATATTTCAATATTGCATATTACAAAGGTAATTGTATATCACGAAGGCGATTTGCACATTATGCATCTTCGAGAAAGTAATTGTTTTTTTTTTTAATGAAATCGGGAAAGTAATTGTAAGAAATTCAAAACTAGACAAAATTGGTGGCATGCATTTTAAACATGGTTAGTAATAATTAGATTATAAGCTCATGTTTTCCACGAAACTTAGAGCCTATAGTGGACTTCATAGATATTTTCATGAGCCTTAAAATTAACTATATTATTCATGACTTCTGTTGGCAAAGAAAAATTATTCACGACTTCTTATTCTTAAGAAATACATATAATATAGGGAATGTAAAAAATATAATATAGGTGACTGTTTGATTCTATTCTCTGTTTTTTATTTTCAGAAATAGTTTTACAAAACTAGTTTTTGGAAACAAATTTTTTTTAAAAAAAAATTGTTTGAATAATTGTTTTGAAAAATGTTTTTGAAGTGACATAGTGATGCGGTCGTTGGTGATGACATGACAGTGGTCACCACTGATAATGTAATATCAATAGTGAATAAGTAACGGTATCAAAAAATAAAAAATAAGAAAATAACTAAAAATTGTTTTTATTTTAGTTTCTTAAAACAACTTTCTGTTTTTTTGTTTTTAAAAGCAATTTACCAAACAGGTTTTACTGTTTTTTTTTTGTTTTTAAAAATAAAATCAATCAGCCCCTAGATATCTAGATTATGAGATGACAATGGTCATTCTATATTTTAAGCAACATAAACAATCATTATATTAATCACAGCTAAAAATATTATTCACCAATGACATTTCACTTCGAGTGTGTTTGGTTTAAGGGGGAGGGGGTGGTAAATTATAATTTTGGATGGGAGAACTAAAAAATTTATCCTCTCATTTTTTTAAATTTTGGATTCCCACCCAAAATTTAAATACCTTCAACCTAAAAAGATAATTTAACCCCTTTCCTCCCCTCAAACCAAACACACCCTTCATGTCAAACCATAACAAACCACCCAAAATAAATGACATGCATTAAACCACTGGAGTAGAGTGCTTTAATACTAATCAGCAAGGCCTTCGATTGAAAAAAAAAAAACTAAATAACAAGGGAATAAAGTATATGTAATGTAACCAAAAAAGAATTACCAGAGAAAAGGGCTAACTATAGCAAAAGACTTCAACATAACCCAAAATTGGGACTGAAATACCATCCAAAATTTGAAGAACGCTAGAACAGAGACTCTGTTACATGTGATAATGCATGGGATAAGCAATTCTCTGTTACATTGGAGAATGAATGGGATAAGCAATGCCTGGAGAGGCGAAATTTCGCACTCTTCCCTGAGGCAGACCAATACAGACGAAAGTCCAAAAACTTCACAAGATCAAAATGGCCCACTACACACATTATTCCCATTTCCCAGATGGCAAAAAAAGGAAAAAGGCAATACCAAAAAGATGCATCACAACAAACTTCTCCAGTCTTATTTTCACCCTGGCCGCTGAATTGGGATTTGGCACGTATACAAAATTGAGATGATCCACATTTCATCATTTATATCCATAATTGTTCTCTCCTATATTCTCTCACAATTACTGGTACACTTGTGGGCGGGACCTGCGAAAAATGAACAAGTCATCGTATTCATATCATAGATATGCAAAACAATAATTGTCCTTGAGATGATGCATTTGTTTGTGTGTGTGTGAGAGAGAGGGAGAGGGAATGGTGCTTCTAGCCCTCCCCTTTTTTATTTAATGTTTCTCTCTTACGTTTATAAGTTCCTTATATTTAAATGAAAATGAAGATAATTTTAATGTTTAACATGGTTATTTAATTCTATTTTAGTGTTTGGGTTCTTCAATATCCAAACTCCATGCTGCTCATTATCAATTTGACATAATCCCAAAAAATGAATGATGCAATAAATTATATAAAGGGGCCAGGATCAGTAGTCTGGGGGCATCTATCTTCAACAGCAAATGTGTGTGCGTGCATGCTTATGTGTGTGTTCTTTAGTCCAGCACTTACCATGCCATAATCGGTGACTATCATCGAAACATAATCCGAAGGAGTGGCGTCATAACTGAGAAAAATTAAGAAATGCAAGGTCAGCGTAGGAAAATGACAATTTTGGTGTTGTATTATACTTGATGACATAAAATTCTTACATGAGATTCAGAAGTTGCAGATTATCCGTGTTGGCCCAACCATCCAAGTAGTTGACATCCTCCCTACCCTGAACCTTTGAAATGACATCTGGATCACCTGCAAGAACGTTTTATAGGAATGTCAAACTTCCCACACCCAAAGGAAAAAATATAAATCCCAATGGAGAGTTGTAAATAGACATACCAAGTTCATTTGAGCATATTGAATCAAGCTGCACCCTTTCATGAAATTTATAAGCCTCGCAACACACCAAGACAGGTACGCGGAATGCATGAGCAACCATTGCAACACATGCAGTCCCAACTCTAGAGTAAACTGTACCATTAGACAATACCGATGAAGCACCCAGGAAAACTCGAGTAACTTCATGCATTATGTAGGAAACAGCATTTATATGTGTGTATGTGCAGCTAAGACCTTTGGCCACCAGCCTACTAAGTAAGAGCTGCCCACTAAGCTTTGGACGAGAGTCAACTACTATGACCCGAAACTGTTTTCCTAATTCATGAGCATGTAACAATATCATCTCAACTGCCGATGATGACCCATAAGTAAGGAGGACATCACCGTCTCTTATTTTTGTGACAGCATGTTTGGTTATCACCTTGTTGGCAAGGATGATCTTCTCGCTTATAAAACGATCAATATCTGATTGAAGAGATGCTTTGGCTTCTGCCTCTGACAGAGTCAAAGGCAGCTTAGCAATTCGACTCTTGAGAAATCTAATCGCATTTCCCATGCTGATTGAAAGAGGCCGGCACTCGATAAGAAATGAAACATAACTACTTATTTTTGCTGTTAGGTCTCTCGCCAGAGCTTTCTCGGAGGGAACTCTGTAGTCTTTGATGACTTCTTGAAATGCTTGAAGCATTGCAATACATCGAGCGTTGCCACCAGATATATCGCCAGACAGATACTGCAATCCCACCTGACATCCACCATATAAGGTTACAGAGATAAGATAATGCATCAGTATCGAGGTTTAAAATACAAATTATAATTAAACATATCCTAAACACCATCATGTCCAATACAATCTCCAAGTAATTCTGATCATACTTGCATTGAGTATTTTAACATCTATAATCTATTACAGCTGAAAAAGATAATTTTTCTACATCGTTTTGAAGTTATTTAACATGACTTGTTGAGCTGCAGCTAATTTATGTAAAAAAAGTAAATGCTATAAATAATGCAATATGAGATCCAAGTCCATTTTTTAGCCAAAAGTTCAAAAACATGCAGAAATAACTACTCAGTTTTGTTAATGACATTCCGTACATACTCCAATAAATCAATAGCTACTAGAAGGCCTCCTACTTGCTTCTCTCCATGATGATATGACCCAGAGACCCGATAATTGCTTCAAACACGTTGAGAATTTTATCAATCTCTTTCAGCAAGTTTGCCTCATTATGTTTATAACTTAAATAAGTTCTCTTGTATGTGCATAATTACATATATAAAAAGGAAAGCCCAGTGCACAAGGTTCCCAGAGAGAGAGAGAGAGAGAGAGAGAGAGAGATGTATGCATCCTTTAAAAATTGTATAAATTTAAGTACAGGGGAACACAGAATTAAAATAAGTTCCCCAGTACTTTTTTGTGTTTGTATTGAATTGCATGCAATTTTATATATCCTTGCAATTGTACTCGTTAACCCTAGTCACATGAACGTCTAAATTTAGCTGAAATTACATACTGCCTCTATTTTGCAAATATAAACTTTAGTTCAATTTCAATTTTTCACTAAATAATTCAACAAACTTAAATTGGAAAAAAAAAGTGTTTAAGTTAATAAAGGGTGTTCTAACTTCTAATAAATAAATAAAATAAGACTAAAGTCCATATAATATAACTAACGTATATTATTTCATAATTGGTCTGTCTTCCACTTCTCGGTATCTAATCGATTTAGCCCCCTTTTGTTAGTACTAGACACCTAGGCTTCGATTGTACCCCAGAAAAGGCATTTCCTTTGCATTACACGAAAAACAAGATGCATGATATGTTTATATCCTCATAATTATTGCTTAATAATAAATACTATGAGCTTAAGAGCTCATTCATTTCATTGATGTATTAGCTTAAGGGAGTACAACACATATATATAGGAAACGAAAATACACAGATGCAATGGGAAACAGAGGAAAAACAGAAATGATGTTAGGTGCGTGATAGACGGAAATGGAGATGGAGATGTGTGAGTGTCAACAATGGTGTGCTAGTCGGTGCTGTTATCTCTGACTTCTAACACTCCCCCTCAAGCTGGAGAATATATATCGATCATTCCCAGCTTGCACCTAAATCCTTCAAACTTGGCTCTGCTTAGTGGTTTTGTCATAATATCTGCAATTTGGTCATCAGATCGTATGTGGGACAATCTCATTATACCTGCTTCAATTTTTTCTTTAATGAAATGTCTGTCTATCTCAACATGTTTTGTCCTGTCATGATAAACTGGGTTTTTTACCATTTCAATGCTGGCTTTGTTGTCACACCATACTTGCATTGGTCCCTCATGTGGAATTCCTAATTCCTTCAGTAATCTGATAATCCAAAGTCCTTCACGTACTCCATTGTTAACAGCTCTCAGTTCTGCTTCTGCACTGCTTGTTGACACCACAGTCTGTTTCTTGCTTCTCCATGTAACCAGATTTCCCCACACATATGTGCAATATCCTGAGACTGACCTTCTAGTTTCCCTGTCTCTGGCATGATCTGCATCAGTGTAGATTTCAATATCTCTGATAGTGCCTTTCTTAAAGAAGATCCCTCTTCCAGGATTAAGCTTTAAATAGCTTAGGATTCTATACAAGGCTGCCATGTGTTCTTCCTGTGGTTGATGCATGAATTGACTTGCTATTCCAACTGCATGACTAATATCTGGACGTGTATGGGTCAAGTATATGAGTTTCCCAACAAGTCTTCTATACCGTTCAGGATTGACCAGGACACCATTTGGTTTGATTCTGAGGTGACACCCTTCTTCCATTGGTGTTCCTACAGGTTCTGCTCCTAACATTCCTGTTTCATGCAACAAGTCTAGGGTATACTTCCGCTGAGATACATTGATGCCCTTTGGAGTTCGTGCCACTTCCATGCCCAGAAAATACCTCATTTGTCCAAGATCTTTCACCTGGAACTCAGTCGACAAATCTTGTTTTAGTTGAGAAATGGATCCCTCGTCGTTTCCTGTAATGATTATGTCATCCACATAGACAATCAAGATAGTGACTTTGTCATTATTCCGTTTAATGAACAAAGTGTCATCTGCTTGTCCCTGAGTGTACCCAAGTCGTTTCATAGTTTTGGTAAACCTGCCAAACCACGCCCTAGGTGATTGTTTGAGCCCGTACAGTGATTTGTTGAGTTTACACACAGAGTTATCAGGAGCTGAAATTCCATCTGGAATTTCCATATATACTTCCTCCTCTAAGTTGCCATTCAGAAATGCATTTTTCACATCCAGTTGATGCAATGACCAATCCAAGTTAGCTGCGATCGATAGTAGTACTTGGATGGTGTTAAGTTTTGCTACTGGAGCAAATGTCTCCTGATAATCAATTCCATATGTCTGGGTATATCCTTTGGCAACAAGTCTAGCCTTGTATTTGTTGATTGTGCCGTTAGGATTGAACTTAGGAGTAAATATCCACCTGCATCCTACTGGTTTCTTTCCTTTAGGAAGATCTGTAATCTCCCACGTTTTATTTTCCTCCAGTGCTCTTAATTCTTCTTCTGCAGCTTGTTTCCAATTCTGATCAGTCATAGCTTGTTGAAATGTGTCTGGAATTTTCATCTGTGCACTGTTTGCAACAAAGCTTTGCATTTTTGCAGAAAGGTTACCATATGAAACAAAACGTTGAATTGGATGTTGAGTACACGATCTTACCCCTTTTCTTAATGCAATAGGCCAACCCAGTTCTTCAGGACTTAATACCGGATTAGAGTCATGGTCATTCCTTCGAATAGGAGAGATAGTTCTACCAGTGTTTGATTCATCTTGTAGTCTGGATTCTTCCCCTTGTCCCGATTCTGCATCCATCCCTGAATTGATTTCAACATTTGTTTCCAGTTCATTCAATGATGGCGGTTGAGACGAACTTTGTTCGGTTTCAGAATTACGGGTAGGACTAGGTTGGTTTGTGAGAGGTAAGGGGTCAATAACATGTATGAGATTAGGTTGTGATGGTGATGGTTGTTCTGTATCCAAGATTAGCCATTCATTGCCAGTATACTCCCCCTGAATGGGTAATTTTGAATAATATGCTTCTTCTTCTAAGAAGATTGTATCCCTGGAGATAATAAGCTTCTTGGAAGTAGGGCAATAGCATTTATACCCTTTTTGAGTAGGGGAGTAGCCAAGAAATATACTTTTGACAGCTCGAGTACCAAGTTTGTTGCCATCATTTTTGTGGATAAAGACAACACAACCAAATACCTTAGGAGGCAATGAGTTGATGATAGAACAAGTTGGAAAGTGTTCTTGTAGTTTTTGGATCGGGGTGTCATATTTGAGAACTTTGGAAGGCAAGCGATTAATGAGATAAGCTGCAGTGAGTACAGCATCACCCCAAAAAATGTTAGGAACATTTCGTTCCATTAGTAAGGTTCGGGTTACTTCCAACAAGTGACGGTTCTTTCGCTCGGCTACTCCATTTTGTTGAGGAGTGTATGGGCAGGAGGTTTGGTGATGAATTCCTTGTTGGTCAAGAAACTCACTAAACACATTGCTCATATATTCCTTGGCATTGTCACTTCGTAATACCTTAATGGACACATTAAATTGGGTACGTACAAAGGTATAGAAGTTTTGAAAGATCTTGGCTACTTCAGATTTGTCTTTCATTAAATAAACCCATGTGGTTCTAGTGTGATCATCTATGAAAGTAACGAACCATCTAGCATTAGTGAGAGTTTTTATTCGTGCAGGGCCCCAAATGTCACTATGGATTAGTGTAAATGGCGAGGAAGGTTTGTAGGGTTGTTTGGGATAAAAAGATCTGGTCTGTTTTGCAATTTGGCAAGTTTCACAATGAAAAGGAACAGAATTTTTATTGAATAAATTTGGAAACAAATGCTTCATATAATCAATACTAGGGTGGCCCGAACGACAGTGCCATAAGTTTACATCATAATTCTGTGAATGAGAGCTAACCAGTGCTCTTCTTGCCTTATTTGCATCTCCAGATCTCAAGTTTGACTCTTCCAGGTAGAACAATCCATCCCATTCTCTAGAAATTCCAATCCTCTTCCTCGATTTTAAATCCTGAAAAATGCACACATCGTTATCAAACATGACTCGGCACAGTCGTTCCTTAGTTAATTTACTCACAGATATAAGATTGACAGTGAGTGCAGGTACAAATAGGACATTGTGAATTTTCAAGGAATCAGAGAGAATGACTGTGCCAATTCCTTCAACTGTAGTGTATATGCCGTTAGCAACTTTGACTCTAAGATTCTCATGAATTAATTCCAGAGTTGAAAACAGTGTGCGATTACCAGTCATGTGATCAGTTGCTCCTGAATCAATAATCCAAGCATTCTCACTAGCTCGTACAGTATTTAGAGCTATAATAGAGTTACCTGATTGTACAAGGTTGATGCCTGGCGTAGAGTTAGACTTATTTTGTCTGTCTAGCATCCTGCGGAATATCTGCAGTTCTTCTTTAGTCAGAGAATGATTATCCTCAGCTTCTGACTCAGTAGTAGAGATATGGCTTTGTCTGTTACTTCCTGGTTTTCCATGAAGCTTCCAGCATTCTTCTTTTGTGTGGCCCTTCTTTCTGCAGTAACTACACCATTTGTTTCTTCGTTCGTCTTGTGGTCGTTTTGCCACCGCGGTTGTCCTTTCAGTTGAGCTCGGACTATCTTGGTTTGCTGCCAGGGCTGACCTTTCAATTGGGCCTAAGTTACCTTGATTCAAGAGCTTTCTGCTTTCTTCGAACTGCACATGGTTGACGACATCAAAGAGATGTGGTAAAGGCTTTAGGCCCATTATTCTGCCCCGTATCTCCTCAAATGAGTCATTTAGTCCAAGGAGAAAGTCATAGACTCGTCCTTCTTCGACTATTTTCTTGTATAATTGAGCATCTTCCACATTTTTCCATGGATGTACTTCAAACAAGTCTTGTTGTTGCCAGAGTTTGATCAACACATTATAGTAATCGGTGACAGATAGAGTACCTTGTCTTAGATCGCGAAGTTGGCGCTTCAAATGGATCAAGGCTGCAGTATTATCAAGAGAGGAATAGGTTCTTCTGACTGCATCCCAAATTTCTTTTGCAGTAGTTGCAAGGAGATATCCTTCGCTGATGTTATCAGTCATGGAGTTGCACAACCAACTCATAACTTGATTGTTCTCAGCAAACCATGTATCAAAATTAGTGTCATCAGGGGCAGGCTGGGATGCTTCTCCATTTATATACTTCTCTTTTCTTTTGCCACGAAGATATCTTAATACGGTTTGAGACCACTGGAGGTAATTCCGTCCATTAAACCTATGGTTAATAGCCATAATTTGACTATCGGAAAGTTCTGGGGTCGTCACCGTTTTGCTTGTGGAGGAATGAGAAGGAGAAGATGTATCCTGAGTTTCAGAAGTAGTACCGGACATGAACGCCATTGGTGTGGCTCCGGTTATGGTTGTATTTCTAGGAAAAGAGCCAAGAAGAGGAGGAAACTTGGAAGAATCCATAAGTGTTTTGGAAGAAATGATGTCTTAAACACCTCTTAAACACTACGGCTCGGTTTCTGGAAAAACAATGGCGAATCTGAGCACTTTGAACGGCGGCGCGTGTGTGTCACGCGCGGTGTACGGACGGCGGCGCGTGGGGTTCACGCGCCGGAGCTCTGGCGGCGCGTGGAAGCCACGCGCGGCTCAGATTGAGGCCGTGCTTCTGGGTTCCGCCGATCGGCGCCTGGCGGTCATTCCTGGGCCGGCGGTGTGCGCTCACTCGCCGGAATGAGTGAGATCTCAGCTTCGTCACTCCCTCTGTTTTTCTGTCTCGCCGCCGTGTCTCTCTCGTGTCTCACCGTCGCTGATCGCCAGGCATTCTAGGTTAGGCTCTGATACCATATGAGCTTAAGAGCTCATTCATTTCATTGATGTATTAGCTTAAGGGAGTACAACACATATATATAGGAAACGAAAATACACAGATGCAATGGGAAACAGAGGAAAAACAGAAATGATGTTAGGTGCGTGATAGACGGAAATGGAGATGGAGATGTGTGAGTGTCAACAATGGTGTGCTAGTCGGTGCTGTTATCTCTGACTTCTAACAAATACCTTTTTTATTATTTTCTTACTAAGGAACGCTAGGGATATTTCTTGTCTATAAAATCACCTTTTTCCATCCAACCTTACTTTTTGTTAAATTTCATTCAGCATAACAAACAGCCCAAGAGATGACGGTAACACTGCATACCATCCATAGTATATTCCATGAGATCTAAATATGACCTCTATTATAAATCATCAAGCATAATAAATACTAAGCACTATTATTATGCGGCACATAAAGCTTTCCTTTGTCAAGCATCATGTAACTCAACGTTTAGATAGAGGGAAGATTAATTCAATCTGGCCATGACTATTTCAGGGTAAGAAAAACATTTTAAGAGCAATCATCTTAATACTAACATTGTTGTTAACATTTTAAGAGCAATCATCTTAATCCTAAAAGGAAAGTTGAGTGTGGACCAAAAACTACCTCTACGTCTAGAAGAGGATACAGCATATGCCAGAGAGGGTTCAAGAGAAGCTCCAGAAACCCTCATTTGCCACGAATAAAACAAACGAAGGCAATGAAAAAGATTCTTCGCCACAAAACAAAGAGTCAAACACTACGCAATGATAAACTTTGGGACCACATAACAAATATAAATTGCAACAAGCAATACAAAATTAAATAGATACCTTATAAACAGCAGGATGCATGGGATCAAGGTGAAAAAACTTGGCCACAAGATCTGGCAACTGGCTCCCATGTTCATATTGAGGCAAATGCCTGAACAACTCAACTCTGTTCCTAGCTTCAGTTTGTTTTACCACAGCACGCCGTTTAGCTTTCTGCACTCGACTCTTATCATCATACTGCATGCGTGGTTGAGGAACATCTTTCTTTCTATCTTTTTCTGATGGGCGATCACATCCCTTTTTCTCACTGGCAGCAACTGAAGCATTATCAATCTTTGGAGAATGCTTTGAAGCTTTAGCAGGTTTTGCATTTGCTGATGTTGCGGTTCCAGATGCCTTGCCTCCTTCAGCTAACACATTATATCGATTAGCATAACAATTGTTAGGGTCAGGGTTGATATATTAGAAAACAATCCTAATGCAAGCACATTTAACTTCCAAAATTTAAGCTTGCTAAAACCATTAGAAAGGACAAAAATTGATGCATGGCGGGTTTGAGTCTAAAGATGAAAACAGGTCAGCAGCAGGCATAACTGAACAATATCATACCCACAGACATATGCTAAATCCACACAACAAAACCTTCAAATAAATGGCTGCAACTTGGACTGACCATCTAAAAAGCCCAATTAAACAGGAAATCAAGACTAGGTTAATGAACCTTTAGCAGCAGCCTTTGCAGCTCGTTGAGCTTCTTGAATAGCACGTCTTTCAGCTTTAGTGAGTTTTTCCTTCTGTGGTTTTGAACTTGAAGGTTGTTCTTTTGCATCTACAGTCAATCCTCCTCCTTTGTCTGCTTTATCTTTTTCTAATAGGAATTGAGGAAGGTGGCAGGAAAAAGGTTAAAAATTAAAAAATGCTTCAATTCCTAAATTAAAGAGAATTTCTGAATGTGCAAGACTCTATCTAAAGGTTGATACATGGAGAGAAAAGATTGTGTTTACGTGATGGAATTTCACGTGTTTAAAACGAACAAATCAGACCAATTCAACAACTATTTGTCAAATGATCTAACTGTACAATATTAAAGTCAACACCAAAAGAAGACAGCCCAAAGACACTAACATCATAAGTGGTGAAAGATACACGTGATTCAAAAGAAAACCACTGCTCCAGTCCTAGCAATATATAAGTTCTGGGCTTTAGCCATAAGAGGTGAGATATGAACTTCTCAACAAGGCATAGAAGGAAAGCATGCAATTTGGAGTCCCAGGGATCAAAAAACAGAGTTGAAAAAGGATCAAGCCCACGACTTATTTTTGAATTATAGAGTTCAGTCAATTTAAGAATAGGAAAATGGGTTCATTAAGAAAAACGACAGCATTCAATTGCAAGAAGAAACGCCATTAGACCAAAGCATGCCATATACAACATTAATCTACCAAAGATAAAACACTGCAAAAATGCCTCGTTTAGAGTTAGTTATAGAAGATAAATTTTTTCAGTAAATATTGCACATCTCTTTGATTAAATCATTCAAGGTTTCAAATCAAGCTTTGGATTAATTTTAACAAATCCAAACAGCACATAGTTAATGAAACCACAATGTACTAATTACTATCATCTCCAAATCATTACCAATACTATTAAATGCATCCTTTCTATAGAGATCAAGAAGTTTTCCCCCTTAATGTTCATAATGAGGGTATTATAGAACAGATAGCATATGACCTTCAGAGCTATTCACTCACCAGCTACAAGCCATTCACTTAAGAAAAGCAGTCAATCTGCTTAAACATACTACTATAAAAGAAAAAATGCATGTCATAGCGGCCATGTTTAAGAAGCACAATAAACTAGACATGCTCTGCCAAAAACTCCTGCAATCAACCAGGCCATAACTAGCGACGATTCAATTGGTGGTGCTAAACCCAAAACATAGCACCAATGTTAATTTCAAACTACTGAATATATGTGTCTTCTGATTCCATTATCACCATAGCACTCGGGAAAGGACACTAAGTGGATTCCAGATTTAACTATCATAAACGTTATCCTTGTCCGTCCACTAACTGTATCACATTAGTCAAAGTAACGAAGTCAATAGATTCATTTCTTTTCCTATACTCATTAAACAACTTTTTATTGTATAGACCATAAATTGACACTACTCTCCTCTCTAAGTAAAGAGCATCCCATAAGCAGACATAAGAGTGATTGCAGTTTCAAACTTCAAACTACTCAGAATAAAGTTCAAATAGACTGCTTGGATAACGCTGACAATCAATAGAAGAGATAACGCTTCCATTAAAAATCCACAAAGATGCAAGTAAGAAAGTAAACCCACCCGCAATTACAAGAGGGTCGTTCACAACCGAGACTGTGGTCAATTCACTAGCGGGCACACTATTAGCCCTCATTGCTGTCAAGTCAAAACCTCCACGAGGAAACGAAGAAGCCACTTTCCCAGCATTGCCCCTAATTCCACGACCCGGCGATGCAATCCCATCTAACAAATCTCCCTCACCGAGCACCTTATTCGAGTAAGAGGACGGGCTTGGAGACATGGGAGCGGGGAAAAAGTCGGATGAAGAGTTATAGCTACCGGCAGTAATGGAATCTCCCCGGAGAGGGGAAACACCCGGAAATGCCGCCTGACGGGTGTGAAGAACCAAATTGTCCGACAAATGACGCGGCGGCGGGATCATCACCGGTGACAGGGAATTGCCGGAGGGAGAGATATCAGAAACCATAGGAGAAGAAGATTTGGGGAAATCCGGGTCGGGTGGACTCGAGTGAGAGCGTTCAGGCGGAGCTGCGGGAGCGAAGAACCCTACTTGGCGGACCTTGGGGTCAATTACAGCTCGAGGAGCTCTGCGAGAGTCCATGGACGAAGGAAGAGCTTAGGGTTGAAAGTGAGGTAAGAGATAGTGGTTAGAGCAACTGTTATTGAGATTGGAATTGAGGTTTGTGCATGGAGTGGGAGGGAGGAGAATCTGAAGAAGGAAACTGGTTTTTCAAATTTTCTGGGGAAAATCTGAGGAAGAAGGGTTTTGAGGATTGAGATGTAAGGGTTGGTATCGATTCGCTGCGCGGAGTTCAATGGTGGAAATGAAAGTGGAAAGAGAGGAAAAGCAATCACAGCCGTGATGCCCAAGCCGCAGCCATAAGAAAATCTTTAAATCAAATTATTAATTAACTATTAACTAATTAATTAAATTAAGGATTATTAAACCCACTCCATGCAAGGATTTTTGGTTGTAGTCTGTATACTTTTTATTGAAAGTGTGGATTTATTACATGATAAATGAAAATTGGTGAAACATAATAAAATGTGAAGAATAAATCTACACTTTCAATATTTATTAACAATAAACAAATTTACACTATCAATATTCATTAGGAATTAACAACTATCATATTATTAAGACATTCTCTCCCTTTCATTAGGTTTTACTAATTTTTATTTATTAAGTAGCAAATCTACACTTACCGTTCATTTACAAAATTTGTGAATGAAATGAAAGTGAGGATTTATTACTTGATAAATAAAAGTTAGTGAAGCCTAATAAAATATGAGGAATATCTTAACAAAATTTGTAAATGAACCGTAAATATAGATTTGTTACTTAGTAAATAAAGTTAGTAAAACCTAATGAAATGAAGAGAATGTCTTAATGATCTGATAGTTGTTAATTCCTCATGAATATTGAGAGTGTAGATTTATTACTTGATAAACAAAAATTGTTAATTAACTAATAAAATGTCAGGAATGTCTTAACAAAAGTTGTGAATGACCTAATAGTGTGAATTTGTTACATAATAAACAAAAGTTGTTAATACCTAAAGAAACGTGAGAAATGCCTTTAATAAAAGTAGTGAATAATCTAATAGTATTAATTCGTTACTTGATAAATGAAAATTGTTAATACTTAATGAAACATGTAGAATACCTTAATAAAAGTTTTGAATAACCGTTGATTTGTTATTTGGTTAAAAAAAAAGTTATTAGCATTTGATGAAATGTAGGGAATGCCTTAATAAAAGTTGGAAATAAACTTAAATCAAAGATAAAGAGTTAACTTATTTATTTTTCTTACACTTTATGGCCGACAATGTTTTTGGCAAACAAGTCATGGAGGATCAAATCCCATCCCACCACTTTGCCAAATAATTATTCTCACTGGTATTGATGGGCCAGCCATCAAAGCTCCTTTGCTAGTAGAGCTATGTCGCCGTCTTTTGGCCGGTGGTTGTTACTTTTTTTTATATATATGAGCGCATTTGTGTCTTTTCTTTTTTATTTTAAAAGTGAGAAATAAAGTTTTCACACTTTTCTGGTATTATAAATATTTAAGGCACCTTTTTAATCTTTTTGTATCCTAGTTATTCATAGGGGATTTTCCCCAAGTTTAACCCTTAAATTAATTAACTTTTACTTCATATTAGTGACCGTGAGGGGGAAAAAACTAGTAATACTATTACGGCCAATCAATGAAGGTGCAATTAGTAGAAATACAAATCATAGTGAATTCAAATTTTATTGCTAATACAACTTTTCTATTTCTATCATATCATACGTCTTATTCTTTAAATGCTAAAACAAGAGTTTTTGAAAGTTCAATCAGGCCGGTAATAATATAACTTTATCAACAGCAAACAAGCCCAATAGCAGCAATATCTGCTATACTTGAACGAGGTCTTTAAAATTAATTTGTTTGTATAGGTATTTAAATTTAATTTGACTGCAATTAACACCGGAGATTATTACCCATTATCGGTCACTCTCTCTCTTTCTTTGAAAAACTTGAACGTACTTATGAAGGGTTCACTTCAAACAAATTTATGTGTATTTTTGTTGTCTTTTGCAAAGGTGGCAATAACTTTTTATGAGAATCATGAACAACCCAGATATTCGAATCCTTCTTTTGTATTGTTCTTTCACACATTTACTTTAGCCAAAAAGAAACAATTATATTACTTGTAAACCAAGTTAAAATTAAGACAAAATCTCCATGAACTATATGTCATATCTAAATGATCTTCTTAACCTTTGAAATTTCATAATAAATCTCTCTTAACTTCTATATTTATGTAGATAACTCGCATGTTATTAGTTTTGTTCATTATTTATCTACAAATAGTTCAAAATTTGAGGAGGTTACGTGCATACAGAAACAAAGTTTTTATCTTTAATGTCTTAAATCAAATGATCATCCTAACATTTATGTCATATATATACTCTATGAATTGCTTAATGAATGATTTGAAAGGAATTTCTCATGGTTAATGCATTATAAGTTATAACATACAAAAGTTATATGTTGTGCCATTATATTCATCTTTATTTCTTTATAACCTTAGAACTATACTTTAATGGATAAGAATCTAAGAATAGAGCTATGCATGTATAAAACGTCTGTACGCCAAAAAAAGTATTCTAAAACAAAAGAAGCCAGAGTTGATTGGATTATGCAAGAAAATCAGTTTTTTAACTGAGAACTCTCTCCATTTCTTTCACTATGATTTGAGATTTTAGTTAGGTTGCATTTTGTTATGTTATTTATTTTATATACATTATTTAAATAGGATGTCCTTTTTTAGGGAAAATTACAGTTAGGTTCTAAGTAAGAGAACAAATGAAAAAAAAATAGTCCTTTAAAATCTCAAAATGAAAAAATGATCCCAAAAATTTGTCAATGACATCTCTGATGTTGTCAATAACTCGCACATGAAGTTGTCAAAGAGATGCGGCTCTTGGAAAAATGTGGGTTAAGGGAAAAGACAAAGTGTGAAGCCCGTGAGTGTGGGCAATCAAGTGGTGGACCAAATGGTGACAAGGATCATGATTATCAAATCGGGATACGAATTGTGAATCATGAATCGAAACATATTGTGAATCGTAAGATTCATGATCAATTATTTAGAATGATATAAATGTAATATTCACACAAGAGAACATTAAAAGTTTATAGATATTAGTAATTTAGCATTTTAAAGACAAATAAATATAGGAAGATAAGAGAAATAAGTATTACTAGATTGGAGATTGGAATGGGAGTAAAACGCTTGTTTCACTGTGGGGAATGGAACAATCCAACAAAGAATGTGATGGCAAGGAGAAACAGGAATGAAAAATAGGATTATGATGAGATAAAAGGAAATATATAAGGCACAATATTTTGATGTGATAAAAGGAAATACGTATAATCTTTTTTGGAAATATATAGGGCATAATATCTTGATGTGATAAAAGGAAATATATATAATCTTTTTTCTACACAATAAGATTAATTAATTAATTAAATTAAAGAAACAATATATACCTAGATCCCATAAAATATGGAAATCAATTAGTTTAAATAAAATTCCGTTGAAATATATCAAATATAATTAATTCATGATAAATACTAGATTTAGATATTTTATGTATAATCTTTTTTCTTAATAAAACGCAATCCTCTCTAATTAGCTGTGATATGTGAAATACTTGAAGATATGAAAATTGAAAACACCAAAAAAAAAAAAAACGCAAGTGTCGCTGATTGCCTGATTACATGAACAACGAAAAAAAAAATCGCGCGTGCGTCTTTTGAACTGGGTCGCGCATAGATTCGGGTCGGATATGTGCGAACCCGTTATCAACAACATCGATCGATTCTCCTGGGAATCGCGATTCAGGCTATTCCAGTGAGAATTGATCGATCCAGGGCCGATTCTGGCTAAAATCGAAACAGACCTCCGATTCGCATCGCTGGAAGAAGCTATCAGTTCTATTCATGCGATTCACGATGAAATTCTTACGATACTGATAACGCTGACAAGGATATTAAAGAAGGTTTACAAAAAGAGGGTCAGCAAAGTATGGGCCATGAACAAAAGATTATGGGCCATAGGATTCATATGATGGTTTTGAGTGTTTGGGAATTTCCCAAATCTAGGTTTCAAACATAGGTTTGCACAACTCGAGACAAAACTTCTCTCACACACTTACCTCTTAAATCGTAAAAGCTATTCTCGAAAGTTAATCCAAACACACACGAGCCCCAAAACTCAGTGCACGAGCAGAGACGAGCAACTATTATGGTGGAAAATACCACGAGTCCTCTTTTAGTTGAAAAGGCGTTGTTGTTAATGGGGAATTGAGCAACAACGTTTCTCCAACCTTGCATGTCCCAGGTAAATTATGCCACGAGGAGATGAGGATATATGGCACACACAAGGAGCTTATGTTGAGACAAGGAAACAAGCCCCCAGATCAGTAAGCTTGCTTTTTGTATCTTCTTCTTTATAATGGTTTCCATGATTGTATCTTGTTGGAATTATCGTGGGGCGGGTGGTATATCATTTCCACGAATGTTTAAAGAAATAATTAGAAAATATGATATTAAAGTCATGGGAGTTGTGGAGACTAGAGTCAGTGGTGAGAGAGCGGACAAGGTAGTTTGGAAATTGGGATTTAATAATTGGTTATGGATAGAAGCAACAGGTTTTGTGGGGGGGGGGGGTATTTGGGTGTTGTGGAATGATTAGGAAATCTCAATTGACTATATTGATTCTACTAATCAATTATTACATTACAAAATCTCAGATTTATCTTCTTCTCGAACCATGTTTACTACATTTATTTATGGTGACCCAAATATTGGCAGAAGAAGGCAATTGTGGCAATCCTTGCAAAGTATCTCTGAATCTATGGAATCAGCTTGGTGTGTGTTGGGAGATTTCAGTACGTACCTGGAGCCATCAGATAAAATTGGGGGACTAGGCCGGTAACCAATATGATGTCTTCTTTTAAAAAGTGTATTAATTCTTGTAATCTCTTGAAAGTGGATGTTATAGGAGACAGGTTCACATGGGAACGGAATGAGGTAAAAGAGATATTAGATTGGGTGTTCAGCAACTAGGAATGAGTGATTTCATTTCCACAAGCAAAAGCTTTTCACCATCTCCGGTTCAAGTCAGATCATTGGGTAATTATGGAGTCCGAGTGTTAGAGAAGCTAATCCTCAATTGATAGAAGATTTTTTAGTTACCAAGCCGCATGGTGTCTTGAAAATGGTTTCTCTGAGATTGTTAAAAATGCTTGGAATAATAAATCTTGGCTAGAAGGGAGGGAGGTATATAAGAAGACTTTAACTTTGAGTATCCCTTCCACAACTTTTTTTTTCCAATCTAAACAACATTAACTTGGAATATAAATGTAGTGGTGAATGTGATGAAGAAAAAAGAAATTATAAGAAGACTTAGTTCTTTTTAGTAATTTAACTATGAAAAAAGCTATTCTAACCACAATACCCAAATACTCTCATTTTATCAAAATCATTTTTTTCTCATAATCTATTCTGCTAAAAAAAATTGGAGAATAGCTTCTGGAGAAAAAATGGATAAAAAAGAGTATTGAAATTTTAAGACTCTTAAAAAAAACAGTGAAATTCAAAAAGAAAGAAAGAAAGAAGAGAGTGTGTGTGTGGTGTGGGGCCCACATTAATGAAAAGGACCAATTATAGAGAGATGGTGGGGCCCACATAGGGAAAAAAGTAAAAAAAAATTGGATTTTCCCAAAACCATGGGTTTGAGATCAAAACCTTGGTTTGGCAAAACTTGGATTGTTTAATGATTTTTTGCAAAACCATGGTTTAGCAAAAAGTTGGATGTTTGGATTATTTTTTACAATACCATGGTTTTGTCTCCAAACCAAGGTTTTGTTTCATCATCCAAACACATGTATTGTGTAGGAAGAATTGATTTGGTTTCAAAAGTCCATATGTAAATGGCTAAAGGGGGGCGAGAATACTAGTTTCTTTCATGCAACCACCAAGATGAAGATGAAGAGAAACAAGATTGAGCAGTTACAAGATGAGGATGGAATCTGGGTGAATAATTAGAACAAACTTAAAGAAATGGCTCAAAATTTTTTCCAAGATTTATATCTGACTAATCAAAATGTAACACAGATAGACAACTGGCCTACAAGATTCCCTCAGCTGGATCTGCAACAATTACAGGATATTCAAAGAAGGGTCTCGGCTATTGAAATAAAAAATGCAACTTTTGAGATGGGAGCTTTCAAGACGTTGGGTCCGGATAGTTTGTAACCTCACTTCTTCTAAACTCAATGGGAGATAGTGAGGCCAAAAATTTGTGATATGGTTATATAGTCGTTTGATGATCTTGAGGTTATGAAGGAATTTAATCACACCAACATTGTCTTGATTCCTAAGGTTGAACATCCTATATCTCTAAAATACTTCAAGCCTATATCACTTTATAATGATAGCTTTAAAATTGTTTCAAAAGTGTTGGCCAACAGATTAAAGAGAGTTACGAACCAGCTAATAATCAATGTAGCTTTATTAAGGGGAGTCAGAGTTGTGATAATATAATTATTACACAAGAAGCTATTCATACAATGAGAGCCAAGACTAGGGAAAAAGGTTATGTGGCTGTCAAAGTTGGTATGGAGAAAGCCTAGGATAGACTTGACTGGAAGTTTATTGAGGTTACATTGAACAGTTTGAGATTATCACAAACTTTTGTCAAACTCATCATGCAATGTGTTTCCTCGCCAATAATGTGTGTGCTTCGGAATGGAAGTGCATCAGGCAAGTTTAGACCATCGAGGGGGGGTAAGACAAGGTGATCCCTTAAGTCCCTACTTGTTTGTGTTATGCATGGAAAGATTGGGGCAATTAATTCACTTTGAAGTTGAAAATGGGAGATAGAAACCAATGAAGATAGGTGTAATACCCTGAATTTTGAGACTTGAGGCTAGAGAATAAGCTTGAGATTAGTGGATTGCTAAGCCTCGGTTTAGCAAGATCCCAAATTGTGATTAAGGGTTAATAACTTCAAAAGTACCCCGAATTTTGAGACTCGAGGTTAGAGAATAAGCCTGAGATTAGTGGATTGCTAAGCCACGGTTTAACAAGATCCTAAATTGTGATTAAGGGTCAATGACTTCAAAAGTAGATGTGGTTAGTGATAAATAACCCTTTTGGAGAATATGATGTGACTTAGTACTCGAATGTGATCCGTGTGTGTTGTGAGCAGCGCCGAAACCCTGTATTTGAGTTCAATTGTGGATTAATATCCAAATTGACTTAGAATAGAGGGAAGAATTGAATTGGAAATGGTGTCATAGTGTGTTTTGATATCATTGAAATTGGTTTGGAACTTTGGAATGGAAAAGTTGCATTGTTAGGTTTTGAAATGTGAATTTGTTGACATGTTGAGATTGTTGTGAAAACATGTCAATGAGATGTGAATTTGATTGATTTGGTGTTTCCAATGGATTCCTTGTGAAAATTTATGTGAGAATGATGTTTGGTATGAAAATGGAACCATTGAAAGCAAAGATGCAAAATCTGAAATTCTGTCCGGTGAAACTCTATTATGAGCAGTCATTTTGTGTGAATGTTTTGAATGACCAAATGGTGTCTAAAAATTATGAAACTTTACAGTCTTGTAGTTCACATCCCAAGATTCAAAATGGACATATAAGTTTTGCCATTTCGGTTTTTGAACTAGGAGATATGACTGTCCAAATTTTGGGATGGAAACTGAACTCTGGTTTGGGGCAGTGATGAGTTTTATGTAATTCCAGAATTTTGTGGTGATTTTAGGTAATGGCCCATATTTTTCCTATAAAGAGGACTTAAATAAATTTCAATGGGCTTTGGGATCACCTTATTTCAATTTTTCTAGAATTAGTTATGATTTTTCAAAGTTTGGGCAGAAAATCTGCCAAACAATCTGAAAATGGGAATTATGACATCATCAAGATAAAACATGACATCAGCATGGAATTAAAACTTATTGCCTCATCTTCTTCAGTTATTTTCTGTCATTTTTCGTGCAACATGAGAGAGAGGAGCTGGTTTGGTTTCTAGAGAAAGAAGGAACAAGAAATTGCACGGTAAGGCGATTCATCCTATGATTTAGCTCCTAACCGGTGCAATACTTCTCCTAAGCTTCTACTCTATGTAATTTAAGGTGTTGAAGCAAGAATTTTGCTGATTGAAAATGATTTAGGGTTCAACCATTTTAGGGAAAAGCCAAAGGGAGCTTAAGGTAACTTCCGAAACTTCAATATTTGATTGTTCTAGCTGCTGTGGTTGATTTAATCGGTGAAATTTCACAGGATTGTCTTTGTTTGTATATTTGGAAAATGGGTTGGCCTAGGTGTTATTCTGTCCAAATTGATACTAAATGGTAGTTTTAACCCAATGTAATGGTTAATAAAGTGGTTAGGAGTAGAAAGAAACACGCCTGCGGAGCCGAAACCGAAAAACCCCAATTTTTCATGAGGAATTGATAATTTTGGCCAAGGCTAGTTTGGAGGGGTTATAGATGGATTTTCAATGATTTGATGATTCCATTGAGTTCAGGAGCGAAAATTAGGTGGGGTTACAGTTGGTCACTTTTTTCGGAAAAGGTCGAAAAAGCATAATTATGAAAACGTCATTGAAACCTTTAAAGTGGGACTGCCTAGGGTAAATTTATAAATTGACATTGAATTTGATAATTCTGAGTCTGGAAATGGATTCCTTGGACGAAAATATGTTAGAATAGCCCATGTCAAAATGTCAAGAAAAGTATAACCGGACCGGGTACGGTGAGGCCGAGCCGGGTCCCCGGGGGTATTTTAGTAAATTTTCAATATAGCCTCATATAACCCCCAGAAACACTATGGAAGCGTCTAAATAGTACATTTGACATTGTAGGATCGAATGTGAAGCCCCGAGTTGCTGGCACGCAAATCAAGGAGAAAAGACTGGAGGTAGGGGACTTACTTTACTTGCATGTATTTAATATCTTTGCTTGTGTAGTGATGTATGTGATTGTTTTACTTGATTGTGTAGAGCATATTTGAATAAATGAAGCTCTATTTCTTTTTGCTGTGGCCATAGTTTTGTTACATGAAACATTGAGCATGCAGAAATGTCATTATGGAGCATGTATCTAGATAAAGCTAACATGTCATACACATAGCATCTATCATGCATACATTATGGTATCTGTTTCCTACTGAGATTCTCTCGAATCTCACCATCCCCTACCAACAATTTAGATAAGGCAAGTGGCTCGTGGAGGGAGTGGCTAGGACTTCTTCGAGATGAGAGTTGGTAGTTGGTTATCAATAGGTTGTGAAGATTGTATATGATTTGGCTGAATATATGGTTATGAATTTGAGATGAGATTGTGTAATCCCCATTTGAAGAATTGTAATGGGCAATTGTGCCCTGTGTATCTTTAGCAAAGGTATATACCTGGGATTGCCGGGATGATTATGTTGTGCACTCTGATATTTATATGAATGTGATTTATCTTCACGTAGTAATTGTATTCAAAATGTGAATATGAGACCAAGTTTATAAATGATTTTGAAAAGTATGTGTGAAAACCCCGTCATGTGATGGGTTAGTAAATATTATTTGATTATTATTGGTCTCTATTTCATTTTAATCGCGTATTTTGGATATCATTACAGAGGGGGTTACAATAGGTAGCAGAGGCCCAAAAATATCTCACTTGTTCTTTGCAAATGGTTTATTACTTTTTTTGTGAAGCAAGTAGTGCACAGCTGAAGGAAATCAAAGTTAAGGAGATATTATGCAAATTTTTTGGGCATAGAATCAGTTTACAGAAATAAAAAATGTTTGTCTCCCGCAATATTAACTTTAATAGAGCATATGAATTTAGCCAGGTGCGGGGCATTGGATTCACCAATGATTGCAAGTATCTGTGTCCCATTGCTACATATAAGGGCAATGAAGGCAACTTTTGCTCCTATAATCCAACGAGTGAGTTCAAAATTTGCAGGATGGAAAGGAAAATTTTTGAGCATGGTGGGGGAAATAGTTCTTATTAAATCAGTGTTATCTACCCTGCCTTATTTTCAAATACAAACAATTCTATTGCTGAAAGTAGTGTTGTCAGATATAGAGAAATTGAATAGGGATTTTTTCAGGAATCAAAACAATAATCATAAGAAAATGCATCTTATCTCGTGGGGAAAGATAAAAAATGGAAAATCAGAAGGAGGGCTTGGTATAAAAGATCTTTATTGTCAAAATGTAGCTTTCATTTTGAAACTATGCTGGGGTTTGGTTACTAAACTAGATGCCTTATGGGTAGGGTGCTTTTGTAGAAAAAATAATTATGGTGATGACAAACTTCTTTAAGTTCGTAAGAAGAGGAATCAATAAAAAACCTAGAAGGGGATTGTGAATGTTTGGAAAACTTTTAGAAAGGGGGTGGGGAGCCAACTGAGATGTGGTACTACAACAAGTGCATGTTGAGAATTGTGGATGTCACTAGATAAACTGTAGATTCATTATGTGGATAAAAACCACCACCAAATTGACCATGAGGCATTGATAAACCATTTTGTAACCACCAGTGGTAGCTGTGATACGGAGAAATGGAGGATCTTCCTTCCAAAATGGGTGGTTCAAAAAATCAGCAGTGTAACACCGCATAAGAGGGGGAGGATATTTTTTGTTGGAGGAATGCCTCAGATGGGAATTTCAGTGTGAAGAACGCATATAAGATGATTTATGAGCAGCATGAGCGACCTCTAGAACCTCTTTGGAAGCACCTATGACAATGGGCTATCCTTGAAAGAGCAAAATTCTTTATGTGGCTAGTAATTCATGAGATATTACCAACCAATTCACTCAGAGTGAAACAATTAAACATTGACAATATTGAGTGCCCCTTTGAATGTGGTAGTGACAAATCAATACTTTATATATTGAGAGACTATGAGATTACGAGGAGAGTGTGGCAATTAGTGATTAACCCTTTATATTATTCTACATTTTTTGATGTTGATCTGCAAGTTTGGCTTAGATGGAACTTTAGAAACGAACCAGGGAGGAGAAAGTTTGCTAGATGGCCGTGGCACTTAATTTTTGGAATCGTTTGTTAGTTGCTTTGGAAAAACAGGTGCAACAAAGTTTTTGAAGGCACAACCCACCAACCGAAGGAGATGGTTCACTTTTGTCTCTATCATCTTATGGAGTGATACGTGTGCAAATGATCAATTAAATAGTGTAAGTGTACACTGTCATAATCAAGTAATATAGAAGTAAGTAGAGTATCGTTCCCATGAGGATTGATCACTAAGTACCAAAATGAGCAATTTTAACTCTATTTAGTCGATCAATTAGTTGGTGATTGAGAGTACAAAATAAAAGAAAGACAATTAAATATGAATGCAGATGATATGAAAGCAAATATGAGAAAAAGCCTTAGGGGTCAGATTTAACTTAAATTCCGGATTGAATCACTTATCTATTCTAGCCCAATTTATTCCACATGATTGATAGTCGAGTTTCCTTAATTTAATTACTAGCCTCTTCCAAGGTCAAGCAATTCTATAATTAATTGCTAATCCAATATATTCCTATATGAATTTAAGCAATTAATTATGCATTAAGATTTATGGAACTCAGTAAGACTACACAACTCATATGAATATATTCCTATTTCATATGCAAGTCATGGTTTTAATTATAGGATCGATACACATGCATCTCCTTCCGGTCTCAACATGTATATTGAAATTATTCAAAAGATGGCCAGTCAATCAAAAGCATTAAGAATAATATTTAAAACTCAATCATGAAGGAGAAATTCAAACTAGATTTAATAAGTTAAGATTCAATCCGTCATTAGTAAGCTACGCCATTACCCTATGAAAATGAAAGTTTAGCACATGATGAAATTAAAAACAAAACCAAAATAAATTGACATTATATAAAGCTAGAATGAAATCCTCAGAAATACTGCATAAACTTGAATATTAAATTCTCAAACATAAATATACAACCAAAAGATGCATGAAAAATGAAGAATTCTAGCAGTCTATTTAGGAGGCAAAACCTTCCATGTTGGCGGCATGCAAAATATAATACAATCCTAAGCCTTCCAAGATGGAGGCATGTAAAATATAATACAATCCTAAGCCTTCCAAGATGGAGGCATGCAATGCATGGAATTAAATCTAAAAAACAACATAAAGAACTCAAAAATGTTAGAGAAAGATCTCTCCCGGTCAGAGAATGACCTGTCCCTATCGGAGAAGGAAACCTCTGCTTCTCTTCCTCTCCTCCCCCTTTGAGCTTGGCCTTGATCTCTATTTATAGGGGAAAAACGTGTACTACAGTACTGTTGTAGTATCCGGCAGCTGCTACAGTGATCTAGCGGTTGCTGCAGTGCCTGTCAGCGGCTGCTACAGTGTCCGGCGGCTCTACAGTGCTTCCGTCACTATAGTTACTTCTATCCGCTATAATGTAACTTCCGTCTACTATAGTGCAACCATTTGCTACAGTGATCCTGTTGCTACAGTACTTTCATTTTTTTTAAATTTTTTTTAAAAATACTATTTATTCCAAAAACATTATTTATTTATCAATCACATCCAACTTTATTATATTAAACTCAAATATCATCCATAAAATCATCATATAAGGGAAAATAAATATGCAAATATTTTACTTATCAAATTCCCCCATACTTAATTCTTGGACGTCCTCGGATAAGAAGTATCTAATAAGTGCTTCCAATAAAATTAGAAGTGTCAAGTCATAAGTAAGAACACAATTGAAAAATAAAGAGATCATAGTATTAATGAATCAACAAAAATATAAACTGGTAACTTTAATTGAAAATGAATAAACCGAGTTCATACTTGTAACTCATTCTCTCAATCTCTCAAGTGTTCAAGGGTAAGTGTTTCGCTCGAATTCAACCGAAAAAATTGCACTACCATAGGCTTCTTAAAAATCTCAATTTCCACTACCTAATTCACATGCATAATTTAAATCAAAAGGACTTATTAAGGGTTGTAATGGGGTTAAGGTAAAGGAATGTAAAACATGATATTGAAGGTTAAAGAAATAGAGCAATTGAAAAATGGGCTACTTGTAAATTTATCTCATCATAACAATCCACAATTCAAACACTTAACATTTTCTTTTTTCTTTTCATAATTTTTTCCTTCTTTTTTTTATTTTTATTTTTATTTTTATTTTTTATTTTTTCTCTTTTTTTATTGAATTGCAACTGTAAAGTTGATGATAGATACACCTCCACACTTTGTCAAAAGCCCATTTCACAAAAATTTCAAATGCTACACTAATCTTCCGAATAAGGTAAAAACACTTGATATATCATTAAAGCACATGTTAATGGATTGAAAACAAAGAAACAGTCAATTAGGCTCAAAGGGGCTTATTAACGGTATAATTGCAATGTTGGCTATTTGGCTCTGGCTAAAGAAAATAAATGCCTTTATCATTTTTGAATGTGAATGTGAGATGTAATTTTAACAAGATTTAAAGCAAGTTCTAGAGTGACAACTTAATAGGTGAATATCACACACAAGAGAAATAATCATTAAGGAATTTTTAAATTCAATTCATTCAATCTCAAAATTCATCACCAATTGCAACAATCAGTTGCTCATTCATGCTATAAAATCTCTAAATTCAATTGATCCATACTTAAAACTTATATACTTCTTAAGATCATTATAAAGCACTTGAACAAGATGATTTTTTTTTTACTTTTTTTTGAAAAAGATAAAAAGAAAAAAAATCATGCAACTAATAAAATGCAACTAATGAAATGTGTCTCAGGAGTTAAGAATAACTCCTTACTCTGCCATTTTTTTCCACACCCCATGCATCTAATGGTTTTACTAACTAACAAAAGAAAAACAAAATTTTTTTCTCCTCCCCCAACCTAAATAAGACATTGTCCCCAATGTCTTTTAGAGCTTAGAGAACGATTTTTTTTTTGAAACATAAACACACAATTAAGTAAAATCACAATACTAAGAGTAAAACCAAGAGATTAAGGAAAGTTACAACCGAAGAGTGGTGTCTGGATCCTGCTTCTGACTGCTATTTGAAGATTTTCCACCTATTTGTTTAACGAATAGATCTGGTTTAGGTTCATAGGTTTGTGGTTGATCGAGCAGCTGATCAACAATTCGGGCAGAAATTATGGAATGACGAATCGCTTAGGGTATGAATCCTGTTTCCACAGCATGATCAAGAAAAGACAACAGATTATCATAAAAACCATTAACATTTAACAATCATAATGGGTTTTTGTGATAGTTTAACTTAGCCCAATATGCAACGCTAAAAATGCCATCCAAAGTCTCCAAACCACCGGGTAGAGCAATGAAAGCTTGAGTATGGTAGAACATTAGTCCCATTTGTTCAGGCAAGCTCGAAACCTGTAACTCTTGTCCTAAGGAAAAAGTGTGATCTTTCAACTCCTTCACCCTTACACTTAAACCCTTGCTTTCATTCATGGATGCAGAAATGGTCATACTTCCCTTTAGGCCCTGGATGCCTCCCCCATACACAAAGTTAATTTTTCTGGCAGTTAATGCAATTTCAAGTTCGTTTGCTGCTGTTATAAACTCTCATTTCTTGCCCAAATCAGTTTCACCAAAAATGCAAATAGATGTAAATTTACATTTTTGTGTGATACCCTTTTTCTCTTTCTTTCTCTCGGACCATGTATGCTTACAAGTAGAAGAGTGTATATTTACAAGTGAAGAGTACATGCTTACAAGTAGAAGAGTACATACATATAAAATACTAAAACAACAACAACAAAATCACACAAATCACACATTTTTCAAAGAAGTTTGAAAAAAATTTCCGACATAGATGACCGGTGGGCCATTGCATGAAGAAATTAAACAAAAAGAGGAAAGAAATTCAAAAGATAAAGTAGAGTAGACAAAAGCCGTCGAAAAGATAAGAAAGATTAGACAAAAGTTACGGAAAAAAATAAAACAAATTAAACAAAAGCATGATTATGTACAGTAGTTGTGATTTTGGCTTATATCTTCCTCTGGTTTTACATCCAGTAACGGCTTAAACGCTTTTTATGAATCGAGGATTTGCTTCCCATCCAGTTTTCTTATAAACTGGCAAATAGGGTCTTTTAACGTCAGATTCCCAAAACAATAGCGCTCTTTTTCTCTGTTGAATATGTCTACTAAATCAAGAATAATACGATGAATATCACTACTCGGATTAGAGTAACTAATTAGTCACTTATTTGAGGAGAGCCAATGAGATTGTGACATGTGGCAAGTTAGTAAAGAGAGAGAGGAGTATGGGAAAAGTCAAATGGAATTTTATATGATTTCTTTCTCTCTCTCTCTCTTCTTCCCTCCTTTTCGCTGAAATGGTATGGGGGAGGAAGAAATCATCATTTCTTCATCTTCCTCACTCATCTCTCTCATTCTCTCTCTCTCTCCATTTCGGTGCCATTGTTGAGCAAGTGAGAGGAAGGAAAAGCTTGAGAAAAAGGTAAAATTATGACCTCTTTTGCTCAAACTCTCTTCTCTAAAGTTGTTCCTTGGGTTGAAAGCTTTATTCTCATAGTTCTAGATTCTCCATTGGTGGTGATTTAGGCTCTTAAGGAATTTTGAAGTTTGGAGAATCAAGAAACTCCTTTGGAAAAGTTGAAGAGGTAAGTGAAACCAATCTTTCTATCTATGTTTTATGCCAAATGATTAAGTTTGGAATTTTTGGAATATTTGGAATATTTGGCCTTAATTTTGAAAAATAAGGGTCATTGGGTATTTGGCATGTTGTTGGCATGTAAATGGGTGTTGTGGCATATTTTTTGAATAGATTGATTGATTTGAGAATGAAATGGTATGTTTGGAAATTTTAGAATTTTGGTGTTGATTGTAGCCTATGACTAAAGCATGATAATGGATAGGAATTTGGCAATTTTGATGTTTCCATGTGATTCCTTGAGCCTTTTTGTGTGGGAGTAGCTTTAGTTTGGTATTTGGGACCATTGGAATCACTTGGGTAAAAATCTGGCAAGTGCTGTCAGTTTCTGCATTTTCTGGGTTCTGATAAGCATCACTCGAGTGAGGATGAGTCTCACTCGAGTGGGGTAGTGCAATTGCTCTTCTGGCCTTCAGTTTTTCTGTTGCACTTTCGAGTGAAAGGCAAAAATGTTGCCTCACTTGTGAGTGTCGAGAGTTCCTACTCGAGTAAGCCTCGTCCCACTCGAGTGAGGGTGTATAAGATATTGTGAACTTGCGTCTCGAGTTGTCACTCGTAGCCATTTTTCAACAGCGTACCTTAGCACTCGCGAGTGCTAAGCCATCACTCGAGTGCTTTTGTCCCTACTCGAGTGATGTCCTTCTCTAAAAGTTTCTTGAGCTCTCGGGTGAGCACTTTCTGAACCTCATTTTAGGGTACTCGGGTGAGCATCAGGCTATCACTCGAGTGATTGAGTTTGTGCTCGAGTGTAGCGAGCAATTTTGGGTTTTGTTGTTCCTTTCTGCTCTCGAGTGTGCGCTTTCTGCACCGCACTTTCTAGGACTCGAGTGAGCATTTGGCTATCACTCGAGTGTTGTTTCTAGGACTCGAGTGCAAGTCCATCATCACTTGAGTGAGGTTTTCTTCACTCGAGTGAATAGTGAAAAATCAGTATTTGTGTTTCTAAAATGGGATTTTTGGGATAGTTCTTTCAACCCTTTAGGGCTTTTGTTAGAAGCAATTGTAGCTTCCTAAAGAGCAATAATGACAACCAATCTAAGTATTGTCAAGTAAATTAAGTATTGGAATAGAGAATGACTCTTCATCCCTAATTATGAATATAAGATTTAACATTTGCCGTACTCGGGAGAGACTAGTGCCAGAGCATGTACGAAGTGACCAAGGTAGTGACTTTTTCCTCATATTGTGTATGATATATGGTATGCATGACTTGTCATTGAGATTTGTGAAATGTATGTGCCATGGTGTATTGCAGCGTGAGTACTTCAGTGTGAGCAGTCGTAGGGGGTGATGTCTATTTTACCTACCCCTGCCGTTGAACTGCCATTGTAATCGACATGAATCTTTGAGAATTTTGCCAATATGGCTTACGTTGTGAATCTTACTAGTACGACTTGCGTTGTGAATCTTGCCAATGTGGCTTGCGTTATAAAATGCTTTATATGAATCCCAGCTATGGTGAAATATATTGTTGTGAATTGTGTTGTGTGCAATACAGCGTGAGCACTTCAGTATGAGCAAACGTAAGGGTGACGCACGCCATACCTGCCCTTGCCGCTGTAACTGCCATTGTAGTTGCTTTATGTGAGCTATGATTTGCTTTCATGCCTTATTGTTGTGCATACTATGAGTGATTTGTTACTACAGGGATTTCTTAGAATCTCACTCTCCCAAAAACAATTTTAGACAGGGCCGAAGGATTAAAGGGGAAGTGGGTGATGAAGAGTGGATAACACTCCGGGCTAGGAGTTTATTTTGGATATTGGTTATCATTTTGTAAATCATTTGATTTTTTTGTTGGGAATTACATGTACATATTGGATAGTATTTGTGTAATCTCCTTGTTATGGGAAACTATTTGGGCATTTGTGCCTTGTAAACCCTTAGGGCCCGTTTGGTTCAATTGCAGACCCCTATGGTAATGCAATGGACTGCAATGTAATGGGGTGCAATGCAATAATGATTACCATCATCATGTTTGGTTGCTTAATAATAAGATGTTGAGAAATTTTTTTTTATATTTAAATTGAATTATGAAAGGTCCAAAATACCCCTTAAACATAAAAAAACCTCCATCACCGATCATCTCCTTCCTCACCCTAATAAATCTGTCGTACCAAACAACCCCTTATGAAATTATCTTCATTAACCAAGATCATCCTCAAATTCAAACCACCAGTCATGAATAAATAACCAAGGAGACACAATCGATGGAAAAATCATTTAGAATTCCACGTTGAGCTGAAATTGAAGAAATCAACGGCAGCTGCTCTCTGAATCCGAAGGCTGAAACTCTGGAAGGAGTAGGTTCGCCGGTGTTCTCTGAAGTTCTGGAGCTTCCTTTTTCGAGTTACAGGTTGCGGCTCTGCTTCTCGTTTCAGGAGCCCCACCAGCGATAATAGTGGTCCCAGCTACTAGATAAGATGGAGAGGGTGGTGGTCGGAGGTAATGGTATGGCCTCATCTCTCTTCCGCGGCTTCTCTTTGGTTTCTTTGATCTGGGACCTCGCCGTCGACTAAATAAGATGATGAACGTGAAGTGAAGATTGCCGGTGAGGACAGAGGTGGACGGAGGTGGTGGGAATGAGATGAAGTTGGAGGTGAGAGCCAGCAAGGTCGAGTATGAGTTTTCTCTCCAATCTCTGTGTCTCTCTGATATTATAAATGGAATCAAATTGTTCAGGCCAATTATGTATTGAAATGCAAATATGAGACTATTGTTGATCAGGTTTTGAAAAAGTTTTTGAAAATCCTGATTTTGGGAAATTTATTTTTATTAAATCCCGAATCGCATTATGGTATCTAATTTCACATAATTATGTATTGATGAACTTAATTTCGGCTTATAGTGGAAGGGGGTTACACTCTCCTCTTTAATCACACCAAATAATGTAACCTCATACCCTTTCCTTCCATTCCCTTCCTTCAAACCAAACAGGCCTTTAGTTTGATAGTCAAGGAAAAAGAAAACAAACATTTGGTCTAAGCTTGAAGTCTCATCTTCAAATATATATTTTTAGATAAATGATAGAGGTTGAGCATAATAAAAGAGTTTAGCTTTTCATAACATGGTGAAATTTTCAAGAGAGAAATGCTTCACCTGACGCCTAATAATGCTTTAAACAAAATTACCTTCAATATAAAAATACTAAAGAAAAATATGTTTTTGAAAAAATTACTAAAGAAAAATCTATTTCTTGTAGTAAATGACATTAACTATAAGAAAATCCTCTCAAGTCATTCATTAGGAAGGTTATAGAGTTCAGGACATTTAGAGAGAAAAAATCCTAAGAATTTGGATTTATGGACATCCACATCTTATATATATATATATATAATAACAGTAAAGCAGTTATCGCCATATACTAGGGAAAAAATCAACATATCACGTGAAGGCGTGAAGCATGCATAAAGCATAATTTTATATAGCAAGATTTAACGCTTTATGCTCTCTATGATTAACATATTTGAAAGTGAGTCGTTGACTATGACTTGCAAATAATGTTAGTTTATACATCAATATACATATACCCATATATGTTGGCCCAAAAAAAAAACAAACACACCCACGCATATTCCTTCACATTCTAGGACGAATGAAGGGATCTTTATTATAAGCCACCAAGTAAGGTGTTCATTATATTGAGCCCTTATTTAAATTTTGATATGATATTCCTTTTTTCTCAAAATGTAATATATTGTCTTAAATATGAATAAATTTAGATTTTTTTTAATTTTCAAACAAAATTTAATGATTGTCGCAACTCACATCTCCTTAGTTCTCATCAGGAGATTGGAGGTGCCTTATTATAGAAATAGGAGGGAATAAAATATATAGAAATCAATTTTGAGCACTTTATTTTATTTCTTTATGCAGGATTACATTTAATTTGTCTACTATATTAATTCTTTTTTAAAAAAATATCTTTAATTAATACTCAAAATTTAAATATGCCAAAAGTAGAGATGGAAATAGGCCAGACTTCTAACAAGGGCTTAAACCTACCTACATAAAGTCTAATCTAGCCAATTTCATAAATAGGTCAGGCTTAAGCTCAAGCTTATTTTCAGGCCCATTTATATAGATGGGTCAGGCCTATTTTCACAAGGCCTAGCCTGCAGGCTTGATTTATTTAACTTTTTTTAATTTATGACATTATATAAGTATATATAATATCAACTAAATTATTTATAAATTTACGATCTCAGCCTTAAACTTAAGTTTCACATCCATCGTCATTTACAACACTTAAACCTTGCACTCACATCAATTATTCGCCCATACCTCTCTTTTCTTTGATTGTTCGAGGTGACAATGCTAACTTATTCCCTTTTCCTTGATTTGTGCGTCCACTAAAGTATAATAATTATTATGAGTTTATTTTAGTGCCAAATGAAATATTATATTTTTAGTAGGAGGAGTTTGTCCCCATTTACGTGGGAAAAGTAAGAGATAAAATCCAGTTTTACCTGCTACTTATTATACTTAGTCAATTTCAAAAAATATCTCATTAGTCAATAAAATAATAGTTTTTTTAAATTCCTACTTGCTCGGATAACTGTTGTTACTAGGTATTCTTTTCTTTTCCTTACTAAGCTCTCATATTACGACAAGAATGTATATTAGGCTTTTAAGACATAATGTAGAATTATAAATAGGCTTTAAGAGTTATATATAACTTTGGAAGCATAGGCTTTAAAGGCTATTTAAAGGCCTACATTTTAAGTAGGCTTTTAAATAAACTTCAGGTCTTTTAAAGGCCTAGGCCCAAGCCTAAAAAAAGCCTATATATAGGCTTAAGCCCAGGCTCGAGATTTGAATATCTATTGTAGACCCAGGTAGGTAAGGTTTAACCTAGCCTATTTCCACTATAGCCAAAAGTTAATACTTTTCTGATCTTATTTATAAATCATTTTCAGTATGTTTTGCACAAACCAAGAAAAATGTAAACTTTATTACCTTTATCTTAAAATTTAATAACTTTTCAACTTTACCACTTTTAATATACATTATACCCGATAAAAACAAAATCAACAAAATAATAAATGAAATATATGATTGTACATTCATATAAAAACTTAATGATGCAACTTATAAACATGACCAAAATAAATCTTCTCTCTTTAGCTCTCTGCCTTATAAATAGGGCTAAAGAAGCATTGGATACTCTAAGACATCTCATTAAATGCTATGGGTAATTGTAGAAGAATATATAGCACAAATTATTTACTACTCCCTCTGGTCCTTTTAATAAGAGTTTAAAATTTAAATTGTCTTATACTTTTTTATAAGAGCTCTATAAGAGTTGTCTCAACATTTAGTGAATTTTTTTTTTCATTTGTGCTCCTCATTTATTATACACATATTGCATTAATTAAAAGGGTTGGTTATACTTTTATTTACTTTAGTTCTTTATCTTACTTGCCCCCCATAAATAAAGACATACTTAGAAAAAAATTTATTTCAAGACATATTTATTATTTTTAACTAATATTAACTAGTTTCTTAAATCGCGTAATTCGATTATTAGACTATTATAAATCTGACCAAAGGGAGTATTGCTAACTTGCTTTTTATCAACACATTTATTGTTATTAATTAATTTAATTATTTTTCATAATTCTTGTGAAAAAGTTAAAAGAATCCAATATATAAGATGGAGTGAGCACCATGGAAGTCATATTTAACTATATTATTAATAAATGATAATAATGAGTAGTAATGTTGATAAAATGATTCATATAAGACTTCGTATAATAATTTGTGTAAGTAGTGATCGCTTTCTATGTTTTTTATAATACACAATACCATGAATGTTGTGCTTTGTGTAGAGTTGTCTTTGTACCTTTTTATGCATGCATTTATTATAGAAAAGGATAGAAAATTAACTCTAACGAGATGTGTAATATTAAAAGAATGTCTGTTGGTGACATAAAACAATATTGTTGCACATGAGTGAAAATTTACTATAATGAGATAATAAGTGACATATATTTAATAAAAGCAAAAATGAAAAGATCTGTTTAAAATTTCATACAAAAAAGATTTGTTCTTTATATTTAAAACTACACTGTGAAAGAATTGTTCTTTGTTATAAAAAAAAAAAGAGCGGTGGGAGTATATAATATTAGTGAAGGAGATGATAGGTTAAATAGCCAAAGCATTACCAATGAAAGCTGGCTCATATGGGAAGGGCTTTGAGCCCCACTCATCCGTTCATAGGTTTGATCCCGGGGGGGGAAGGGTGAAGAGGTTTCTTCTAGGAGGGGTGCCCCCACATAGTGGGTCCGATCAAATCCCCGTCTAGATTAGTCGGTTGCTCGGTGATCTGTGCTAAAAAAACAAGGAGCCAAAAAAAGGCGTCTAATACTGAAAGTTCATAGATAAAAGAAAAAAAAAAAAGCCAAAGCATTCCCAGGCAAGAACAAGTCTTTTTTTTTTTTTTTATAGTTGATGCAATGGACCATTTTTGACCTTCGGTGTACTTACCTTCCAAGTATCCGGCGTTAACATGAAGAACAAGTCATTTAGGGTTGGGATATTTGCAATATTAAAAGACACACTTAGACGCATGCTTGATAGCCAACTTTATTTATTTAATTTGCCTTTCAAAAATGCTTGATAGCCAGCTTTGCCTCCAACCTTTGCTCTTTCACTTTTTTCCCCCTTAACTGAAATTCGTTGATTTTTTTTTTATTTGTTTCTTGGACTTAGATGAATAGTTTGGAAAATAGCTGAAAATTCCCTTATTATAAAATTTATTAGCCAAAGGTACATCAAAACCTTGGACTTAGAGCAACTCATATTCAATTAATGCAACTCTTCTTTAATTGTGCATAACATATTTTTAGTTATGTGTAAATATTTTTTATTTTACATATAGCTGAAGATACATTGTATATAGTCTAAAAAGAGTTGCACCTGCCAAAGATAAATTGCACCTAAGTGCTTAAATAAATTTTAAGCTTATTTGGAAAATAATTAAATTTTAAAATAAAAAACTTATCAGCAATTTTTTCTATGTTTTTTCCTAAACAAATGAGTTAATTTTTTAAAAAAAAAAAAGGAAAAAAATTAAATCAAAAATAGGGAAAAGAACAAAGACAAGAAAACAATGTTGTGGGAACAAAGTCCCATAAATATGGATCAAGTTGATGCCTCCATCCCACATGCTGATGGTGATGGAGATACAAGGTGAGGGAGTTGATGACGTGATGTTTGTGGAAAGAAGATGATATGCATTATTTCCTAATTTTTTTCAAAATTTTTTTTATTAATATTGTCCCAAAGTTATTAAAAGAGGAGCAAAGTTTTCAATTTTTTTTTTAATATAGGGTTAAGGTGTAAAAATACCCATGAACCTTTTTTAAAAGTGTGTCTAGTATCATAAACTGTTTTTTAGTACAAAAATACCAATAAAATTTACTAAATGGAGCCCACAGTAATTATTTTTTACGGAAAAGTCCACACTCCCTTTCTTTCTCTTCCCCCACCCTTTGAGTCAAAACTCTCTCTCGGGAGCGGCTTTGATCCTTTTCCCTTTAGGAAAATGATCATCTTTTTTTCTTTTAGAGTCGTTGAATGGAGATCTTAACGGTCCAGATTTAATATATCATAAAAATATTATTATTATACTAATATATTCAAAACATTATTATAAAAATATATTAAATTTAAACCATTGAAATCCCCATTCGACAGCTCTGGAAGAGAAAAAGACGGTCCATTTCCTAGAGGCAAAAGACCGAAGCCACGTCCCTCTCTCTCTTCCCTCTCACCCCACATTCCCACCAAAGATTTGAATCTCTCCGGCCAAGCCACAAGCGCCGGAGCTGGAGAGATGAAAAGGTCCACATCCAAGTATACAGTGGAGAAAACGCAAATCTAATTGGTCTAGTCAATGTTTGTAAGTTTGAGATCTTTTCAAGTTTTACCACACGAGATTTGAATATTATTAGTATTTCCATTTTCCATTGAAAAGATCTATCCGTATACCAATCCGATAATCATCTCAAGTTCTATTTGTCACCATTGAAAAGTTCTATCTGTGTGTCAAGCTCTGGCGCCTGTAGCTTGGTCGGAGAGATTCAAATCTCCGGTTGGAATGTGGGGAGAGAGAAGAATGTCTATTGTCTGGTTTGGAGGGAAGAAAGAACGGGGAGGGTGGGGAAAGAGAGAGAAAGGGGGTCCCCCCACAAAGGCAAAAGTTAACGGAAGTTTTTATGATATAATGGAATGAGCATTTTTGCCTTATTTATAAAAGTTCATAGGCATTTTTATATCAAAAAAAGTTTATAATGCCAGATGCACATTTAAAAAAAAATTATGAGTATTTTTACATCTTAACTCTTTAATATGTGTGTGTTTGTTTGAGCTTATTTTTGGATAATAAGTCCTTATTACGCAAGCCGAGATAAAACTCCTCTCACATACTTACCTTGTATACCGTGAATCACAATTTATAAACACTTATTACTAAAAAATAAACTATTCCAAACGAACACGTAATAATAATAGGGGCTTAAGCCAATTAAGCCTTAGCTTTGCCTATATTCACCTATATATAGATGTGAGAACCGTAGTGCAGCTTTCGAAGCTAATATGATTTTGTTTATGTCGATTTACGTAAGAATACAAATTTTGTGTGTTAAAATAATTTGTCAGCAATATCATACATTTATGGTAATAGTATAGTTAGACCAAAAAAAAAAAAAATGAAACTGATGGCCAAAAAAATCTCAAACTCCATGTCAATGGATATGAAATCAGTAAATATTTATATCTTAAACATATTGATTTAATTTTTACAAAATTTGAAGATTTATCCTATATATCCTTTCCTTAATTAAATCAACTTCAATGGCATCTAATTTAACATAACTGATTATGAAAAGCTAAGATACTCAAATTTATAATAATAAAAGGATTGGCCCACCCTTCGTAGCTCCCATAATGAATTTGTGATGTTAACACTTTAAATTATACATATCTCTCTCTCTAAAGCACAACTAATCAAGTTTTGAGCTCCCTTCAATACTATTACTCATATATGAAGAGAATTGAATTAAATAGCACACGTGCTACTGCATTCGATCCTAAATATATAAGTTAGATAATTAATTTTATTGAAATTAGTAAAATTAGTTTTTTTGTAAAAACACTTGTATTGGTTCCTAAAGTACAGACCCATTTTAATAATTTGTATGGGAGTCTGCTCTCTTAATTGAAAAAAAAAAGCCTCTTAGCATATACAATCAAAATTGGAACAATATGGAAGAAAAAAAAATTATAAATTTATAAGATAGAATAGATCAATGTCTTATATTTAGAATCAAAATAAATCCTCTATTAACTCCCACATAATACAAAGTTTCATATATATATATATATATATAGAGAGAGATATAGATATACCAGAAATTACATTTATCCAACTCAAACATAAAGGTTCAAGGTGAATATATACATACACATACATAAATATACATATATCTATATAGAGAGAGAGAGAGACTTAGGAAGGGTCGGGAGAAAGAAGCAGAAGAACGCAGGTTTTGATGATGTAGAGTTTAGCTTTCTGGTGGAGGAGAAAGCGTCGAAGTTTCTGGAAGCTTACCTTCTTCTTCTTCTCCTTCATTGATCCTCTGTTGTGAGCTAGGTACGTACAGTACACACACTCTCTCACACACACAAATTCCTTACAAGTTTGAACTGTGGATTGGTTTAGAGCTCTGTGACGATCTCGATTCCAATCCCTTCTTATATATAGGCCACACATGTGATTGTTAAATTAGCTAGCTAGTTGAGGAGAATTTCAAGCTACGGACTTTTAAATTATTTTAAAACCGTATATATATTTTTCAAAAAAAAAAGGAAAATATTATATATAAAAATGCAAAGTGATAATTAAATAATTTTAAAATTATCCATCTTTATGTCTTATGAAATTTGCATAAACTGCAATTTCCAAAATTGGGTAAGTACAATGTGTTTGCTCTTTATAGTTTACCCTTATTTGGTTTTAATCCATATAATTTTAAGCTATAGGTTTTAATCTCTCAAATTTCTTTCCGTATAAAATGTAAGTTTCTATAATTTAACAAGGACATGAATCATTTTGCTTCTTGATGGATCAAAATATATTATTTGAAACTATAGAAAATAAAATCACAAAAAGAGTAAACTAAGAATCAAACAGTGTATTATTAACCCCACAACGCTTTATCACGTAAAAGGGATTGGGCTTTATTTCTTTTATACCACACCGGGAAAATGTTTTTTTTTTTTTTGGATAAACATGAATATCCTAGGATTTAAAAAAGTCGTTTTGTGGAGGACATAAGTATCTTTAGATTCTTTAAAATCCGGAACTGGACCTTGTCCGTACATACAAAAGAAAAGGAAGATGGAGTAGAAATGAAATGATGGCGTTGTGTGTGTTCAAGACGAGGTCCTCACATATAAGAAAGGTCGGTAAGAGATGAGGTCATTATATCTGAGGGGCTGGAGAAGAAGTTCCATAAGGTTGGGGGTAGTCAGTCAGGGGAGGTATTGAAAATCGGATCATTTATTAAAGCAGATGACTAAGCAAGTAGAGTTGGGAATACGGGTCAGTCATTTACGGACTCGGGCCTAAACGGACTGGCCTGCTTAGGCCAATTTATTAAAAAGTACAATATTTTTTAGGCCATCGGTCCTATAGGACTGACCCTTTATGGGCTCGAGCCTAAACGGGTTTAAATTCATTTTAATTCAAAAAAATTTCTTTTTCAAGTTTTACAATTTATTTATTATTTTGTTTTAAATTGAGATACATTATTTTTAAAAATCATAAATTTTCAGTTAAAATAATCATCAAATGTCCAAATTAGCCTATTTTTTAAAGTTTAAATTAATAAATCATTGTAAAAAATAAAATAAATCAAATCAATTAATAAGTGTTTGCCTGTTATTAATAATCTATTAGATACTTAGGTGTCTCTCATATTGATAATTTGATATAATGATATTATATTTATTAATTTATTTTAAGAAAATATTAAACGGGCCTAAATGGGCCGGCCCTCAGGGCTGCAGGGCCCGTCCTACAGGGCCGGCCCTTTTAGGCCCCCTTCTCTTTTTAGCCCGGCCCTTGAAGGGCTCGAGCCTAAACGGGCCAAGCCCGTCATTCCCGGCTCTATCAGCAAGCTGCCTGAGTTAATTCCAAGTCACACCATATCATTTTTTTCTTTCTTGAGTTAGGTTCTTGTTCAAACTAGCGAGCCATGTGAGTGACCAGGTTGCTAGGTTCTGAGTTGACTCAACCAGTCTACTCGGGTTTTTCACACCATTGAAAGAGAAGGGTAATGTTGTAAATTTGAGGATGATAATCATGGACCACAGGGGTTTTCTTATGAATCTATTTTTTTTTTCACTATTAAATATTAAATGTGAACATCTCTATCAATCAAAATTTAGATATTAGTTGGCTATATGTTATGAGATCCTACCAAGCATAAGCATGATTTTGATGAATTTATAAAAAAGCCAAACCAAGTACCAGACATACACTTTGGTTATAAAATCCTGATTATCATTACCATACTTGCATTGCATGATCCAACTAATAAAAGGCCTTAAATTTCAATATTGGGTTTCAAAAGTTGGTTTGATTGTGTAGTTTTCATCATCCTTTATTATCTTTCTTTAGATAGTTAATTAAATAATTATATTATTTAAATTAAATAAGATATTTGGGTTATCAGAATAAATTAGGGTTTAAGGTTAGGTTATATATAAATTGTTTTTTCTTTTAATTTTAGTTATTTTGATCTAGAAATCTATAAATAATCTTAGTATTGCTATTAATTTAGAAAACATATTTGCTTAATGAATAAATTTATATTAAGATTTGTGCGGAAAAAAAACTTGAGTTAAAATGATATACAATCCAAAAGCGTTGTCGGCCACTGCACAAACACTAAACAATGATGTTAATTAAAAGGAACTCTTGAGACAATGACAACCTTCTTTGGCTATTTCAAATTTTCAATTCCATCACTGTGTTATACGTGCAATACTTATATATATATATATATATATATGGGAGAATCGCTTCTAGGTCTCAAGGAACATATTATCAAAAAGGTCCCTATTTACAACTCTTTTGCGTGTATTAACAACCTGTTGAGTGTGTTTTACAACCTCGAAAGACATTTTCTGATTATATGTTCCTTATTTGGGACCTAGGAGTGATTCTCCCTTTATATATAATGTATAAGCAGTAAGTATACTCCTTATGCTGACGTAAGCACATTATGTCAAGTTGAATTAAATTTTTGGTTAAGTCAATTGATTAATATTTTCTCCATGATTTTTCAAACATCTCATATTTACAATTGATCACACAAGTTAACACTTATAAAACCTACTAAAATGACAAATAGAGTCTGATAGAGATATATAAAAATTTGAACAAGTCGCTTTCTAAAGTACAAATTATTGCATGTACACACGTACAGACACATCACCTTGTCAAATTGACAAATGAAACATATTGAAATGACAAGTTCAATTACAGGTTTAACAAGTCTATTTAGTGTTATAAGTTATAAAAGGTTCTCTCATGCATTTTTATACCTCTCGTTTTGCAACCAAGTCAGTGACATGACATGTATTGTTTTAACAAATCAACTTTCGTATGTTGAGACATTCTAATAAGTTTATGATAGAAACAGTAATTTGCTTTATTTAGCAAATGATTATTGATAGCTCAATGGAAAATAATAATTTGCATTTTAGAGGTTGACTAACAAAACATAATCTTAGTTGACTCCTTTGGCTCTTCAATGTAATTTCAAACTTTATTGGTCCTCGTTTAATTATGAGTCTTTCATTCAATGATTTTCCCCATAAAGAATAATCGTTTTTTCTTTGTTATACTTTACCCACGGAAGAAACTCATGCACCCAATATATTTATGGAGAGTCAAATTCGCAATCTCACACCTAAAAAAAAGATTTATTAGTGCCTATTTATTTTTTTTATAGAAGTACTTTACAATCTCTGAGATAAGTATGTGAGAGGGGTTTTGTTTTGGTTTGCAAAAAAATGCTTAAAAAAACACTTTCTTTGATGTTGCTAAACAAGCACTTAAGGAAAGTTTTTGGTGTCATTGGGCTAGAAAACCCCAACCACCCTAAAGAATAATTTGATGAGAGATAATTATAACAATTGTAAAAATTTTGACTGCTCCAGTACAAAATCTTAAATTCAAATCCGTGTAAATACCAAAAACACCTTTGAGAGAAATACTCTAAGTTAGACCTGAAAATGTTCGATCTGAGCCAAGCCGATAGTCTGCTTTGGCAAGAGAGCAAATAACTTAGCGCTCTTACATGGGCACCCAATCAGATAGTTATATCAAAAAGTTGTAATAATTATTATAATCATGTCAATTTAAGTTCATAAATTTTATTTATCTTTAATTTAAGGGAAAATCCCAGAAAAAAAATATACCTTGCAAATGTTAAAAAGACAGATTGGCGATTCCAACTTACAAAATCCTAAATTGGTCTAAAGGTATGGATCTGGAATTTCTAAATGTTATTATTTTACCACTATCGACGAGCCTTTTGCAATTCAAATAGCTGACATTGTTCTTCTCATAGGAGCCTTCTCTGTCTTCCTCTTTCGCGTCGACAAAACGTGACAAAAATTAATTGGTTTATCCTTTCCCCCAACAAGTTCTGCTGCCAATAATGGGTTGGAAATTGAAGGGTGTCAGGCTTGCTAGGAAAACTTCATTTGTTTTTAAAATTATCTTTCTTAATCCTTAGAGATTTGGTGGCACAGTTTGATTGTTTCTATTATCTGTTAGTGAACATGAGCTCATTCTTTTTAGGTACTATGGAGTACTTGGTGTGAGAGAGAATTGTAATTTACACACTGTAATTTTCTATTTCAAAGGGAACTTCTCCTTTGTGTAGGTTGATAATGGGTTGGACATAGACCTTTATTGAAATGATATCAGAATATGCATGACTATAATCTTTTTTACTTACAAGGAGTTTTCTTTTTATGGTCTAACAGCTTTGCGTTTGTATGCTGAATGCACGTATTTTGGACTACCTTATGTCTTGCATTTGTTCTCGATACATCTCTCGAATCATCGTTCAAGACTTAAACTGAAGTCTGAAATGTGGTTTGAACATATCAATAATTATCATATTCCAAATAAAATAATTGGGTTTTGTTGCCAATATAAAGTATCATTTATTGAAGTTGTTAGCTCCCTACTGATTGGCTTTTCTAGATAGAGGCAAGTACGTACATGATTGATGCTTATTTTGCGTAAAGTTTATGTTTGTTTACAATTTTATAATTTATTCGTTTGATGAGTCTTACCTGAATCATGTCAATTTATAAACTTCATGGTTATAAGACTTTAAAAGTTTGAATATAATTTTTTTGCCTATGTTGCCATAGTGTTGAATATAATTCTTGCCTTGCAGGTTTAGCACCTTCTTTGTGATGTTTGTAACTTGAAGAAGATGCTTCAAGGAGAAGAATTTCATTTACTCTCTTGTGAGATAGAGACCAAGAAGATGGGCACTCATCTTGGTGAGATCAGTGTACTCGTTTGAGATAGTTTATTTTTAACTTATAAGTGCTTATAAATCGTGATTTACGGTATACGGGGTAAGTATGTGAGGGGAGTTTATCTTGACTTACGTAATAAGGATTTATTGCTAAAAAATAAGTGCTGTCAAACAATTGCATATGTTGAAGCCCAAAAAAAGATTAAAGATTTCAGCTAAACAAATAGGCCAGAAAACTTAGTCAAATTCAGGGAAATCATCAAGTTCCAAGAGAATTGTTGCACTGATGAGAGCTTGAAATTTAATGTAAATGGATGAGGATGATTTTTTTTACTTGTTTTGAACCCTTTGCATCTTTTTGGAAGAAGTGTTATAGGTAACGTGTAACATCTTAAATTTTATTTTAGGATTTAATTATAATTAAGAAATAATTAATTATGATAAATGGAGTTATCATATAATTATTAAAATAAAAAAGGGTTTATTTCAAATATGAATATATATATATATATATACATATATAAAAAAGAGAAAAAAACGATATGGGGGAATTCAAATTATATATATATATATATAAAATATAAAAGGGCCAAGGGCGCCCGACCCTATCCATCACAGACACATTGATTTATGGGAAAATTTCAAAAAACTATATTGGAAAATGGAAAAGGACATTTCAGTACAATGAAAATGAAAAAAAGATAATTCAGGAGGGTGTCAGATTTCCAGAGGAATATGTCCTTTTAAAATCTCAACCAAATTACGAAAATGTCCTTCAACCCTTAGTCAAAATAACAATATGGGAGTTATTAATGGCGAATTCGGAGTTGTTAATGGCGAGACAGGTGTTATTATTAGCCCTGAAACTTGTTAATTGTGAAAGAAGAAACTGGAGTTGTTAATTTTGAATCTTGAGTTGTTAATTAAGAGATGAGTGTTGTTATTGGCTTTGAAACTTGTTAAGTGTGAAAGAAGAAATTGAAGTTGTACTGTTAATATCGAATCCGGAGTTGTTAATTAAGAGATATGTGTTGTTATTCTGAAGTGGAGGAAGAAAATGGTGTTGTTAATATAGAATACGGTGTTGTTAATAAAGAGAAATGAGTTGTTATTGGCCTTGAAACTTGTTTAGTGTGAAAGAAGAAATTGGAGTTGTTAATGTTGAATTCGAAGTTGTTAATGGCGAGATAGGTGTTGTTATTTGCCCTAAAACTTGTTTAGTGTGAAAGAAGAAATTTGAGTTGTTAATATCGAATCCGAAATTGTTAATGGCGAGATAGGTGTTGTTATTGGCCCTGAAACTTGTTTACTGTTAAAGAAGAAATCGGAGTTGTTAATGTCGAAACCAGAATTGTTAATTGAGATATAGGTGTTATTATTGGCCTTAAAATTTGTTAATTGTGAAAGAAGAAATTGGAGTTGTTAATGTCGAATCCGGAGTTGTTAATTGAGATATAGGTGTTGTTATTGGCCCTAAAATTTGTTAATTGTGAAAGAAGAAATTGGAGTTGTTAATGTCGAATCCGGAGTTGTTAATTGAGATATAGGTGTTGTTATTGGCCCTGAAACTTGTTAATTGTCAAAGAAGAAATTGGAGTTGTTAATGTCGAATTTGGAGTTGTTAATTATGAGGATCATGTTGTTATTCTGAAGTGGGGGATGAAGGGCTGAATGTCATTTTCATAATTTGGCCAAGATTTCAAAAGGACAGATTCCTTTGGAAATCTGACACCCGCCTGAATTATCCTTTCTCATTTTCAATGTATTGAAATATCCTTTTCCATTTTTCAATGTAGTTTTTTGGAATTTTCCCTTGATTTATTACACCCCCCTCTTGTCATTTCAATTGTAAAAGAGAGAGTATCATTGTTCCGGCTTCTCAAGCACAAGCACGGCAGTAGCAGCAATTTTTATTCTTAGGGAAAATTTTAAAAATAAATAAAGTACTCAAAATCAATTTTAATCATAAAATTTTTTTTATGAAAATTGTTATAAATAATTTTAGTTTTTTTATCATAATAATTTTCTGTTGGTTAGAGAAATTTTGGGGTTAGGGTTTTATGTAAGTTTTGAGTTTTATTAATATATGACTACGAGTCTGTTTGGATTAGTGGTGGCAGAAGCGATTTTTTTTTTTTTCAATCTAACATTTGCAAACTTAAAATAAGATAAATGTCATGTTGTAAATATGATTTGTGTTTGGATTGGCGGTAGCAGAAGTAGTTTTGTTTTTTCAAACCTTAAACATATTTGGATTATTATTTGAAAAACTAGTTTAGATGAAAAATAAATGAAAAGGGAGGGAATCTTATTGAATACTATATATATTATTATTTGTATATATTGTGATAATTGAAATAAAAAATTAAAATTAAAATTTGACAAAATAAACAAAGTTAAATGATTATTGGAAAAAAAGTACAAAACAGCAAGATATCAACCATATGCACAAGAGGCAACTCAGACCATCAAAGATACAAGGAAGCAGACTGCCGACCTTGCGCACCCAGTGAACTACCATTGTTCCCTTAACGTTGCATTCTTATAATGTGGCATGTATAAGCATGTCATCCCATTTCATTTGGAATTCATCATCCCAAAAGAAATCTCTAACCAAATCAGGAGTTGCATCTTCAAATGCAGTACTGCTGGGCGGTCCATTCTAACATGGGCAAATTCAACCAATACATGAGTTCAACTCACAAAAATCCTATGCAACTGGACTGGTTTAAAGCATTAAAATTCAAACCAGAACAATCGAAGAGCTACCTTTGGATCTCTCCGCCAAGCTTTATAGCTCATGCGTGGGGTAGAACGATCCATCATCTGAATCCAAGAAGGGCCTCCATCTTTTTCCTCAACCAGCTTACATAAATGCTCCAAATCATGTTCCGTCAAGATAGATTTATCTTTCTCAACCTGCGACAAACTGGCCAATTGGGATTCAACGGTTAGGGAAAAGCAATCTTAGTTTCTTCATGTAATATCCCAAATTTTGGGATTAGAGGTTTGAAAATAAGCTTGAATTCAGTAGATTACTGAGCCTCGATTAAGCAAGTGTTCCAAGAGGGTATAATGATATTCCCTAATATTCTGTATATCTTTATGGCATTTAAGGAAATAAAATGATAAAATAAGGCAATTGATGGTTACACACAATATGATTATGTTTAGAACATAAATGGTAAAACATTTGAATTTGCTGCCAGTGAGTTTCCCTGTATAGCAGTCTTGTTCTGTGACATTTTTAAATAGGCAAATGATGTTTAATGCCTATAGTATTTTCTAGTATGAAAGTAGACTTATCAAGCTTTAATTTGATAGGTCATATAAGTCATTTGAAGCTGTATACAAAGAGTTATGTATTTTTGAATTTAACCCAGTGATACTGGCGATTTTCAGTGGCAGCGCTAAGAACAATAATTCTAGGAATTGTGAGCTTTTAGTTGGCTAAAGGCTATATTTTTCCTTAAAAATAGATTTAATAAGGGTCACATAGCCTTTGGAATCACATCAATTGAATCTCTATAAATAAATATATGAATTTTCAAAGTTTGACAAAAATTCTGCCTAGTTTTCTAGCTAGTGCAAAAATGGAAATAAATGTAAGGGAAAAATGATTATTTGACCAATAAAGCAAGCAACCATTTATTTTTTCTTTAATTGGGATAAATGTGGCTGAAGTAGAGAGACTAAAATGGTTAGCCAAACCAATTATAGTAACTAATTAGTTACTTACTTTTGAAGGAACTATGAGCTCTTGACAAGTGGCACAATTTGGGTTAAAAATTTGTGTTAGGTAAAGATAAACAACAAAATCTCCCTCTCTCCTCTCATATTTCATCCGGCAGCCCTAAAAGAGAGGGAAAAATGAGAAAAACATGAGAAAATAGAAAGAAGAGAGAAAGAAGGAATGGGGAAAATTTATGAGCTTTAGAGCCGGTTTCACTCCCCGATTCGGCGTTTCTAGCTTCCAGAGTCTTTTCTAATGTTGTTCTACTCAATGAGAGCTTTCTTTCTATGATTTTGGATTCTTGATCAGAGGTGTTTGGAGCCATCTACCTAGGCGAGGTGCTGCCAAAATCAAGAACCGGTTGCAGAATCGTGCTCAAGTAAGCGTAAGCTTCGATTTGAGCCGAATATTGTGATGTTTGAGTAATTATTCACGGAGTAGTGTGATTGCCCTGATTTTCAAACACCATGAAAAATGAAGTTTAATGGTCTTGTAATCATGAGAAATGGGTTAAAGAAGGTTTAATGATGTTAGATTATAAGTCTTGAAGTTAAATTTGCAAAACTGTTAATTGCTGAAATGAAGTTTCTGGGAGGCAGTTTGTTTGAGGTGAAGTTTTGATTGGGCAAACCTGATCCAAATGTTATGAAACTTTTCAAAATTAAAGTAGACATTATGGGCTTTAATTTGATATGTATTTTAAGCAATTTGGACTAATGGATTGAAAGTTATGGATTTTTGAAGTTATGCCTTGTTTCTAGACTTGATTCTGAAACAATGTGGGACTTTATGGAATTTTGTATTTTTATGTTTATAGATGGTGGTGATTCATATTTTTCCTATATAGAGGATGTAAAGAGCTTTCCACAGAACTTTGAACCACCCAATTTCAATTTTTGTAGATTTAGTTATGATTTTTGGAAGTTAAGCCAAAAATATAGGGATTTCTTGGCGGCGGCCAGAGGATTTCTTGGTCACGGCCTAAAAGCTTTTGACATCTCTTGGCCGCAACAAAAGGATTTCTTGGCTGCAGCCAAGCCTTTATTTTAGCATTTCACATTTTCTGAATAGTATTGGTTGGTCTAACCTTTCCTAACCTTATAGGCACTTGTTTGGACTTCCAATGACTACCTAAGTGGCTTAGAAGATAACCAATATGATATGTTAAGCCTTCCTAATGTCTTGCTATCATGGCTCTAATTATATAATTGGATATCTAGGGCCATGAGAGGTCAAAGAAGAGGAATGGAAGAATTTCCAAAAAGCTACAATGGTTGGAAAAAAAGGGAACCAAAGAAGGACTTATAGCCATAATGTAAGGAACTTTCCTAACATGCATAACTTGTTATGTGTGCTTGTGCATTAATGTGTTAATTACTTTGATGAATTGTATGAAGCATATGTAAATGAGTGAAGCTCTGTTTGTACTTATCCTATGGCCAAGAGCATATTGTAAAGCATTGAGCATGCATATGTCATTATGTTGGTATGGGTTTATCGAAGCAACATATCATGCACAAAGCATTTTTTGTATGCATTTGTTAGCACTGTTCACTATTGGGATTCTCTTGAATCTTACTCCTCCTACCCAACCACATAGGTATGTGAACATGACAGAGGAGTGCATGAAGATATGCAAAAAAGAAGGGCGATGACAAATTGAAGAATTATACATGATAGTATGTTATGTATAAATTATTGCATGTTTTCATTGTTTTATAAACATGCCATGAATGATGAATGTTTGTAATCAAGGATAAATGAATGAGTTAAGAATGAGCAGAGAAATGATCAGCGAATCACTTTGATTGAATTGAATAAAGATGAGAATCGATGAGTAACAATGAATTTGTGAACCGCTATAAACCGCTTCCGCAAGGTTTTGAAATATTCTAAAACACCTACTCAACTATAGGTTCGAATCTTGTCTTGACGTTGGGAATTTAAAATTTTTTTATGAAAGTGGTTTAGACTTATTGTCTATAAGCTCATTCGATCGATTACGAGAATAAGGCGTTACACTTTGAATGAAATAGTCACCGTTAAATTTGAGTGTAATGCAAAGAAGAAAGCAAACCTACTCTATAATAATAGATTCCTACCGTGCTGCCTTCATGCATCGTGAAAAGCTGGAATTGTTAACTTTTTCTCCAAACGTACTTTTGGGCCAAAAGCCCAATGGCACAAACATTAACCCAAACAGGGTCATTTACTGTCACTGTGCTTTTCACACTATAACCGCGTGATTGTGGCCCCCAGCCACTTTATCAAACATGCCCTATAGGAATGTAGAGGATGATTTATAGTTAAATTTAATCAGTTTACTTTCATTATTTAGTTGGTATAAGATTTTAAAATGAATTTTCTACATAACCAATCTCTAAATAATTCTATATTATTGGATAATTTTAACCGTTTAAATTTGGGTTAAATGATTTATTTAGATTATTGGAGATATTCTTAAAGTTTTAATCTGTTTAGATTTTTTATTAAAGTGAAGATTTATAATTTAGCAACTTTATGCACTAAACTTTAAATTGAGGATTTTATGTGATGGAATGAAATAGAAGATAATCAATGACTTAAATGAGTTGTTTGAGTTACAAAAAATATTAGAATGAATGTTAAAATAAATATAAGGGATTTTAGTGTGAAATTGGAATTTTTGAGTAGTTAATTCAAAACTTAAAATTTATATAATTAAGTTAATTGTTCTAATAATGTGTAATAAATTGATTGTTTCAGATTGATTATAGCTCGTGTTTGAGCTCTTGGATTAGGAGCATTATGACAATACTTTACTTTGGCAAGAGGTAACCACTTTCCTCTTGTTGTGCATGCTTGTATGACATTTGTGAGTGATTTTTAACTACATAAAACTATAAATTTGCTATTGGTATGTGATATGGACTATGAAATTATATTGTTAATAAAATTATTTTGTGGGACTTATTTTCATTGAGAAATGACTAGTGATATGATATTATATGCATTGGTGTTAATATATGAGATTGGAAAGATTCTCTTGATAACTTGTGAATTGATAATGGCATGTGATAATCCATTATTATTATATCTCAAGTATTGATATGAGAGGAGATGGTGGATGTGGATTTGATGAGAGTTATTCATAGAGGAAATAAGGGGATGGATTCTTGTACAAAAAGAGGTTATAAGATGGTGGGCTTCAAATGTCACACCCTTATCTTATTTTCACCTATTTCAGAGTATTTACAGAAAATAATACGCAGTTCGGTGGGCAACACATGAATAACATAAATATACTGATATTACGTGCACGATTACGAAAATTCCCCATAGGGGTTCGTACTTGATAATTACAATTAATATAGCCTCGCAGTGCTATATGGGTGTCGAAACCCGTCCCAGGGAAAATGGGGACATCTTCCAGTCTTTGTTTCACCACGGCATTCCCCTCATACAGTTCTCTTCGCTGCTTTTAGCATAGCTTCTGTCTTCACCTGCCTAAATTGTTGGTAAGGGAGGGTGAGATTCGAGAGAATATCAATAGGAAAACAATACTAATATGTATATAAGATAAGTGCTTAATGCATGACATGCTTGCATTACATAACTCATGTTCACAAATAACATATCTGCGTGTTCAATGTTTCAAACAACATATGTATGACCATAGCATAAATAGAAACAGAGCTTTTATTATTCATATATGTTTCACATAATCAAGAAAAGCAATAATATGCATTAATACACCAGTACAAATATCAAATACATGCAGGAGAGGTAAGTTCCCTACCTTAATCGCCCTTCCCTGATCCTTGAATAACGTGCGTCGATTTGCATGCCAGTCCCTTGGGCTCTCTACTCGATCCTAAAATGTCAAATGTACATTTTAGAAACTTCCATAGTGTTTCTAGGGGTTATATGAGTCTGTATTGAAAAATGACCAAAATGCCCCCAGGAACCCGACCTGGCCTCGCCGCACCCGATCCGACCGTACTTTTTCTAAAATTTTGACTAAGGCTATCCTGATGTATTGTCACCCAAGGAATCCATTCTTGACCTCGATTTTCTCAAATTCCAACCCCAATTATGAATTTACCCCTGGTAGCTCCTATGTGAGGGTTTTAAGGCTATTTTTGTCATTTTACCTTTTAGGGCTTTTATCACTTCACACCCAACATGAACCCTACACAATTTTCCATTCTAAACACAATGGAATCATAAAAAAAAAAAAATACCAAAATCAAGTCCAAACACAGCCCAAAACAGATCTAAACTAAATGCTATAAAAATTGGAGAAAATGAAGTTTTATGATTTCAATCTATAAAACACCTTCTTATCACCTTTAATCACTTATTTAACTACTTAATCACATTCTAAACATGATTAGACTAAATTTGGATAGCTTCTCCCCTTAGGGTTTGTCATTCCCAAAATTACAAAATCATGAAAACAAGCCAAACAATCTAACCAAACACCAACAAGAAGTTATATTCATCAAGAGATGACAAATTCTCAAGCTTACCTTTGATTTCTCTTAACTTTCTCTCTCTAGAACCATCCCACTTCCTCTCTCTTCCTCTTGACTTTGAGCTTGCTAAACATGTATTTCAAGAAGGCATAGAGGTTAGGGAGGGTTTGCCATGAGATTGGAAGCATAAACTCTTGAATTTCCTACCCAACTTACCTTAATTTTCGCTCTTGATCCCTTTTGCTTCTCTCTTGCTCTCTAGGTTCTTGAAGCTCTCTTTCTCTCTATTTCTTTTAAGTCATGCATGAAAATGAAATGGGGAAAGAGATGATGAAGATTTTTAATTAAATATCCCATTTCTCCCTCTTTATTTGGTGGAGAATGATGTGAAAGTGGAAGGAAAGTGATGAAGCATGGCTTCATAAAAATATCTCACCATTTCCTCTTAATTAATAAATGGTGGCATATTAGACTTATGACATTATTTATGTACTTGGCCTTATCTTCTTATGACACTTTCTCTTTCTCCTTTCCTTAAGGTCCAACGTAAATATGAGAAGGAGAAGAGCAAAATATATGATGATGCCCATTTAAAACATCTCATCACCTTTTCCTTTTCCTTTTATTTTTAAATTGAAGTTATGACAAAGCTTGTACTTGGTCTTATCTTCTTATAATTAGTATCATAAACTCCAATTGAAATTGGACTAACTCCTTCCTCCTCTAGTTAGCATAAAAAACCGCCCCCTCTAATGCTCACTAACCAAGTTACTTTCCTCCAACTAATCCAAACTTGCACTCAACTATGGACTCAAGTTAGTCCAACCTTTCACTCAAGCAAATTCCACCCTTACACTCAAGATAATCCTTACCATCATCAATCATGATTGCTATGTTCATATAGCATTATTTTAATGCAATTGGACATGTGCTCATCTTCATAAATCATAACCTACTCCCCTCTTCATATGATAATGACACTTGGCATCTTTAATTCCATAATTTACACTATTGCTAACACATTTTATTTTCAATTTTTGGAATAATGCCAATTCTGGCAGATTTTATGCCCTAACTTTTAAAAATCATAACTAATTTTGTACACATCGCTTCAGAGTGATTCCAAAGGCTATGGAACCTTTATTGAGTCTAGTTTCAAGGAACAATATGGAATTTAGCCAGATGGAAGCATATCATTCACAGATTTCATTTCTTTGACCGTTGCTTCAAAGACTTTTCAGATTTTCTTGGCTAACTTCAAAAATTCATAACTCTCAATTCAATAGTCAAAATGGCTTATAATAACTATCAAATTAAAGCCCTGGATATCTAATTTCACCTTGTAAAATTTCATAATTGTTGGATGTCATTTGGTCATCCAAAATCCCAAGACAATCTCACTGCCTCACCGAAAATTTCAATAGAAGCATACTCACATTCTCCAAAATTCACCATTTCACTTTATTTAATATCCCAAAGATATAAGAAATATTAGGAATAAATTTAGGGCTCCTGCTAAATCGAAGTTTGGCAGTCCACTTATTTCAGGCTTATTCACTAGCCTTCAATCCTGAAATTTGGGGTATTACATTCCAGGTGTACACTAGTTAGTCCTTTGACCCATTTGTATTTAGTATGCTCTTAACACCCCACTAATGTATTAGAGGGTGAACCTATGGTTCGGTCTTGTGCTCTGTGGATTTTGGCTTATCCATATCACTTGATCAGCGAGCTTATTAAGTTGACCTACCACTCACATGGGTAAGTACTAGTCCATGTGTTTAGTCAAAGGAAATAAGACGGGGAGAAAATAAGGGAGGGCAGAGAATAAATTATTGTGTATTGATTTTTGTGCACTCAGGTGATAAATATGAGAATGAGATTATGATATTGTAAATTGATATATATATATATATATAGCCATGTGACATTTTTAATAATGATATGATTTTATAACTGTCCCACTTGACACCTTACGAGCACTTACTAGTATGCCCGATGAGATAAATTGTTGGTTGCTGAGGCTTTTGTCTCACCCCATTGATTTAACATTTTTTCAGGTGATAGTTCTCATGCAGGTCTACTAGGGAAGACTCCGAAAGCTTAAGCTACTTCCACTAATAGTAGTACTTCCATCTTTTTGGTATATTTTGGTTTATTTTATATTATCACGTTAGGGCTCATCTTGCATACTTCAATCTATTTTGAAGATTTTATACATTAACTATATACTTTTGATTTCTTTGTGACTGGATTACTTTTGGTGGTTTTGGGTGGTCTAGATGCCTTATGATTGTGTTTTAAGCTTGTGGATCTACCTCATGATTGACTTGGATATTTTGTTATGTGATGAAGTATTATTCAATTGAAAAGTTTGGGTTTGGTGGTGAATGTTTATTTGGGCCTTGTGAAGTCTAAAGCCTAACTGTGTGCATGATAGTGTTTTCATGAATAGTTTGGTGAAACCCTTAGTTAATTATTATTTTAAGAAAAGGATTTTATATAATGTATAATGAATGAAATATGTACACCGATGTAAGTGATATAGGGAAAGTAGTTACTGCGATGGCAATTCTAGTTTTTTTTTGTGAATGGCTAAACTGAATTTGTTGATCGCTAATGCTATGTTGTTAATGAGAATATCTTTTGTTAAGGGTACTTGCGCAATTTTTTTATTTTGAATTGTTAAATGTTGATAGCTAACTATATTTCCTATTTTAATTTTATCATTGACTACTTTAGTTTTATTATTGCCTGCTTGAGAATCGGAATTCACAATTTGAATATCTATATTAACTACTTGAGTGTTAAAATGTCAAAAAACATTGGAACTTTTTAAGATACCCCAATAACGAATCATTGGCGACTTATGTATAAGTAATAACTATTTAAGAATCATAATGGACAACTTAAATATCTATATTAACTACTGGCGTAAAACAAATATCAACAACTTTAATTAAGAATTTTTGAAGCCACTCCTTTAACTCCACAATGACTGGCCACTTATGTATAAGAAATGACAAATTAAAAATCACAATTGACAACTCTAGTGTCCATGCTTGCTTGGTTGAAACAAATATCAAGAAAATCAATTGGGCAATGGTGGCGCCGAAACACTTGGAGAGGGAAGAGGCCGCTGTTCATCACCGCCTTTAGCAAACTCGATGCCGACCATGTCTTCTTCTTCTTCCAGTAACGGCGTGCAGAGAGATAGGAGTTGAGACTGAATGATTTGAACAAGGACTTGCAATTTCTGATTTTTTTGGTTGTGTGTGTGTGTGTGGGGGGGGGGGGGGGGGACGCCATGGATGGAAAGGAGGAGGTCTTCTTCTTCAATGAGACATAGTTGAGGACGCAATCAAGCAATCCTATGGAAGAGGAAAGAATTAGATAGGGCACTATGGTAAATTAACAACATTAAAAAAATCCTAATTTGATACCTCTAGTCTGATTTGGGATTGTGGAATTGAAATCACTGATTTGGAATTTCTATATTTGAAAGTATATATTTGTGATTTTCTCTTGATTTAAAATAACAAAGCATTTTTATTTTTATACATTTTTTATTTGATCTAGGGTATTTCTAAATCACTTTGGACTTAAAAAAAAAAACCTTTAGATATTTTAAACACAAAGAGTTTTCATCTCTCAAGACGAGTAAAATTTTTAAGATTCAAACTTGTGTCATTTTTCTCATAAGAATGTAGTCATTTACCATCTCAAATAATAACTTGTTGGTAGTTTTATATTTTTTTTTAATATGTGCAAAATTCCATTCTAATAAATCCTTCATTTTCCAAGCTGAAGCCCATTCATAATTCAACCTCCTTGCTTTGTTTTCGGACTCTCTTCTATGATGACCCAATTTATATTTATTGGGCTAAACCCAATCGGATTTGGGAGTCTATTATAATTAAAAATAAAATATGCGAGTTTGTCTCCCTTTTTATTACTCCTCTTATTCTTAATATAAGACATATTTATATAATTTGATTAAATTAAAAAATTTGATTAATTTAGTTAATATGACATGTATTTTCTAAAACACCCTAAGCATCTTCCTTAATCCCACAATTTCCTCTCCTTATTGATTATTGTTAAGGGATCATCAATAAGGATAAATTAGAAAAATGTTGATAAATATGTAAATTATGCCTTCTATTAAGGACTAAGATCAACTCACAAATGTTATCCTACAATTAGGACTGAAGGATTAATTATATTTTTAACTATCTCCAACTATATTCACCCTATAAATATCAAAATAAAATAAAGTACTTCATATGGTCCTTAATATAAGACATATTTACCTAACTTGATTAGATTAAGAAAGTTAGTTAAGTTAGTTAATATGACATGTATTTTCTAAAACACCCTAATCATCTTCCTTAATTCCCTCATTCCTTTTCTTCTTTGACTACTGTTGAGAAACCATCAATAGGGATAAGGGGTAAAGTAGTAAGTGGACTACTTAAGGGTACATTATGTCAAGTTGAATTAAAGTTTTAATATGTCAATTAATTAATATTATAGCAGGGTTCTCCATGATTTTTCAAACCTCTCATATTTACAATTGATCACACATGTTAACACGTATAAAACTTACTAAAATGACAAATAGAGATATATAAACATTTTAACAAGTTGTTTTCTTAAGCATTGTTTGAATATGTCGGGTGGATCAGGGCCCAAGCCTAATTCACTTAGGGCTATTATAAAATTATGAAAAAATATGGGTCTAAATAAGGATTTGAAATTCAAATCATGAAAACTCTCATACATGATATATGGGGTAATATCATTTGGTGGGAGTTAGCAGAAAAACATCCCATGAAAAAACTTCCAAAAGACCCCCCCTCTCTATTCCTCTTTTTTTTCAATGGTGAATCTGCCGTATGAACATGATCAAGCCCATATCGGTACTTTGATCTCATATGGATACTCAGTGAGTCAATAAATTTCAGGTATGCCCGAAATCCTTCAAGTATAAATTATAGCATGTTCACACGTACAAACACATCACCTTTTCAAATTGATAAATAAAACATATTGAAATGACAAGTTCAATTAAAGGTTTAACAAGTCTATTTAGTTAAGTTATAATAGGTTCTCTCATGCATTTTTATATCTCTCGTTTTGCAACCAAGCTAGTGAAATGACATGTATTGTTTTAACAAACCAACTTTCGTATGTTTACACATTCTAATGAGCTTATGATAGAAGCAATATTTTACATTATTTAGCAAATAATTACTGATAGCTCAATGGAAAATAATAACTTGCATTTTAGAGGTTGACAAACAAAGCATAATCTTACTTGAGTCCTTTGGCTCTTCAATGTAATTTCAGATTGTATTGGTCCTTATTTAATTATGTGTCTTTCATCCAATAATTTCCCGCATAAAAAATGTATTGGTCCTCATTTAATTATGTGTCTTTCATTCAATGTCATTCACGGAGAGTTGAGCTCACAATCTCACACCTAAAAATAAATTAGCACTTATTTATTTAAGGTTTTTACAAGTGCTTTTATAGCTTTTAAGGTGACTATATGAGAGGAGTTTTGTCTTGATTTTTAGAAAAATGCTTAAAAAACACCTTTTTGATGTTGCCAAACGTTCACTTAAGGTTTGCTTTTAGTGTCATTGGGCCAGAAAACCCCGGCCATTCTAAAGAATAATTAGATAAGAAATAATTATAACAATTTTAAAAATTTTGGCTACTTAAGTATTAGGTCTTGAATGAGAGGCTGTGTAAATACCAAAACGCCTCTGTGAGAAATACTCCCAGTTTCAAATTTGAAACAATCAAATAGTTAGTTTAGTAATAGAGCAAATAACTTAGCACTCTTACATGGACACCCAATTATATAGTAATATCAAAAAGTTGTAATAATTATTATAATCATGTCAATTTAAGTATATAAAATTTATTAAGTCACAGAGTATTTTCATTTTTATACATTTTTTATTTGATTAAGAGTATTTCCAAATTACTTTGGATTTGAAAAAGTTCCTTTCAAGGTACAAAAAACTAGACTGGGTAATGAATTGGTCAAGACAGTGGTTTAAGGGTCAGTAGGTCAAATCGGGGTCAACTCGAAGTCAAACCGGCCATAGTAAAATAATACAATTTAATTGACAATAATAAAATATAACAATATTAATGATCATTAATAACAAAAGATAACAATAGTTCAATTGTAACAATAATCAAATACAATAATATTATTAATAAATTTAAAAAATCAAAATTTTCATTTAATATTTTACACATATAAGTATTCAATGCTAATTTATTTTTGTATAGATTTTAAGATGTAACTAAGCAAATTAGATTTACATTGATTAATTTTCATTATCTAACTTGTGTTCTTTCATAGGTAAATTTATATAAATAATAAAATAAGCAATTTAAGAACATTTTTGTCATTCTTATTTTTTTTATAAATTTTTTCTTTATATTTTTTTTTCATAAGGGTCATCTTTCTATTTAATATAAGGTTTGTTGAGAAGGCAAAATAATAATAATAATGTAGGGTTTGTTGCATATGGTGTGGCCGATAATTTATTAGGGATTTGAAAGTAGAGAGAAGAAGGAACACAAGGAGGTGGTGGTTGAAGGAAAAAAAGAAAAGGAAGAACCGAAGAAGATGATCCACTGTGAAGCACCAAATCTTTCCTTTCCATCATGAGCAAACGGCTATGTTGATGCTTTCACTACTTTGACTTCTTAATCTCACCCTCTCTCATGATTATAGTCATTCTGGGTTTCTTGTTATAGCTTTCATGGAAGGGTTTGCTAAATCTCTTTCATGTGATGGTAGTTTCTAGACTTGTAGCCTTTAATTTATGCTTGATTATACTTTCTCCCTTCATTTTCTTCTTCTTCCATACTCTATCATCATTAGATTTAGACTTCTCTTCCCGTTCAGTTAGATATATTTTGATCTGTGGACTTGTTGCTGAATTGGGGGGGGGGGAACGGTTCAAATCGCCTAACCTAGCAGTTTTCCCTGTGTTATGGCTAGTTCATGTCAATTTAGTTCGGTTCATGCCGAATCACTCATGCCTCGGTTCTGCCACCAACCAAACCGAACAAGTTGCCGATTCACCGTTTCTCCGGTTGAACCGGCTGTTCCGGTTCGGTTTTTTGTACCATGGTTCTTTTCAAGATTTAGAACACAATGTTTTCATCTCTCACAACAAGTGAATTTTCTATGATTCGTATTTGTGTCCTTTTTCTTATGGGTGTGTAGCCATTTACCACATCAAATAACTTGTTGGTGGTTTTATACATTTTTCAATATGTGCAAAATTCTTTTTTGATACAATATGTGCAAAATTCTGTTGTAATAAATCCCTTCATTTTCCAAGCTGAAGCCCATTCATGATTCAACCTTCTTGCTTTGTTTTCAGACTGTCTGCTATGATGACCCAATTTATATTCATTGGGTTAAGCCCAATAGGATTTGGGAGTCTATTATAATTAAAAATAAAATATGCTAGTTTGTCTCCCCTTTTATTAATTGTGTTTTTAACTATCTCCAATTATATCCACCCTATAAATATCAAAATAAAAGAAAGTACTTCATTTGGTCCTTAATATAAGGTATATTTATCTATTTTGATCGGATTAAAGAAATTACTTAATATGACATGTATTTTCTAAAACGCTCTAATTATCTTCTTCAATTCCTTCATTTCCTTTCCTCATTAACTATTATTGAGGGAACATCAATAAGGGCAAATTAGGAAAAAAGTGACAAATATAAAAAATGTATATCGTATTTAAGACCAAAATCAACTCATCAAATATTTCTTATATTCCGGAGTGGAGGGAGTAAGTTTTGTCATTAAATAATGTAAACACCGCGGGATGGCTTCTGTATATATAATCATGTAAACTCATATGACATGACAAACATAAAATAAAATTATAAGAAATGAAAAATTTTTCTTCTAGCAAATAATCTCATTTGTTGATTTTCCCTTTTGAGTTGATGTTTTGGAAAGGACTAATGGGGAATCTAAATTGATCCTATTATAACATGTTATACAAGTATAGTGTGCATTGTGCAAACATAAATATGAGAAAATTATAAAATTTATTTGGCCGAACAGAAAATTAAATGAATGCACAATATATAAGCATATAATGAGAAATATCAACATAGAGTTGGTCTATCAGTATAATGTCAACACTCATTTCCATTTCGATAATCGAAGAGTAATAAAGACGAAATTCTATGGGCATACAGAAAAGTACAATTATACTGATAACAATATTCGTTTACAATCCAAAGTCGCTCGTCGACACAATATAGAAATATAGCGGAAATTCTAATATATACAAGATTCCTAAAATATCTTAAGAATAGGCTAATTATAACCACCGTCCTTGACCTTGCCTCGAGACACGTGCAAATACTTCTCTGTATCTATACCTTTGCCTTTCATCCCACTGGCACCCGCTGAGATGTTTATTTTAAAAAAAGGGTAAGATTCTAAGGAATCCCAGTAGAAACATGCTTTAGTTCATAGAAAATGCGGAAAGTAAATATGTTATGTGCTAAAGTATGCACCAATTAATGAACAATATAAACACAAATCGTAATACATCATCATGTATACATGCGTAGGGTCCAACCCTACTATCTACACCTGATTGGATTGTCACAAACTCCCAGTGTAAGTGCACCTCTGGCACTAACTGCCTCTCTCTAGGCAAATCATGTTGATTAATAAAGCGTATTCACAAACAACGGCATCCACATAAGCATATAACTATGGCATGATATATGAAGGATAATGTTCCTATCTCAAGGTCTTATCAATCCCTTTTTTGTGTGTCTCGTAAAACGTGTCACTTTTGGCTTCCGACTCGGTCCTAAAATATTAAATGTATAAGAAATAGGTCATAATCTATCCAAGTATCATTTTAGACTTTTCCATAGTATTTTTGTGTGGTTATATTAATCTATGGTGAAAATTTATCAAAATGCCCCTTAAACCCTAGCCTGGCCCCGTCGTACACAGCTCGATGGCACATTTTCCCAAAATTTTTACTAGGTTTATCTTGATGTATTTTCACCCAAGGAATCCATTTCCAGATTCGAAATTACCAAATTCAATGTCAAATTAAAAAATACCCTTGACAACCCTAATTTATGGTTTTGGGGGCATTTTCGTGATTACATTTTTCCGGCCTTTTCCAAAAAATTGACCAACTATAACCTCACTTATTTTTACCTACTGAATCCAATGGAACCATCTATTTCATGAAAATCCAGCTCTTTCCCCCTATTCTTGTTCTGGCCGAAATTTAGGCGAAAAAAAGGAAAAATGCTCTTTTGTGTTTTAGCTTCCAAAACTTGTACTTTTCCACTTTTAATCCTTTATTAACTCATTTAAACACATCTTAAACATGATTTAAAGAAATTTGGGCAGCATAACCCCTTAGGGTTAGGACTTTTCCAAATTTACAAACTTGATAAAAATTCACCAAATCCAACAACATTCACTAACCACAACTTCATACTTGTATAGATCTAAGATTTATGAAGTTACCTCTTGAGATCTTGTATTCTCTCTCTCTAGGTGTCCATCTCTCTCTCTCTCTCTCTCTCTCTCTCCTTGAGCTCAAAATGTGTCTTCAAGATCATGGATTCCATGAAGAAAAAGGTTTAGAGAAGGTTTTCTAAGCAAGATTACAAGAAAAATGCACAAGAGATTACTACATACTTTAAGCTTTCTCTCCTTCTCTCTAGAACTTCAAGACTCTTCAAGCTCTCTCTCTCTCTCTCTCTCTTCTTTCCTCTTGTGCTAGCCAAAATGTATGAAGGAAAAAGGAAGGAAGAGCCGTCATAAAATTTCTTCATCCTACACCATTTAATTTCATCAAGGGTTATTATTGTGACACTTGTCACAATCCTCTCCTCCTTCAATTTTATGTCATGATGGCTCCATTTAGCTTCTCTTAGCATAGAATTAATTTTTCTCTCCATTTGGTTGGCTCAAAACCGTCCCCTCTCACATGCTCCACTAACCAAATTGGCTCTTCCAACTAAACCAACCATGTACTCAAGTAGTGAAATGAGTTTTCTCTAATCATGCACTCAAGTAGTGAAATGAGTTTTCTCTAATCATGCACTCAACCTTGCACTCAAGTAGTCCAACTAATCCAACTTCACACTCAAGGTAGTGTATCGTTTCATCATTAACCATAATTATTATGTTGTAGCATTATTTTAATGAAATTTGACATGTGCTAATACAAATCCATTATAATTTAATCCCTTCCTCATATGATCCTGACACTTGGCATTTTTAATTCCATTAATCAATTTCTAACACATTTTATTTTCAATTTTTAGAATAATGCCAATTCTAGAAAATGTTTTGCCCTAACTTTGAAACATCATAACTAATTTTGTAGACATCATTTTGGAGTGATTCTAAAGGCCATAGAACCCTTATTGAGTCTAGTTTTAAGGAAAAATATGGTCTTTAGCCAGTTGGAAGCATATCAATACCAGATTTCATTTCATTGACCGCTGCTCCAAAGACTTTCGAGATTTTTTGGACTTACTTCAAAAATTCATATCGTTTTGTATATAGCTTCAAATGATTCATATGACCTATCAAATTAAATCTTGGGATGTCTACTTTCACCCTGTAAAATTTCATAATTTTTGCTCATCATTTGATCTTTCAAAACCACATGACAACCTCATTGTCTCGTAGGCGATTTCACTGAAAACACTATTCACTTTTCAGTTTTCAATACTTAATTCCTTTGGCCTTAAATATTCACCATTTTATTGAATATATAAAATAATCACAATATACTCTTGGTAAATAAAATTTGGGGTGTTACATATAAGGCCATGCCTCTACATTTCAAGTTCGAATTCCATAAGAGACATTTGTGTTAGAAGGTGCAACCACGAACCCCTAATTGGATACCGAATAATAATATATAAAAAAAAGTATATATCGAGAAGTGTTTCAATTATTAGAAATAATGAAACATACCATATAAATGTCGCATATGCATTGTATTTAATATTGATGTTCACATATAATGACAATTAATAACTATTCCTTTTGCATTGGATTAAAAAAATAGGATCGTTATTAATGGTCAACATGAAGAGCCAAAATTCAAAGAAGTATTTGAAACATCAAAATCAGAAAAAATATCTTAATAGAAAACATCAAGAGCTAACCTACATAAACTGATTAATATATATGCAGTGGAATAGGAAAGGCTCAACACAAATTAATAGATCAAATTAAAAACTTTGATGGAATGGCTACAAACTTCCACTATATATTTTGTCTTGTTTTTCCTGCTTGAGGACCATTTCTGTAACACCCCAAATTTTATTTACGAAATATATTGTAATTATTTGAAATATTTAATGAAATGAAATGATGAATTTTGGAGAATATAATTAAGTTTTTTGTGAAATCACCTATGAGGTAGTGAGCTTGTCATGTGATTTTATATGAATAAATGATGAGCAAAAATTATGAAATTTTATAATTTGAAATTAGACATCATAAGCTTTAATTTGATAAGTCATATGACTCAATTAGAGCTATATACAAAAAGATATGAATTTTTGAAATTAGCTCAGAAAAACTGGAAATTTTCTGGAGCAGTGGTCAAAGAAATTAAATCTGGAAATGATGTGTTTCCAACTAGCTAAATTCCATATTTTTCTTGAAACTAAACTCAATAAAGGTTTCATAACCTTTGGAATCGCTCTAAAACGATGCCTATAAATTTAGTTATGAATTTTCAAAGATGAGACAGAAAATCTACCAAATAATACGAAAATGGAATATAAATGTTATGGCAATGTTTAAAATTATGATATACATGGAAAAGCTATTTGGGCTGATTGAATGACCCTTAGACATGATTATGGGTGGACCAAGAGGGAAGGATTAGTTGGATTTTAATTGGGTTTTATGATCCATTATATGAAGATGAAAGCTTATGTACATAAAATTAAAGTTTTGGTATTTTTGGAAATTATCCAATTATGACATAAGCTTATGATAGGATGACATAAGCATGAGTTGAAAAGCATTCTAGCATCTTCTTCTTCCTCATTTCACGACGGTTTTGTGTTCACAAAGGGAAGAGAGAGAGAGAGAGTTTTGATTTCTAGAGAGAGAAGGAGGAGAAATTCGCAACGTAAGATTGATTTCTTCAGTGAATTAACTCTTATCTTGCGTGATCCTTCTCCTAAGTTGTTCTTTTACATGAATTAAGGTTTGTGAAGCACAAATTTTGTAGTTAGGAGGGCTAGGGTTTTCGGCCTAAAGGGAAAAGCAAGAAAAAGCTTGAGGTAACTTCCAAAACTTCAATCTTTAATTATTCTGGCTGTTGTGGACAATTTGATTGGTAAAATTTTGCCGGATTATCCTTTGTTTTAAATTTTGGAAAGGTGTATGCCTAAGGGTTATGCTGCCGAAATTGGGTCTAAATGGTAGTTGTAACCAACATAATAGTTAATAAAGTGGTTAGGAGTAGAAAAGAATACGTCTGCTGAGTCGAAATCGAAAAACCCCAATTTTTCCTAGAGTTTCTCAGATTTCGGCCAGTACTAGAAAATGGGGTTAGAGTTGGATTTTCAATAATTTGATTATTCCATTGAGTTCAGGAGGGAAAATTAGGTGGGGTTACAATTGGTCACTTTTTTGAAAAACCCCGAAAAAGCATAATTACGAAAACGCCCCTGAAACCCTTAAAGCGGGCTATCAAGGGTGTTTTTGTAATTTGACAGTGAATTTGGTAATTTTGAATCCAGAAATGCATTTTTTTGAGCGAAAATATATCAGAATAGTCCCAATCAGAATTTCAAAAAAAGTACAGCAGGCTAATATAATCGCAATAAACACTATGGAAGTGCCTAAAATGGTACATGAATGAGTTTTAACCTAATTTTTGTACATTTGACATTTTAGGATCAAGTTGAGAGCCATTCGGTGCACGCATTATGAGGCACGTTATTCGATGATCAGGGAGAGCAATTAAGGTAGGGAACTTATCTCTCCTACATGTATTTAATATTTATGCTGGTGTATTGATGCATATTGTTGCTTTGCTTGATTATGTGAAACATATATGAATGATTGAAGCTATGTTTCTGTTTATGCTTTAACCATAGTTTTGTTGCATGAAACATTGAGCACGCAGATATGTCATTGTGTAAGCATGAGTCATATAATGCAAGTGTATAATGCATTAAGCACTTATTTTGCATGTATACTGGTACTGTTTTCCTACTGAGATTCTCTCGAATCTCACCCTCCCCCACTAACAATTTTGACAGGAAAAGACAGAAGATATGCTGAAAACAAAGAAGAGAACTACACAAGAGGATTGTAGTGGTGGAACGATGACGAGAAGATGTCTCTGTTTCACTGGGACGAGTTTAGACACTCTAGTAGCCCTGTGCGGCTGCAGTGATGGTAATTATCATGTATGAATCCCTATGAGAAATTTTTTGTAATCATGCATATATTATCAGTATATTTATGCTATTCCTGTGTTGCTCACCGAACTGCATATCGTTTTTCGCAAATACTCTGAAAAAGGTGAAAATTAGATAAGGGTATGACAACTTCTCTTTAATTTTTCAATTTATTAATATAAATCCTCTATAAATATATATAGAGAGAGATAAAATTTAGTGATATAATGTGTTATTTACAAGCCATAAATAATGTCGTTTTTATAAATCAAAATCTTCATAATGCATGAAAAATGTATAAAGTGGTATAAAAAAATTAACTGATAATTTAATAATATGTTTATATATATTTTTTATTTTTTTCACATCGTGAGAGTTCAACCAAAGTGGACATGTGGCCAATTTACAAGTAATAATTTTTTCTAATTTCATTTATTAATAATTAATATGTTTAATTAAAATGAGGTTTCTATAGTGAAATATGAATAATTTTATTCATTTTAATTAAATTATATTATTTAAATTATCACTGGTCTGACCCCAAGTTAACCTTAGTCTAACCTATTGATTCTTGAATCACTACCTGAACTAGTTCAATACTGGGTCCAGTTTTTTAAACCTTATACAAGTAAGAGGCATGTCATGAGCTACTAACATAATTTTTCTCGCAAATTAAGCAAATTATAAATATAGAGACCAATGATACTTATGTAATATCCCAAATTTTTATTCGCCAAAAATATATTATAATTAATTGAGAAAATGGACAAATTAATTCAAGGAAGGAATTAAATTATAAAAGTGATAGCAAAATCATAATTTTGCTAATTTAGCCCAAGATTAATTATTTTCCAATTAATTGGAGTTAATTTCAATTATTCAAGGAAAATAAAGGAGAATGTATAATTGGATTATTCTTGATGAAATAATTCAAGAATTGTGAAATTAGGGGAAATTATACATAATTGAATTGTATGGATTATGGAATGTATGAAGAACATTTTTCCTCTTCTTTCCCATTAATTTAATCCAACCATGGAAAATTAAGGGAACAATTTAGTGAAACCCCAATTAAAAAAATAAGTGATGGGAAGGCATGGCATAAAGTAAGGGAGTATGGCATAAAGGAGAGGGTATGGTGGGAGGTATGGTTGGAGGAGTGGTGTGCATGTAAGGTGGAGAAATCACAACCATTGATTGAATCAAGGGCTAGGAAGAAAGATGACAAGGTTAATAAAATATCTTCCCTTCCCCTTCATACACACATTTTCTTCCAACACAAGAAGAGAAGAGAGAGAGAGAGAGAGAGAGAGAGAGAGAGAGAGAGAGAGAGAGCTCTCAAGTTCTAGAGAGAAGGAAGAAGAAGAAGTTTAAGGTAAGTGTTGATCTGTTTAGTTTTTCTTATAGCATGTCCCTAGATCCTTCTCTAAACCTTGATTCTTCATGCATTCATGATCTTGAAGACACCATTCTTAGCTCAAGAAGAGAAAGAGGAGATGTCTAGAGAGAGAAGATTCAAGATGTCAAGAGGTAACCCACAAACCTTAGATCTAAACTAGTATGGTGTTGTTGTTGTTGAAGTTTGTGTTTGATTTTAGTGATTTTTGTCAAGTTTGTAAATTTGGAAAGTTCTAACCCTAAGGGGAGGTTCTGTCCAAATTTAGCCTAATCATGTTTAGAATGTGATTAAGTGGTTAAACAAGTGATTAAAGGTTATAAGAAGGTGTTTTATGAATTGAAATCACAAAACTCCATTTTCTCCAATTATTAAAGAATTTCGTCCAGATTTGTGTTGGGCAATGTTGGGAATGGATTTTGATGTTTTTGATGATTCCATTATGTTTAAAATGGAAAATTGTGTAAGGTTCATGTTGGGTGGGAAGTGAGAAAATCCCTAGAAAGTGAAATGACAAAAATAGCCTTAAAACCCTCACATAGGGGCTGTCAGGAGTAAATATGTAATTGGAACTGGATTTTCATAAAATAGATGGTTCCATTGGATTCAGTGGGCAAAAAATAGGTATGGTTACAGTTGGTTACTTTTTCAGAAAAGGCCGAAAAAACATAATTACAAAAACACCCCTAAACCCTTAAATCGGGGCTGTCAAGGATATTTTTATAATTTTACAGTGAATTTAGTGATTTCGAGCCTCGAAATAGATTCCTTGGGCGAAAATACGTTAGAATAGTTCTAGTCAAAATTTTGAAAAAATGTGCCATCGGGCCGAGTACGGCGGGGCCTGGCTGAGATCCTGGGGGCATTTTGGCAAATTTTCACCATAGACTAATATAATTACTAAAAACACTATAGAAGTGTCTAAACTGTACATTTGACGTTCTAGGACCGAGTAGAGAGCCCAAGGGATTGGCATGCAAATCGAGGCATGTTATTCAAATATCAGGGAAGGGCGATTAAGGTAAGGAACTTACCTCTCCTGCATATATTTGATATTTGTGCTGGTGTATTGATGCATTTTATTGCTTTATTTGATTTTGTGAAACATATATGAACAATTGAAGCTCTGTTTTCGTTTATGCTATGGCCATACGTATGTTGTTTGAAACATTGAGCACACAGATATACCATTATGTGAGCATGAGTTATGTAACACAAGCATGTCATGCATTAAGCACTTATCTTGCATGCATATTGGTATTGCTTTCTTACTGAGATTCCTCAGAATCTCACCCTCCCCTACCAACAATTTATACAGGAGAAGATAGAACGCATGCTGAGAATAAAGAAGAGAATCGTACGAGGGGATTGCAGTGGTGGAACGAAGACGGGCAGATGTCTCCATTTCACTGGAATGGATTTAGACACCCACGTAGCACTATGAGGCTACGTTAATTGTAATTATCATGTACGAACCCCTATGGGGAATTTCCGTAATTGTGCACATAATATTAGTATATGTTTGCTATTCTTGTACTGCCCACTAAACTGCATATCGTTTTCTGCAAATACTCTGAAATAGGTGAAAATAAGATGAGGGTGTGACAACTTATAATTGAGGAAATTATAAGGATCTAATAAAAGGAAAAAAAATTTCAAGGACATAATTTAAAATGAAGTAAAATTAAAAGAATTTACACAATAATTGGCCTTATTTTATTTTTTTTCTAAAACGACAAATAATAGAATTAAATGGAACGAACAGAAGGCACTTTAAGCATAAACACTTCAAAAAGGGTCCCAAGAGGTAAGAGGAGGGGCCTTTAAGCTCCTTTTGTGTTCCTTTGGTGGCTCATTGAGCTATTCAATGATCAGATCATTGTAGAAAAAGGTCACACTACTTATCTCTTTTTCACTATACAACATTTTATTGCCAATGCATTAGGCTTAGTAACTAGGACAACTGTAACATCTCGATTTTCGGTTACCAAAATTCCTTATTTTTAAGAGAATAAAATGGTGAATTAAAGAGAAAACGACATAACAAAACAAGGCAATTAATGGTCATACACAACATTATTATGTGGGAACACAAATGGTACAAGTTGATGTTTTCTACTGGTGAGTTTTTTTGTATAGCAGTCTTGTTGTGTGGGATTTTTAAATAGGTACATGATGATAAAAATTTATGAAATTTCACGAGATGAAAGTAGGCATCATAAGCTTAATTTGACAGGTCATATGAATCAATTAGAGTTATATACAAAAAATTATAAATTTTTGAATTTAGCTCAGAAAAACTATGAATTTTCTAGAACAGCATGTAAAGATTGAAAATCTGAGAATTTTGTGCTTCTATTTGGCTAAAGGCTATATTTTTTCTTAAAACTAGACTCAATAAGGTTTCTATAGCCTTTGAAATCACTCCGATATGATGTCTACAAAATTAGTTGTGATTTTTCAAAGTTTGGATAGAAAATCTGCCAGAATTTCCAATTAATCCAAAAATGAAGGAAAATAACTTTGAAATTATGGGGATACATGGAAAATTCAATTGGGTTGATGGAAGGACCTTCTAAGACATCTTTATCATGGGCCAAGAAGAGGAAATATTATGTACATATTACTCAGGCTTATAACATTAAGTTTGAATTTGTTATTTTTGGAAATTTGTAAATATGACATAGGCATAATCCAAAGTGACATAAGCCAAGTATTAAAAAGCAATTCTCCCTTCCTCTTCCATGTATTCCCATCGAATTAGAACAGCCCAAGAGAGAAAGAAGAGTTGAGAGTATTTAGAGAGAGAAGGAGAAAAAAATCGTAAGGTAGGTCGATTTTTTTGGTGAATTCGTACCTAACAAGTTTAACTTTGTTCCTAAGCTTCTGTTTCATGTATTTCAAAGGTTGTGAAGCTCAAATTTGCTTGTTGGGAGCTTAGGGTTTTCAGCCATATTGAGAAAAGCTAGAGGGAGCTTGAGGTAACTTCTAAAACTTTAATCTTTGTTTATTCTGGCTGCTGTGGACGATTTAACTGATGAAATTTTACCGGATTGTCTTTGATTTTAAAATTTGGAAATGTATAGGCCTAAGGGTTATTCTTCTGAAATTTAGTCCAAATGGTAGTTATAACCTAATTAAATAGTTAATAAAGTGGTTAAGAGTAGAAAGAAACACGTCTGTAGAGTTGGAATCAAAAAACCCCAATTTTCTCCGGAGTAATTGTTCAATTCAGCCAAAGCCAGAAATGGGGCTTAGAGTTGGATTTTCAATGATTTGATGATTTTATTGAGTTTAGGAGGGAAAATTAGGTGAGGTTACAGTTGATCACCTTTTCAAAAAAGCTCGAAAAAACATAATTACGAAAATGCCCCTGAAACCTTGAAATAAGGGCTGCCAAGGGCATTTTTGTCATTTGGCAGTGAATTTGGTAATTCAAAGTCCGGAAATGGATTCTTTGGGTGAAAATATGTCAGTATAGCCCAAGTCAAAATTTCAGGAAAAGTACGATCGGATCGGGTATGGCGGGGCTGGGTCGGGCCCCCTGGGGCATTTTGGTAAATTTTCATAATAGGCTTATATTACCACCAGAAACACTATGGAAGTGTCTAAATGGTACATTTGGAATTGTAGGACCGAGTTGAGAGCCATTCGGTGGCACACATTACGAGGCACATTATTTAAGGATCAGGGAAGGGCGATTAAGGTATGGAACTTACCTCTCCTACATGTATTTGATATCTATGCTGATGTATTGATGCATGTTACTGCTTTGCATGATTATGTGAAACATATATGAATGATTGAAGCTCTGTTTCTAATTATGCTATGATCATAAGTATGTTGTTTGAAACATTGAGCATGTAGATATGTCATTGTGGTAGCATGAGTTTATGTAATGCAAGCATGTATGCATTAAACACTTATCTTGCATGGATATTGATACTATTTTCCTAGTGAGATTCTCTCGAATCTTACCCTCCCCTACCAACAATTTAGACAGGTGAATACATAAGATATGCAGAGATCAAAGAAGAGAACTATACAGAGGATTGCAGTGGTGGAACGAGGACGAGAAGATGTCTCCGTTTCACTGGGACGGGTTTAGACACCCTAGTAGCCTAATGCAGCTACATTGATTGTGATTATCATGTACGAACTCCTATGGGGAGTTGTAGTAATCATGAACATAATATTAGTATATTTATACTATTCCTGTGTTACCCATCGAACTGCGTATCATTTTCCGCAAATACTTTGAAAAAGGTTAAAATAAGGTAAAGTCGTAAGATAATGGTGTGACAACAACAACGTTGGATCATGTTCATTATGCTCAGTCATGTATAGTCAGATTTCTACGCTCTATCATTCACCGACATATGTAAAAGTGACCCCTTGACTATGACTTGTAAGTTATATTGGGCAATTTTGTTATGGTAGTGAGATTGCATATAAGCTGTTTTTCACGTAGATCGAAATAAAACTCCTCTCATATACTTACTGTGTATACTGTAAATCACGATTGAAAAACTGCTTTTAAGCATTCTAATCGTTGTTCCAAATGAGCACATTATATCACACACACGCGCATCAAAATTATACCCCATTATGTTATCCATAAAATTATGGGTTAAAGTACATATTTAGTCATTTAAGTTTTGCATGAGGTATATTTTTTATCTCTTAATTTTATAAATTATATTTTTGGTTCTATATTTTTAACATCGTTAATATTGCTAATGGAAAATATTGACACAGCAAGCTTAAGTGATGACTGTGCAGCTGACAATATATACTTAGTTTTTAATTTTTTTTTAATATAATATATTTTGATTATTAAACAAAAATAAATTGACAAATTGTTGCATATGAAATCGAGGTTTTGTTAGATTATTAAATTAAATTTTTTTAATACATTCGAGGTTTTGATATTGACTATTTCATTAGATTTTTAGATATTTTTTGATTTACATATATTTTAAATTTAAGATTAATAGTATTTAATTAAACAGTCATCACTTAAGTTGACATAGTCATCACTTGAATTTGTTACGTCAGTATTTTTCGTTAGCAACATTAACGATGTTAGAATCATAGGACCAAAAATATATTTTATAAAGCTAAATGATTAAAAATATACCTCTTATAAACTTAAATGACTAAAAATGAACTTTAACGAAAACTAATCCTCTAGTTCCTATTTTTATACATGGTTGCTTTGATATTTGCATAACTGAGAAATCTCTCGGCTTGAGAGCGACTCCAGGGCTTTCCTGGCACAACCTTAGAGCTTCTTCTTCATCCTATTTGGGTGTCTCAGTCGTGGTACTGTATTTTTTTAAACTCTACTTGCCGATTCACTTGCGGAGGGTAGATAGTGGAGCTTTTTCACAATGGTAGGAATAGAATTTCGTATGCAATGGAAGGGTGGAACATCGGAGCAAGAGGATGATCGCCTACTGGTGGGAAGGGTTATCTGGAATGCGAAAGTAAATATAGGGGCGGTGAGAGAGCAAGTAGCAGCGGCGTGGAGGCTGAAGAATAAAATGGAAGTAAACGTGCTCGGCTTCAATCTGTTCTCCTTCACCTTTGAAAATGTAGAGGAAGCAAGAAGGGTACTTGAAGAAAGCCCCTGGGTGGTGAGGAATCACATCCTAACACTAGAGAAAAGACAACCCTTTTTATGTGATACTGAAATACAGATTAGCAAGTGCAGATTTTGGGTGCAGTTCCATGACATCCCTCCATAAGGACGAATGGAAGTGAACATTTGGGAAATGGCTAGTAGAATAGGAAAGGTGATTGAGCTAGAAAATCCAGAAGAGAAATAGTTTGTGGGTAGAAGTTTTTATCGGGCTCGAGTAGAAGTTGACATTGACAAGCCACTGGTGCCTATGTTTAAAGTCCCTCGACCAAATAATTTACCGGACGCAAAAGTGAAAGTTAAATATGAAAAACTGGCAAAATTTTGCTTCATTTGTGGAAGATTGGGACACGATGACAGAGGGTGTATGGTTGACGATGAGGATGACCCATCAAATGAACCAAGACGAGCATTCCATGCAAATATGTGTGCTCAGCCAGTACGCTCATTCCGAGTGTTATCGGAGTGGAGAAATTCCGGTGAATCTTCATCGCAAAAAAGAGAATACAGAGACCGGAGGCACAATACCAGCTTCCATGGGGATTCGTGGGTCTCTGAACATCTCAAGTCTCGAGACACACCTTCACTTGATGAGAAAGGGGTGGAGGCCATTGTCAATGATGAAGCCTATGAAGCATTTAATTCTGACGGTACAGAATTGGGAATAGAAGACTTGGATATGTTGCAAGATTCGGACCCACCTATTGATATAGACATGGGAAGTGAGATGGGACAATTGGGAGACACAAAAGGAAGTGGTGAGGAAATCAAATTGATGGGGCCCACGGATTGGCATCAAGAAAGTAATTTGGGTGAAAGAGAGAAGGCTATTGGGCTGAATATGGTTGGGCCTTCTCAACAAGTTTATGATAAAGGTTTAGTAGAACATGGGGAAATGGCCAATAATAAAGAACAAGCCCTAGTGATAAGTGGGGCCAAAGATGTAGTCAATATTCTGGCAGGATAGGTGCAACGAGTAAACTTGAAGAGAGGTGCAGAGGATGACTGGACTTATCCAGTAGTGAAGAAAAGAATGTGCCTCGAACGAACCTCCCCTAGATTCTCTGGTTTGCGACAAAGGGCAGAAGAGGATTTGGGAGAATTTGAGAGGCTAGATACAACAAGAAAGGAAGCCTGGAGTAATACTCAATATGGTCAGATGGTGCAAACGATGGTGGCTGCCGAATTTGTGCAAATTAACGTGGAAGAAAAACTTGTTTTGTTGGAAAGGAAAGGTGATAAACAGGTACAAACCTATAAATTTAGAAGAAATAGAACAAAAAAAGCGTTATTCATGGTTAAAAAATCTTCTGGAACTCTAGTCATTTGGATCAATGAGTATATGCTTCATCATCCATAAATTCTTATACTCATATTGTTGCTCAAATGCATTACCATTTGTCTTCATCCATTTTTGAGTAACTAGAATCTTGCACTTTAAGTCTTGTTGCCTTGAATATTTATCCATTTTAAGACGCAACTCTAAGAGGCAAGATTATCTCTTGATCAATACTAAAGTCATCATGCTTATATATGTCAAGATAAGCCATTTTGGCTAATTCATTCTTCATATGACTTTTGTTCTTGAGAAAATTCTCCAATATGTTAACTCTTATAATTAACATGTTATCTTAGTTGAATTCCTTAGTGAAGCTTTCTGATATATATTTTATAACTATTGACTTCCATTGTTTTTGGCATAAGCATTGGTATTTAACAAGTTTCATAAATGAGTTTTCATGCATTCAAAATCTTAATGTCATAATGCATATTTATGATTTGAAATTACATCTGAGATTTTGAAACAATTGGCATATCTCATTATCATTTTTGAAAAACTTGTTTTCATTCATGATTTATCATTTCATAAAAGTTGGTCATTATGGATAGATTCTCTACTGTCTTTGATCCAACTTACATGGATTGCATAAAAAATCATATCAATAACATATTTTCTATATAAAATGCATTTACAAATTGTCATTGATTGTTGAGAATCATCACTCTTGGTATCACTTATTAATCATGCTTCATGACTCAATGGATTGAATTTACTAGATAAAATTATATCTTAGTCTTTGTTGGTTTATGATACTCTTTAATCAAATTTCATATGATTAATTGTATAAGAGCATAAGAGTTGTTATATCTAATATTGTACGGACCCAAGAGAAGTTGGGTACCAAAGATCATATCATTATACGTTTGCAGGAGTTGACCAAAATGCTCTACTTTTAGATACAAAGACCAAATGCTAACAGAAAAGACATGACTGATAGTGTTGCAGCGTGAGTTGAAGCAGAATATGTGATATTACTCAAATGACATCCCACCACTAGCAAATAACTAGCTAGTGATACAATCAGAGAAAGAGAAAGAGAAGGAAGATCTCTTAGTAGACCCAGAGGAGATTATTTCAAAGCAGCACAGAGCCAAGAATAAGTTATCCAATATGAATCTTTGTTGCCTACCCACCTTCCTTATCGTTTCAAGAAGATCAGACATTTTCACTATGATATGGAGCCAACAGAGATGTTCAGAGGAAGATGCTGGGATGCACAGAATCATCAAGTTTGATGAGCCTATGAGGTTCTTAACTACTATCCTAGCTCTATGTCTAATCTTCACTGGATTATCTGTTATACCTATACCAAAGCTATGGTGAACAAGGCCAATAAATGAGAGACAACACTTTGCTAGAGTTGGTCTCCATGATCCTTCATTCTTTGATCCGTTTGTGTAAGGATTTCTGAGAAAGGAGGTTCAACTCTTTCACACAAAGCTTACTACAAACAATGCTGAGATCATCAGTCAATGATAAGATGAAGTAGCTGTGTGACTTATTGAACCAGAACTTCAAAGTTCTATTTGAGATGATGGATGACAAAATAAGGGTGTTATGTGTTGTGGTGAAATTAAAAGTTCTCAATGATGTTTGCTAAGCAAGGGGAACATACTAAGCCAATATGCGCATAAAGTCTTATTCCGAGCTCAACTTGGTATCTTCAAGTAGCAACAGAGATTACATCGTCAGATCATATATTCAGACAGTAACTAGCCAACGATGTATCAATGGACTACAGAGGATTATAACTCGAGTGATTACGATATTACTTGAGTAAGGTATTGTATTCTTGCTTAATTCAAAATCCTTGAGTTGTATCACTTGAGTATACAATCGAGTAATGATTAAGTAGAATCACTCAAGTAACCACTCAAGTGATATTGGGTTGTATCTCTTAAAACCTCTTATTAGCAATTGCCATTTAATTTCTCTCTAAATCTTTCAAAATCATTTTCTCTATAAAGTTTCCAATGGTTTCTCAAATCCAGGAGAGTTATTAACTGTTTTCCTAATGAAAATGTTTAAAACCATGCATCAATTAAGGGGGAGCTTCACATTCATATGTGTTTTATATCTTGAAAGCTTATCTCCTATTTGAAAGAAAATCCTTTTAATATACTCATCTATATTCACCATGTCTTGATTAGTTTTGATGATGAGTTATTCTTATATTGTTCTTTTCATGATCTTAATTTTAATATATCATATGGAAAGGAATAGTTTGTTACTTGATTGAACTAACAATTCTCTTTGCAAAGAAAGATTTAAATTTATGACAGGAGAATTTGTTTTGTGCAATAGCATTCCTCAACATACTATAAGAAGACTATCAATCTTGAGGATGTTTCTAACGCTTAGTCAAGGAATATATATTGGCTACAACATTCAAAGCAATATAACTGAGCATTGAACATGCTAAACAGAAGCTCAACTCAATTGGAGAATCCTAGCAACAACATGAATATATATTGAGTTGCATAACAGAAGTGTGGTGTACATCATCATGAACTAGCATTGCCAAAGGATAAAGCAACAGACTTCATGGAGCGCTTCATCAATTTTCAAAATCTACATGAGCATTTCTATACCTTCTCTCTTTACTTTTCAAGAATACATTTTATATATTTCATTTATCTTGATTACAAAAGTTTTCTTGAAAACCTCTCCAAATCTATTTTCAGTTCCTTCATATAGGGGAGAGTCAATTGTTTTCTTGGTTCATTCATTGTGATTAAAGTCATTTCTACTCTATTTACCTCTCTACAAGCCTTACTTCTTTATATATTTCAAACTTTTTGCTGATGTCAAATAGGGGGAGAAAAATGTAAGAAAAATATGTATGTTGCACGTATGTTGCTCTTTGCATTATATATGTATGTTGCATTTCATTCAGACATATTTTTCTTAAAGGATTTGTCATCATCAAAAAGGGGGAGAATGTTAGATATGATTAGTTTTGATGATGTCAAATATAGATTTGAAGTGATAAGAGCAAAAAGTTTATATAATGTATTTCTTTGACTAACTACTATATTTAATGTTACATATTTTGTAGATTAGTCAAGCAAAGAATGAAGAAGATTGAATTAATGAAAATAAACAAGAGGAAGAAGAAGAAAGAAATTGAAGATAATCAAAGAGATGCTTACTTTGGTTATGGAGAATTATTATCAAGAGGAAAATTAAGAAGAAAGATATTGAAGAATGAAGAACTTGGAAGATCTATCATGAATATCAAGATTCAAGTAGTTAGATGTGATATTGGAGGTTTCTATAATGATTCCGGAGGTTTCTATGATCAAATGATGGTTGGAATAGGTTAATACGAAGCTAAGATGACTTATATATGAGTTTTGGCACTTCTAGAGGTGTTATGCTCGAGCATAAGGTGTTATGCTCGAGCACAGGAAGAACATACTCGAGCACAGACCACTTCACTCGAGCACGGGGTGTATACTTTATTCTACTCTGTTTTATGTTCAGCCTGAGTGAGGTCTGGTATTTGGATCATATCTCTCAAACCACACGTCGGATTGACCCGAAACTGGTGGCATATGAAAGAGGACTCACAACACGTAAATTTGGCACCAGGATCACATTGAAAGAAGATCAAATGAAGGAGATATGAATCGTGGAAAATGAAACTAAAATCACCATCAATTTTTGACATAGGTTCGGTATTTTGAGTATAACTCACAAACCACACATCGGATTGAGACGAGACCAGTGCCAAATGAAAGTAGACTCAAAGAGCTTTCCATGGATAGGTAATTTACCTAATATAAACGTATATTCTAGGAGCTATGCCTTCTGGAAGTTGATGCTTGTGCAGACTAGCAAAATATACACTCTTTCGATCATAACTTGCAGAATACAAGGAGTTTGGAGCTGATTCTTGTTGCATTGGAATGCATATGACAAGAGCATTCTTATGATACATCATTTGAATCAAATGAACAAATTTTTTCTAAAGTGGCCCCACATCACCCGCGAGTGCAAAAACTTTCTCTCTGAAAATGTCGTGCGAGTGATGTCCAGAAGCAGCTGAAACATGAAGAAATTTGCAACACTCGAGCACTAGGATTCATGCTCGAGCATTGGATGATTTCTCACTCGAGCAGGAGTCTGTGTGCTCGAGTGAAGACCCACATCACCTGCGAGTGATAAATTCATCCCTCTGAAATCCTGATGCGAGTGTTGATTTTGAGAGCATATTCCTTGAGAATATGCGTCTCACTCGAGCAGAGGTATGTGTGCTCGAGTGAGGGACCATATCACTCGCGAGTACAAAATCTCACTCTTGTTAAAATGATGTGCGAGTGACAACCCGAGAAGAAGCATGTACGTGAAAACTTGAGGCGCACTCGAGCAGGACGTTTTGTACTCGAGTGATGTCGAGAATTCACTCGAGCAGATGCGAGTGAAGAGCTGCGAGTGCTTTCCAGAGAAGAGTCTCCCAGTGCAAAATTCATGATCACTCGAGCAGAAGGAGTGTGCTCGAGTGAGAGACCATATCACCTGCGAGTGAGAATTCTGTCTCTCTGAAATCCCATGCAAGCACAACCCGTGAACTGAAGCATATGAAGGAAAATAAGGAGATCACTCGAAGTGAGCCATTCATGCTCGAGTGATACTCTGCAGAAGACCAAAAATACCAAGTCTCACAGTGAACAATCCGAATATGGTTACATGTTATTAAATCAGTGTGTTTTCACTTGTTATTGATTCTAAATGTTAGCTAACATATTTTTCAAGTGTGAAACAGGATATTAAACGTTCGGATTACAAATTCAAATTTAAAGTCAATTATGGTGAACTTCATCATTACACACCGAATGGCGGCTACCAACCACGACAAGCAAATGACCCACCATGAAAAATTGTCTGAAACACAAAACGCTCCACAACGTGATGTACAGCTCAAAATGAATCTCTCTGCTGTTCAACTAGATGCTCCACTTTGCTTCACAATGGACAGGAGCTTGTTTTTCAAATATGCTCAAACTTTCAAATGAAGCAATGGGACTCCAACGGACGAATGCTCACAACGGTCATCATCTTCATCAACTATAAATGAGAAAGCATTCAATATTGATGGGTAACGGAAAAAGACAGAGAAAACAGAGAAACGACACCAACATGTGAATAACATGAATCCTCTGCTTCTACCCAAACACTCTATGTTCTGCGGTTTCAATATTACTTTTCATTGAGAGAGTGATTATTTGTCTTGTACTTCAGTGAGTATTATTCCCACTCTGTGAGAGAGTCTGTAAACACTTTCAATTATATTTTTGAGTTGATCTCAAGGTAGAGGGACCTTGAGAGGGTTGTTTTTCTTACGGGGAAGCAGTAAAGAGAATTGCCGTAAGACATTCTGCTCGTAAGACTTACAAGGTGCAAGCAGTAGAGAACGTTGCTGCTCATAAGACTTACAGGGGTATAAGCAGGAGAGAACGTTGCTGCTCGTAAGACTTGCATGAGTAAGCAGGAGAGGAAGATCTTCGGGATTGCTCTGGTCGTAAGACTTGCTGTAAGGGGGAGTATTTCAATGAGAGATTTGTAAAAGGTTTCACAAGTACCCGACTAAACTTGTGGATTGTAAAGGCTTTTCTTGTGCCCGGATTAAACAAGAAGATAGTAGATTTGAAAATCTCAGGAGGAGCCTGGGGACTGGACGTAGGCCATCACAAATTGGACCGAACCAGGATAAATCACAGTTTGCATATTCTCTTCCCTAAACTCTTATATTTCCAGCATATATTATTTAATCTAACAGTTGATTTACAAACCTTCATACTTACCACTTTTGTTAAGATACGAAAAGATTTCTAAAGTTCTTAAGTTTTTATTATACACCCAATTCACCCCCCTCTTGGGTGATAGCCGGTTCTAACAGTTAGCAGGTTTTTCATTCATCTGGATGAGGTATGTATTAATGGACTGTTATGTGGATCGATGACCTTTGTTTATGGACCACAGGAATATAATCAAAAATTAGTTTGGTGGCATACTCTAGAAAATTTATGTCCAGAAAATAATATCCCTTGGGTGGTGTTAGGAGATTTTAATGATTTATTGTATAATTCTGATAAAGAGGGTGGCAATGAATGTTCTCAGAGGGACCTCCAACGTTTCAGGCATTTCATGATTAAATGTAATTTGATGGAGCTAGAAACTAAAGGATGTAGGTACACTTGGAGGAATAATAGAGAAGGGGAAAATTTTATTAGGGAAAAACTGGACAGGGCGGTGATTAATGATAAATGGAGGGAAATTTTCTCACAAGGACAGTGCCAAGTGCTAGAAGCTATTGGATCAGACCATTGTCCTTTATGGATGGAATTTAAGCACAAAGAAGAAAAAACCCTGAGATCATTTCGTTTTGATATGAGATGGCTGAGTCACCCAGACTTAATGAATATTATCAAGTCCAATTGGAAAGGGGAAGCTAATGATGGTAGACTTTCAGAATTGGTTGACAATCTGAACCATGTCAGCCAAGTCCTCACAAAATGGAGTAAGAAGGAATTTAGGAATTGTAATGCTTTAATTAGCAAATTAATGGGTAAGGTTCAACAATGCCTAAATGGTGATTGGAATACAGAAACTGCCCAGAAACTTTCTGAGTTGAGAAGGAAAATTGAAGATTTATAGAACCAAGAGGAAGCATATTGGGCACAGAAATCTCGTGTTCAATGGTTGAAGTGTGGTGACCAAAACTCCCGTTTCTTTCACATGACTACAATACGAAGGAGGTGTAGGAACAAAATAGTTCGATTGAAGAATGATCAAGGCTTATGGTTGGAGAATGAGGACCTAATTGGGAAAAGCTTTTCAGAATTTTATGAAAAATTGTTCTCTAGATGCCTTAGCCGAGAGTTTTCTGAAGTGCTGAATTGCTTAGAAGAAGTGATAACAGAGGCTGATAACTTAGCATTGATGGCTGAGATAACTGAAGAAGAAGTCAAAAAAGCTGCATTAGAGATGGGGGGAACAAAAGCTCCAGGCCCGGATGGATTCACTGGAAACTTCTATCATAAAGCATGGGAAACTGTGGGAGCTCAGGTATGTTCTCTAGTATGTGCCTATTTTCAATCTGGCTTCCCCTTGACTGAAATAAACAAAACAGATTTAGTCATGATTCCAAAGATAGAATGTCCAGAAACTGTGGGGGAGTATAGGCCTATAAGCTTGTGTAATTTCTCTTACAAGATTTTTTCTAAAGTATTATCCAACAGATTGAAACCGCTTTTGGGAAAAATAATATCAGAAAATCAGCGTGCTTTTGTCCCAGGTCGAGTAATCCATGATAATATAATTATAGTTCATGAAGCGTTTCATCATATGAAGTTGCGAAGATCAGGTCCTGGTGAGGTTGCCTAAAAACTTGACATGAACAAGGCTTATGACAGAGTGGAGTGGGATTTTTTATGTGCTGTGTTGTTGAAAATGGGCTTCTGTAGGGATTGGGCGGATAGAATATATGGGTGTTTGTGTTCTATTTCGTTTTCAATTATGTTATCAGGGAAAAGAATTTCATCAATTACACCCTCACGAGGTCTTCGTCAAGGCGACCCGTTGTCTCCCTATCTTTTTATTATTGTTAGCAATGTCCTTTCTCGACTGATTGAAAAGGCTGAAAATCAAGAATCAAGGATTAATAAGAGGAATTAAAATTGCGCCAAGATGCCCAACTCTAACCCACAGTTTTTTTGCCGACGATTCTGTTTTGTTTCTCCAAGCAGATGTGGATTCCTGTCGAAATCTAAAGCAGATTTTGGATGCTTATTGTGATACCTCTGGGCAATTGATCAATGTCAACAAGTCTTGTTTATTTTTCTCAAGAAATACGCCTGAGTTAGTGAAGGAAGAAATCGGCCATGTTTTTCAGGTTCATGCAGCTGATATGCCAGGGAACTATTTGGGTTTACCCATTATTTGGGGAAGATCAAAAGTGCAGGTGCTCAATTGTGTTATTGACAAATTGAAGAAAAGGATCCAAGGATGGCAGCAGAACTTCCTATCGGAGGCTGGACGAGAGGTACTTATTAATTCTGTAGCAAACTCCATTCCGGTTTACCCAATGTCCTGTTTCCTCTTTCCTAAAAAAACTCTCATGCAAATGGACCAATTGGTATCTAGTTTTTGGTGGAAAAGTTCAGATGAAAAAAGAAAGATCCATTAGATTTCAAAAGAAAAATTAAAAATGAATAAAATGGATGGAGGGTTAGGCTTTAAAGATTTTGAAGCTTTTAACTTGGCGTTACTTGCAAAACTTGGTTGGCGCATCCTACAGGAACCAGACCAGATGTGGGTTAAGATTCTCAAGGCCAAATACTTCCTCAAAACCAGTTTCTTGGAAGCGAAAAAAGGGAGCAGAGCTTCATGGATATGGTCCAGTATATTGGAAGGCCGAAGAGTGTTAGAAGGCAACATATTGGCTAGTGTGGGGAATGGAAGAAACACAAAAGTGTGGACAGATCCGTGGCTAAATGATATTCCAGGTAAAAAACTCTTATCTCCTTGTCCTCATGAGGCCTTAAATAGATTAACAGTGGCAGATTTAAGACAAAATAATGGCTGGAATTTGTTGTCAATTGAGGGGTGGATAGAAGAATTTGAAAAAAGGGCCATTTTAAATATAGTATTGGCAGTATAAAATAGAGAAGACAAATGGGTCTGGACAGGGGGAAAAAAAGGGTTGTATAAGGTAAAGGATGGATATAAAATTGCAAAGTTATTGGTGAACAAAAATCAAAGAACAAATGCTACCTCCTCATCAAACTCATCAAGAAATATATGGAGAGAGGTGTGGAACCTAAAAATACCCCATAAAGTTAAGATGTTTGTTTGGCGAGTATTGTCAAATGCTCTTCCTATCTTTAAAAATCTGAATAGAAGGAAGATTTGTGTGGCAGATGTGTGCCTAATCTGTAAAGCCAAGGCTGAAACTATGCATCATTTATTCTGCTTTCGCCCTTGGGTACAGCGCACCTGGTTTGGGAGTATTTTCTCATTTAAATTTGATAATGAGGCTGGATTTGACATAAAAACATGGCTTTCTCACTGCTTTGTAGATCTGCAACTATTTGAATGGCAGAAAGCTCTCATTGCCATGACAATGTGGCAAATATGGAAAAGCAGGAATCATTTTATTTATGAAAAAAGAGAGATTGATCCAATCTTCACTTTTTCTCAGGCAGGCGTCTTATTACAGGAGTTTTGGGAAGCCCGAGGGTGGTTGAGGGTCAATACGGCACCAACAGCTGAAGCAGGAATGCAAGGACGGATGTCTCAGAAGTGGCGACACCCAGAAGGTAATGAACTAAAAATTAATATGGATTGTGCCTATAACCAAGAAGAAGGTAAAGCAGGGATTTCTTTTGTCATCCGAGACTCAAATGGTTGGGTCTTAGATGGAAAAGCAAGTCACATTTTGGTGGATTCAGCCTTTATGGGGGAATGTATGGCAATGCAAGAAGCAGTGATGTATACAGTAGAGAATCAATTAGAGGATGTATATTTTGAGTCAGATAACCAGTCCCTAATTAAATGTTTAAATGAGGGATGTATGTCTCCTAATTGGAAGTGTGATATAATCATTGAGAACATCCTTACTGCAAGGAGTACTAGTCGGAACCATTTCTTTGCATGGGTTCCTAGAGAAGCAAATTTGGTAGCTGATTGGGTTGCCAAAGCTTCATTGGATGGGTCCTGCCCAATAGATTGGGTGTTCAGACCTCCATTGGCTTTATTAGCTCTTATATTGAAGGATATGTCAGACACAGGAGAAGGTTTAGGTTGATGTTTTGTATGTATGTAAACTTGATACCTATTTATTAATGATATCCTTGTTGGCAAAAAAAATTTTTATACATGGTTAATATTGTTGACGCGATGACAATCCCGTCAATACAATGTACAACAGTACAAGGAATTTTTGTAATGAAAAACCGCGATCTGTGGAATAAAAACTAAACAAAAACAAACAACAATCACCCGATTAATTAGCTTCCCTCGTTAACTTCCACCTCGTGTCTAAAAGGTCGAGATGATCAAATATATATATAACTTTTCTTCTAATTTTTTTTTTTAACTAAAGACTGCCTGCCTATTTCTATGGATAAGAAGTCTAGTTTCAATAATAATGCAGCAGGACATCTGTTGTTTGTAAATAATTTCTATTATATAGGGGTCATGATGTAACAAATTCAAGTTGGTGAAATTGATGAAGATGTCAATCACATAATTCAAGCTGGATGATATAAATGGAGAAAAGCTGCTGGAGTTATTTGTGATCGGAAAATACTTAATAAGGTAAAAGAGAAGTTCTACTGCTATGCTATAAGGGAAGTTCTGATAGTGAGTGTTGAGATTTAAAGGGACAACATGAATATAAAATGAGGGTGGCTGAGATGAGGATGTTGAGATGGATGTGTGGTCATACAAGAAAAGATAAGATTCATAATAATTATATACGTGAACAAGTTAAAGTGATCTCTACTGAAAGAAAAATGGTAGAAAGTTGTTTGAGGTGGTTTGGACATATTCAACGAAGGCCATTGAATGCACTGGTGAGGAAGGTTGATCAAGCAGTATGGAGTCCTGTAAAACGAGGTTATGGAAGGTCGAAGCTAATGCTCAATGAGGTCATAGAGAGAGACTTTTTGATTAATAATATACCTAAAGATATGGTTTTCGACAGAGCACAATGACGTTGTGTGATCCATGTAGCCGACCCCACTTAATAGGATAAAGACTTTGTTGTTGTTGATCATGAGTATTTTCATTTTGCCTTGCTTGGCCCCAATAAATTAATGTCATGGGCATTCTTAAAAAAAGATAAAAGGTTATATAACAACAGCATGCTATGCATCAATTAGTTTTTAATTAATTTAGGCCAAACAAATACATTTTTTGTTGTTAATTAGAGGGGAATGCATTAACAGATTGAGATTACAAGCGAGATCAAACTTGTAATCTTTTACTTACAAAGAAATTTCATATCAATAGGCTACAAGGCTATTGGCAAAAAAAAAAAAAATCTATTATTTGTAGTAGTTATTTTACTTTATTTAATTAACTATTACTTATTTTAATTTATGTTTTATAATTAAAGAGATCTCAGAGGACTATTATATTTAAAAATTAATATAATCTTTGCTCCCTCAAGTTTATTGTCATTTTAGTTTTGGTCCTTTAAATTTAAAATCAGAGGTTTTGATTTCTTAAGTTTTATTTTATTTAAAATATTAATCCCTATTATTAAATAAAAATCTGGACTATTTTATTTTTAAAAGATCTAAACCTCTTAATTAAAACTTGAAGTTCACAAGATTTTATTAACAGTTGCTTTTTTGGACCAATGCTTTTGAAGTCAAATTTCAGTACAGGAGACTAATGATTAAACAGTTTGAATGTATAGGATAAGATCATCTAAATGTGTCTTAGTTGACAAATAATCCATCACTCCTTTTTTTTTTTCCTTTTTTCGATCACTTTTTGATTGGCTTATATATATATATATATATATTGGACAATAATTGACTTATATTTAAGCATTGTGAAAATCAATTGGAAGTAATTCTCGTAAAGGTATTTTTTACATTTACATATATATACAAACTCAATACCTTGTGTTTAAACCGTTAAAACCACTTCCACTAGAACTAACGCGTGTTGGTCATTTTTTTCCTTTCTTTTCTTGTTTAATTTAGATCAATCTAAATTATTTGATTAAATTTGATGGTTTAGTATACAATTTAGTTCGCATGGATTTTATAATTTTAAAATAAAAATTTTATTTTGCAACATAATAACTAGTAACATGTACTTGTTGGGGCTTTATGGTCCAATGACACTAAGCAAACCTTTTAATTATTTTAAAGCGTGAAATTGTGAATTCAACTCTTTATGAACACGATTGGTGTGTGAATTCCTTCAAAAGATTGAAAAAACAAAAACAGTATAATATATTTATGATAATATATATACAGTTAATCTCAGATTTTATGTAAATGCACAACCGATGAAACATTCAATTCAAGGAACCTTTGACTTGTCCAATATTGTCCAGCATATATATATGTCTATATATTCAATAATTTTTATTAAATAGTTCTTAATTAATTCTTAATTAAAAATTTTATTGATGAGAATGACATAATGTAAATTAGAATACAGGAACTCTTTGTGTATATAATATGCAAAGTAACTATACTTTTTGTATATGAAAATTTAACAAATTCTTCTCACCAATAAAATTTTCCAATATGAGACTTTTTCCCAATTTTTTGCCAACAAAATTTATATGAAATTAAACTATCTATAAATCATGAAAAATAAATTTTGTTCTATGAAGTCCAGTAGAACATACAAGTCACCGTGGAGCCATTTTTGCATTATTCAAACGAAAAAACGATATAATTTCTCGCATACAAACAAACAACAAATGTTAGAACGAGTTACTTTCTCAAGTCCCAGAAATAAAAGTTTGATAACTAATTTATAAAGAGGTTATCAAAAACTTAGTTAAATTTGTTATTGATAAGAAATCTGAGTTAAGTTTTTTAAAATACCCCCTTAAACATTTGCATTAGAAAAAAAACCTTGATGAAAACTCTTTAATAAGTGCAATTTATATGGATAATTTAGAAAAAAAATTATAAATTTAGAAGAAATAAATTAAATCAAGCTATTATGTTTAAAACTAAAATAAACTCCTTAATTAACTCCTAGATCAGCTGCAGAACTTTTTTTGCTAGGTTAGTAAATAGTGTTGTAAGTAACCAATCTAATTGAGATTTGAGAGCAAGAGAATTAAAACACAATATATTAAAGGAATATACATAGTAACTACGAAATTCTACCTTGCATCATCAAATTGGAAGGAGTACTAAATTATTGGGAGAATTACTCCTAGGTCCCAAGGAAGGAAGATATTATCAGAAAGGTCTATGGTTACAACCTCAAAGCGTGTATTTACAACATGTTGAGTGTGTTTTACAACATCGAGGGACTTTTCTGATAATATCTTCCTTTCTTGGGATTTAGAAGTGATTTTCCCTAAATTATTTCCTTTATATTCATATATATATTTTTACAATCCATTGCTTCAACCTTTTGTGCAATGGACAGAGACTAAAGTACAAAGCCACAAACCAGCATGAACAAAAAGAAATTGTGTTTCGAAACCCGTTGATCTTAGCTAGCCAAAACATGCAATATAAAAACAGTTTTATTTTTTAAAATTACAAAAAAAAAATCACTTTCAAATTAAAAACCAAATAAATACTACGTTTATTTTTGAAAAAGGAATTCGTTTAAAATTTATTACCCAAAAATACATGAAATTTGTTTAAAAACTCAGATCTTTGAGTGGATGTAATTTTTTTTTCAACTGTGTCCACATATTTTCAGCTATTTGCAAGTGTCTTTCATTTTGCGTCTAGAATATGACATGTGCAACTCATTTTCAGTGGATGTAACTCTTCTTTCATATGTGTTTAACCGATATTTAATTAATCATGTGCAAAAGTTTTCAAAAAGAGAAAACATTTGCACATAAATGAAAATATGTTAAAAATAGCCGAAGAAGAGTTCGATCCGCTGATGACGAAGATAAATTGCACCCACCCATTAACCAGATGTTCTTAAACAAATTTATGTACTTTGGGTAATAAATATTTAAACGAGGGATTTTTCAACAATTTTTCCATTTGAAAACTAATTAGAAAAACAGCTTTCAAATTCTTAACCAATAGTTTTCCAAACACAAACTAAAAGGCAAAATGATCCAATCTCATCCTGGAGCACAAATACACACACACACGCGCACACTCATATATATATATATAGAGAGAGAGAGAGAGAGAGAGAGAGAGAGAGAGAGAGAGAGAGAGAGAGAGAGAGAGAGAGAGAGAGAGAGAGAGAGAGAGTTAGGAAGGGTCAGGGGAAAGAAGCATAAGAAGGCAGGCTTTGATAATGTAGAGTTTAGCTTTCTGCTGGGAGAGAAAGCGTCGAAGCTTCTGGAAGCTTACCAGCTGCTTCTTCTAACCTGTTTGGGATCACGTTCAAAAAGCCTGTTCACACAAGTCAAGATAAAATTCCTCTCACATACTTACCTCGTAAACCGTAAATCACGTTAGAAAAGCAACTTCTATCGCTAATTCAAACAGACACGAAGTCTTCTTGTTTGAAGCTGTCATGGAGGATTCATTATTAGCTCTTGTTGTGTTCATCATCATCATCATCTCCATTAATGGTATTCTCTGTTATCTCCTTTACGTATTATTATACTTATCAGGTTGAGAGCTATACGTATACGTACAGCCACTCGATCGATCTATCTATCTCACACAAAGCCTCTATGAGCTTTCAAGTTTCATGAACTGGGATTTGCTTTGAACGCTGACCATCTCTCTCTCACTCCTTCTTATAAAGCTCCAATGTGGGACCCCATGCATATGATTGATAATATCACTTAAAATCAAGCAAATATTAAGTACGTACTCCCTTAAATTTTATAATAAATTTTAAAAATTTAAAAATTAATAAGTGAAAATTGGGGTAAATTTACGTTATTAGAAATTTTATTGATGAGAGTTGCATGAAAAGGAAAATTTTATACTTACAAAATACTGTCGCTTTGTTTATATCCTTCTCATTAATAAAATTTTTAATGGAGAAATTTTCTTCAAATTTCTTTTATCAAATAAATATATATAGAAGTGGAACACATTCCAATTGCTAGTATTAATATTATTATCATTATATTTTATCAATCATTATATTTGATCAACCCCACTAAATGAGATAAAACTTGTTGTTGTATCATATTTGAATAAATCACATGGTTCATAAGTGATGATGAAAACAATTTTTATCATATTCTACACTCGATCTTAGCCAAAAGGCCGATAAAGTTATTTTATTATATTCTATTAAACTTTGTGTATGTTTATCTATTTAAATGATTATATATATATATATATAATGAAATGTTATTGAATTATTATTTCTTGTATCACATGGGGGAAACTGTTTTTTTATCACATAAATATATTACCTTTAAGAAGAAATTATATTGCTGTCAGCATAAATATCTAGTGCCTATAGAATTAAAATCTGGAACATGACATTTTCCTGAACACAAAAGATAAGGAAAGAGCAAGAGAATGAGAAAGCACAGAGTTAATTGATGGTGGGGGAGGGATGGGGTGTCCTTACACTTTTGCAAGGCCTCTCCGACAGCAATAATCCTTGTGAATATAAAGACTAGATAATTAATTTATAAATATTAAAAAAATTAATTAAATTAATTATTTGTAATAAATGTATGTGTTGTTTTTTGATTTGCAGTTGAAACTACCCTCACTAATAAAAACCCATTTCAATAAACATTCAAATCAGGGGGAAATTTCAGACAGCTGAGAAAAAAAAGGCCAAAGAAGGGAAAATTTCACTCAGGTCCCAAGGTCCAGAAAAAATATAAAAAAAGTCTCAGTATAGATTCATTTATCAAAAAGTCTTTAGGAACTTCAGTGACATAGATGAGCTTGTCAATGGTCACTCTATTATTTGCCTATATAGTTACATACATTTGTCAACGAAAGCTATTTAGTAAACATAGATAGACTTATCAATGACTATTCTATGACTTATCAATATAATGACATACACTTGTCAACGGGAGTTAGTTTAGTTATATGAGCTTGTCAATAACCACTCTATGACTTGCCAATATAATCGCCAGCACCTGTCAATAACTAAATTCACATTTGAAATCTATATCATTGAGGTCCCTTTGACTTTTTTGATAGAGGAATCTATACTAGGATTTTTTTGATATTTTCTCTGACCCTTGAAGCCTGAGTGAGATTTTCCCAAAAAGGAAATTTCAAACCAAAATTCTTTAGCCAAGTTTCCTCATCTGTTTAAGTGTGTGTGAGGATGGATTCATTTGAGATCCCACTCAATTACTTTTCGTGTAATAATACAAGTCTGGATGAGGTGGGCACAAAAGATTTATTATTTTTATGCCATGTCTGATAACGCTGATGAAGGTGGGTGTGTGTGTGTGTGTGTAGCCTTTTTAATAAGGTCCTTATATCTTTTAGGAGATATAAATCACATCCTTTTAAGTCACATCCTTACTCATTGATCAACCTTCATTGATGAATCCAGTGACTCACTTAGTTTTATTGAACATCAACAAGTGATGAAAAACTTAGACAATTTCAATATTTGGTTTTGTTTTCTATTTTTTCATTGTCTTTCTTTGGATAACCAATTACATCATTGCATTGTATTTTAATAAAATAAGATATTCAAAGTATGAAGTTAAAAATATATAAGTAGCTTTCGTACACTACTTTAGAATTGTACATATATAATGTTTAATAAATAATCATCATATATGTTGAGACAGAGGTTACGTAAGAATATATAACATTAAAATATAACGGTGAAATATACGCACTATCATATATTGAGAGGTGAAATTCGTGAAAAAAAATATAACGGTTGTAATATTTATTAACTGTCATATATTTGCTGACAAAAATGACGGTTCTTAGGAAACAACTATTATGTAATACTTTTAAATGATTTTTCTTTCAACTTTATATCAGCAAAAACAAAAATATAGCGGTTATAATAAGTAACTATAAAGTATGATTTCTAAATAATTAACGGTTAAAACTAATATTCGTCATATATAAGAAAGCAGGATTCTGAAAAAATTTTATTTGACAATACTTGACGTTTCTTCATAGAAATCCATTATTTATTCTTTAAAAATACTTAATGTTTAAAAATGATAACTGTCATATATAAAAATACGGGATTTTGAAAATTATCAAATATAAGGAGAGGAGATTCTAAAAAAATTTATTTGACAATAATTAATAGTTCTTCTAAAAGAGCTGTTATTTATTTATTAAGACTATTTAACGGTTAAAAATGATAGCTATCATATATAAGAATGCGGGATTTTGAAAAAGATCAAACATGAGAAAAAAATTATATTTGACAATACTTGATAGTTCTTCACAAAATCTGTTATTTATTCTTTAAGAATAATTAACGGTTAAAAAAGATAACTATCATATATAAGGAGACAGGATTCTGAAAAATTTTATTTGACAATACTTAACAATTCTTCATAAAGAACTATTATGTGTTCTTTAATATTAGAAGACGGGATTCTAAAAAATGTGAAATATAAGAAAATGAGATTCTTAAAAAAAATTTATTTGACGCAACTCTCCCAATTCATTATAAAACATTTTTTGAGCTTCCCTTGGGTCACATATTCTTTTTTTCATGGGTTTTGCTCTACCACTATAGGTCTCATCCTCCACCACTGCTATGGTTCTTTACTCAGCAACTCATTCCTCTTGTAATTCTTTCTTGTGTAAGCTTTCATTTTTCTCCAATTAATGTTTTTAGTTTTTTTTTATATAACAAAACCTCACTAGTTGAGGCTCAAGGTTGCCGGTCAAGATTATCTAAAAAGAAGAATCACAAACAAAAAACAATATCTAATTTCTGATGATAACTATTGGAGAAAAGCAGAGAGCACAAAAAAGAAGATGAGCTAAAAATGCTGAATTTTTTTATTATCATTTTATTGCAATGAAAATAATTCTTATTACACTAGATTATATTACCTAAAAATCAATAACAAATGTTTGTCATAATTTTTAGCAGTTAAATCACGATCTATTTAAATGTTGGTTAATTCTTTAATTTTGAGAATTACATGTTTCTAAACTTTAGCAACCAACTCAAGTTTGTTGAATTACGTTCAAGATTTGCTCAAGTTTTTATATTTGCCAACGTTTACTATATATATTCTAGTTTTCATATTTATATTCTGAGATTTGCTCAAATTTTTATATTTTCTTATTTTTTACCATATGTATATATTCTTATTTTCCTCTTTATATTGTCTTTGTGCAATTAAAGGATATATGATAGGAACTCTGAAAGTATACGTGATCTATAAATAATCTACAATAAAGGCATTGGAGAATATTGTAGAATTTTTTATTAATAAATTTTCTTTTAGAATTCAAAAAATTATAAAATAGGTTCTATTATGAGAGTGTTTAAGTGATTAGTTTTTATTAAATTGTATGATGTTTATCTATGATGTATTGAATTTTGAATACGATAAATATAATTTTTTATTTAAGATTATTATCTTGTATTATCAATGATTATGTTGTGCTTTATATAATAAATATTAACAATAAAACTAAATAAAAAAATATTAAAAAGATAAATATATATAATAAAAAATAAAAATAATACATTACGGTTATTAACAAAAAACCATTATGTATGTCCTAAATACATACGGTTCAGAACCGTTATGTATCTCAATGGAGTATATATAACGCTCGTATATATAACGGTTCGGACTGTTATATATGATCCATAATAATCGTCATAAAAGTCATTTATGTGGTAGTGGTATTTCTCATTTAGAAGACACTTTTGCTTATTGAATAAACTTATCGAGATTTGTAACAATGACGGTTGGGTTGAATGTAGAGGATGAATTTCCTTTAAACAAAGTTGAGAGTTCGAGAGTTTAAATCATGTGAATAGAAAAAAATCACCTAATGTGTTGGCAAAAAAAAAAAATCACCTAATGAGAATTACCTCAATTAAGTTCAAAAATATTTGAACATTTGAAATTCAACAAATTCGTTAACTTTTTTTTTTTTTGATAAAGTAGTACTTCATGATAACTACTTGTAACAACGATGGTTCGGCTAGATTTTTTTCCCCTTTTAGACACAAATTCGTTTTTCCCATAAAGAAGTATTTTTTTTTATATTATCATTTAGCGTTTCGTACAACGTTAGTGGTTGTCCCTCGTAATACTAAGTGTCTTATTTAGGACTTAAACTTAAAACCCAATGGGGTCTTACACCGTCAGATAACTTTATTTTAGTAGAAAGAAGTACTTTTATATAAAAGAAATAGGAGTTCTATTAAGTCCACACAAACATGAAAAGGCCAGCCAAGTAAAAAGAAACCCTAACCATAAACCTAAAAATACACAAAGAAAACTACACAGCTGTCATGCAACCTAACCTAGATAAGCAAAAGGAAACCAGTGCGTTGATGCGGCTGGAGTGGAGAAGAAACACAGATGAACACACCAAAAGTAGGCAAAAAAAATTCCGAAAACACTCCAAAAGTAAGAGGTGGGAGTTTGTTGAACCACCAATCAGTCCAATCCCGTTTAGTGACATAACTGCTATCTTTAGAACAATTTTGGAAGTACCTCATGTCCATAGTCCTACAAGATGAAGAGTACTAATACCGGCAACAATAGCACAACAACCACCTACCACACCAAATAACACCACCAAACTCCCTCAACCAAACACTACTAGGTCCATGCGAGGCCACCATAATCCACCCCCAGTCCAAATAGATGAAAAATATTAAAAGCAAAAGACTTACCCACTTAGGATTGGTAAGGAGAAGCCTTGAAACTCGAGATTTACCTTCTCGATTGCAATCTTCCATCCATAGCATCAAAGCTTTCAAAGTCACTGACGCCGTTCCTAACTCCTCCATCGTTTTCATCATTGGCGCCACCGCATAGATCCATCCCCACCACAACACATACACCCAAAAGGAAACCCTAATCCCCCACAACAAACACACCCACACCGGGCATCAGCTGGGGAGAGAGGCACTGGAAATCTGGTTGACTGGAGCGTCGAAGATTGTCCACCAATGGAGAGGGGAAATAGTTCTATCACAGAGAGAGAGAGAGAGAGAGAGAGAGAGAGAGAGAGAGAGAGAGAGAGAGAGAGAGAGAGAGAGAGAGAGAGAGAGAGAGAGAGAGAGAGAGAGAGAGAGAGAGAGAGAGAGAGAGAGAGAGAGGGGGGGGGGGGGGGGGGCGTTCCCCTTCGAGGTTTAAAATGTAAAGAGTTTTCATCTCTCCCAACAAGTGATATTTTCGGGTTCAAACTTGTGTTCTCCTTTTTACTGGATGAGGTTCAGGACTGGAGCCTTTTAAAACATCAATAATTTAGATAAAATTTAATTATATTAATTTCTAGTGATTTTAGTTGATATAAAATTATAAATAGGAGGGGCTCTTGTTAGCAAGTAGTTGGGATTTTAATCTTAATCCTTATATATATAGCAACTTAATTAGGAGGGATCTATTCTTTACCTTCAGTATCTGAGATAAATAATCTTTGCTGTCAATGAGTGTGCTCCTTATGCTAAAAGAAGTTTTAAGAACTGAGTTGCAATTTTGGAAGTTTTTGAATAGGAACTCTCAAAAAATAATTGAAATATTATCGAAGTAAAATCATTGAGAATTCTAAAACTATCAAATTTTAAAAAATGTTTATTTATAAAAGGGATAAGCTGCATCATGTACCATGGGGTTTTTTCCCAGTAACATAAACACTCAATACCCTATAATAATTTTATAAGCATATCCCGCACTTTAACATTTTTTTCCCGTAACACTCAAAACCTTAAAGCAATTTTTAGAGCATTCAGCATTCTAAATTGGGTGCTAATGGAAAAACACTTTAGAATGCTAAATACTTCAAAAATTATTTTATGACACTGACTATTATTGAGTACTACTAGGAAAAAAAAATACTTTTGGATATAAGTTAACCCCTTGATTTAAAGCCTTTAGTCGCCTCAAGTTAAATCAAAATAAATCAAATTATATAGTGAAGGGCACAACTCGGGTCGTATTCTCTTAAGGAGCCTTTTATTTAATTCCTAATCTAAACTAAGTGGCAAAAAATATTTAGATGGGTTTTAAATTGATTTTTTTTTCTTTTTTAATAATGAAAAATAACCTAAACTACTATTTTTTTGGATTTTTGAGAAATTGTTGAAATAATTAATGAAATTGTGATTTAAACAAATTGATGATGAATGCTTCTTGGAAAAATGGAATATAGATTATCCTTGCTCAAATTGAATTGGGAGTTAAACCACTCACTAAGTCAAAAATTAAACCTTAACAACTCGCTAAGTCTAGTATATTAATTGGTGATTACCCCTAGAACTCTAGCTAGATAATTACCTCTTAATACACTATTAAATACCACTTAGTGTGCAATCTAGGATTGGATTCATGTAACTTGTTCCTCTATACAATGAACACTCAACTGAGATATCCAAACAAGATTTAAGCAGTCATAATACTCATTCAAACTATGAAAGAATAGACAACCACATTAAACCAAAAGGAAATATAAAAATTTAAATCTCAAACCACATAAACCAATCTAAATCACAATTGTTCAATCAATACTAAGATAAACAACTCGCAATCTCAGTAAATTAACTATATAACATAAAATCCTAACTCAGGAAATTCGTTACATAATTAAATAAAAAGATTAAAACAATTAACTCCCCTGAATATATCTTTGGAGCTCAAACCAATCTTCCATCTCCAAGAACCAAGAAGGAATTTAGCCTCTCATGGAGCTTTTCACAGCTACAACTCCTTGAAGGCACCAAGAATCCATTGAATTGAGATAAGGAAAGAAAAAGAAGATGAAATTGTTGGTGAAGCTTGGTGAAGGTTGTCTCTTCTCTTCCACTCTCACATGCGCCACTGCATCCGTGTCACACGATGATTTTTTTCTTTCCGTCCGCGGCTGCGTTCTGGTTCTGGTTCTGGTTCTGGTGCGTCCTCGCTCTGCCCTGTGTGTGTCTCCTCTGAGTTCTTTAATCTCAGATCTGCCCCGTGCGTCTTCTGCGTTCTGGTGCGTGTGCCTCCTCTCGAATCTGATGTGCGTCTGTGGTTCTCCTCTTTTGATTTCATATCCCTTTTATTAATTTCCTTTTCCTCTTTGAAATCTAGGTCAAATCTTCTTAAAGTTGGGATAAAATCTTTTCAGATTATATTTAGATAAGATTTTCCAAGATTTAATATGAGAATCTGGACAAAAAAATCAGTTTCAGGAGTGAAGAACACTGGTTTCGGATATCTGGACCAAACTGGAGTTTTGGAAATTCAGGGTCCTATTCTGTAATATTCTCTGTGGCCAAGTGAATCAGTTCCACGGTATTGTTTACTTTCGGGGTCCTTTTCTGTAATTGTTTCTGATATTTTCCTCTCTGAAAGTGGCAGCTAATATTACAGAAAGGTACCCTTCTTTCTGTAAGAATTCCCTTGGAGACACATGTAGAATCTTATTTTCTGCTTCAGTCCTTAAAAATCTTTACTTTTTGGTCCCTCAGCTCCTCCTTTTCCAATGTGACCTACAATTCAGATCAATATCTTGTAATATCTTTATTCAAAATTCAAATTTTAAAAAATAATTACAAGATTATAACAAATATATGCTTTTAAGATTTATTTTCACACAATCCTCTTTAATTCAATTTAATCATAATAAATGCTATTTAACCCAAAAATTAATGATAAAATCCCTAAATATGATATTCAATATTATGATAAAATCGGGATATATCAAATTCCCCCACACTTGAACCTTTGTACTCCTGGACAAAGATTATTAATTTAAAGCCATCCAAGATAAACATCATTACAATTTAAAGATGAGCTATCTCATGAAATGAAAAGCAATAAATTGATTAATTAAGCTCCACAACTAGCATAAGTCATAGTACCAAGCAATGCAAAGGGATTAGTCCACTACACAATCAAATGTAATTGAAATAAGCATAAGAGAACTCTCTAGGATATTAGTGTTTACGCTCAACTCTCCTCATTAGGGTCATATCACTCTGGCTCACTTAACTATCACCTTACCATAGGCTTGTAACAACTCTAACATCTCTACCGTTAATAACAATAATGTAATGAATCAAGAGGACTTTCATGGGTTGTAATGATGGAGAAGGCCACATGAAATAATTGAGAAAGAAGCAAGTGTTATGCACGTATATAAGCTAATAACTCATCACTTAGCATCCAATTTACCACTTGAAGTGCATATTGTCATTTATAGAGATTCCCTAGAATTGCCTTATTTGAAGGATTTTTCTTTTCTCTTTTTTTTCTTTCTTTCTTTTTTTTTCTTTGTTTGTTTTTGCTCTTTTTTTTTTGTTTCATTTTTTTTTTTGCATTTTTTTTCACAATTTTTTTTCCTTTTTTTTCAATATCTATTCAACATTCATAGAAACTAGGAGTGATGACGATTTACTTATAACAAGATAGGATGCCAAGATACGTAAATGATATATACATACATAACAACTTAATGAATGGCTCAAAGGGGTAAACAATGGATGATTTGAAAGGTTTGTGTTTAGGTTAAAAGGGTTTAAAATCGAATGCCTCTATCCTTTCCATCACATTAATGTAAATACAGCTTTGACACAGAGTTGAGACAAGTTCTAGAAGATGAAAAGCTAAGAAAGCATGCACACATATAAAGAAAAAAATTAGGCTCAAATAACCTTCCAACAAGGGTTTTTCTCAAATGCTTACCAAAACACCCAATTGCATAACAAACTAACCACAACGCATTTACTGAGCTATTTCCAATGCTAGAATTAAGAACAATAACTAATCAAAACATTGCAATTAACCATAATCAAGCTCAACTCTCAAATGCATTAATGACTTTGGACAAACTTTCATTTTTCAAAACATTCAAGTACCAAAAATTCAAGTGCGGTTTTTTTTTTTTCAAAACACACTCTCCCCCACACTTACTCAATACATTGTCCTCAATGTATTCAAGGAATACAATGCAACAATCTAATTAATCTTGAATGTAAGAGAGAATGAGGATGGCATATGATGAGAGGACCAAGGAAACATAAGGGGTCTTATTGAATTTAAAACTAAACTACTAATCCTACTATCACTACTGGGAATGTCCCTCCCCCACACTTATCTCAAGCATTCATGTTCAACAAATTTCACAAGCAATTATATACATGATATGAGAGATTGAGAGAGGAAAGGGACAACCTGGCCTTAAGTCGGCTCGGTGCTATCATGATAGAGCTTGAGGAGATGACCATTGACTTTGAATTCTGATCCGCTAACCTCATCCCGTAGCTCTACTATTCCAAAATCATGCACCTTGGTGACTATGTATGGTCCTTCCCACCTGGTGTTAAGTTTTCCAGGTTTGAGTGCAAATCGAGCCTTGAAGCGTAAAACCTTGTCACCAACTTTGAAGTATTTTCTCATAATCTTTTGGTCATGTAGCTGCTTGGTTTTCTCCTTGTAGATGCGGGAGCTTTCATAAGCTTCTAATCGCATCTCCTCCAATTCCTGTAGTTGCAGCATCCTCTCTAAGACAGATTCTTCCATATCCATATTGCACGTTTTCACTGCCCAATAAGTCTTATGCTCCAACTCTACCGGAATGTGACATGCTTTTCCATAGATAAGCCGGTAAGGAGACATCCCTATTGGTGTCTTGAATGCAGTTCTGTATGCCCATAGTGCTTCTTCCAACCTTGAGCTCCAATCTTTCCTTGAAGGCTTGACAATCTTTTCCAAAATCTGCTTGACCTCTCGGTTGGATGTTTCTGCTTGCCCATTCGTCTGTGGATGATAAGCAGTGGACATTTTGTGGGTAACTCTAAGTTTAGCAAGTAGGTTATTGACAACCCTATTACAAAAATGGGTACCTCTATCACTTACTATAGCCCTTGGCACTCCAAATCTACAAAAGATGTTAGTCTTGAGAAACTTAGAGACCGTTTGGGCGTCATCTTTCCTAATAGGAATGGCTTCTACCCACCTAGAAAGGTAATCTATAGCTAACAAGATATAAGTAAATCCAGATGATGGTGGAAAAGGGCCCATAAAGTCTATGCCCCATACATCAAATACCTCACAAAAGAGCATGGGTTGTTGTGGCATCTCGTGCCGCTTACCTAACCCCCCAAACCGTTGGCATTTATCACATGCCTTACAATATAAATACGCATCCTTAAACAGGGTAGGCCAATAAAACCCAGCCTCTAACACTTTCCTAGAGGTCTTGTTAGCACTAAAGTGTCCACCACATATCATTGAATGGCAAGCAGAAAGGATGGATTGGAATTCTTCCTCAGGTACACATCTTCGAATTATTTGATCGCTGCACATTCTCCACAGGTGTGGTTCATCCCAGACATAGTATTGGGCTTCTCGCTTTAATTTCTGCACCTGAAACGGAGACAAATATGCAGGAATCAATCCTAAGACTAAATAATTAACCAAGTCAGCAAACCATGGTTCTTTTAATTCCACAACACATAAAGCAATATCAGGAAAATCATCACAGATTAAAGAAGAACAATCAACTCCCCTTGTATCATTAGGAAGCCGACTGAGGTGATCCGCTACATGATTCTCTACTCTAGCTCTATCCTTGATCTCAATATCAAATTCCTGCATAAGAAGAGCCCAGCGAAGCAGTCTTGGCTTAGACTGTGGCTTTTTGAACAAATACCTGACAGCTGCATGATCTGAGAAGACAACAACTTTAGAGTTGATTATATATGATCTAAATTTATCCAAGGCGAATACAATGGCAAACAACTCTTTTTCAGTAGTTGTGTAATTAATCTGAGCACTGTCTAATGTTTTGGAGGCATAAGCTATGACCTTAGGGACCTTACTATCTCTTTGGCTAAGCATTGCTCCAACAGCACTATTAGACGCATCACAAGACAGCTCAAATGCAAGGTCCCAGTTAGGAGGAGCCAAAATAGGAGGAGTGACTAATCTATGTCGCAACTCATCAAATGCTAGCTTGCACTTGTCATCAAAAATAAAATCCATATCTTTTTGTAGTAACTTTGACAAAGGCAATGCAATTTTACTGAAATCTTTTATAAAACGCCGGTAGAAACCAACATGCCCTAAAAATGACTGAAGGTCCTTAAGTGAAGATGGGTAGGGCAATGATGAAATCACCTCAAATTTTTGCCTTGTCAACTTCAATACCTTTTTGAGAAATCAAATGTCCAAGCACTATGCCCTGAGTGACCATAAAATGACATTTTTCATAATTCAAAACAAGTTTCTTCTCAATGCATCGTGCTAAGACATGATCAAGACTAGACAAGCAAGCATCAAATGAGTCACCATAAATAGTAAAGTCATCCATAAAAACATCCATGCAATGCTCAAGGAAATCATAAAAGATTGATATCATGCAACGTTGAAAAGTACCAGGGGCATTACAAAGACCAAAAGGCATCCTCCTATAAGCAAAAGTGCCAAAAGGACAAGTAAAGGTGGTTTTCTCTTGATCCTCAGGAGCTATAGGGATTTGAAAATACCCAGAAAACCCATCTAAGAAGCAGTAATGACTCCTTCCCGCTAATCTCTCTAGCATTTGGTCAATAAAGGGTAGAGGGAAATGGTCCTTCCTAGTGGCATCATTTAGTTTTCTAAAATCAATACACACTCTCCAGGCATTTTGTACTCTAGTGGGAATCAATTCATTTTGCTCATTCTTAACAACAGTAAGCCCACTCTTCTTTGGAACCACATGAACAGGACTAACCCACTCACTATCAGAAATAGGATATATAATCCCGGCACTAAGTAACTTAGTAACCTCTTTCTTTACAATATCTAAGATCAATGGATTAAGTCTCCTTTGGGGTTGTCTAACAGGTTTAGATCCCTCATTCAACAAAATTCTATGAGTACATATAGATGGACTAATCCCTGGTATATCAGCTAATGTCCAACCAATGGCTCCCTTATTTTTCCTAAGCACACAAAGCAATCTAACCTCTTCATCATAAAACAACACATTAGAAATGCAGTTTATCATCATGCTCAAGGAATGCATACTTAAGATTAGGAGGCAAAGGTTTCAATTCAAGGGAGGGGGGTTCAACAGTAGAAGGGATTAGTTCAGGGAGTTGAAGGGAGTAAAGAGAACTTCCCTTTGTAACCTCAGGTGGTTGGTGTGCATTAAACTTCTTTGCATTCATCTTTTGCTCCTTGCCCTTTCCAAGTGTTGAGTCAACTTGAGGTTGACTAATAGCAGCAACAGACTTGGATTTATCATTTTTCATACCTGCATCACAGTTAGAGAGAATATCCTGCAAATATTTTAAGGTATGAGGGGAAATTATAGATTTAGGAGCAGTGGGAAGAGAATAAGTCTCTTTAAGCCCATTATTCTTATACACATGTTGCTTCTGTTGCGGTTCAAATGTATGAGATGGTGGAATAGCTAAAAGGAAACCCTCTTCATCTTCCTGATCAAGAGAGCTATCACAGTCACTTCCAGCTATATTCTCAGCTTCCACCTTATTATAAGTATCTGCACACTCAAGAAGCAAACCTTTTTCCAAAACAGAATCACTTGCAAAAGTAGGGTTAGCATCATCAGAAGAAAATGTGTAAACGGGTGAAGCAGGAAGATTGCAACTGATATCAAAATCAGGGCAAATCACGTCACCAACACAAGCATCAGAAAGAGAATGTATAGACGGGAGAGATGAAAAATATGCATCATAAGCAGCTATATCATCATCAAGCTCAAAAGAATCATGTTCAGCATGCATATGGAAACAGTAATCATCATGTAAGTTCAATTCATAATCATCTCTAGCATCCTCAATGGCCAAATCAATAGCATTAACACCTAACAAGGAATAATCCTCATAAGAATGTTTCATAGCCTCATACATATTAAAACAGATTTTATGATTCCCAACCTCCATGGTTATAGCACCTTCTTTCATATCTATGATGGTATTTGCTGTTCTAAGGAAGGGTCTGCCTAGAATGAGAGTCGAATCACGAGCTAATTCACTAGACACGTCTAGAACATAAAAGTCAACAGGGAACACAAGATCTTTAACTTTGATTAAGATGTCCTCTAAGATACCATCTGGATGCCTAATTGACCTATCAGCTAGCTGTAACACAACACTAGTAGGTTTAATAGCCTTGATTCCTAGAGCAGTATAAACAGACTTAGGCATCACATTAATCGCAGCCCCTAAATCTAGCAAAGCAGCAGTTATGTTAACAGGTCCTATAGTATAAGGAATAGTATAGGCACCAGGGTCTTGGCATTTAATGGGAAGTTGGGGCTTAAAGATGGCTGACACATTAGAACTCAATTGGACCTGAATTTTCTCTTGTTTGTGCAAAGATCTTTAAGAAACTTATAATATGCAGTCATACTTTTAATCATCTTGAGAAAAGGCATATTCACTTCTAACTTGCTAAAGAACTCAAACATTTCTTTTTCAGTTTTATCATCATGCAATTTCTTACTTCTAAGGTAAGCTTTAGGAAAAGGAATATCAGAAATTTTTACCTCCTTACCATTTTGCATTAAGGCTCCTTGCATGCTTGATTCGCCCTTCTCATGTGTGTATTGAGCTTTCTCATCGACCTCTTCCAGAAGTGGTTGCTCCTCCACTTGAGGTTGCTCAACTTCCTTGCCATTCTTCTTCCCTAAGATCTCTTTCTCTGTGATGCTTTCAGAATCACCTACTTTCATAGGGCTTAAGGGTGGACTCTCAGCTTCTATCTCTTCATCCATATGGTCTTCACTATCTCCTGGGAAATGCACTATCTTGCCACTTCTTAACTCAATTGCATTGATCGATTTAGGATTGATCACAGTGGTAGAAGGTAGACCACTTCCATTCTTAGCTTGCAAGTCATTAAGAGTGTTGGAGACTTGAGTCAAGTGAGATTGCACCGTGTTATTCTTCATTTCTAACTCTTCCAACTTCTTGCAAATATTTGCCATTTGGTTGTTGTTACTTGCTCTATCACCTTGCATTTGCTGTAAGATTGTGGCAATAGAAGAGAATTGACTATCATTTAAAGCCTTATCTTCCTTCATCCGATTGTCCATATTAGTAAGTTGAGCAGCCATACTCTTCAACAGTTGGTTGGTCTCATCACTCTTTGGTTGGGAAAGCGTGTTATCTTGGAGTGGAATGACCATTTTTGAAGATTCTTGAAACTGGTTAGAAGAGATACCAGCTCCAATATGTCCTTGTTGAAAAAGATTTTGTCTTCTATTATCATTGTCTCTCCAACTAAATTTAGGATTTTGCCTCCACCTTTCATTATATGTATTTGAGTAGGGGTCCCATTTGGGATTGTTAGGGCGGCCTTGATACAAGGCAGAGACCTGTTCATACAGAGATGGACAATTGCAAGAAATGTGCATAGATGAACCACAAAGATCACAACTTGGGGCTACCAATTCCTTACCAACCGAATTGACCTCTTCTTGAAGGGATGGTTTAGAAGCAATCCGGTCTAACTTTGTCATTAAAGCGGAAATTTGAGCGGTGAAGGTGTCAAGCTGAGGAATGTGTAGAGGTGAAGAGTTAACATGATAAACTCTTCTAGAATTCCTTCTTGGTTCCCCATAGGTTTGCTTAGCTAGGGCCATCTTCTTGATCAATTCCCAAGCTTCAAGAGCAGTGAAATCAATGATAGCACCACCAGCGGCTGCATCAATCTTGTCTTGATCTTTCTCTTTCAAACCGTCATAGAAAGTTTGAGCCAGCTGCTCATTAGGAATCTGGTGATGTGGGCACCGAGCCAAAAGATCTTGAAAACGGTTCCAATACTCATACAAAGTCTCATCTGGATCTTGGAGAATTGAATTGATCTCCTTTCTCATAGCAGAAGTTCGAGATGCAGGAAAGTACTTCTCAAGAAAAGCTTTTTGCAAGTTTTGCCAACTTTGATATGCATCAGCTACATGTCTTGGTAAGCTCATGTACCATTCCTTTGCCTTGCCTTCCAATGAGTGGTGAAAGACTTTCCACATGACGTCTTCTACAGAAGCTCCAACTGGCTTCATACTCGAACAATTCAAGTAGAGCTCCCTTAGATGTAGATATGGATCCTCTGCAGACAAACCATGAAACTTAGGTAGTGAATTAATCAATAAACCTTTAATCTCAAAATCAGCATTCATGTTAGGTCCAGCATTAGCAAGATGATTTAAATCAATACCAGAAGTGGTGACTTCCCTAATTGTTCTTTTATGTGGAACCCCATTATTTTCTCCTTCATCCTCACCTCCTCTATGTGGAATACCATTATTTTCCTCTTCATCCTCATTATGGCGTTCCATATCTAAAGTTTGATTAAATTGATCACCTATTTCAGAATGAAGTTCCCTAAAGGCACTAGGTTCAGCAGATATGTGATGTCCTAAGGGATTTTTACTAGTGCTCCTTGTTCCTTTTCCTTTACTCTTTTTTAGTTGTTCCCTAAGCTGTTTTAAAGTTATGTCAAGATCAAGATCACTAGGTACAACTTTTTTACCTCGGGGCATGCACACAAAATTCAACCACAATGTGCAAAATGTATGATATGTGATGCAAATGCAATCTAAAACCTAAATGATGAATGAATGCAAGAAACTATAACTAACTAACTAACTAAAAGGCACACAAAAGATTAACCCAAAGAATTTTTTTTTTAAATTGACACTTAGTTAAACAAGGAGTCAAATAAATTGACTCCCCGGCAACGGCGCCATTGATTTAAAGCCTTTAGTCGCCTCAGGTTAAATCAAAATAAACCAAATTATGCAGTGAAGGGCACAACTCGGGTCGTATTCTCTTGAGGAGCCTTTTATTTAATTCCTAATCTAAACTAAGTGGCAAAAAATATTTAGATGGGTTTTAAATTGATTTTTTTTTCTTTTTAATAATGGAAAATAACCTAAACTACTATTTTTTTGGATTTTTGAGAAATTTTTGAAATAATTAATGAAATTGTGATTTAAACAAATTGATGATGAATGCTTCTTGGAAAAATGGAATATAGATTATCCTTGCTCAAATTGAATTGGGAGTTAAACCACTCACTAAGTCAAAAATTAAACCTTAACAACTCGCTAAGTCTAATATATTAATTGGTGATTACCCCTAGAACTCTAGCTAGATAATTACCTCTTAATACACTATTAAATACCACTTAGTGTGCAATCTAGGATTGGATTCATGTAACTTGTTCCTCTATACAATGAACACTCAACTGAGATATCCAAACAAGATTTAAGCAGTCATAATACTCATTCAAACTATGAAAGAATAGACAACCACATTAAACCAAAAGGAAATATAAAAATTTAAATCTCAAACCACATAAACCAATCTAAATCACAATTGTTCAATCAATACTAAGATAAACAACTCGCAATCTCAGTAAATTAACTATATAACATAAAATCCTAACTCAGGAAATTCGTTACATAATTAAATAAAAAGATTAAAACAATTAACTCCCCTGAATATATCTCTGGAGCTCAAACCAATCTTCCATCTCCAAGAACCAAGAAGGAATTTAGCCTCTCATGGAGCTTTTCACAGCTACAACTCCTTGAAGGCACCAAGAATCCATTGAATTGAGATAAGGACAGAAAAAGAAGATGAAATTGTTGGTGAAGCTTGGTGAAGGTTGTCTCTTCTCTTCCTCTCTCACGTGCGCCACTGCGTCCGTGTCACACGATGATTTTTTTCTTTCCGTCCGCGGCTGCGTTCTGGTTCTGGTTCTGGTGCATCCTCGCTCTGCCCTGTGCGTGTCTCCTCTGAGTTCTTTAATCTCAGATCTGCCCCGTGCGTCTTCTACGTTCTGGTGTGTGTGCCTCCTCTCGAATCTGATGTGCGTCTGTGGTTCTCCTCTTTTGATTTCATATCCCTTTTATTAATTTCCTTTTCCTCTTTGAAATCTAGGTCAAATCTTCTTAAAGTTGGGATAAAATCTTTTCAGATTATATTTAGATAAGATTTTCCAAGATTTAATATGAGAATCTAGACAAAAAAATTAGTTTCAGGAGTGAAGAACGCTGGTTTCGGATATCTGGACCAAACTGGAGTTTTGGAAATTCAGGGTTCTATTCTGTAATATTCTCTATGGCCAAGTGAATCAGTTCCACGGTATTGTTTACTTTCGGGGTCCTTTTCTGTAATTGTTTCTGATATTTTCCTCTCTGAAAGTGGCAGCTAATATTACAGAAAGGTACCCTTCTTTCTGTAAGAATTCCCTTGGAGACACATGTAGAATCTTATTTTCTGCTTCAGTCCTTAAAAATCTTTACTTTTTGGTCCCTCAGCTCCTCCTTTTCCAATGTGACCTACAATTCAGATCAATATCTTGTAATATCTTTATTCAAAATTTAAATTTTAAAAAATAATTACAAGATTATAACAAATATATGCTTTTAAAATTTATTTTCACACAATCCTCTTTAATTCAATTTAATCATAATAAATGCTATTTAACCCAAAAATTAATGATAAAATCCTTAAATATGATATTCAATATTATGATAAAATCGGGATATATCACCCCTATGCCTCAAGTAATTAAACCCGGGCTGGACTGGCCGGTTCAGCTCGGAAACTGCCGAACCGGTCGGTAAACTGGTCCGGTCCGGACATCAACCCGGTTTACCTGTTTTTTTTATAAAAAAAATCTATTATTTTTAGAATTTCATATTAATAACCCTGAAATCTTCACTTGTTCACTGGTTTGTTTTCGGGTTAGCTCCGATTTAACTCCGATCTAACCTACTAACCCCTGACCCCTGATCCAATACCTCAGACGGTTCAGTGATCAATCTAGGTACCTTACTTAAGCCTAATAACCCTTATGAAATTATGAGGTAATTAGGATGTAGTGACTTTTGGAATGGGTTATATGCAAACAGGTTGCAACACTAATGGGGGAAATAACACCCCAAATGAGTTGCCACTTAACAAACTACGAACAACGTTGTTAAAATAAAGGGTCTCTTGAGAAAATGACATCCTTCTTTAGATATTTTAGATCCATCATTCTTCGATCGGTCTAATTACATTGTTACCACATAACACACACATTCTCATGTGCTAATTAATTAATAAATTGACTTCCAATACATGCAACCCATCATTTTTCCTTTTGGATTTTTTTACTTCTACTATTTCTCCACAAGATTGTAAGGGTTTGATTCTTTTATACTATGTTTTGTAAGGAAAATTTGGAGGAAGGAAAGGAAAAGGAGTTGCTTCCGTCCCTGTTTGGCTCAAAATTTTTTTAAACAATATTACTTTTATATTATAGGTTTCAGGTGGTCCTAAAAATTTCATTGTGTAAAATTAAGTCAAATCCTTTGCTCTTCTTTGCTCTCCTCCCCCCTTCTCTCTCTTTAAATTGCCTCTTTTAGGCTTCATTAGTCATTACATCTTGGTTTTAAAATGCGTCGAGATAAATGATGTACCCAAACCCTTATAAATAGTTATTCATTTCCAGATTTATGAGCGGGTTTTTTACTGTGGACCCCAATGTGCTATACATTGTTAGGCTAGTGGGCGGTCTTTTGTGCCCTAGCTCCTATTATGGTAATTGTTTTGTTTGAAATGAGACTTTGTAAAAGGTATTTGAAACAAAGGCTAAACTCTTCTATAACTATGATAGAGTGTTGTATTGGTTTTATCTTTTTCTATTATTGTTTTGTTTTGTATCGATTTTAACCATGATAGCATTTATGAAGGTGAAATTTGTGACTTTTCTATCATGGTTATAATTTTCCCATGTATAATTGATTCCTTTAATCAAAGTAGAGTTTTGGACATGTAGTTAAACTCTTTTTTATCATGGTTAACCTTTTTAAAACTTGAGTTTGATTGGTTGTTGCAAAATAATTTGTCTGAGTAATTTATATTATAAGAAAGGGGAATTTCAAGATTGTATGGTTTCTAATAGTCCAACAGCCTAATAACATAAAAACTCCCTTATTAGGATTCGTAGGAGGTCCCAAGTTTGATCATATTTATAATCTTATATGGTTAATTAAAAAACAAAGAGCGTACAGTTGTACCCTCATTTAGGATTTTTTAAATTTTCCTTACTGGGGTAAAATTCTTTTCGATCATGAGACATTAATAATTGAATCATTGTATATAAAGTTTAATTTTAAAAAAAGGTTCTTTTGTTGGATTTTTTTTATAAAAAAACTTATTTTTGAGGAGAAACAATGTTACACACGCATGTGTGTGTGATAATTCATTGTATTAAAAACAAACTATTTAATGATGGAATAGCTCATACTTCTAATTAAATCATACTATTTCTCCATCTATCTCTTAGCACACGTGGACTTGATATCTAGAGAAATACTTACATAATCTTAGAGTGCCACATTACCTATGCTCTGACAAATGAAAACAATACACCTATCCTAATTTGAATCCAAGCTGTCACCCTTTTTTTTTTTAAAAAAAAAAAAGATAACTAAAAAAAAGTCTTCCCAATAACCCATGCACCACTTCCTTCACCCCTGGTCTTCACCGGACTCCTTCCCACTTGGCACCACCATCACATCGACTTCTCCTTCCTCTCCACCTTCTTCTCTGACGCTTTTAATCTTATCTTGAAACTCCTCTGAAGCTTCAATTTAATACAATATTATATTATAAAAACAATAATATAACAATGATTGAAGACTTTCTACTGAGAATCAGATACATACGAAAGTGAAGAATAAACCTGGAATACTGAATAATACACCAAGGTCAAGGCTTAGCGCTGTATTGATTATTTTGATAAAAATGTTATCATCATCGTTCACGGTATATGACTACACTTATATAATAGAAATACAGTATTTGGACCAAGCAATCAAGCCCAAGGGCTTAGGCCCACACAACTACACATATTAATAATAAACCTATTTTCTATTTTCTATACTCCCCCTCAAGTTTGGGTAATACAAATCAACTGCTCCTAACTTGGTGAGCATCCTATTTAGAGTTTCTTTCTTCACAGCCTTGGTTGGAATATCAGCTTCTTGAAGTGCTGACTTCACATGCAGCAACTCAATCAACCCCTTCTTGAGCTTTTTCTGGACAAAGTGACAATCTATCTCAATGTGCTTTGTCCTTTCATGAAATACTGGATTCGAGGCTATATCTTACTATCACAATGAACACTTACTGGCATACAATGTACAATTTTAAGCTCATCTAACAAGCCAACTACCCAAACAATGTCAGAAACAGAAGATCCCAGAGCCCTATACTCAGCTTTTGCCGATGACTTGGAAACTGTACTCTGTTGCTTTGTTTTCCACATTATTCGAGAGCCACCAAGCTTTAATAGATATCCTATGACATATCTTTGAGTTGTCCCACAAGCTCCCCAATCTGAATCGCAAAAACAATCTAGTGACATGGTCCCTATTGAGCTCATCAACACTCCATGCCCCGAATTGCCTTTGAGATATCTGACAACATTCAATGCCGTTGCCATCTGAACTTTCAGGGGGCTTTGCATGAATTGGCTTAAAGTCTACACACAAAATGAGATATCAGGATGAGTTACAGTCAAGTATATAAGCCGACCTATTAAAGCTCTATATTGTTGTAGGTTAGGTAGCAAGTCTTCTTCCTTGTCCTTGCCTTCCTCATATGCCAATAGTGTCACATTTTGTCCCATAGGTACCTCTAAGGGCCTACAACCACTCAAACCTGTATCTGACAAAAATCAAGGGTATACTTTCTTTTGAGATAAAATTATCCTTCTCTTAGATCTGGCTAATTCTATCCCAAGAAAGTATTTCATCATCCCTAGATCCTTAATCTTGAAATTAATATGAAGAAACTCTTTTACCTCTTCAATTCTTTCCATATTGCTACCTGTAATTAAGAAGTCATCTACATATACAAGAATATAAACCACATCACTATTATTGCCTAAAGAAGAGGGAATAATCTGATTTGCTTTGCTGAAAACCTCCCTTAACAAGAGTAGTAGTTAGTTTAAGGTTCCATTGCCTAGAGGCTTGCTTAAGCTCATATAACGATTTCTTTAACTTGCATACCTTATTCTCCCTCTTGCTACTAAATCCGTGAGGAATGTGCATATACACTTCCTCAAGTAAATCTCCCTGCAAGAAAGTATTGTGTACAATCCATATGATACAAATTCCATTTCTTCATTGCAGCAAGCTTAAGCATTATTCTAATAGTGACCATGTTAATAACTGGGGAGAATGTTTCATGATAGTCTATCCCTTCTTTCTGTGTATATCCCTTTGCTACTAACCTAGCCTTATATTTTTCTATCTCACTATTAGCCTTATATTTAACCTTATATACACATTTACAACCTATGGGTCTTTTCCCTTTGGGAAGAGTCACCACATCCTAAGTTTGGTTTTTTTCTAGAGCTTTAATTTCTAAATTCATTCCCTCTACCCATTCTCTATTTCTAATAGCTTCTTCCTATGTAGTAGGTTCAATGATTGCATCAACATTGCATCTAAACACATATGAGAGGATGAAATATTTGCATATGAAATATAGTTTTCAATTAGGTACAGGCACTTACTACTTGATTTATCTTTCTCTATATTAGAGTTGCCCTTAGCTTGGTTGCAAATGTAGTCTTGAGACCAAATTGGGGCCTTTCTCTCTTGGCTAGACCTCTTAGTGTGTGGAGGAGATACAACTGGTCCCTGAGGTGATTTTCATCCTCATCTTCAGTTTCTTCTAAGTTGCTGGGCTTAGAATCAGTTTTATTGAAGTGATGCTGCTCATTAGTTAAAGACTTGTGCGTATCATAAGTGCACCTATTTGAATTACTAATAAGTACATCAATGGAATCCACAGTATCAAACAAAAATAATTCATTTGCTTCTCTACTTACTCCCCTTTGGTTAGTGGGTATGCTATCTTTGAAAGGAAACTTGTCTTCTTAAAAGATAATATGCCTACTGACCAAAATGGCTTTATTTTTCAAGTTTAGAAGAAAATAACCTTTCTGATTGCTAGGAAAGCCCAAGAAAACACAAGGAATAGATCGGGGCCAAAATTTATTAGAAACAGTTAAATCAGTAGCATATGCGAGTGATCTAAAAATATTTAGATTATGATAATCAAGTTTTGTTCCATAAACTTGCTCATAAGGAGTTTGAAATTGTAGAATATGAGAAGGCATATGGTTAACCAAATAAGCTGCCATTTTAACACATTCTCCCAATACTTAAGAGGCAAACATGATTGTAGAAGAGCCCTAGAAATTTGCATAAGAGTTATGTGCTTTCTCTTAACAATCCCGTTTTACTCGGGAGCATAAGGGCAAGAGGTTTCATGCACTATACCATTAGTCAAAAAATAATCATGTAAATCATTATTGGTGAATTTGGTGCCATTATCGCTACAAATCCTTTTAACCTAAAATGCACATTGGGTTGATACATATGCTACAAAATGTTGAATATGAACAGTAACTTCATACTTATGTTGCATAAGGAAGAGTCAAGTGGCTCTAGAAAAATCATCAACAATGGTGAAAAAATAATGATGACCAGAATGTATGGGTGTCTGATAGGGACCCCATACATCCATATGTAACAATTCGAAGCATCTTTTAGTTTTAATACAGTTGGGGGAAAAAAGGGAGTTTGCTTTACTTTTCTTGAAAGCAAATGTCACATCATTTATCCATTTTAGTTTTGCTATATTTTGCAAAATTCAAGTATTTCATTACAGGTAAGGGCGCATGCCTAGTCTACTATGCATTAGCCATACATCATTGCATACAAAATCATTTTGTGCAACAATGACAACATCATTTTTTGATTTAAATTGCAGAATGTATAGTTCAAATACTAATCTACTAGTCGCCTTCAATCTCCTACCCTGAAGGCCTTACATTAGACAATGGTTAGGAAAGAAGGCTACCATACAATGTTCATCTTTAGTCAATCGTGAAGCAAAAATTAAATTAAATTGTAAACCAGGGGCAAATAGAACATTCTTTAATTCTAAGTCATCAAAAAATCTTACTCTACCAATGTGTTTTACTTTGACTTTAGTACCATTAGGTATTTTAATTGTCTTAATGGGTCCATTGTATGGTGAATGGTGATCTAAAAGTGATAAACTACCTACCAAATGAGTTGTGGCACCTGAATCAATAGCCCAATTCATGTGTGTATGAGTGTGTGTGTATGGAAAGTAGAGGACGAATAGGGCAAACCTATACCGGTGAGAGCATAGGTGGTATTGTCAGCTTCTTCTTCTTTTCTCAGAAATTCCAGCAGCTTGTCATATTGCTATTGAGTTAGAGTTGGCATCATCGTGTTGGCTGTCAAACCTTTTTCCTCAGCTTCTCTCACAAAATTGTCTTTATCCTGAGTGATTTTGTTTTTATTCCCCTTAAAATTAGGTAGGAAACCAATCTAGTGCTAGCAACGCTCCTTGGTATGTCCTTGTTTGCCATAGTGTACACATTCATTAGTGGCGCCTCTTCTTCCTATCCCCCTGTCTCACCCCTTTCCTCTAGTAACTATTGCAATGCCTTTAGTGGAATAGCCTCTATTAGTGTGAGTGATGTTTCATTGTGCTTCATCCTATGAAATCATCGCAAATGCTTGATTGATGCTAGGAAGGGGATGCATGAGGAGGATTTGACTTCTTGCCATTGCATATCTATCGTTGAGACCCAGTAAGAATTGTAGTAGTTTATGTTGTTGAATTACTTCCCCATAAACTCTGGAGGTATTACACTAATAGGAAGGTATTGGGATTATGGAAGATTGTTCTTCCCATAATTCCTTAATCTTTGTATAGTAAGCTGAAAGCGATAAATCTGCCTAATGCATTAAACTTAGCTCCCAATAAATAGAGAAGATACATGATCCAGAGATTTTATCATAACTCTCTTTAAGATCTTCCCAGACTTGTCTGGCTTTTTGAAGGTATATAACACTATTATCTAATTCTTTAGATATTGAATTTTGCAACCATTATATGACAATGGCATTGCATTGCTCCCATTGATTGTGGAGAGCTTCATCTTGAGTCTGTTTGGTGCATGTACCATATATAAACCCCATCTTCTATTTTCCTTTTAGCGCAACAACTATGGCTCTTCTCCAGACCGCATAATTTTCGCTTCTGATTTATGGCCCAATGGTGGTGCCTTGTGTGTTAGAAGGGTGTAGCTACAAAGGATGTGTGAAGGTAAGTTTAGATGGAACAGAACCCTCACCTGATTTCTTTTCATCCATATTGTTCAATTCTTGATTGGAGATTACGATAGTGAGTCCCTACTTTCTTTGAGATGAACTGCAAGGTCGGATCGCAAGGTAATGCTGGCTTCATCACTTCAATTGCGATTGCGTTCGATTAGCCGTTGAGATTTGTCTTCCTTAATCATTTTTAATGGCAAAATTGCGGCGTTCTTATTTCAGTCGCAAATGGCCTCCCTCATACATGATTGACGCTATGTTTGCTGGTCTTCGATCGATTCTTGATCGGTTAAGGTGTCACCGTGAGGAGCCATCGCCTGATATAGGTCAAGATCGCCAAAGATTTTCAAGTCCAGATGAAGTTGATTCTATATTGGGACTTCTGGTCTCTGTTATTGTTCTTGCAGGTCGGATGATGGCTGTGACCTAAATATTGCTGTTGGGTCATGGAGCTCCACCTGTTTGGTGGTTGCTTCTTGATTCTTAGTGAAAAATCTAAAATGCTTTCTTGAATTTTAGCTTATTCTTTTAATGGTCAGGATCCTTCCATCAATAAACCTGGGGCTCTGATGCCATAAAGAATAAACACCAAGCTTAAGGCTCAACACTGTATTGATTATCTAGATAAAAATGTTATCATCATCGTTCACAGTATATAACTATACTTATACAATAGAAGTATAGTATTTTGACCAAGCAGTTAGGCCCAAGGGCTTAGGCCCACACAACTACACATTAATAATAAACCTATTTTCTATTTTCTATGGAAAGAAAGGAAAAGACAAGAAGGCAAGGCTATGAAAAAGGGGGAAATCAAATTCATATGAAATTCTCCCAAGCAGTTTTAGAAGTTAAACTAAACTTCTGCATGTGTAAAATTTTTATTCTACAAAAATAGGGCTCCAAAAACCAATCGCCATCAATTTACAAAATGCTATGTCAGTAGAACTATTTAAATTAGAACTTCACAATTATTAGATCATTGAACAAGGACCACGCCATGTTGCAAGTTGCAACCCGAGAGGATTTGATATGCTTGAAGCAGTAAGTGAAATCTAAAATTCAAAAGGATATTTTCCTCTCCCCATTTATCTTAAATTCAAATATTATGTATTCTTATGCCTTTAAAGGTCTGTGTGGTAACTGTCGTAGTTATGTTTCTTCTCCTCCATCTATGGCTATCACCAATTGAGCCTTGTTTCCTTCACTACAGCACCCTGTAGTTGTTCAGTTTGGGATTTTGTGGAGTGCAACTTTCAGATTTGGAATTAGATTTTGTTGTTGCTTCATGGATGCAGAGGTATGGAGGAGGCGTCAGAGGTGACTGTAGGGAAGGGTTAGATCGGAAAAGGAGGTAGAGAGGAAGAAAGAGCATGTGGGCTAGGGGAGGTACTTTTTTCTCTCTTTTTCGGCAAAAATATTGAGAATGCTAGCTAGGATTAAAATTTATTTAGGTGTTATATTTTGATTCGCCAGAGTACATATGACGTGACACTCTAAGAGTATGTAAGTATTTCTCTCTTAATAGCTACTACTTCATAGAGTAATAAATTAAAAAAAATAATAAGTTGTTATTAAAATAATTTATAATACAATGATCATTTGGAGCAATAAATCCTAGGATACAATATGTACAAGGTAATAAATTTTGGGGTGGAAAAGCCAAACATATTTGATATGAATTGTGGAATAAAATAAGGTGTAATTTATTTCTTTTAGTTTGTAAAAGGGAAAATCCAATTAAATCCAGCATAAATAGAGAAATCTGGAATTAGGCCTACAATTTCATCAAATCTCTAATCAAGATAAGAGGCTTAATTAAATATTTTTTTTATATTGTTAAAAGACCATAATCACCATTTGTAGTTAAAAAACTGAAGATAGGTTAGGCTTCGTTTGCTTTTTACAATTATAACTGAATTTAATTAGGATTTTCTGATAACTCAATTATATTACCTTAGAGCTCTTGTTGACCCACCATTAGCTAATCGTGTGGTGCTTGTTTGGGTTAGCGGTAGGAGTTGCTTTTCCATCATGAATTACGATGTACGAGATAAGTATGTGAAAAGAGTTTCTGTCTTGACTTGCATGAACATATTTCTTGAACACTAACTCAAACAAGCACTAAGACCATGAAACTACATTCAAATGCGATTTGCAGTCAGGAAATTTAATAGACTATTGTTTCATATCTCTAATGCCCCGTTTGGTATATGAGAATTAAAGGTGGGGAAGTGGAGGTGGAAGTGGAATTCAAAAATTAGTTTGTTTGGTATGTTGAATTCCACTTCCATGTGGAACTCACTTCCAAAAAAAATGATGGAAGTGAGTTCCTTGTGTAGTCCCATGGAAGTGTGATTTGTTCCCAGGAAGTGAAAGTTTGGGACTATTTTACCCTCATATATTTTATCAATTTACCACTTTGCCCCTCCTATGTTAACTTTCATCTCTCTCAACCCTCGATTGAAGGCCTCCCTTTCCATCCCTTCCAGCGACGACAAGGCACCAACAACAGTAAAGGATGGCGAACATCAGCAACAGCGTGGATGATGTGCCACCAGAAACCGTGAAGGACGGCTTGGCACCAACGATCTCCATCCCTTACAGTGACGGAGAGACACTAGCAACGGTGAAGGATAGCGAGCATCAGCGACGGTGTAGGACAGTGAGCCACCAAAAACTACGAAGGCTAACAAAGGACGACGTCATCTCCTCCTTCTTCAAATCTGTAATGGCGAAGGATCGAGGAAGATGACATTTTTTACTTCTCCTCCTTCTTCAGATCTACAACAGTGAAGGCTGAAAAGGATGGCGACATTCTGTCTTCTCCTCCCTTTTTAGATATACGTCGACGAAGATGGATAATGGCCGCCCTTCAACAGTTCAACTTCAGATCTATTTTCGTTCTTCAGTCTTATCGTTTCCATTCTCCTTCACCTTTGATTTTGATTATGATTCGTTCTTCCAGTTCATGTTCCTGATTTCATTTGTTATTAGGTTTCTTGCTTGATTTGGTTTGATTTCTTTCTTTATTGGGGTTTGATTTCTTGTAATCAACTTGTTAATGTGAACCCATTCCTATTTTTGAACAGATATTCCATCTTCTCTCTTGAATCCGATTATACATTTGTTGCTTTTGATGTTATGCGATTATAGGAGGGGGATGTTCTTCCTTTTATTTTCAAGGACACTTTGTTTGATTCAGATTTGATGCTTTTATGTTTTACGATTTTCAGATCTATGGATTGATTAATTTTGATTCCAATATTTGAGTTCAAATTCAAGATCTAGTTTGGTGGCTTAAGTCATCGAAAGTGATTTTTTGTGGTGGTGGTTTATTGTTGGGTGTTTTTTTTAAAAAAAAAATGGCAAGGTCATTTTAGTCTTTTTATATGAAAAATATACATATTTATTAAAAATTATACCTCACTTCCATGGATATACCAAACAGACTTTTAGAACTCACTTCCTTCTCCACTTCATCTTCCACTTCCACTTCTATCAAAAACTCTTCTATCATACCAAACGAGGCATAAATGCTTGTTTTCTCTGATCTTGTGCGTGTTTCTTTTCTCTAGCTTTGATAGTTACAATCCTTTATCAATTTCTTGCTTCTCTCTTATTCCCCTTTTTTGGTTTTGGAATTTTTGTATCAGATTTTGGTAATTGCAACATTCTTGCTTCTATTTGAGTTGCAAACAAGTCTGAGAACGTGGTCATTGTAGAGTGAAATCATAAATAGACTCACTATTATTAATAATGGGATTGTGTTGGACACTGTACCATAAGAAATTTGTAAATCATTTTCTGTACAAGGTTATCTTTCATTCTATTCTGCCCTTCTACTGGAATGTCACCGCTAGCAGTGATGGGAGAATAAAATCAATTTTCTATTATCAAGAGGGGTGTTATGGTCTTTTCACAATTTTCAAAAAATCCCTAATCAAGCATCTTATCTTGATGAGGGAGTTGTTGTAATTGTAGACCTGGATCTATATTATCGTATTTCAATTAGATTTAATTAGGATTTTCTCTTTCTAAAATTTAATCAATTTTAAAATAAAACGAATTATACACACACACTTTTTAATATGAACGATTGCACAGGACTATAAATCTTAAAGTCAGTTCTCTTTTTTGCCACATTTTGTTAAGATAAATTAAAAAAAAATCCAAAATATGTACATTTCTTTTTTTGCCAACACCAAAATATGTACTACTTTCGGTTCTTAATATAACATCCAGTTGACTTTTTTTGAAGAAATTAAAGAAGCTAAATAAATTACTTTAGAGTATTTATATTTATCTTTTTTTATGTCAAATTGATTTATTTGACTTATGAACTGATATATAATAAAATGATTGACAACATATGTTATAATTAACTAACTTATTTAGCTTCCTTAACCGATAAAAAAAATCAACTGGATTTTATATTAAAAATCGAGGGAGTACGTTACACTGCACACAATCTTACATATTATATAATTTTGTATTATAAAAATTAAATTAATAAAGTAAAAATACAATATGTGCACACACACATATATTTGGTCGGCCTTAAATAATCTCGGCCTTGCCCAGCCACTTTGGGTTGGGCCAAGGTACAAAAATAAAATAAAATAAAATAAAACAGCCTAAATTAGGTTGGCCATTATATCAAATGTGATCGATTTGTACCAAAAAAACAAAATGATCTGAGAATTCATGAGATGAAGTGATGTTTTGAGGTTTAAAAAAACAAGAAAAAAGAAAAATAGACGGAGGGATGTTTGACCTATGAACATTCTAATTCCCCCCCCCCCTCAAATTGATAATTGGGAGACAATTAAAGAGAGGAGAGAATGACAGTTAAGTGCTAAAATATGGATATAATCACAATTAGATCTCCAACAAACTTTTTTTTTTTGAAAAAAATGAGTTGCGAATATTTACTCAAAAAATTATTAATTTAGAAGTCTCAATAGCAAATAAGAGATATAAATTTCAAATGTAACTCTTAGTTTGCAACTTTTTGAATCAATATTTATAACCACTACTATAAACAGTGGTTTTAACGTCCCTATTTTAGCATTTTTAATGTCCAAAAACTGGAGAACGTCTATGTGGGGTGTAGTATGTTTTAAGAAAAGACGTCACAAAAAAATGGGACATCTAAAGTGGGACTTTAGACATCCCAAATTGAGAATTGGGACGTTTAAAGTCCCTCTACAGGGGGATTTTAGACGTTCCAATTCTTAATTTGGGACGTCTAAAGTCTCCCACATGAGAGACTTTAGACGGTCCCAAATCTCAATTTAGGACGTCTAAAGTCACCCTACATCCCAATTCTCAATTTGTCTAATATATGTTCCCGACTGTAAGATTTATGTTTTTCTCATAAAAAGTAGCAAGCTGAATATGCCTTGGAACAATGCGATTCCTCTTGTTATCTCTAGCAGCATTGCCAGCAAGCTCAAGAACCTGTAACACAACGGAACATGCAACAAATATATCACTTTACACCATTCATCAACTCGTTTGCTAAAGGAGGGGGAAAAAATCCTCCCACGGATTAAATTCAAAATATGCTTCTATCAAAAAAAGGAGGAGGAAGAGTTGAAGAAGACAAGAAGGGAGGAGGAAAGACGCAGAACGCACGACGGATGAAGGAAGAAGGAGGTTGGTGATGGTCAAAAAGTTAAACGGGGGTGTGAGAGGACGCTGCGTTTAGGGACACCTAAATGGTATTTGGGACATGAGTTTAAGCATCCCAAAATCCATTTGGGACGCCTAAACATGGGATTTTAGGCATCCCAAATAAACTTGGGACGCCTCAAGTCTGCTTTTAGATGTCCGAAATTGTTTTGAGACGCCTAAAGTCTGACTTTAGGCATCCCAAAACAATTTGGGAATTCTAAAGTATGGGTTTAGACGTCCCAAAATAATTTTGGGACGTCTAAACCTAACTTCTGGCGCTTAAAACATATTTCAAAAATTTAGATGCACATTAGGAAGAACTTTAGGTGTCCCAAATTTAAATTTGGGATGTCTAAAGATTTCCTTACGTACATATAATTACGAAAATGCCACCGTCTTCCTTTTTAACTACCCAATTTTGAAATTGGGTCATCTTTTTGGGTGATTATATCCTAATTCTTTAGTAGTGAACTCAACTTTTAGAATTTTTTTAAAAACTTAATCGTGATTAATTCAATTTCTTGGAATTTAAATGTCATTCTCCCGTACCTTTATATCCTAACCACTACAAATTACTAGGATTAGAATATTAAGAAAAGCCCCATAACTACTAATTGGTAAGGGAATTGAAGGTATATAATGTTTAGGTAAATTCTATCACATTGGTTTAAATTATTTTGATAGAAAGTCAAACCTAAGTCACTAATAATTTAATATGATATCAGAGTCATTTGACATGCATGGGACACAAAAATAATGAAGATTGTGAATATTCCTATCGAATTGGCATAAGCTAACATATACAAACAAATTCATTCTGTTGAATGATTGAAAGAAGTGATTGATACTCATTGTTATTGGTCTGGCCAAGAAATCAATTAGCAAAAATCAACCATTACCTTAGCCCTAATACTTATGATGAGGAGAAACGGATGTATGCTAATTCTTTCAGCGCTTGGGTTGATGTTGTAAGAAATAAAAATAGAGAATGAATATTTTCCATATATAGCAAATCAGAAGCAAACAATATTTTAAATATTCTCATTCCTTTCACTTGTCAGGCAGATGAACTTATCTGGGGAGATCCAAAGATGGCCTTATAGAGCTAGACATATGGCTTTACAATGATACTTGACTCGTTCTTTTATGGGTCACATATCAGGGAGCCTCAGAAGTGAAGTGTAAGTAGTTTATAAGCTCAAAGAGCTCGCTCTCACTTAACAGAATAGCCTTTTGGAATAGGCTCTTCTCTTGGGCTTGTGCTCGTAGCATGTTCCTTCAAGATATATGAGCATTCTCCGTATTGGGTTAACTCTCCTAGAAATGTTTTTGGGCATTTACACGGACTCGAACTCAAGACCCTGTACTTAAGTGGCTAAAGTTCCTTCCATTAGGGTCAACACTTGTTATCAGGATAGTCAAATTTCTCCAATCAAAGGCATTAACATTAGGGTTGACTATGTCGCTACGGCCCAATGAGCCCGCTCATGCCTAGTGAAAAATTGTCTATTTTGGCATGCCCAATAAAGGCCCATAATGAGCTGGCTTAAATGAGCAGGTGTGTGTATTAAACGGGAAGGGTCACGGGCACACCCTCGGGCTGCCCCCACCCGCCCATTTATGTGTATATATATAATATTTATTTAAGTATAAATATATAATATATTTTTTGCCAATATATATATATAATATTTATTTAAGTATAAGAGATAATGTAATTCTAAAGGACAAATTTCCAAGCCAGTTAAATAATATAATTATATATGTCTCATGAATCAATTATTATATATTATCATCATAAATGAGAATCATGACCATGATATAGAGCTTTTATATATAAGATATAATTCTATATATAAAAAATATTATAAATTGCTCTAACTCTAAAGATTTTATCAACTATTAATCAAGGATTAATTAAATTATTAAATAAATTATCTCATGAGGAATGATGAGGATTAAGGTGCTTTAATAATTATTAGCATTTTTAGTAATTTATATTGAGAAATTAGTAACAACAAAATAATAAGGTAGAAATGTAGTTTCTAAAAAAGATGCACTAACGGGCAGCTTATGCGTATTCCAGCTCATACAGGTTTAGCCCAGCCCATTTGTCCTGGCATGAGTGGCTTTTGACGGGCATGGGATTAAAAAATAAATGGGCGAGTGGCGGGCAGACCATCGGGCGGCCCATATAGCCCATTGCTCAGCCCTAATTAGCATTTTCTTAAAATAATATGGTGGATGAGGAATATGATAATCCAACAAGCTAAGCAGATATTAAAATAAATGTAGTATTTACCAAGCAGATTATTATAACAAATTCAGAAAATCCAGAAATTAATGTGATATTTGGATTTTCAAAAAAAAATGAAATCCAGAAAATCTCTGATATGTTAGATAATTACCAACGAGATTATTACAACACTCATGATAAGCAGCTGAGAATTCATTGCCTGGAGAGCGGAGAGGAAGCAATCCAGCTTGGTTACAAAATAGATGTAACCACACCATTTATGGAGACATCATCAATTCCATGCTTCAAAATTTTCCTGGTTTCAGGTTTTATGTCTCTAATAATGATATTACCATTGGTCCTTAATAGAAGATTTACTTAACATATTTGAGTAAATTAAGAAACTTAGTTAAAGTTATTTGTTTAAAATGTATAATAGTTTTCCTAAAATACCTTCGTAAGTCCTTGTAACTTCCCCTTAACGCATATATGTAATTAATAGGGATAGTTTAAGACAAAAATGATAAAGATGGGGAATAAAATGGACTGAGGTCTTACATTTAGGTTTAAAAACAACCCCATTTTCTTTTGCTTTTTCTACTTATATTGATACTCCTAGAACACAGACTGTAAACTGTGAAACAATCTATCAACAAAGCGCTCTTTCATCAACAAGATGGCTTGTCTTTCAAGACAAATTCAAAGAAAATGGACATAAATTTATTAAGGTATGCATTGGTTTTCAAGGACAATTTGTGATTGCCATCAAGTGGAAGAAAACCACAAGAGCAATTTTTTTGCTCTTATGTGCTTCAGAGTGGCCTTATCATTGATTAACCAAATCTCATTTCTATTTAGACAGTCCACAACAAGAACTGAAAGTTAAGTGCACAAGAAAACTATTTCTCCCACCAAAAGGAGCAATCGTCCCATCATCTAGCTGCATCTCCCATGATATAAGTTCTTCTTTCTCATTTTATTTTCAATAGGATTTATATACTGCATATTTGAATGTGCATTTAAATATTTTCTTGACTCTTACTTCATTGTCCATGCTGACATGTCGGGGGTGGAAATATGATAGGTTCAAGCTCATGCCTATTGTCAGGCTTATTTTTATGCGGCCTAGCCTATAAGTCTACAGGCGTGGCCTATTTAATTTTAATTGTTTGAAGTTAGACTATTATGTAATAATATATAATATTATCTAAATAGATTTATAAATTATTTATAAATATACCAACTTAGCCTTATCCTAAGTTTCACATCCATTGTCATTCACACACATTCAAGACTCAACCCTTGCATTCATCATTTATTCACCGCTTCTTCTCTTCTTTTCAATTGCTCGAGATAACAAAGAATAATATTTACTGTAAGTTTATTTTAGTGCCAAATGAAATATTATAATCTTAGTAGGAGGAATTTGGCTCAATTTATGTGGGAAAATTGAAAGATGTAAAATCTAGTTTTATATTGTACTTGCTATATTTGGTCAATTTTAGAAAATATATCTCACTAGTTAACAAACAATAGGTTTTTCGTATTCCTACTTATTTGGACAACTATTATCACTAAGCATTCTTTTCTTTTCTTTACTAAGCCTTGTATTACAACGAGAATGGATTCTAGGCTTTTAAGATAGAATGTAGGATTATACATAGGTCAAAGGGTTATATATGAATTTGGAAGTATGGGCTTTAAAGCCTATTTAAAGGCCTACGTTTTAAATAGGTTTTTAAAAAGGCTTTAGGCCTTGTTAGGCATTCTAAAAGACTAGGCACAGGCAAAAAAAAAACAAAAAAGAAAAAGCCTATATACAGGCTTATGCCTAAACTCAGACTTTGAGTCTTTGTTGTAAGCTCAAGTCTATTTAGGTAAAGCCTAGCTTAGCCTAACCTAACTTATTTCCACCCCTTTTGACATGTGAGGTTTAGAGTCATCTTTTTGTGCTAATTATTTTTTATGTGGAATGCATTTTCCTTTTTCTCAAAAAAAAAAAAACCCCCAACTAGCCCATGTATAAAGAATAGGAGGTAGTATTATACGCGAGAGGGAAGTCTCCATTGATTTACCTCTCCATTAAGTGTATCTACCATTAGATCATTAAATATCAATCATTGAAAGTTGATCTAATGGTAGATACACTTAATGGAGAGTAAATGGAGAGAGAAATCAATGGAGACACCCTCTACCCAATACTATATATGCATATTTCCTCTCCTTGGATACTAGTTTAAACATTGTATTTTAATATTCCTTGTGATTCTATATACAGAAGTTAGACAACTAATTTTTAAATTTTGAAGAAATTAGTTAAGTTATTTATAACAAATATATGTTATGGTTTTCCTAAAATACATCATTTCATCATTGATGAATCCCATTAATATATGCAATTAATGATAATAGTTTGGAAAAATTTTATAATTTAATGGGCAAATGAATTGAGATGGCTGGAGGGAGAATTTTATTGTTAAGATAAACTACTATCTTCAGTTCTAAATATAAAAACTATTTGATTTTTTTTAGGAGATTAAAGAAACTAATTAAATTACTTTAAAGTATTTATATTTATCATTTTTTTTAAACTAATTTATTTGATTTAAAAACTGATATATACTTTAATCATACACAATATATGATATGATTAAGTAACTTATTTAGCTACTTTAATCTCTCAAAAAACAAAGGTCTAATTTGTTAAAAAAAACGGTAGTGACAATTAACAATGTTCTTTTTGCATATTGGATGAAAGAGGAGAGCTATAGTTTTGTAATGATAAAAATCATGAGCCAAAGCATACAAACTGGTTGAAACATCAAAATCATGGAAAATATCAGGAGACAGAAAGCATCAAGAGCCAGCTAAACCACATAAATAGATAGTAATATGTACCTGAATAGTGAAAGAGTCGACACAAGTAGCCAACATTAACAACGTTGATGAAAATGGCAAGGCTAATATTCCACGTGTTCTTTTTGATTTACTGCTCAAAGTTATGCAAGAGAAATTCACGATTCTTTCATTTAAGATAAACTCTTGTTGGTCAGATTTTATAAATCACTGTCTCAATCAAATATGAGATATTATTGTCTTTAAAATTGTCTAAGATAATTAATTTTGATTGTTTTGAATCGAAATTTAATTTATTTAGTTTGAATCTAAAATTTGTTTCTTCACTACAATAATAACAAGTCTTATTCCATTTGGTGAGGTCAACTATATGGACTATACAATAATGCTGTACTCTACCAAGAGGTTCCAACACTAATACAAAATTTGCTTTTTTATTTAGACCGGTTATCGTAGATAAGGTCTCAAAAATTTGATCGATGGCAGTTTTGTAATTATATAGAACTTCTAAGACTAATTCTCAAAAAAACTGGTCTTAAAAAAAATTATTTAAACCGGTTATAAATAAAACCGGTCTAAAAATATCAAAATATTTAAAAAATTAAAAATTTTAAACTTTTAAGACCGGTTATTAATAATAATCGGTCTTAAATATCAAACATTTAAAACTGGTTTTAATAAAAACCAGTCATTAAAACCAGTCTTAAATATGAAAAATTTAAAAATTATTTTTTTCCACCCTTTTAAGACTGGTTTTATATATACCCAGTCTAAAAAATCGACCTTAAATTTTTGAATCTCCTCTTTGTCGCGCCTAAATTTCGCTCTCTAAATCTGAAACCTCTCTTTTTGGTGCGATTACTCTGTGAGCTCGGTCATCTTCGCTTGATCTCATTCTCATGTTTGTTGCTACGATGCTCTCACCCTTGCACTGAATGATTTTGTCGCCGCCACAACCTCGCTTGCTCTGATCTCCTTCGTCACGACTTTTCTCTTCCCCCATGACATCCATCCTTCATCGCAACCTACCTTGGCAGCCTCACTTCTTTGCTGCCATGAGCTGCTTGCTCCTTTGCTTTAACCCAGAGATGCAACTGATGTTATGAGGTTTAAATAAACTTTCCTTTTAAACGCTTAATTAATTTGTAAACTAATTTTTGAGTGTCTACCACAAGGTGGCGTAGATGAAAGAGGAAGGAGAAGGTGCAGAGCGAAGTGTCTCACTTAAAACAGTTCCTCGTCTGCTTTCTTTACTAGCGGAACAAGGGAAACGAAGAGAAGAAAGATCCTATTTGAATTTTTGTTTTTTGTAAGGTTTTATTGTAGGGGTAAATGATATACATACTGATATACACCGAGTTGAGTGTATGGTCGGTCTCTGGGGGATTCTATCTGCGAAATTGCTCTGTTTGCTTTTTTTAATTTCGTCTCTGATTTTCTTCTTCCTTATGATTGTGCCAAAATAGTTTCATAGTTTTAACTAAGAAACTGAATATAAATACAAAGTTAAATTTATGGGTGTGCTTGCATTTTGCTACAGGGGCTGTTCATTATATTTCTGTGTTGTTTGATGTTCTTAGTGAACGATACAGGAATTCAAGTTTTCAGATATTTTAGCAGCAGGATTCACATGGAAGGTGTTTTTGTGAAATCTGATGGTGGTAATTTGCTTGGAAGTATCCGCAATCAAATTTTCACTGTAATCTCTTCTACTCATCTATACGTTTGACTACAAAAAAATGCCCTATTTTTTTTTTTAAATATCACTTTTAAGACCGGTTATTAAAATAACCGGTCTTAAAATACTTTTAAGATCGGTATTTTAATAACTGGTCTTAAAAGTTTGACTTTTAAGACCGGTTATTTTAATAACCGGTCTTAAAAGTCTTGAAAAAAAAATTTTTAGACTGGTTTTTAAACAACCGGTCTAAAAAGTCTGAATTTTTTAGACCTGGTCTTTGAGTAACCGGTCTAAAAAAATGATTTTTAAGACCGGTTTCGTTAACCGGTCTAAAAAATAGTACACTTTTAAGACCGGATGTATCAAAATCGGATTCAAAACCGGTCTAAAATGTCATTTTTAACTAGTCTTAAAAATTATTTTTCTACTAGTGCAATCGATTGATCAATATCTTTATTTAGTGTTTTCTTCAATCTTCTTTTTTCTCATTATAGAAGATTTCATATATTACTTCATCTACCCACGTGGTGCCTTACAAGGCACTAGGTGCCTTGAATATTCAAGGCACCTGAGGCCTTATATGCCTTACTCGCACTCTTTAATAGAGCGCCGGCTAAGGCCAGTTTATTTGGCCTTAGTCGACGCTTTATAATAGAGTGCCGGCTAACGCCAGTTTTAGCCAGCATTTTATAATTAAGCATTGATTAAGAGTCAATTTTTTTTTTAACTAAAAAATGAAGTAGGTGATTTTTTTTTTTTTTGACTTACTACAATATGAGATTATGAATAATAATATCTTTTTGACTTATTCTTACCCTTATTCGGTACTTTATTTTTAAGCGTCGGATAAGTTTTTTTCAAATAAAAAAATGCTAAAAATTTAACCCAGCTATGGCATTGTTTTGAGAAGCGTCGTAGCTTAGGTTTTTGTTTTTTGTTTTTTAAATAAATTTTTTGTATGGTGTTTGTCTAGGAAAGTGCCGCACAAGCCTAACACTAAGCTTTGGCACTTATATTAGGAAGCGTCATAGTTTTTGAACTTTTTTTAAAAATAAAAAACTATTATCTATGGCGCTTCTTTAAAGAAACGCCAAAAAAAGGATGCTGTTAAATCTTTCTTTTATAGTAGTGTTACTTCATCTATCATCCTCACCAATGCATCCAACATAGTATTCTTTGTACATGTCTGAAACATGAAATAATTTTACACCATTTTCTCTTCAAAATATATCATTTTAACTCCTTTCAAATATGTTTGTTATGAATCTTATATTTTTATGTTTGACCATACACCCATCTTAATATTCTCATTTCAGCTACCCTACTTTAATTTATGCTTTCATTTTTTCTTCAGAGACAAACATTCACTATCATATAGTATTAAATATTAATGATGTTATAGCTGTACAATAACTCTTTCCTATATGGGCTTTCCAATCGCTAATATTTTAGCAAATTTGAGGGATTTGCGTCTCAATCTAGTTCGGTACAAAACGACAAATGATAATACCAAACAAACAGGAGAATTGACATTTTTAACAAAGAAAGGAACAAGTAACCAAAATAGGAAGGAGAGAGAAAAAAAAGGAGATGAAAGATACTTTGCTCTTTGGTGTCCCCTCCTATTCCTCTTGCTCGTACGTAATTTCACTCTGCTTGTTCCTTTCATTTTTTTTTACTAAATATGGGAATACATTATTATTCAAAAACCAAAATACAAGAGTTTAATCTCTCTCATCAAGATTCACTCTAACAAAGCCAAGTGGAGAATGATTAAGGATACAAAAAAGATTAACCAAACTATAAAATACTCCTTCAGTCCTTAATATAAGATATATTTAGGGAGTTGATCTTGGTCCTCAACAATAAATAAAGAGGATAGGGAAAGAGGGAATTAAGAAAAGGAGCTTAGATATTTTAGAAAATACATATTATATTAATTAATTTAACGATCTTATTTAATCTAATCAAATTAGATAAATATGTCTTAAATTAAGGACTGGAGGCGTAGTTTTGCAAGATAAGCACCTACAGTCAGGTTGTAATATGCTAAACTCACATATGTATATCCAAGTGTTATTAATATGTTGATCTTCTTTAAAAAAACAAAAAGCTATGAAGCAATACAACCTACCAATCCCTATGTAAAATTAGTGTAGTATCTTCGAGGTTCCTTTCATTCTTCCCTTCTATATATCCACACTTTCAAATTAATGATTTATAAATTCTTCCTAGCTTAATTTTTTGCTTCCTTCACTATGTATATGTTTCCTCCATGGATAAACCGAGTAAAAGGCCAAAAACACATGTACTGACATGTGTTGTTAGGATGTTCAAGTAAGTGTGAGTGAAGTTGAAACGAAGTAAAAAGTCTCATTTTGAATAAAATTAAGCTCAATAATAAATTTATAATGAAGTGAAAAGACCTATAAACCCAATTCTTGAGTCCGATCGATGTGGTGTCCGTCATTCCCTTACTCATTACCGATAGATACTCTTTCCATTAAATTATTAAATGAAGGGTAAAGTGCGGTCGGCTGGCCCTTCCCATAGAGGAGGGGGTACGAAAGATCAGGAAAGAGTTTTATTGTCCATAAAGCCTTTTTATTCTCCACTGTTAATTGTTGCATTATTCGTTGTCATCATCTTGGTCCCTACAAATTACTCCCTCTGATACTAAATATAGGAACTAGATGAGGAAACTTTATTCTAATCCTAAATGTAAGATCTTAAACCACTCTACCTCCTAAATTTATAATTTTTCTCTAAATATCCCTATTGATTTCCCTTATTAAGATGTTTCCATCAATAAGGAAATATCCAATGCAAATGTTTAAAGGGGGATTTGTTAGGGAAATCAACAAACATTTTCTTACAAATAACTAACATAATTATTCCCTTAATGTCTACGAATTATTTATTGAGATCATATATTCAGGATCCGAGGAGTATATCATGCATGCTTTCAAATCAAATATTTGTAAATTTTATTTTCAAACTTATTATTAATTAAAGTTATGTGGCAAAATCGAATGAGTTGTGACTGGTAAGGAATTATATATATTTTTTATAAGATTTTAGATTAAGAAAATTGATAGAAAACTTCTCCTAAAATAAATTTAACCCCACTTAAATTCAATTAGCCATTAGTCTATAGCAACTTTTTTAATTTTGAATGATATTAAATTTCCCATGCAGAAAATAGAAATGGTGGTGAAGTGCCCCCCATGCATGTAGCACTCTAACGGATAAGCCTTCCATATTTGAGTTAGCCTAAGAACCATCCACTTCTCCTCCAATGCAACGAGCTGTCCCTTTTTTGATATTATCATTCGATATCTGGTTTGGAGTTTTTGACTGCACTTTTCAACACAAATGTCTTCTTTGAGACTCGAACTCAAGACTCAGAGGGATTTAGTGGGATCTTACACCGTTGGACCAGCTCTATGTTGGTAAGGGCCCGTCCCTATCTCTCTTGAAATTTTAATTAAATTTTAGTTAGTTAATTAATTAGTTATTAATGAAGAGCCTCAACCCAATGGACTTTATTCGATAATTCAAACATTTTTTTTTTTCAGATTAGGTAATTTAATTGAGAAGATACTTTCGGAACATTAACATAAAATACGTATAACTTTTTTTTTCCCCAATTTTTTTTTTGGAGAAGTTTGGCAACTTATGTTTTGAAAACTTTCACATTTATAGATACTCCCTCTAATATGTATTATAGAGCGCTTGCTAGAATAAATCAACTATCATTAACCTTATTATATGTAATTTCGGTTGAGGCTGATTCTTGCATTTAATCCCGGTGTTTTGGATAAGAGATTCAGAGGCTTTCCCCGAGCCTAAAGATTTCTTAGCAGCTAGCCGATTTCATTCTTACGTATGTCACTGGTGTGAATAAGATAGGGGGAATAGGCTACAGAGCTGTTAGCTGAGGTCTAAATCTAACTCGGAATCACGTGCACAAAAAGAGAAATCCTGTTTTCCAAAGTCTAAATCATACTAGGGAGCTACGCACCTATTTGGAGGATGTTTAATTTATCTTGAATAGTAGTATATATGATTGATGAATAGTATGATTTTTAATAAATTTTATACATATGAAAAAGAAAATAAAGATATGAGCCATCCAAGGGTATGTTTAGTTAAGCGATTCGATTGCTTATAAGTTGCTTTTTAATAGTGATTTACGGTATACGAAGTAAGTATGTGAGAGGAGTTGTGTCTCGATTTACGTAAAAAGCAACTTATAAGTTTTTTTAAGTTGAAACAAACATGCTTAATTTCAATGATCAGGATTTAAAATTCTGAATTGATGATTTTTAAATAGAAAAAAATTATTTTTTTAAGTTGACAATTAAAGACCATCTTTATTATAAATTCTATACATATTAAAATAATTTTTTAATATGAAACTCAATTGCCCACTCTCTTATGCAACAACAATTTCTTAGCAATTTATTGCGTCTTGTATATCCCAATAATATCACCAAGCACGAGATTTTGAGTTCAAACACTTTATCAATATAATGGGTATGTGAATTATGGCAAAAAAAAAATGCATAGAATTTTCTTTGTGGCCCAAATATATGTATTATTAACAAGGATTATACTGATAAGTGAAACAATATATACTGATAGGCACGTAGTCAAATATGTGCGAGACAAATATATATTATAACAGAGAATAATATTATAGATACACTAGTTTAATTTGCATGTACAGAATATAGCCATGGAGAATTGGGAAAAAGAAAACAAAAACAGTTGTTATATATATATACTTGTTTCTTCATCGCTCTACTATGCGTGTGTATTAATTAGTAGGGTATTACTCAATGGCTAAATCGAGAAAAAGACCAAATCCCAGACTTGTTGTGTATACTTCATCTGAGCCTCCTGCCTTGTTGTTTTTGTGAGTTTATGAGAGTACCTGAGGTGCAGTCGGCTTTCCTTATACACCCACACGAGGATCGGATCATAGTGATAGACTCGGATATTAAATACGTCCAGCAAATACACACACAGATAGGAGTAGGGGTGAGCAAATTAGAACCGAAACCGAAAACCGAACCAAACCGAACTCAATTCGGTTAATTCGGTTTTCGATAAAATTTCGGTTTTTATTATTTGGTTAATTCAGTTTTCGGTTCGGTTATTAGAAAAAAAATTTTGGTTAAAACCGAAAAACCGAAATATATATAATATATTTATATTTAATATATATTATTTGATAAATGCATGTTTTTATAATTCAATAGGTGTAAATTTTCAATAATATTAGATAAAATCTATAGATATTTTAAATCTAGTTAATTTATTTTATATATTTTACCTCTAAATGTAATCTTAAAGAATTTAATCACTGTCTCTCATTTACGATTCTCTCATTTAAGATAAACACTTGTGGGTCAGATTTTATAAATCACTGTCTCAATCAAGTATGAGATATTATTATCTTTAAAATTGTCTAAGAGAATTAATTTTGATTGTTTTGAATCGAAATTTAATTTATTTAGTTTGAATCTAGAATTCATTTCTTCACTATAACCATAACAAGTCTTATCTCATTAGGTAAGGTCAACTATATAAACTGTACAACGATGTTGTGCTCAATCTACCAAGAGTTTCCAATCGATCGCTCAATGTCTTTATTTACTTATCTCTTTGGTCTTCCTCTATGTCATTTTAGAGGATTTTATGTACTACTTCATCTATCATCCTCACCAGTGCCTCCAATATAGTCTTCTTTGTACATGCATGAACCACATAAAACAATTTTATACCATTTTCTCTTCAATATATGTCGTTTCAACTCCGTTTAAAATTTGTTCATTACGAATCTCTTTTTTTTTCTTTTTGTTTGAACTTATACTCATCTCAATATCCTCATTTCAACTACCTTTAACGTTATGCTTTTATTTTCTCTTCATAGACAAACATTCACTAACATATATAGTATTAATGATCTTATAATTGTACCATAACTCTTTCGTTTTATATCTTATGATGTCCTTTTCGATCACTAATATTTTAGTAGATTTTCTTTATTTAAACTAATAATTAATATCTCCATCGTTTTCAACTTTTTCTTTTTTTTGGGTACATTTGATCAATTTCACCATCTTGATCACCCAGCAACAAAAGTGGATAAATTCAATAATTGGGCTTCTTAAATTGAAGTCCTCAAATAAATTATCGGTCACCCGCACCCGACCCGTCGTGTGTCATGTCAGACCTGCAATTGCTCTTTTTGCCAACTCTTTGAGGGATTTGCCTCTCAATCTAGTTGCATACAAAACGACAAATGATAATATCAAACAAACAGAAGAATTTCTATTTTAAAAAAGGAAAGGAAAAAGTAACCAAAATAGGAAGGAGATAAAAAAAAAATAAAGGAGATGAAAGATACTTGACGTGAGGGCCTTTTAATTTGGCAGCTTCTTTGCTCTTTGGTGGTCCCTCCTATAGTCCTATTCCTCTTGCTCGTGCGTAATTAATTAATAGTTTCTTCACAAACACTTTTTCTTTTCACTCTGCTTGTTCCTTTCGTTCTTTTTTTTTTTTAAAAAAATAAATATTGGAATACATTGTTAATCAAAAACCAAAATACAATAGTTTAATCTCCCTAGTCAAGATTCACTTTAAGAAGGCTAAGTAGAGAATGATCAAGGATTAAAAAAAGACTAACTAAACTATAAAATATACTCTTCTTGTCCTTAATATCATATATATTTTGGGAGGTAATTTTAACCCTAAATATAAGATATAGTTTTTATATTTGTCAATATTTTTTTAATTTACCCTATTGATGCTCCCTCAACAATAATTAAGGAGGATAGGGAATGAAGGAATTAAGAAAGGGGGCTTAGGTGGTTTAGAAAATATATGTCATATTAACTAACTTAACCTACTTCTTTAATATAATCAAATTAGATAAATATATCTTATCTTAATGATATGAGGAGTAGTTTTGCAATATAAGCACCTACATTCACGTTGCAAATGCTAAACTCACATATGTATATCTAAGTGTTAGTAATATATTGATCTTTCTTCTCTCTCTCACACACACACACACACAAAGGCCATGAAGCAGGACAACTTGCCATGATATTAGTTCGTCTTTCTCATTTTATTTTCAATAGGATTTATGTACAGCATATTTGAATGTGCTTTTTAATTATTTTCTTGACTCTTGCTTCACTGTTCATACCGATATGTCAGGCTAGAAACACGATAGGCTGATAACAAGAGCCTATAACCTAGGCTAGATGAACTCTAATCTAGCCTATTCATTATATAGGTCAGGTTTATACTCATGCTTATTATTAAGCATATTTTCATGCGGCCTAGCTCACAAGTCTACATATGTGGCTTATTTAATTTTAATTTTTTTAATTTACACTATTATTTAATAATATATAATGTTATCTAAATAGTTTTATAAATTATTTATAAATATACTAAATTAGCCTTATCTTAAGTTTCACATTTATCGTCATTCACACACACTGAAGACTCAACCCTTACATTCATCATTTATTCACCCTTTCCTCTCTTCCCTTCGATTGCTCGAGATGGAAAATCGTAATATTTATTGTAAGTTTATTTTAGTACCAAATGAAATATTATAATATAAGTAGAAGGAGCTTGTCTCAATTTATGTGGGAAAATTTAAAAAGGTAAAATCTAGTTTTCCTTACCGCTTGCTATACTAAGTGTCACACCCCTCAATCTCTGACTGGACCCCGTTTACTGATACCAGATCACCTGGCCTGGAGGCACCCCTCTAGGGGTCGAGGGATGGACTCACAAGGCGTATTTACATACCCCTTGTGCATTTCTTTCACCTCCGCAAGTATTAAACACTTGACCTGGGGGTAAGTACAAGTGTTTGGTGTGCAAATACTCCTTATGAGTACATCCTTCGAACCCGAGGCTAGTGCCTCCAGGCCAGGTGATCTAGTATCAATAAGTGGGGTCCAATAAGAGATTGAGGGGTGTGACACTTAGTCAATTTTAGAAAATATATATCACTAGTCAACAGACAATAGGTTTTTCTTAGTCCTACTTGTTTGGACAACTATTGTCACTAAGCATTATTTTCTTTTCCTTATTAAGTCATTGTGTTACAACGAGAATGGATGCTAGGCTTTGAAGACAAAACATAAGATTGTACATAGGTTAAAGGGTTATACATGAATTTAGAGTCATAAGCTTTAAAGCCTATTTAAAGGCCTACATTTTAAGTAGGCCTTTAAAAAAGGCTTTAGGCCTTGTCAGACCTTTTGAAGGACTAGGGCCAGGCAAAAAAAAAATTATATATAGGCTCAGACTCAGGCTTTGAGTCTTTGTTGCAGGCCTAGACCTATTTAGGTAAAGCCTAATCTAACATAATCTATTTCCACCCCTAATGACATGTGAGGTTTAGATTCTTTTTGTACTTTTTTTGTGGAATGCATTTGCCTTTTTCTCATTAAAAAAAAATCAACCCTTAGCTAGCCCTTGTATCAGGGATAGGAGGGAGTACTATATATGCATATTTTCTCTCCTTTGATGACTAGTTTAGATGTCAACATCCGTTTCCATTTCGATAATCGAAGAATAATAAAGACGAAATTCTATGGGCATACAAAAAAGCACATATATACTGAGAACAATATTCGTTTACAATTCCAAAGTCATTTGTAGACAACATATAGAATACAGTGGAAACATCGATATATACAGGATTCCCCAAAATATCTTAAGCATAAACTAATTATAACCCCCAGCTTTGACCTTGTCTTGAGACACGTGCCAATCACTTCTCGGTGTTTACGCCTTTGCCTTCCAATCCACTGGCACCCGCTGAAATGTTTGTTTAGAAAAAGGGGTAAGATTCCAAGGAATCCAAGTAGAAACACTCTATCGTTCATAGAACATGCGAAAAGTAAATATGATATGCACCATGTATGCACCAATTAATGAAAAATATAAATACATTATCTACATGTCTACATGAGTAGAGCCCAACCCCACTAATCTGCACCGGTTGGATTCTCACCAACTCCCAGTGTAAGTGCCCATGGCACTAATTGCCCATCTCTAGGCAAAACATGTTGATTAATAAAGTATATTTACAAACAATGGCATCCACACAATCATATAACTATGACATGATGTATGAAGGATAATATCCCTGCCTCAAAATTCTTTTAACCTCTTTTTAGTGTGTCTCGTAAAACGTGTCGCTCCCGGCTTCCGACCCAGCCCTAAAATATTATATATATACAAGAAATAAGTCATAACCTATCCAAGTATCATTTTAGACTCTTCCATAGTGTTTCTTGTGGTTATCTTAGTCTATGGTGAAAATTTACCAAAATGCCCCCGAGATCCCGGCCCCGCCCCTCCTTACTTGGCCCGATGGCATGTTTTCCCAAAATTTTGACAAGGGCTATCCTAATGTACTTTCGCCCAAGGAATCCATTTTTAAGCTTGAAATTATCAAATTCAGTGTCAAATTATGAAATTTCCCTTGACAACCCCGTTTTAGGGTTTTATGGGCGTTTATGTAATTATGCTTTTTCGGCATTTTCCGAAAAAGTGACCAACTATAACCCCACTTATTTTTGCCTCATGAATCCAATGGAACCATCTATTTCATGAAAATCTAATTCCTTCCCCCAGATATGACCTTGGCCAAAACATAGGTCAAGAAAAAAGAAAAATTGTTCTTTTGTGTTTTAGCTTCTAAAGCTTGTACCTTTTTCACTTCTAATCTCTTATTAACTCATTTAAACACATTCTAACCATGATTCAAAAAAATTTGGGCAGCATAACCCCTTAAGGTTAGGACTTTTCCAAATTTACAAATTTGACAAAAATTACCAAATACAACCATACACTTCAAGTATTGTTAGCATAAAACCATCCCCCTTAATGCTCTCCCTAACCAAATGGGTTTCCTCCAACTAATCCAACTATGCACTCAAGTATTGTACCATAGTCATGATTAAAATGTCTAGGAAGCCTTATTTTAAGGCAATTAGACATGTGCTCTTCTTAGTCAATTATAAATTAATCCTATCACCATAGGATAATGACACTTGGCATCTTTAATTCCATTAATCAATTTCTCTCTCTCATTTTCTTGTGCCAGGTGAAAATTTGAAAGAAAAGGAAAATAAAATTGTTTCAATATTTCCATAATTCAATTAAATAAATTATGCATATGTCCTTTGAATTTCACAACTCTTGATTTATTCTATCAAGAATATTTCAATTATACAATCTCTTTTATTTTCCTTAATTAATTGAACTTAATTTCAATTAATTTGGAAAATAACTAATCTTGTGCTAAATTGGCAAAATTTCGATTTTGCCACTACCTTTGAAATATAATTGCGTTTCTTGAATTAATTTACTCATTTTCTTATGAACATTCACCATTTTATTGAATTTCTCGAATAATTACAATATATTCGGTGAATATAAAATTTAGAGTGTTACATTAGACGTTGTATTTCAATATTCCATGTGATTCTAAATGTAAAAGTTAGATAATTAATTTTTAGATTTTGAAGTAGTTAAGTTAATTATTTATAACAAATATATGTGTTAGTTTTCTTAAAATACCTCATTTGATCATTGATGAACCCCATTAATATATGCAATTAATAAGAATAGTTTGAAAAAAAAAAATTATATATTTAATGGGCCAGTGAATTGAGATGGGGCGCCAGAGGGAGTATTTTATTGTTAAGATAAACTACTATCTCCGGTCCTAAATATAAGACTTATTTGATTTTTTTGAGAAGATTAAAGAGATTAATTCAATTACTCTAAAGTATTTATCTTTATCGTTTTTTCTTCAAACTAATTTATTTGACTTATAAATTAATATATAATTTAATCATACACAATATATGATATGATTAAGTAATTTATTTAATTTTTTTAATCTTTCTTTAAAAAAATTAATTAGGTCTTATATATATTTAAAACCGGAGGTAGTAATTTGTTTAAAAAAACAGTAGTGACAATTAACAACTGTTCTTTTTGCATATTGGATGAAAGAACAGAGCTATAAGTTTGTAATGATCAAAATCATGGAAAATATCTGGAGACAGAAAGCACCGAGAGCCAGCTAAACCACATAAAGTAACAGTAATATGTACCTTACCTGCATAGTAAAAGACTCGACACAAGTGGCCAACATTAACAACGCTGATGAAATTGGCAAGGGTAATCTTCCACGTGTTCTTTTTGATTCACTGCTCTCAAAGTTCACTAGTTGCGAGAGAAATTCACGATTCTTTCATTTAAGTGTTGGTTTAGAATAACTTATTTTTAGATAATAAGTATTTATAAATCATGATTCACGATATACGAGGTAAGTATGTAAGAGAAATTTTATCTCGCCTTACGTAATAAACACTTATATTCAAAAAATAAATGTTCCCAAACATACAAAAATTTAATTTATTTAGTTTGAATCTAGAATTTATTTCTTCAATGCAATAATAACATGTCTTATTCCATTTAGTGAGACCAACTGCATGGACTGTACAATGATGTTGTGCTCTACCAAGATGTTTCAATCAATCGTTCAATATCTTTATTTAGTGTTTTCTTCGGTCTTCTTCTATCTCATTTTAGAATATTTCATATATTACTCTATCTACTATCCTAATATAATCTTCTTTTTACATATATGAATCACATCAAACAATTTTATACTATTTTCTTTTTAATATATATGTCATTTCAACTCCTTTTAAAATTTATTCATTACGAATCTTATACCCTTTTCTTTATGACCATACACTCATCTCAACATCCTCATTTCCACTATCCCCTGCTTTTATTTTCTCTTCAGTATCATATAGTATCAATGATCTTATAGCCGTACACAAAACGACAAATGATAACATCAAACAAACAGGAGAATTGCTATTTTTAAAAAGGAAAGTAAAAAAGTAACCAAAATAGGAAGGAGAAGGGGAAAAAAAGGAAGCAAATGAAAGGCTCTTGAAGTGAGGGCCTTTTAATTTGGCGGCTTCTTTCCTCTTTGGTGGCCTCTCCTATTCCTCTCGCTTGTACGTAATTAATTAATAGTTTCTTCACAGACACTTTTTCTTTTCAGTCCTTTTCACTCTGCTTGTTTTTCATTTTTTCTTTTAAATAAATATTGGAATACATTATTAATGAAAAACCAAAATACAAGAGTTTAATCTCCCTTATCAAGATTCACTCTAAGAAGGTCAAGTGGAAAATGATAAAGGATACAAAAAGGACTAGCCAAACTATAAAATAAGTACTCCTCTTACCTTTAATATAATATATATTTGGAAAGTTTATCATGATACTAAATATAAGATATAGTTTTTATATTTGTTAATATTTTTTTAACTTATCTCTATTGATACTCCCTCAACAATAATCAATAAGGATAGGAATGAGGGAATTAAGAAAGATGGGGTTTTGATGTTTTAGAAAATACATATCATATTAACTAATTTAACCAACTTCTTTAATCTAATCAAATTAGATAAATATGTCTTATATTAAGAACCAGACACCTATAGTCTAATTGTGATATGCTAAACTCACATATGTATATCTTAAGTGTTACTAATATATTGATCTTTAAAAGGGGAAAAAAAAAAGATGCGAAGCAGTACATACAACCTGCCAATCCCTCTGTAAAATTAGTGTAGTATGTTCGAGGTTCCTTTCATTCTTTCATTCTTTCATTCTTCCCTTCTATATATCCACACTTTCAAATTAATGATTTATAAATCCAAGCTTAATTTTTTGCTTCCTTTACTGTTAATTGTTGCAATATTCGTTGTCATTATCTTGGTCCCTACAAATTACTCCCTTTGTCATTTTCTATTTGAATTATTTTTGGGGAAAAGACACTTAACTACCACTTAAATTTCAAAATTTTAAATTGGTTTTATTGGTAATAAGAGTAATGTGATTGATAAAAAGAGTATATCAATTAATAACTAGGATTTTTTTTGGAAAATAACTTATTTAAAATTTCAAAGTTCAAATGGTATTTATTTATCTTTTTTCTATTAGTTTTCAATAAGGAAGCAGCAACTAACGCCGAGGATTGGTGTGGATTATTTTTATTTATTTGTGGTATACTATGCAATTATAACTTAATATTTAATTCAAAGAGAGGAAATTAATTATAGCTAAACAAACTTTTGCACAAAGTTTAATCATATGAGGAGCTATAATTGGAAGCTAAGATGTTTAATTTATCTTGAACAGTAGTATCCATGTGATTGATGAATAGTATGATTTTTAATAAATTTTATACATATTAAAAAAACATAAAGCCATGGGCCGTCCAATTATAGTTCCAATGATTAGAATTTAAAATTTTGAATTAATGGTTATTAAATAGAAAAATATTATTTTTTTTAAGTTGGCAATTAAAAAATTATCTTTATTTTATAGTCTATACATATTATTAGCAATTCATTGTGTTTAGTGCACCCCAACATCACCAAGCGCGAGATTTTTAGTTCAAACACCTTGTCAATATAATGGGTACGTGAATTATGGCTGACAAAAATGTATTGAATTTTCTGTGTGGCACAAATATATATACTGATAAGTTAAACAATATATACACTAGGCAAGTAGTCAAATATGTGCGAGACAAATATATATTATAACAGAGAATAATATTATAGGTACACTAGTTTAATTTGCATGTACAGAACACAGCCATGGAGAATTGGGGGAAAAAACCAATGAAAGTTGGCGCAGATGGGTAGGCATCTACGCCACACTAATCCGTTCCTGGATTCGATCCCAGGAAACGGAAGGTGTAAAGAATTTCTATTGGGAGCTCTCTCCCCTGGGGCGCCTCAAAGAGGTGAATTCCTGTTGGGCCTATCAGATTGGGGGTGTCAGGACTAGTCAGTTGTCGGGGGCCCATGTCAGTAAATCCGGCGTTGGCCTTCAGGTTAACGCCGGATACCTGGAAGGTGGGTGCACCGAAGACAAAAATGGTCCATTACATAAACCATCAAAAAAAAAATAATGAATTGGGGGAAAAACAGTAGTTGTGTGTGTGTACATACTTGTTTCTTCCTCTCTCTCTCTCTCTAGCTCCTATGTGTGTGTATCTACTAGGGGCTTACACAAATGGCTAAATCAAGCAAAAGACCCAATCCCAGACTTGTATATACTTCATATGATGAGCCTCCTGCTTTGTTATTTCTGTGAGTTTATGAGCATATATACCTGAGGTGCAGTGGGCTTTCCTTATACACTCACATGAATCGGATCACATTGATGGAATCGAACATTAAATACGTACAGCAAATACACACACAGATAGGAGGAGAAGCACACCATCCTCAAAATAGAGAAACTTATATATTTATATAAGTAGTAAAGCGTTCTACACTTGACATATATGTGCACTCATAAAACTGATTCATGGTGTAGTACTGCACTCATAATGACATTAAATTTGATCAACAGATAGATAAAAAGCCTCAGGCTGGGGTGATCGATCGATACACAGATATATACACTTGCATATATATATATATATATAGAGGAGTGGGGGAGAGAAGAAAATTAGGAAGGGTCTGGGGAGAGAAGTAACAGAAGACAAGTTTTGATAATGTAGAGCTTTGCTTTCTGGTGAGAGAGAAAGCGTTGAAACTTTGGGAAGCAAGCCATCTTCTTCTTCTTCTTGTTGATGGTTGAAGCTCTCATGGATTCAACACTATTACTTATGCTCTTCATCTCTCTGATCTCTCTCTCTCTCATACACTCACACAAACTCTCTGAGCCCTCCAAGTGTTTTCAGCTGCTTTCTTATAGGCAACAGTAGATAGTTTGTGCGCACTGGGGTCCAATTCTCAGGACAAAAACAGTGGCTAGCTAGGACCCTAGGGGGACCAGTTGGAGTGCTGATCACTCTTTTTTTTTTTTTTATGGTTTATGCAATGGATCATTTTTGGCCTTCGGTGCACCCACCTTCCAGGTATCCGGCGTTACCCTGAAGGCTAACGCCGGATTTAACGACATGGGCCCTCGACAACCGACTAGTCCTGGCGCCCCCAATCTGATAAGCCCGACAGGAATTCACCTCTTTGAGGCGCCCCAGGGGAGAGAGCTCCCAATGGAAATTCTTTACACCTTTCGTTTCCTGGGATCGAACCCAGGAACGGATTGGTGTGGCGCAGATGCCTACCCATCTGCGCCAACTTCCATTGGTGCTGATCACTCTTTATGAGCAACGTTCAAACTCATCGTTTTATTTGGAATAGCTGTTGGAGCCTTCAAAAACAGTTTTTTAATCATGATTTACGGTATATATGAGAGAAGTTTTGCTTCAATTTATGTTAATAAGCACTTTTGAAGACCCTAAACGTGATTCCAAACAAGCACTAATGAGTTTGACATGCATATATATCTAAACCGTTCAGATTAGTGAAAAGTTTGACATGGATTTACGATATATATGAACTGTGATAAAACCTGATTCCAAACAAGAACTAATGAGTTTAACATGCATTTATAGTATATATGAACCGTTCAGATTTTTTATATATAGATAGTCTAGATTTATTTTTTGTTTTTATTTTATTACAAAAATTATTTTAACGATTATAGAATGTAAAAGATGGAACGTATTATCCAAATCAAATTTGAGCAGTCCTAATCTAATGAGTCTTTTTGAGGAGCACCCAAACTAGTTCCAGCCCAAGGGTCTATTTGGCATGAGACTAGAGAGGAGGGGGGGAAAATTTTTATAAGTTCAATTTAAAAAAAAAAAGGTAAAATGGGATTACAAAATTTTAATAAAGAAGATATGTAAGATAAAAAAATTAAAAAATTTAACGCAATTTCTCTAATTTTCTAAATTGAACTCGTTAAAATTTTTTATCTCCTTCCCTATTTTTCTCATACCAAACTGGCACTAAAGCTAAAGCGGCTCTCCTCATGCTGAAAATGTTCAGATTGAAAAAATTAATATATGTGAAAAAAATTCTTGATAAAATTATTGAAAAATACCCTATTATAAAATTTATCGCCTCAAAATAACCAAGTAAATGCAACTCATTTTCAACTTCGTGCAAGATGTATTCAGTTTTGCATATAGTTAAAAGATACATTGCACACCATTAAAGATAAGTGGCATGCACTTCACTTTTATATTATTGTAAGTTATTAATATTAAAGCAACTCCTTAAATTTTGTAGAACATATGATTCGACAAAAGAAAAAATTTGCAAAATCCACATACAGATACACATGCATGTCAATATATAACACTAAAATAAAATTATTACTACTATTATTTCCCATTATTTGAAACTATGTGCGTACGTGCAAACTCTTTTGATCATTTTATATGTCCCTTATATAATGTTTATAGGAAATTAGTCAAGTGATCATCCATCAAGCAATATACTCGTTTTGTGCATAATGCAAGGCCTATTAGGTAGATTAAAAATAAATAAATAAATTATTTAATTATAATATATGTGATATAATTTTTTAAAAAATACTTATGTGTAACATTATATTAAATTATATATCATTTTATAAGTTAGGAAAATTAATTTAGCAAAAAATAATAAATATAAGAGATAAAATAAAATAATGTTTTATATTTAGGATCAAAATCCCCCTCCCAAAATATATCTTATATTTATGATTGAAGGAGTATTAGACAACAACTGTTTATTTGTGAACCATGTTTTTTTTTTATAGACAAAGAAAACTACAAACACCTCAGAAGCTATCCTCCTGAGTCAACCTACGATCTCGACCTATTCTGATCAGTAAGTAATAAGCTCGTAATAACTACTGGAGGCGATTCAGTGATATGGAGATCCAACGCCATCTTCCAAGCTTCCTTTGCCATAGCGTCTGCTACTGTGTTAACATCTCATTTACAATGTAACATTCCGACTTCCCAGTCACGAGCCATCAATGTGCGAATCTCTAAGACAAGTTGAAAGTCTGGGTGTTCTTGAGACACCGTTACTTGAATAATTTCCATGACTTCACTATAATCACTCTCAATTAGGATTTGTCTGTATCCTCTATCCCAGGCAATTTTAAGACCCCACAATACACCCCAAGCTTCAGCAGAGACCATCGTCCCTTGGCCAATTCGATACATGTACCCCAGCAAAAACTCACCATTGTGATCTCGCAGTACACCACCACAAATGCACATCCCTAAGTTGTCACTCCTGGATCCATCAGTATTAATCTTCACCCACCCAGGCGGAGGTGGTTTCCAATGTGTACAACTCTCTTTCTCATTATGGTTTCTACACAGGCTTGTATTACCCCACGCTAAGCATGCACGAGCACAGGCTAAAATGGCATTTCTACTCCAAGAGTTGTTGTTAAAACATCGGTCATTTCGAGCTAACCAGATATATCGGCATAAGACAGTAAACCAAAGACGAAACTCAAAACCCTGTACAACATCCTTTCTCTCCATACACCATGCAAGCCAGTCATTTCTATCTAAGATGCCAAAAAATAGATCCCTTAAACCCGGTGGTAAGAAACTATTCCAAAATTCAGAAATGGTCGGGCAATCCCATAGAACGTGGAGTATAGACTCACGTGCATTATGGCATATTTCACAAGTACCCATAGGATAACTACCACGATGGAACCGTTCTATGTTCGTCATTAAATGACCATGAAAACACAGCCACAAGAAAGTACGGTACCTTTGAGGGACCTTCATTTTCCAAACACATTTCCATCGGTATTTAGTGTGAGCCTGTGAGTTACCCACAATATATTTGTAAGCAGAGCTAATGGAGAAATTTCCATCAGAAGACCATCTCCATGCTGAAAAATCCTCCCCATTTAACTGACGGTTATTAACCCGTCTGATAGCAGTACATACATGTCCTGGGAGTAGGTGATCAAACTTGCTCATATCCCATTGTCCGGAGAGAGTGATGCAGTCAGCTACTCTCCATTCAGTAACATCTCTAGGCAATACTTGGGTCACTAAACTCTGAAACTTATCCAAATGTGGCACCCACACATCGTTCCAGAAAGAAATATTCTCTCCATTTGCTACTCTCAATGTTATACTATAATTGACCTTTTCCCAATTGTTACGAATACCCCTCCATGTACTTGACTCCGACCGACGCTTTTCAATTTTAAGAATAATATCATTGCCTGCTTTATACTTTTCACGCAAAAACTTGACCCAGAACGAATCTTGTCTATTAATCATATTCCATCCAAGCTTTATCATGAAAGCCTGGTTCTGGTAACGAGCCTTTCTGAGACCAAGACCTCCATTTTCTTTACGTGCACACACCAAATCCCAAGAGACTAGATGCGGTTTTCTACTAACTGAGCTACTACCCCAGAGGAAGTTACGACATCGTTTGTCAATTTCATCACACGTTCCCAAAGGAAGAGGCACTGTTTGCATAGCATAAGATGGCATAGCCGACATTACAGAGGACACAAGAGTATGCCTGGCCGCCATCGATAGCATGTTGGACTTCCAATTTGCCAAACGAGCATCCATCTTATTCAGGAGGAAATTATACGTTGCCTTTGAGCTCCGTTCATGTAATATAGTCATTCCCAGGTATTTCCCCAAATTCGACGTCGGAGTAAAATTCAAAAACTCACTAATTTCTTTACATCTGATGTGATTCACATTTCTTGAGAAATAAATTCTTGGCTTTCCAGCATTCACTTTCTGGCCCGAAATGTCGCATAAGTCATCCAAGATGGCCTTCACAACCCCTGCGTGATCAAGATCTGCTTCTGCAAACAAAATGAGATCATCAGCAAAAAAAATGAGAAACAGGAGTACCTCTTTTGGAGAGCCTAAAAGGTTTCCAGTCACCCTCATCTACTGCTGTTTGGATGAGATGCCCCAACCTTTCCATCATGATAACAAAAAGATACGGCGATATTGGGTCACCCTGTCTAACTCCACGGGAAGGGCAAAACATATTAGTAGCTTTTCCATTCCAAATCAGTTGCATTTGAGACGTTGAGATACAAGCTTGAATAACTCTAAGAAGATAGTCAGGAATCTTGAGCTCTTTTAAGCATTCAGAAATAAAACTCCATCGAACCCGGTCATAAGCTTTCTCTAAATCGATCTTAATGGCCATAAAACCCTTTTTCCTCTTTAAGGACTTCATAGAGTGAATGATCTCCTGAACTGATAATATTGTCCGAGCTCTGGCATCCTTTCATAAAACTGCACTGGTTTGGGGCTATCACTAAAGGCATGACTGCCTTGAGTCTATTTGATATAACTTTCGTAACAATTTTGTACACAACATTGCAAAGACTTATGGGACGGAAATCTTTAATCGTCTCAGGATGTTTTACCTTTGGTATGAGTACAATTTGAGTGGCATTGATTTGTTGTATCCACATAGGATCATTAAAGACTTTTTTAACTAAATCAATCGCTGACGGTCCCACCGTTTCCCATTGACTCTGATAAAATAACGGGTTGAAACCGTCTGGTCCTGGTGCTTTCAAAGGCCCCATATCAAACAAAGCTCGTCTAATCTCGTGATCTTCAATCGATCTCCCCAGAATACGCATATTAACGTCATCAATAACAAGATAAGTGCATCTAAAAACCAAAGATCCACTATATATCTGGGTCTCCGTATATAAATTTTCAAAGAATTGACTTCCCTTTTCATAATTTCAGCCGCATCGTATGTCCACTCCCCAGTGTCAAGGTTTAAAGCCTCAATTTTATTCCTTCTTCGCCTGCTGTTAGCCACTGAATGAAAATATTTGGTGTTTCAATCCCCATCCACATACCAGTTAACACGGGAGTATGTAGCCACATGACTTCTTCCCGTGTCAAGAGTTTCTCCAGCTCGCCCCATAGCTCCCCTCGTAACTTTTCAAGAGACTCGGAGATACCAACCGAAGCTATCTTTGCATTAATCCCATCTAATCGTCGATATAAACTTTCTTTTAAGTAGAAGATGTTACCGAAAACCTCCTTATTCCATAGCCTCAATTCCTCCGTGAACTGATCTATGGATCTGCACCAGTCGTCTCCCAACCCCAAGTGACGCTGCACAAACTTCTTGAAATCTTCATTCATAACCCAGGGGGCAAAGAATCTAAAAGGCCTTCGATTCTTTGCAGTAAAAACATGAGATTCAGTATCCAGAAGCATTGGACAATGATCGCACTTATATTTTGGCAGGTATGTCACAGTTGCATTAGGATTCTCAGTAAACCAACAGTTATTCACCAAGACCCTATCAATTCTGCTTTGGGTAATCAAATTGCCCCATGTAAATCGAGGTCCACTAAAACCAATATCAAGTAACTCACTACCTAATAACCAATTACGAAAGGTCCTATCAATACCTGTATTCTCCCTATGTTTCTTACTCCAGCGTTCTTCAGGACATGAAATAGCATTGAAATCTCCAATCACCACCCAGCCTCCAGTAATCGATTGTTGAATACCCTTAAGAGTGGGCCAAGTTTGTCGTCTAATAACCATATTTGGATTCCCATAGACCATAGTAAGAGACCATTCTGCACTTGTGCCTTTGTTAACCATTCCATGAACAAATTGATCACCACAATAAGTCACAGAAAAATAGAACGTAGAATCCTAGAATAACCATATACCTCCACTAAATCCCCGAGCTTCTACAATGTGCATATTCGTCCATCCTAATTTCCTTGCAATGAGCTTAGCTTTCATCCCCTGCTATCTGGGCTCTAACAAAGCAAAGAAATTAACCCCATGTTTGACAACAACATCACTAAGTAATCTGGTAAAAGAGGCACCACCGACACCCCGAGTATTCCAAGTCATAATAATCATAAAAAAATTGATAAATTTGAAAAAGAGCACAACCAAATCAGTCATTATTGAGACATATGTCCCTCCTGCACCTCAACAACACCATTCATCACCACATCATCAACAGTCCCAAGTGGATTAATAGGACTTGCAAAATTCACCCCTTGTTCTGCACCTGGGTCAAGAGGATCAGTGGCTTCTAGGCGAATAGTAGTGGAATTAGGGTCTATTTGAATAATATTTTTTTAATTCTTAACCCAGCCTCCCCACTTGAATTATACGACAATTCAGCTTTATGAGTTAACATGTGAGAGTTAAACAAATGAGAGTCCACTTGAGTTCTTGTTTGCTGCATTTTCGAGCCCATACTCAAAGATCCGTGGGAAGCTCCCTCCTTAATCCCTTTCTTCTTTGCTGTCTGTGTCGCACGTGTTTTATTCAACGTCTTCAATTGGCCAACACTATTCGGATTCTCACAAATTCTCTCTTTTTTCCCTACATTCAGATTATCCGATCCCTTATTCCCCTTACTCCCTTTACTTATTTCAATTAGATGACTAAAGTTCCCTTTTGATTCACGCGATCTTTCTCCTGACTTTGAACTGACATGAATCTTGCCTTGATTTGCACTATCATTATAACCCCTATCCTTAATTTCCATATCTTCAACATTAAGAACCTCAAAACGTGATCCTCCTCCCGTATTTCGAGAAAGTAAATCACTTCTAGACTCACGCCCATGATTACCATTCCCTGTGTTCGAGATCCATTGTCCCCTTCTACGACTCGGTGCAACCATCCACTCCCCATACATCCTGGAAGCGGTCTCAGAGCATGTAGGCTCTTGTGTTGTTTCTGTGGAAGCCGACGAGTTCGACATGCATGACGACTTTAACGTGCTTATTGCTTGATTATTAGGGCAATGCACCGTGTCGTGGCCGTACCGTCCACATGAGAAGCAAATCAAATGCAAACCCTCATAAACAATCTTCTTCTCTTTCCCATTAATCATCAATAACGGAAGTAAAGGCGCACTCAGATCGACCTCAACACATATACGGGCAAAACGACCTTTGGTTTTCCGAAGAGTGTTTGTATCCACTTTTAGAACCCTTCCAATTTGGTTACCCACGACATATAAAATACCCTTATCATAGAAATCAACTGGGAATTTAGGAATTCTCACCCACACTGCGATTTTGGAAACCTCACTAGAGTTAGGATCAAACTCTGACTTCCATGGTTGCACTGCTAGGTAGTGATCCATATATAACCAAGGGCCTCCTGTTAATGCAAAATCATAGTCTTCCTTATTACTCATACGAACCAGAAAATACCCGGATCCTATCTCAATAGTTTCAACTTGGCCTCTACGTCCCCACAGCTGTTGTAGTTTGCGACCCAATTGATCCTCACGCACCATCCTGCCAAGGAGTCTAACGAACAATGATGTCGACCATTTCCGCGCAAGCTTCTTTCTAAACTTCGGAGACACAATTATTTTTGGTCCATTCTTCGTCATCTCTACTTCAATCCTAGACTTCCATCCATCCCTTCTCCACCATTCTTCTTCATCATATGAACAATCATTTTGCTTCTGATCCTCCATACATGCATCCTTGTATGATCGTTTAGGTTCTTCAGGTATGGTGTTTTCCCGTACAATATTATCGTCACTCATCCAATCCTCAACCCATGGGGCTAAGGATTGCCTATTTGTGAACTCTTCATCATCATCACGAATTTTCTTCCTACTATGCTCCAAGGCCTCCCTCTCCTCCAGCATTGGCGCCAAAACCATTCTCACGGGACTACGTTCTCTCTCTCGCTCGTTCATCTCTTGAGCATACAAGAAATAATTTTACTCTCTTTTTTTACTTTTATCTCCACTCACTCTCTCTCTCTCTCTCTTTATTTTTTCTCCTCAGACCAAAAAAAAAAACCAGCAACAGAGCATTTCGAACAAACAAAGCTAAGCAACACAAAGAACCTGGAAATGGCAATTCGAACAGACTGCAGCAGAGCACATCGACGCTACCAGGCAGCTGTTCGGATCAACGAAAAGCAATCTCAGATTGACGCACCTTCAGTTCAGCAAGCTCAGATCAATGCAACTTCAGTTCAGCACAGATCAGCACCGAAAATGGGAGAAGCAGGCTCAGATCGGCGTCGGAAATGGAAGAGCAGCGTTGAAATGAAGGACGTTGCATCAGATTGACGTCAATCCACGGCGAAACAGCGTTGGAAACCAACAGCCGTTGAGAAGCAACGGTTAGAAAAACAGAGAAAAGTTATGCGTACTGTTCATGCGTCTTCTTTCTTCTCTCTTCCTTTGCTCATTACGATATTCAAGTTGTGAACCATGTTATTGTTATTCATTTCAAGTACCGTGGTAAGCAAGTTTCGTGCTTCTTTATTTTATAGTTTTTTAGAAGTATTTTTTATGATTTATGAGGTAAATATGTGATAGCAGTTTTGTTTCAGCTTATGAAAAATTGCTTTAAAATGTCCTTTTTGGGTTTCCCAAACAACCATGTAATGTAACTGAAAATAATTAAATGAAAAAATTAACGAAGTATAAATACATATGATTTAAAATCTCTAAAAACAATAAAAACTCTTGTCAGAAGAATTTTTTTTTTTAATTAACTATAAGAATACATAAATTTAGCCCATTAATAATATATATTAAAAATGTGTATGCATACACATACTTATATCCCTCATAAAATTTTTCTTGAAATAAGTGAATTCCCAATCAAGGCTATAAAATGTTCTAATCAGTAATCAGTGATCACCGCGAAGCTCTATCAGTCCCAAAAAAAAATCACCGTGAAGCTAAAATTACTTCTTCGGGATTAAATTTTGTTGTGATTTTACCTTACTAACCCTATGCAAAAGAAGAGAGAAATACTCACTTGATATGCTGTGAAATAAGTTATCACTAATTTAGTTGTTGTCGCTATTCCATAAAGTCAAAATTATTATATGTTAAGTAGAAATTGTCATTGATTGGAAGTTACCCACTAATATTTATAAATTAAGAAAAGGAATTCGCGAAATTAGTTGTCGTTTCTTTATTTGTCATTCATAAGAAGGTACAATCATGCATATTTTCATAAATTAAGTTGTTACTAACTAACTTATTATTGTCATTTTATAAAATAAAAGTTGTTATAAAGTAATGGTTGCATATTCATGCTATTGCAATAATTAAGTTGTCAACTTGTCATTACAATTTAAATTATGAGTATTTGGGTAATTTAAAAAAATTAATTTCAAATCAGTTTCTAGCAACTTTATAATTATCAAATATTTTGGAGTCCTGCAAATAAGCTATTGATTGAAATGGTAAATGGTTTCACTCCTTTAAGGAGGTATGGGAAATGCACTTATTGGGAGGCTTTAACCTTAAGGCTTTTAGTCTAGACTAGGCTTAAGTCCAAATTGATTTGAGAATACTCAAGGTTGATTTTAAAAAAAAAAAATAGAATTCTAAATTAGAATTCACATATTTCAGAGGAATTTTTTTATCATATTTGCTATGTTTTTGTCAGAAAATTAAAATCAAGAACAGGAGTATGTTGGCAAAGGAGAGACATGGTTGTGGGGTGGCGTCCGACTCCTCTCCCATAGGGTCCGTTTGGTATATTGGAATTGATTTTGATGGAAATGGAAATGGGGTTTAAAATTGTGTTTGGCATGACTTGGAAATGAGACCTGATTTTTATATAAAATTACTAAAATTCCCTTAATTAAAAAACTCATTTCCCATCTACTACCCAAAAAAATAACCCAGCTTCGACAGGTCTGCCTCCCCATACGTCGCTGACTCCTACCCAAATCTTGGTTGTTGTCGTCGTCACCGGTGGAAGCCGTCGCCACTGCCATCGACGTGCACCTGGTCATCGGAGAAGAGGAGGGTAGACGGAGATGAAGATCTGACGAAGAGAGGCCAGATCTCACCGTTGCTGTCGTGGCTTGCGAGTGACAGTTATCGTCGTCATCTTCGTCTGATCTGTTGAGGAAGAGCTGCTGTTGCTTCGTTGTCGTCACTGGTGGAAGGGAGAGAGCTGCCGTCACCTATAAGGGAGGAGTCGTCATCGTTGCTGGTGAGTTCGTGATAGAGGTCACCGGTGAGTAAGGGACAGGGGTAACGATGGAAATGGGGGGTTGGAATTACAAATCTTGACTTTTTTTATGAAAGCCATCTTGATAGAATTGGATGATTTGGGCTCCAAGTGGAATTGGATTTGAACTCCAATTCCATTGTACCAAACAAGCTTCTTCATGGAATTGTCTCCCAATTCCATTTCCACCACTCCCAATTCTTTCATACCAAACGGGCTCTTAGTTTTCCTCCCTTTTCTCTCCTTGATCTAAAACTACACCGTTTGGGTAAAAGAAAAAAGAAAGGTGAGCCTTATTTTTTTCGAAAAATAATATTTAGCACTTTAAAGTATTTTTTCAATGACACCTAATATCCTAAAATAATTTTTTGTACATCCAGCATCTTAAAATATTTTTCTAATTACAATGAGCAATATAAACTTAAGATGCAAAATATTGATGAAAAAATTATTTCAGGGGATTAGATGCAAACAAAATTATTTTAGGACACTAAATGTTATTGAAAAATGATTTAAAATGCTGAGTGAGTTAAAAATTAATTTATAATACTGAGTATTACTGAAAAAAATACTTTAGAGTGTAATTTGCTAGACAGTAGTTACTACTGGAAAAATATTTGAGGGTGATCAGTACATAAAAAATTATTTTAAGATATTGGGTGCCACTAAAAAAATATTTCAAGATACCAAATGTCATTTAAAAAAAAAAAAAAGGCCCAACTCCTCCTTTTAATACCAAAACAGTGTGGTTCTTGGTAAAGGAGAGAAAGGGATGTGAAAATGACAGGAGCCGTAGCCGGAGCCGGACATTTGTGTGGTGGTGTGTGGTTCCAACTTTTGAGAGATGCGAAAGGCGACAATTAATGAAGGGCGACAAACAGCTCAAGACATGTTAACAGAGAATTACTTGGGATAATCTTGTTCAGAGATTTTCATAATCAATTGTTATAAATCCATTTTATAAAATATAATTCAGAGAAATTAATTTTATCCAAAATATATTGTTTGTCCCCACCATCACAAACGCACACTGATCTGCTTCCATCTTTGATTCAGTCACACAGTGCCATGGATAAGCTCGACACTTGGGTGCCGACAATGTGTATAATTTTAGTCAATGAGGTTTGGCACAGTTGGTCAAGGTCTTATCACCCCGATCACAAGGGAGTGTGTTCGAACCCTCTGACCGATGGGGAGACCTTATTAGTAGGCGATCTCGTAAGTCCTTTGTAAGGGCTCGAAGAGCCCTGGGGCCGTGCCCTGGCCTTGGTAGGGGACTGGTGCCGAACCTACCTAAACTTTTTATTATCAAAAAAAAAAAAAGTGTATAATTTTATTATTTTCATTTGTATGTATTTTATTAATTTTACAATACTATTTTCTTAACATTTTATTTATTAATTCAAATTTATGATTATTGTTATTAAAAAAATTTATTATTTTAAATTTTATTTCTTAGCTCAATATATTAAATATGAATAAAATATAATTATGATTATTTTAAATTTTAAAAGAGGTTTCCCTATATTCTTTCATTACTAATTTTTAAAACAATATACCTTGAATAAACATAAATATAATAAAGATAAATATATTGTTATTATGTTTGGGAAACTACCAAACTGTGGTTTCAGAAACCCTTTTCCGTAAGATGAGACAAAACTGCTTTCACATATTTATTTTATAAATCATCAAAGTTATTCTCCAAAAATTAATCTAAACATCAAATAATCCAAATGAGTTGACGGCCACTGAATGGACCCTAAAAAGAAACTCATCAGAAAATGACAACCTTCTTTAGTTAGATTTTTGAGCTTATCCCTCAATTTGTTTCTCTACAATATATTTTTATTAAAGGTTAACGTGTTAAAATACTCATAAGCAATCAAGAAAGATTGATCTAATTGATAAAAAGGTTGACTCATAAACAGAAGGTTGTAGATTCAAATCCCACAAATGTGAGAACCTTGTTGGTAGGTAATTTATAAGTACCTCTCTATAGGCCTTCATTGAGCCCAAAGGTATGTTGGCCCTGGTAAGCCCCCGGACCTAACTTCCCTAAACTTCTCATTATAAAAAAAAAAATCATAAGCTTTAACTAAAAGTGCAATATGCTTTTTTTTTTCTTTTTTTTGCTTAAAGCATCCGGTATCCGGCGCTTTTTCTGGGTCCTGGCCTTCTTTGGGCCAAGTAAACCCGAGCAACCGACTACTCCGGATTCGAGCCGGGTCGGACCCTTTGGGTGTAAAGCTCTCCCTCCAGCAGAGACTCCATCCACCGGTCTCGAACCCGAGACCTTGTGGAAGGGACTCAAGTGCCGAACCACTTGAGCCACCTGCCATCGGTAAAGTGCAATATGCTTTTTGGATGTGAAAAAATGCTCATGAATATTTAAAATGAAACCCAAAATGACAATACTATTAAAAATAACCTCATACCATGACATATGCATATGTAAAAAGAGTATGTGCCCTACTATAAAATATAACAGCACTAGGTTAAATTTGACAATACTGATATTTTTCTCACATTTTAAATATTTATGAGTATTTTTACATTTCCAAAAAATATATAATATTAGACGCACTTTGAGTAAAAGTGTATAAGTATTTTTGCACATTAACTCTTTTATTAATAGACCAAAAATATCCTTAATAGACCAAATAGACACTAATATTAATATTGATATTACATCATGGTTATTATCGGTTCCAATGAGATTTGGATACGTGGTCATGGATGTCGGTAGTGTGAAATTGACTAAACAGTCTAGAAATTGTTTTCATATATATTGTGTAATTGACTAAACAGCATAGAATTTGTTTTTTTATATACTGTACAATTATAATTTACAATTATCTCAGTATCACATCATAACATGTGAAACACGCAACTCTATTGTTAGTTGGAGCAATTATTCTTCAGCTGTATGCAATCTAACTTGCCCTTTTTTAAAAAAAAAAATATTAAATATAAATTTTATACCCCAGGAGGATGGATAAAGTACGTTCCCTTGAGGCCTTTTAGACCTTATGGACCTGAAATTAGTGGCACAAAAAGGCCTTTATAAAGTATAGAACACTTACAATGCCCAATCAGCCCAACTCCAGATGGATTTTAACTGCATTGTTTCATTAAATAAATAAATAAATAAATTTTCTGTTTCGAAAATACATTGTCAAGTTTCTTTTTTTAAAAAAAAAGAATTTTTTTTTAATTAGGGTAAAACTTATGATTTTTTTTCATGGGTAAAGAAAAGAACGAAATGAATCTTGTGAGTGTAGAAATCCTGAGTTGAATTGAAAATTATTTTCTCTTATCTAAAATATAGGGTAATTTTAAGAAGTATTATTTATTCTAAAATAGAGAAATATACATAAATTAACACATTTTTATTTAATATCATCCTTTATTATCAGCATGCATTATGGCTGGTTTGATTTGTGGATTCAGTGGAAATATAATTGAATGTCATGAGTGGATATAAGAATATGAAAATCAAATATAGCAGTATTATTTATATTTAATTAAATTAACATAAAAATAAAAATTCATTTTTGTGCATGGCTGTAGTAAATGGGTAGTCAAGTGAGCAAGGACCAATAATGGAAATTGGCAAATAATGTTTTCTCTCATTAATTATCACATGTTGTAATCCACATTGATCATATATGTATCACTAGTATAATTCTAATGCATCTATCTAAGGAAATAAACATTACAAAATATAATTCCTTTACATTACATAAGTCCCATTTACATCATGTAATCGATGGCAAGGAAAAAACAGTACATCATGTAATCCCTTCTACGCAATTAGTATTAGTAATCCTACTAACCAGTTGTCTATTTTTAAATTGTTAAAATAGGGAAAAGACACAAGTGAGTAGAGTCGGGAAATAGGGTTAAGCCCGTCGGGTCAACCCGTTTAGGTCAAAGCCCTTCAAGAGTAAGGCTTATGATTTATAAATTAAAAAATAAAGCGGGCCTAAAAGGGCAGGCCCTATAGAGTCGCAGGCCCTAAAGGGCTGGCCCTGCAGCCCTGGAAGGCCGACTCTTTTAGGCCCGTTTAATATTTTTTAAAAATAAATTAATATATATAATATCATTATATCAAATTATCAATATGAAAGACATCTAAGTACCTAATAGAATATTAGTAACAGACAAACACTTATTAAATGGTTTGATTTATTTTATTTTCTACAATGGTTTATTTATTTAAACTTTAAAAAAGAGGTTAATTTGGGCATTAGATGATTATTTTAACTAAAAATTTATGAGTTTTAAAAATAATGTATTTCAATTTAAAGTAAAATAATAAATAAATTGTAAAACTTGAAAATTATATTTTTTTTAAATTAAAATGAGTTCAGACCCGTTTAAGCCCGAGCCAGTGAAGGGCTAGCCTTGTAGGGCTACGGGCTTAAAAAATTGGGGACTTTTTAGGAAAAGGGCATAATTGGGCCGGCCCGTTTAGGCTCGAACTCGTGAAGGGCCGGCCCTGTAGGGCTAGGTCGGCCCGTATCCCCGGCTCTATAAGTGAGACTAATATATGAAATCCTACATCAAAACTTAAGAAGGAATCTGGGATTTCCAAATTTTTCAAAGTGACTAATATGCCCTTGATTAAAATTTGAAAAATAAAATGAAGCACTTGACAACTTCACATTCCCTTTTCCTGTCGCAAAAGACGCATGTGAGCGACAAACCAGGTAGAAGCTATGGTCTCTCATGTGACATCTTTGGCGTCGTTAGAGACGATCGTAGGTGGTTATCAATAGTCCATTGTTGCTATAACGTCAAGGCATCAAGTTGCGTGCATGGATCCATGATGGCAACAGAGGCACCATGTTTGCTGAATTACGTCGACATTAATTTCAAATCCAATTCCTAAGCCTCCTCCTATGATAAGAGCAACCTTGCCCTTCAATACATCTGGCCTAAATGGTGACTCCATTGCTATAGTATTCGTTTCTAAAGGTAGAGCCAGGATTAGAATGATATAGTGTCGCTAGAACATGAAATTGAATTTGCAAAAGAAATAGTAATCGTTTTTCGTCTCCATCCATGTCAGATTCAATTAATTATTACATTCGTTCAAGGTCAAAGTTGTAAAATCCTTTCCTTAATTTCATAATATTAACTCAACTTTCAAACACTAATCATGGTAGAACTAAAGTTTAACAAACCATTAAAAAATCTACCATGATTCTAAAGAGTTTCTCATTTCAAACTAACACCATCCCTTATAGGAAAGAGATCATCTAAACATTTCAAGTAATCATAAATAATACTTGAACCTTGAGTTTCTAGAAACTTAAAATACAACATTCACCATAAGTCCAAGATAAAAAAAAAAATACAATTTTGTATAATATCCAAATCATAGTACGATAATCAAAAGTTCTCAAACTATGAGTTTGTGGATCCACATGCAATCCTAGATGCCTCAGGCCTTCTACCAGCACACCAACCAATAACAGTTTAATCAAAAGTATGTAGTTAAATCAAAGTTTACAAAATGTAGGCCCTATGAGTGGCAATATACATCAATTCATCACATGAAAAACCAAAAGAGTCTATACAGATAAATGGAGAGATATCTATGCTTCGGGAGTTCTCTCCGACGTCCCAATAAGGGAACTATCACTTAAAAAATCTTAAATCAACAGGATAAGGCAAAAGTCTCAATAACTAGCTATCTAACTCATTACACATGCTAATATGTGCTCATAAAGTGCCAAGTAGAGCAATTTATACAATAAAGTATTAGAAATATAGTTTACAAAATTCAATGTCACAAGTTCCGTATCACAAATTTCTATCACAATTTCCATATCATAATTTCTATATCACAATTCTCATGTCACAATTTTATCATCACAATTTCTATATCATAATTTTCATATCACAATTTCTATCACAATTTTCATATCACAATTTTCTAGTTGCCTCCTATCAATCCAACCAAACCATCTTATTTCTGCCAATTAGACCTATAAGCTAAGTTACTAGCCATGTGACTGGCCACTCAAAAAGCTCTCTAGTCACATGATGAGTGTAACCCCCTTCGATAATCAGGCCGGGATTAGCGTTTAAGCACATTTAATTATCGAATAAGAAAACCGGGACAATTAAAAACTTTTTAAAACACCTGCACAAATGGATCTCCATTCATTTCATTCATTAAAACAAATGGCCTGTTTGGTCTGTTACATATACAATATCAGAGTAAGCACAATTCCCGACGTTCACCCGGGATAATAACATTAATCCAAAGGTTTATACAGGGCATCATTGCCCATCTCAGTATCCATACCAGGGATTACACAAAACTATACCACTACAATTCTATTCAATATGTATACATTTATCCAAAATGATAACCAGTTCAATATAAAACCAAAATATATAGCTAAGACTATCGCTGGCAGTCCTAATTGTCCTTTGCCACTTGCTTGCTTTTCGATCCACCTGCCATGTCTAAAAATGTTATTTGGAAAGAATGAGATTCTAGAGAATCCCAATAGCAACAGTTTATTTATATGATGCATATATACAAAGCAAGTCACATATATCACAATGCAGCAATCAATATTCGAGACCGGGCTTTCGCCACGTTCCCTTCACTATATACGAGGTCGGGCTTACGCCACGCCCCTTCACTTTATCTGTATTCGAGTCTGGGCTTTCGCCACATCCCCTTCACTTTCATTGTAATCGAATCTGGGCTTTCGCCACGTCCCCTTCACTTTCACTGTAATCTAGTCCGGGCTTTCGCCACGTCCTCTTCACTTTCACTGTATTCAATGACTAATGCAAACAAGCAATGCAATACACATGATATAGGATAAAGTGTCACTACCTTTGTCTTTCCTTCCTTGAGCAGGCACAGGCCTTCTATGCTCCGGGCAGATATCAAATCCTAAAGTCATAATTAAGGACGAAATATTATTCTCTATTCCAATACTCAATTAACTCTTCAACACTTAGATTTGGTTATCAATAATGACCTTTAAGAAGCCACAAATGCCTCTAATAAAACCCCTAAAAGGTTGGGAAACAATAGGTTGAATATTTCTTTTCAAAAACTCAAAGTGCTGGAACACAGGGGTTGGCCACGGCCAGCCCTTCTTTGGGCCGCGGCCAAAATATGGTCAGAAGGCCACTGGCCACGGCCAACCACTCATGGGCCGCGGCCAGAATCAGGCCAGAAAGGTTTGGGCCGCGGCCAAGAAATTTCCTGATTCTTGGCTGAAATTTGAAAAATCATATCTAATTGTAGAAAAATTGAAACGGAGTGATTCCAAAGCCAAATGAAAGGTATTTAAGTCCTATTTCAAGGAAAAATATGGCGCATAACTTCAAATCATCACAAAAATACAGAATCACCCAAAACCCAATATTACTCCAAAACAGAGTTCTGTTTTTGTACCAAACTTTGGCAAAGCATAACTCTTAGAATACTAAACGAAATGACACCAAATATATGTCCATTTTGAAGCTTGGGATGTGAAATTTAAGACTGGAAAGTTTCACAATTTTATGAAATCATTTGGTCATTCAAAACGTTCACACAAATAAACTGCCCAGACAGAGTTCACATTGACAGTATTTTCCAACTTTTCTACCAAAGTGTCCATTGACTCCAAAATCATTAACCAAACATATTCTCATACAATTTTTCACAAGGAACACAATGGTAACCTCAAAATGACCAAATTCACAATCTAACCACATGCCCTGTTTTGACCAATACACCAAAACCAACACAAAGTTCCCAAACTTTACTTTTAATGATTCAAACCAATCCATTTGTCCAAAAGACATCACAATATACCATTTCCATGATCACAACATACCAAACTCACTAAGACCCTAATTTTTGAAAATAGGGCAGAAAATTCCAGAAAATCAATGCTCAACCAACAACCACAATATATATATATATATATATATATATATCAAAAGGGAGTTAACACTCAGCTCTTTCACTTTGCCAAAGAGATTTCTTGATTCTTCAACTTTCACAATCTCTTGAGGTCACAAATCAACACCAATGAACACATTACAACCATCAAAATGAAGCTCTTCATTCAAGGATCAATATTAAAGAAGGAAGTTTGAGTAATGGAAGCCATTTTCCTTACCTTTTCAAAGCTTTTCTTCCTTCCCTTTGTTGCAAAAATGGTGCCAGAAAATGGAGAGAGAAGAGAGAGATGAGAGATGGAGTGAGGAGTAGTGAAGAAGAGGAACAAATGATGACAATACTCCCTCCATACTTCTGCAGCGATTAGAGAGATTAGAGAAAAATGAGAAGTGTGATCAAATGGCTAATGGAAGGATTAGAGAGATTAATTGGTGATTAAGTGTGTGAGAGCTAATAGGAAAATGACATGTGGCAAAGTGGGTGTGAGAGGAAGATAAAGAAAAAGTCAAATGGGATTAAAGAATGAATTTCTCTTAGTTAGTAATTAATTTCCTCATTAATTACCAACTTATGCCAATAATTCCTTTCTTTCAATTTTCCATCAATTATGACATATTAGATAATATTGTCACCAATACACATTAATTTCACTTTAATCCGATATTATCCTCAATAATTATCATTAGGCCTTAATCGAAAATTTGGGGCGTTACAATGAGGATCAGCCAAAATCCACAAAGCACATGCCCAGACCATAGATCTTTTCCCCTCATTGAACTAGTGGGGTGTCGCAGCTCCTCATTTAACTGGTGGGACAATAGAAAGCCAACCATCATACTCCAATAAAGGCTATACCACATGGAAAAACAAACTACTGCACCTCATCTCAATCCAATCATCACAATAATTATTAATAAATAGTTCAACGGGAATTTCTCAAGATGCTCACATTCATACCATGCTATTGAAATCACTTTCATATGCATGCCATAATATCTCAATTCTCAACTTTTGTGTGTTTGTATCACAATTCAAATCATAAGGTTCTACAAGACAATTTTTATCAACATATCATGATAATTTTCTCAAACTCAATAAATGTTTCAAAGTACTCATTGAAGTATCTAATAAATATCAATATACTATTTTCATTATAACAACTATTTCACAACATACTCGCAAACAATATACCAACACACATAATAAGTGAAAAGTGGTTACTTCTCACCAAATGAGGAGATATTACCACAAATCAAAGCCCATACTCAACACCAACAAGTAACAATTCAATTTACACAATGCACATCATCACCACAATTAGTTTACAACTAATTAAGTGGTTAGAAATAACAATTAGAGACTCTTAGTCTTACTAGAGCCCCAACTTTCAATTCTTGATCAACAATTATCCCAACCTACTTTTAGTCTCCCATTACCTCATTAATAACTCAAATTTATTTGGGTAATTATTAATAATATATACATGCTCATGATATATATATATATATATATTTACCACAATTCTCAAAATCTCCCATAAACCATAACCAATCATCAACACCAAATTTCCATTTTCTTTAAAAATTCAAATCACTCAATTAAATCTTTAATAACTCCCAAATAGCTTACTTTAACAAAAATCCCAAAGTTCTAAAAATTTAAAATTCTATTAAAATTCCAAACTTCAAATTTCAAGCTTAAATCTTAAAACCAAACCATCAACAATTCAATAATACCTCCAACAAACCCAAATCAATCATTTTACTCAAACTTAATCGGTGAAAATATCATATACATAAAAAATCCTAAAATTTTTAAATACAAATTAAATTTTTAAATCCTCAAGCCAATCAATAAATAGATCCAACACTATAGAACTTGACTATTAAAATAGCTCTACAATCATATGGTCATATATTGTTAGAACTCCACACTTGCTCTAAACTCTAATCCAAAAGTGTGCTCTAATCACTTCAAAAATATACCCATTAGAAAGAGCAAGTTGAGTAAAATAATGTATATGAAAATAGTTTTATGATTAAAAGTGATTTTACTTACCAAGTTGAACCTTAAAGCTTTCCCTATGAGATGGAAAAAAAGAACACCACATTGTGACTTCCTCTCTAATTCTCTCTCTCTCTCTCTCTCTCTCTCTCTCTATGTTCGGAAGTTTACTGACGCGTGGAGGAGGATATTTTGAACTAACAAATTATTGATTATAATGTATTGACGGTATGGCCCCTGAGCATTTGTTTTTTTAAGTACTTAAAACTATAATGGGCCAAGGCTAACTTGGGCCCATTGTGCTCATTTCTTTTTTTTTTTTAATTCATTCTCCTTATTTCCTCATCCTTAATAATAATTGATAAATCACAATTTTAATATATTTTATCCCACCTTATTTATTTATTTTGGGAATTATTTTAGGCTAATTTGGATTTATTAGATAATATTTGGATTATTAGCCAATTATAGAAAATAATATAAATTTGAATGGATTATGATATTTTTGGGCTTAAAAAGTTAATATCTTAATTGTTATCTTGTGATTGAAAAATATTTCCAATTATATGATAAATCATGATTTTATTAGATTCTTGCAGGATAAGGAAAGGCAGATTGAAAAATCCTACGGTGCAGAAATTTTCTGGAAAGCTAAAATAGAATCCAACGGTTGAATTTTATTTGGGCTTCTTAAATTTTAATGGGCTCAAGTTGATACCCAAAAAGCTCTCTTCTCCTCCTTTTTAATTACCCTAGCCGTCACATATGCGAGCGGACTGAGACGCGAATAGGGAGAAGGCGGGGGCCGAGACGCACGAACACACGCACGCGGAGGTAGGAGGCTGAAACAAGGAAGGACACAAGCTCTCTTGCTTTTTCGGCACTATTCACCTCAACAATATCTCTCGCCCTTTTCTTCAATTCACTAACGCACAGGTACAGTTTGTGTACCACCCACCAACTCACACATAAGTGCCACCACCATCGTTAATTCTCCATCATCCTCTACACCAATCTCATCATTCATCACATATGTGCGGGAAGGAGTTTGAAGAGGAGAGACTCATGGAGGCTTAAGCTATTTTAGGAGGCAATTTGGGAGGAGCATGGAGGAAGCTAGAGCCTAGGAGCTTCACTTAAAGACCACAAGGGAGTGTCTTTCTTTTATCTTTTTGATTCAAGACTTAAGATTATTTAGTTTTAAATAATTTTTGAGTTGTAATAACTGAGAACAATCTAGTTTTAGATTGTAAACTTATTTTGAATTGGATTAAATTGATATTTTGGATTTGGGTTTTTTTTTATTGATTATTGGGATTTTTGTTTGCAAACCTTTGATTGTCAGTTAGATTATTAATTGAGTTTTCATTATTAATTTAATTGTCAATTTGGGTTTAATCTCTTGATTGTTTAATTAAGATGATTAATTGTCGAATTGTTTAATTAGGCAATTGTGAACATAATTTCCAAAACTATCTTAAACAATTGTGATTGGTTTTTAATAGATTTAATTAACCACCATTTTTCCATTATGAGTTTTCTAGTGGATTAGGTGTTATTGAGCTTGAGGGTTTCCCATGTTTCAATTAGGTGATTAAATTTATTAATTCCAATATTTCATCAATCCCTTTGATCTAATAAATTGAATGGCTAAGAAAGCTAAATCTATGTGAATCCTGAGTTGTCCCCTTCATCATCATAACTGAACTAACCTTTGTTGATTTTCTTAGATATTAGTTTATTTCTTTTCCTTAGGATTTTAATTTCCCTCTCATAAGAAAAACCCCAAAAATTGCATGTTCATTATTTAGGCTAGTTTCATTCTCATATAGGTTTTAGAGTCTTTTGCATTTTACATTCAGGTAGTGAAGTCTTGCATTTTAGTTTATGTTCATTCCATTGCATTTTTTTCCATCTAAATTCCATTCTAGAGAAAACCCACATATTGCTCCTTGGGAGAATGACCTAGGTTGCCACTATATTGCATTAGTAGGTTGTCCTAGTTATTAATTGATTGCTTTAGCGACAGAAGCACGCATCAATAATAATAATAATAATTCTTTCTTTCTCTTTTTTAAATTCTCTTTTCCTCTCATAAATCATACTTTCAATACATTCTTTTTATTTAATTAATTACATAGTAAGATTTCATTTACCAAAATTAATTTCTTCCTAAATTTTTTTAATTGTAAGAATAAAAACTAGGATATTATAGCTCTCCCCAACTAAAAAGGAAATTTGTCCCCAAAATTGAACCAAAAGCAACAATCAATAACAAGATAAATACTTACCAAGGAAACAAATGAGAATACTCTCACCGCATTCGTTCCTCAGTTTCCCAAGTGGCATCACCAGGGGTTATACCCTTCTAAAAGACTTTGACCAATCAAATGGACTTACTCATCAGTTGATTATCCTTGACATCGAGGATCCTTTTGGGCTTCGTCCAGTAAGTCAAGTTCTTTCGCAACTCAACCTCCTCTGGTTCGACTACATAAGATGGATTTGGATGGTACTTCTTCAACTGGGACACATGAAACACATCATTAGATTAGATAGGTATGGGGGCAATGTGATCCTGTATGCAACAGGTCAAATCCTCTCAAGGATCTCATAAGGGCCAATGAATCGGGGCGTCAACTTCTTTACTTTAATAGATCTCCTGAGCTTGTAGTAGAAGTATTCAAGAACACACAGTCTCCTATACCAAACTCCAATGGTCTCTGCCAGCGATCCGCATAACTCTTCTGCCGACTTTGAGTAGTCAACAACTTCTGCTTATCAACTCAATTTTATTGGTAGTCTAATCCACCATTTCAGGCCCAAGAATTGTTCTCTAGCTCAATTTGGTCCAACAAAGTGGTGATCGGCAATTCCTTCCATATAAAGCTTCATGTGGGGCCATCTATATACTAGAGCAATAATTATTACTATATGCAAAATCTGCCAGTCGAAGATGCTTATTGTAATGCCTTCCAAAATAGTTCCCTTGGTCTGACCATTGGTTTGGGATAAATAAGTTGTACTAAACTTACAATTTTGTCCTCATAGCTTCTTGTAATGCCTTCCAAAAATTGGAGGTAAACCTTGGATCTCGGTTAGAAATTATGCTTTCAAGTACCCCATGCAATCTTACAATCTCATCCATATATAACTAAGCTAATCTCTTGAGCGTATAACCTGCTAGGATTGGTATGAAATGGGCTAACTTCGTTAATTTATCCACAATCACCTACATGGCATTATGATTAGACTTTGTAAGAGGCAATCCTAAAATGAATCCATATAAATACTGTGAACTTGAAGACTCTGAAGTAATCTTGGAGACTTCTGATGTTCAATCTTCACCTTTTGACACGTCAGACACTTCACCACAAAGTTCTTCACATCTCTTTCCATTTTTGGCCACCAATATTCTCGCTTTAGATCATTATACATTTTGGTGATCCCCGAATGTATGTCATACTTGCTCCTATGAGCCTCTTCCAAAATGGTTTTCTTGTTCCCATCATTATTGGGAACACAAATTCTCTTCTTGAATCTCAAGATATCTGCATCCCCAATATCATAATTCAGAACTTCACCATGCTCTAATTCCTCTCAAATTCTGTGCAACTGATCATCTTCCATTTGGGCGTTTCTTAGGTCCTGAATAAAACCCATATTCACTAAGGACTGTGTAAAATCCTTTCCTTAAAACATTAATTAACTAAGAGTTTGATTAAACCATTATCATGCATACAGTTGGGCTTTGGACTTCATAAGGGGCAAAATAACTATTCATTATCAAGCCCAAACTATTTAACTAAATAATACTTCATCATATATCAAAATATCCATATCAAACCAAGTTATGGATCAACAAGTTCAAAACAAGTCATAAGGCCTCTAGGCCATTCAAAATCATCAAGAGTAATCCAGTCACAGAGAAATTAATAGCATATAGTTAATGCATCAAGTATCCAAAATAAATCAGAGTATGTAGGATGAGCCCTAACATGATACTATACAATAATCCAATATATACCAAAAAGATGGAAGCACTACTATTAGCAGAAGTAGCTTAAGCTTCCAACGTCTTCCTTGATGGGCCCACATGAGAACTATCACCTGAAAAAATGGTAAATCAACGAGGTGAGCAAAAGCTTTAGCAACCAACAATCCATCTCATCAAGCATACAAGTAAGTGTTCATGAGTTGTCAAGTAGGACGGTTATAAAATCACAGTATTATTAAAAATGTCACACGGCTACACACACACACACACCAATTCACAACATCATTATCTCATTCTCATATTAGTGCACAAAAATCAATACACAAGAATTTATTCTCAATCCTCCCTTATTTCCTCTTCGCCTTATTTCCTTTGACTGAACACATGGGCTACTACTCACCCATTAACTGGTACTTCAACTTAATAAGCTCATCGATCAAGTGATATGGATAGGCCAAAATTCACAGAGCACAAGACCGGACCATGGGTTCCCCTTCTAGTACATTAGTAGGGTGTCAAGGCCCTACTAAACACAAATGAGCCAAAGGACTAACTAGTGTATACCTAGAAGCCACCACATTCTTCCTCTTTTTGTACAAGAATTCACTCTTTATTTCCTTTTTGAATAACCTCCCATCATATCCATATCCACCATCCCCTCTTATACCAATACTCAAGAGATATAATCACAATGGATTATCACATGCCATTATCAATTCACAAGTTATCAAGAGAATCTTCCCAATCTTATGAATTAACACCAATTCATATAATATAATATCACTAGCCATTTCTCAATGAAAATAAGTCCCACAAGATAATTTCATTAACAACATAGTTTCATAGTCCATATCATATGCCAATAGCAAATTTATAGCTATATAAAGTTAAAAAACACTTACAAATATCATACAAGCATGCACAGCAAGAAGAAAGTGGTTACCTCTAGCCAAAACAAATTATTACCACAATGCTCCTAATCCAAGAGCTCAATCACAAGCTATAATCAATCAACAACAATCAATTGACTACATATTAATAACTCACTGAGTTATTAGGACAATTAACTTAATTATATAAATTTAAAGTTTAGAATTAATTACCCAAAAATTCCAATTTCACACTAAAATCCCAATTATTTATTTTAACATTGATTCAATTATTTTTCTTAACATAAAATCCCCAATTTAAAGTTTAGGGCATAAAATTGCTAAATTATAAATCTTCACTTTAATAAAAAATCTAAACCAATTAAAACTTTAAGAATACCTCCAAAAATCCAATTAAACCATTCAGCCCAAATTTATCGGTAAGAATATAATATATTAAATAAATCTTAAACATTTTAAATAGAAAAAAATTTTAAATCCTCACAACAACTAAATACTAAAACTAAACCGATTAAAATTAACTATTAATCATTCTCTACATTCCTATAGTCATCTATTAACAAAACTCACAACTTGCCCAAAACCCTAACCTCAATATTTTCTCTAATCATTATAAAAGTACTACCATTAAGAAGATAGAATTACATAGAATACTTTATAAAAGAAGTTGAGTAGAAGGATACAGATTTAAATACCTAATGGATATGTAAAACTTGCCTTAAGCCTGAATAATGGAAGATGTAACACCCCAAAATTTTTATTCACCAACATGTATTGTAATTATTGGAAATATTCAATGAAATATAATGGTGAATTTTGGCCCAAGAAAGGAGAATTTGGAAAAATGTTGGAACAATTAATATTTCCCTTTTCCTTCATAATTTTCGTCCAAATAAAGGAAATAGGGGGGAAATAACTAATTGAATGCTAAATTATGCCAAGTGTCAACATCTTAAGGCAAAGGATTAAATTATAATTGTTGGAAATGAGCACATGTGGAGTTGGATTAAAATACTAATAAGTGTACATGTAGTTAAGCTAATGGAATTGAAGCCCAAGTTGTGTGCATGAAGAGCCCTCGGCGTTTTTATGGTCTAACCAAATGAGGAAAAGATTAGTTAAATCCTAATTGAGGCAAGTACATGTAATTATATAAAGATAAAGCCAAATACATGTAGGTGTCATAAAATCCTATTTTTGGAATTAATTTAATTAGGGAAATGAGAGATATTTTTAAAAACTCTTCCTTTATCCTTCTCACCTCATTTGGACGACACAGGTAAGCAAAATATAGAGAGAGTTGGAGAAAAGCTAGAGAGAAGGAGGAGCAGGGGAAGCAAAAATCTCAAGGTAAGACTTGGGGATTTTGTATTCAAGCTTCCTTTTCTTGCATAATAGCTTCTCTAACCTCTCATTATCCATACAAATCATGTGTAGTAAGCAAATATTCAAGGTTGAAGAGAGAGTGAACAATAACTTCTAGAGAGAGAAAGCAAAAGAAGCCAAAGGTAACCTCTAAAACTTGGATTCTCTTGAGTTATATGGTGTTGTTGTGATTATTGTTGTTGAGTTTGGGTTGATTTGGCTTATTTTGAGATTTTGGAATGATGAACTTTAGAAAGGTTAAGCTGCCCAAATTTCTAAAAATTACGTTCATTTAGTGTTTAAATAGCTAATCATGCCATTAGAAGTGGACAGGAAGTGATTAAATAAGAGGAATTAAGGAAACACATTCTTCTCTTCTAAACCCTAATTTCGTCTAGCTACTGTTCACTTAAGATAGAGTTGGAATTTTGAAATTTTGATGGTTCCATTGGATTTATAAGGGAAAATTGTATAAGAATATATGTGTTCATGATTTTTGGAGATTTGTATACAAGTATGGAATTTATTGAAGTTGCAAGTGCATGCTGTTTACTTTTATCCTGTGAGGCGGTGTTGCTGGGCCATTCATTTCATTGGCCAAACCAAGTTCAAATGTAATGAAACTTTAAGATTAAAGAAGACATTTTGGGCTTTAATTTGATAGGTATTATAAGCAATTTGAGCTTGTGGATTGAAAGTTATGAATTTTCAAAGTTTTGCCCTGTTTCTGGACTTAATTCTGGAGCAGCATGGAAATATATGAAATTCTAGAATTTTGTGGTTGTACATGGTGGTGTTTCATATTTTTCCATGAACCTACACTTAAATACCTTTACATAAAATTTTATAACACACTATTTCAATTGTTTTAGAATTAGTTATGATTTTTGGAAGTTGAGCTAAGAACACAAGATTTCTTGGCCGCGGCCAAAAGATTTGCTTGGTCGTGGTCTAAAGCTTTCTGACCTCTCTTGGCCGTGATCAAAGGATTTTTGGCTGAGTCCAAGACCCCTATTTCAGCATTTCATATTTTTTTTATTGGTTTAGCTTTCCTAACCCTATAGGAACTTGTTTGAGCTTCCAATGGCATTCTAAATTACCCAAAATAGAACCAATACAATGAGTTTAAAATAGTACATGAATGGGTATTAACCTAATTCTTGTATATTTGACATTTTAGGACCAAGTTAAGAAGCTGAGTTGTTGGCATGTGAATCAAGACATATGTTTCAAGGAGAAAAGGGTTAAGGTAGAGACATTATCCTTCATACATCATACCATAGTTCATATTATTGTGTGGATGTCATTGTTTGTGCTTTTATTGATCAACATGGTTTGTCTAGAAGAGGCAGTTAGTGTAGGAAGTGTACTTACACCTGGGGTTGGGTAAGAACCCGACCGGTGTACGAATCGTGGGGCAGGATCCCTACTCATGTATACATGATAATGATGTTTTATATTGTTCATTACTTGATGCATACATGGTGCATATCGTATCTACTTCTAGCATTTTATATAAACGATAGTATGTTGCTACTAGGATTCCTTAGAATCTCACTCTTTTTCAAAAAATGACAAATGTGCCAATGGTATCCAGTGGATCCAAAGGAAAAGCGATAGATGTGGCAAATTGATAGTGTGGATCCCAAGAATAGGACTAATGGTTATATTTTATGGACTCATTTTGGACATTTTGGGATATTTTTGCATAAAATCTATCAATATTGTCAAATTCTGCACAGTTGATTCCGGTCTGTAAACAAATACTTTTATCAGTATAATTGTGTGTGTTTAAGAATATGTTGGAGATAGGTGGGGTATATAGGGCCATGTGCCCCTTTAGTTGCCCTCTTTTTATATATATATATATTCTTTGTTTTTTTTTTTGTTCATTCTCTCTCTCTCTCTCTCTTTTTAAATAATAACATTAATTTTATTATTAATGTTATTATTCCTTTTTTTAAAATTCATTAGCATTATTTAATAATTTTCCTTACTTATATAAATCATATTTTAAATAAACCCTTTTATTCTAATAGTTACATGATTACTCAATTCATCATAATTAATTATTTCTTAATTGTAATTAAATACTAATTAGAAAAATTATGATGTTACAAACTGCATTCAAAGTAGCCCTTCCTTGATGTAAGACTATGTGGATATCTTTTTATCCATTTAGCTAACTTTGCTCTTCCAAGCTCATGCAAAACAAGTGTACCGACTTCCAACTCAAGGAGTTTGCAACCACGTTAGCCTTGTCAGGTGCTACTTCAACTCGAAGTCATAATCCTTTAGGAATTCAATCCACCAATGCTGTATATTATTTAACTCCTTCTAATCTACCAAGTACTTCAAACTCTTATGGTCACTTGAATACATCAAAATGAGACCCATATAAGTAGTGCCTCCAAATCTTCAAGGCAAATGCCACAGCTGCCAGCTCTAGGTCATGATAGGATAATTCTCCTCATGAGGCCTCAACTTTCTTGAAGCATAGGCTATCACCTTGCCGTCTTCCATCAAAACACATCTCAAACCTTTTAGAGATGCATCCGTGTACAAAACATATAGACGAGTAAGGTCGAGCAATGTAAGCACTGGAGGGGTAGTCGGTCTGGTCTTTAACCCATGAAAGCCTACATCGCACTGATCAGTCCAAATAAATAGTTGGTCCTTCCTTATCAACTTAGTTAAAGGCATTGCGATCTAGGAGAACCCTTTAATGAACCTTTTATAATAACCAACTAACCCCATAAAGCTTCTCACTTTAGTCACAAACTTCAGGGATTCCTACTGCAACACTACGTCTACTTTACTTAGATAAACAAACACTCCCTTTGTAGGCACCACATGACCTAAGAACTTTACCTTCTTGAGCCAAAATTCACATTCTGATAACTTGGCATACAACTGATGATCCCTTAATGCCCGTAGTGCGATATGAAGATGCTCTCTATGCTCTACTTTATTTTTGGAGTAGATCAAGAAAAATCATAATGAATTGATCCAGGTAAGGCCAAAAAATTCTATTCATGAAATCCATAAAGACAGTCGAAGCATTAGTCAATCCAAAAAGCAATACTAGGAACTCATAGTGCCCATATCTCATTCAGAATGCAGTCTTAGAGATATCCTTTGCTAAGACTCTCAACTGATGATACCTCAAATGCAGATCAATCTTGGAGAACACTGATAATCTAACTAGCTAATACAATAAATCATCAATCTTGGGCAATAGATACTTGTTCTTAATAGTCACCTTGTTCAAATGTTGATAATCAATGCATAATCTCATACTGCCATCTTTCTTTTTAAAAAAAAACACTGAAGATCCCTGTGGAGACACATTGGGTTGAATGAATCCCTTCAAAAGAAACTCTTCAATTTGTTTCTTTAGCTTGGCTAACCTACCTAAGTCATTCAATACTGGAGCCTTTAAAATTGGAGCTATGCCAGGTACCAACTCAATCGAGAATTCCACTTCTCTCTCGGAGATAGTTTGGATGCCTCATTATTAAACACCTCGAGATATTCTCTTACCACATCATATGACTGATCCCAACTTCCTTATCAACACTAACAAAGAAGAAGACTATATAGGCTTGACAACCCTTTCAAATACACTTATCCACTTAAGCCATCGACAACAACATAGGGACATAGGAGCTTCTACAGATATGACATTCATGGCATAAGTTGCCACTTTCTTCTTAGAAGAGAGTACATTGTCATTATTTACTAGCTAATCTATACTGATAATAACATTAATACCTTTTAATGGCAAGCACACTAAATCCATAATAGAATCTTAGTTTTCAAACAGAAGGGTAATACCCATACAAGCATGTGCAATCATCACAATAGCCCCAGTACAAGTAGAAATTCTCATGTCATATAGCAGAACAGATTCAAGGAAATCATTTTTTTTAGCACAATCAAAAGATATGAAAGAATGTCTAGCACCTGAGTCAAATAATGCAATAATATCATGACCTTGAAGAGAAATGATACCTCTAATAATATTAGGAGACACTCTAGCCTCCTCCTGAGTCATGGCATATACTTTGCCAAGAATAGTGGGATGACTACTTTAGTTGGTCTGTTGTTGCTACGCCTCTGGACAATAGCATGTGATGTGGCCAAACTTATGACACTTATAACACTACCAATATTGGCTAGCATAAGCCCTCCTACACTTCGGGCAAGGACCATTAACACCTTGGGCAAACATAGCCGTCTCAAAGAGATATTGCTAGCTTCCTCTAGCATGGCTCCTCTAACCCTATTTCTTCTAAAAATAACTCTATCAAGATTCACTCTTTTACCCCTGACTCTTCCTACTAGAGCTCCCTGCATTCCTAGAGTTGAACCCAAATGGCTTAGCTACTCCACCCATAGGTCTAATAAAAGTGAAGAATTTTCCATGAATATCTCGGGGCCTGACACCCTTAATTTCACGCTTCATGCACAAAGCTATCCTTAAGTTGGTGCAAGTGTCCTTAAAAATCTTGATAACATGCATTGGCATATAAGGCTTTAACTCTGGCCTAGCCTTTATAATTAGTTATCATGATTTCTAGCTTGGGTCATCTTTCTTTTGCAAGTAGGTCAAATATCTGGACAAGTCGATGAAAGTAGCAATAAAATCGTCCTCATCCATGTCACTATGTCGAAGGGAATATAATGTTGTCTCCTTCTCATATCTCAATGTCGAAGGAAAGTAATGATTGAAAAACTTAGTCCTGAACTCTCTCTAAATTGTCCTTGAGTTATCCAAACCACCTGTGCTCTGCCACCATCTCTTAGCACGATTCCTCAATAGAATAATGACCACCTTGGCCTTTTGATACTCATTACGGACAACAGCTTGAAAGATAGTTTCCAAACCCTCAATCCAAGCCTCATCCTTCAACGGATCCAAATCTCCATAAAACTTCTCATGATTGTGATGATGGACATCCTTCCACACCTTGTTGATTTCTAGGTCTTTAGGAAAGGGTTATGATGATCATTCACCCCCAATACTATTCACAGGGCTCTCATGATCAAGTGAGCCACCTGACTCATGTCTCCGTAATACTTCTATACTAGGCTCAAGCACTTCATGATCTTTTGGCATGGGGATACTTCCTTCCTCTCTTAACTTCTTTAAAAAATCCTCCTTAAACTATTGAAACCTTGTATCCATAGCAGTCATTAATGTATCTTTGAATAAATGCAAAAGAGCCTCATTCTCTCGAGACAACGGTAGCTTAAGAGGATTTTGAGGTCGATTAATGTTTGGGTGAGTCCTTCGTGTGTTCATCATTCTCCTCACATAAGGATGAAACCCACCATAACAAATAAGTATACAACTTATAAAAACACAAAAACACTGGGAGGTTATGCTTGAAAGAGTATATTACCACTATATGCAATGCATACTAGATGCATAATGTAAGAATTTGATACCAAAATGTAAAATCCTTTTCTTAATTTCATAACATTAACTCATCTTTTAAACACTAGTCATGGTAGAACTAAAGTTTAATAAACCATTAAAAAATCTACTATGATTCTAGAGATTTTCTCATTTCAAACTAAAGCCATCCTTGATAGGAAAGAGATCATCTAAATATTTCAAGCAATCATGAATAACACATGAACCTTGAGTTTCTCAAAACTCAGAATACAACAATCACCATAAGTCCAAGATAAAAAAAATCAAGTTCTACATTGTATCCAAATCATAGTACGATAATCAAAAATTTTTGAAATGTGAGTTTATGGATCCACATCTATTCACATGTAATCCTAAAGGCCTTAAGCTTTCACCAAAATATCGGCCAATGACAGTTTAATCAAAAGTATGCAGTTGAGTTTACAAAATAAAAGCCCTATAAGTAGTAATATACAATAATTCATCATATAATAAACCAAAAGAGGCTATATAGATATATGTAGAGATATCTATGCCTCGGGAGCTCTCCCTGATGTCCCAGCATGGAAACTATCACCTGAAAAATGTTAAATCAACGGGGTGAGACAAAAGCCTCGATAACTAGCTATCCAACTCATGACTCATGCTAATATATGCTTATAAGTATAATAGTTTATATAACAAAGTATTATAAATATAATTCACAAAATTCAATATCACAAGTTTGTATCGCAAATTTCTATATCTCAAATTACGTATCACAATTTCCATATCATGATTTCTATATCACAATTCTCATATCACAATTTCCACATCAGAATTTCTATATTACAATTTGCATATCAAAATTCTCATATCACAGTTTCCATATAACAATTTTCAAGTTGCCTCCCATCAATCCAACCTAACTGCCATATTTCTACCGACTAGACCCATGGGCTAAGTTACTATCTATGTCTCTGGCCACTCAGAAAAATCTCCAGTCAAGTGATGAGGATCGCCAAAATCCACAAAGCACATGCTCGAACCATGGGTATTTTCCCTTCGTTGAACTACTAGGGCAATCCCTCATTGAACCAGTAGGGTAATCCCTTATTGAGTTGGTGGGATAATAGAAAGTCAACCATCATACACCAATGGTGGCTATACCATTTGGTAAAACAAACTACTCCATCTCATCCCAATCCAATTATCACGATAATTATCAATAAATAGCTCAACGGGAATTTCTCAAGATGTTCACATTCATACCATACTATTGAAATCACTTTCAAATGCATGCCATAATATCTCAATTCCAACTTTTGCGTGGGTGTGTGTGTCATAATTCAAATCATAAGGTTTCACATAGAAATTTTTATTAAAATATCATGATAATTTTCTTAAACTCAATAAACATTTAAAAGTACTCATTGAAGTATCTAATCAATATTAACATACCACTTTCATTCTTATAAACATTTCACAAAATACTCACAAACAACATACCAACACACATAACAAGTGGAAAGTGGTTACTTCTCACCAAACAAGGAGATATTAGCACAAATCAAAGCACATGCTCAACACCAACAAGTCACCATTCCATCTACATAATGCACATCATCACCACAATTAGTTTACAACTAATTAAGTGGTTAGAAATAACGATTATAGACTCTTAATCTTACTAGATCCACAGCTCTCAATTCTTGATCAACAATTATCCCAACCTACTTTTAGTCCCCCATGACCTCATTAATAACTCAAAGAGTTATGTTGGGGATATGAATGTGTCGTTAAGTTAAATACTTAATCATTACACAAAAGTTGTCATTCAAACCTTAAACTTGTGCCTTGAAAATTATACCTCCACTTTTGTTGGTTTTTGGGGATATGAATTTGTCAAACTATATACTAAAGTCATTACTTTCAATACTAAAGTCATTAATATCTATATATAAGTAGTCATTGACACATCAAACTTGTGCCTTGAAAATTATATGTCCAGGGTTGTTGGTTTTTGTGGATATGAAGTTGTTAAGGGTGTGTTTGTTTTGGTGATTGGATAAGTAACTTGTTTTTACTTAAACTTATGGAATCTTAAGATTGGAAAAAAGTTAGATCGGGTAAAATGACGAGTGTTTAGACTAGCGATTGGAAAAGTAACTTAAAGTAACTTATGTAAAAGTGAATGATGTTTGGTTTGACTTTTGCATAAGTGACTTTTGCATTAATTAAGAGAAAAAATTGTAAAAATTATGAAAAATGAAAAAATGAAGGGATAATTGTGAAAAAAGTCCTCATTGGCAACTTAATTGCCAATGGGACCGCGAAGATATCTACACACGGAGGGATTTTTTCACAATTTTCTCAAAAATTAACTTTGAAAATTTGGTAATGGTACAATTGTAATAAAATTATATCAAACTCTAATTTAAATTGGTACACACCAAAAGTCTTTTCTATTGTGCACCTCAAGCTTAAATCTTTAAAATTATATCAAACTCTCATTTCAATATTAAATCCTAACTCATATTTTCACATAGCTCAAAATCTAACAAAATAAACCAATTAAAACCTCAATAATACCTCCAATAATCCAAATAACTTATTTAAACTAAATTTAATGGGTAAAAACACTATATAGAAACTAATTTATGACATGTTTATAAAAAAATTGATTTTAAAATCATAAAACAACTAAATAATAAATCTAAACTGATTAAAATTAATTATTCTCTACATTTCTACAGTCATATATTAACAAAACTCAAAACTTGCCTAAACTCTTATCCCAAAGTATTCTTTAATTAGCAGAAGATTACTATCTGAAGAAAGAAAAAATTATTTAGAACATTTTTCATAAAAGAAGTTTTGTGATTAGAAGTGATTTTGAATACCTCATTGATCCCCAAAAATATGAAAATACTCCTATCAATATTATTTTACACACATGCACATAAGCTCCAATAAGCTCTATTTTGAGGCTTATGACTTTTTCCAACTTATGACTTTTTTACCTTAAATCCAATCGCCGAAACAAACACTCATTATAGCTTTTTTACTATTCAAGTCCATTTGTGACACTGTATAAGTCCGATTTCACATTAAAACGTCGAAACAAACGAGCACTAGATACTAAAGTTGTAAATTTATATTCGTAAGTTGTTAATCTCAATACAGAACTTGTCATTGACGACTGCAATATGTGCCTTCAAAATAATCTACATGGGTGTTGATTTTTTTGGAGATGAAATTGTCAAAATAGATATTGAACTCATTAATTTACATATTTAAGTTGCTAATCTCTATACCTAATCATTGACCCTTATCAAAGTTATGTATTGGGATATGTGCCTTCACAATATGTGCCTTCAAAATAATCTACATGGGTGTTGATTTTTTTGGAGATGAAGTTGTCAAAATGGATATTGAACTCATTAATTTACATACTTAAGTTGCTAATCTCCATACCTAATCATTGACCCTTGTCAAAGTTATGTATTGGGATGTCAACATTAGGGAGCCTGAAGTTGTGAATATGTATACAGAAGTAGTCAATTGTTTCAATTCTTAACTCGTCATTCTCTACACAAAAATAGGCAACAAAAGCCATAACATCTAGATAGAAAAGCCTATATATCCATACAAATTAAAAGTGAGCAATAAAAGCAACAACATCTACACAAAAGTAGGTTAATATTCACCATATCGGATCCATACAAAATAAGATAACACATTACAATTGTAGCGTCCAAAATTTGGAAAACAATGAGCCGCAACCAAAATTTTGAAAAAGGATAAGTTTGGAAACCTCTTTTGGAAAAAGAAAACTAGTATACAAAAACCATTTAGGGTTCGGGGGTTGATTGTATATGGAGAAGGTGTTAAGCAGCCCACAACACCCATTGATAAGAATGATTACCCTATGATAATTATTTAAAAATGAATATGGCCTTTAATTTTATTATAATTACCCAGGTAACAAAGGATATTTACAAAAATAAATAAAATGAAAACTAAAGGAAAAAAGGAACATTTATTTACAAAAAAAAAAGGAAAAATATATTTATTTACAAAGTTGGACTTGACCTAGGAAATAACCTAGGGCCTACGTACCCTTTAGAGGGATCAAAGTTCACGTAGTTCGAGCGTAAAAAAGTGTGTCACTTGGTTGGTGTTTTTTAGAAAAAATTTATTTAAGAAAATTTTTTTTGTTTGGTTTTTGTTTTTTATTTTTTAAAAAAATTCTTTATTTTCTCATATGAAGCCAAATTTGTTTATTTTAAGAAAAGAACCTCTTTCTTTTTATTTTAAAACTTTTTTATTTGCGACAAGGAGAGAAGAAGAAAAAAAAAGAGAGAGCTCGTCAAGCCAACAAGGAATTGCATTCTCATCATATTATTTATTGTAGAAAGTCCAAGAAGACAAGAAAATCAATAAAGACATGGCGAGAGTGTGTACCTTTTATACTTTGAACTCCACTACAACAAAAGATAGGGTGATAAAACCACATAATAAACTAGAGGCAAGTACAATCACATTATCTATATTTATTAAGCATGAAAATTAGCATCATAAGAAGACAAGGCAGCACATACCTCTTGATCCAAATGCCACATGTCCAGCAACAATATGTGAGATAACTCAATGAGACAATGGAAAGCAAGTGCACCAAACTCTTGATCTTAGATTTGACACGTCCAACATTGCAAACATGTATTAAAGTAGGTGATTCATGCAGTGCTGGGTCATTGAGATAAGAGCAATCATAAAAGAAGCATGGTGGAGGGAGAATTTGTCAAATAGATGATTTGTATTAGTGGTTGAACATGATCACAAATAAAAAAAGAGCATGCAAACTTTATCACAATTAAAGAGTATTGAACAAAATAAGATGGCCCCTTATGTCAACTACCCTCCCCAATGAGAATTATTATGCATGAGCAATAAAAAACGAGAAACTAAAATTAGCCCTTTACCTTGCCTCTCTTCACCCCCAAAATTCTTGTCTGTCTTCCTTCAACCCTTGCACTCCTATTTATAGTCTCAAGGTAAGGTTTTCTTCATAAATGTTCCTTCTTTTTTGAATTTTCGTTTTTGAATTTTTTTTGTATTTTATGTTAAAAACTGCCTAACTTGACCTAATCACCATCAATGGAGATTTTTTTATTTTTCTTTATGTATTTTTGTTTTTGTATTTTCTATCAATAAAACTTAACTTGACCTAATCACAATCAATAAGAGATTTTTTTTTTAATTTTTCCCACATGTAATTTCCTAATTTAAACTTATCAACATAAATTAGGGATATTTTTAATTTTGTATTTTTATTTTTTATTTATTTTCTTATATTTTTCCTACAAACAACTTCCTAATTTAAACCTATGAATGGGAGATACTTTTTTTATATTTTTTTTTCTTTAATGAATGACAATACCAATTTAGACACTAATCATCATCAATGACAGGGATTTTTTTTAATTTTAATTTTAATTTTTTTTCCTTTTAATGATGATTGCCAATTTGGACACCGATCATCATTAGTAGAAAGATTTTTTTTATTTCATTTATTTATTTATTTATTAATTCTCCCTTTAATGATGCTTGCTAATTTAGACACTAATCATCATCAATAAGAGGATTTTTTTAATTTTTATTTTTATTTTTTTTCGTTTTAATGATAATTGCCAATTCAGACACCAATCATCATCAGTGGGAGGATTTTTTTATTTATTTTTTAATGTTCTCTTTAATGATGATTGCCAATTTAGACACCAATCATCATCATGAGAGGAATTTATTTTATTTTTGTTTTTTTATTAGTTTTTTAATTTTTGAGTGAGGCCCATACAAAATAAGGTGTTCACAGTTGACCTTCTTTACTTGTTTTGTAGCTGAGAAAAGTGAGATTCTCGTCTATGAAGCAAGTAAAGATAAGAACACGTATTTTGTCCTGCCAAAAGAACAAGATGCCCCATTGAAACCAAAGAAGGTTTGGACAAAATACAGTGCCTATGCCCCTCTTTAGTTGGTTTATGGGGGAGAAGAACGCGGGTAGAGATAGATGATTACCTAGAGTGGAAGTGAAGTGCCTAGTTACATAGGACTTTGGTAGGGTGTAAAAGAATTGTGCTAGCCGGTACTGGGCTTTGAGAGTGCCTGCTGATATAAGGCTTTGAAAGAATAGTGTCTGCTGTTACAGGGCTTCAAAAGAATTATACCAGCCGTTACTGGGCTTAAAGAGTGCCTGCTGATACTGGACTTTGAGAGGGTGCCAGCGTTACTGGGCTTTGAAAGAATTGTGCCAGTCGTTACTGGATTTTGAGGGTGCCTGCAAGTACAGGGCTTTAAATGAATAGTTCTAAGCGTTATTGGGCTTTAAAAGAATTGTGTCAACCGTTACTAGGCTTTGAGGGTGCCTGCGATACAGGGCTTTAAAAGAATAACGCCTACCATTATAGGGCTTTAAAAGAATTATGCTAAGCGTTATTGGGCTTTAAAAGAACTGTGTCAGCCGTTACTGGGCTTTGAGGGTGCCTGCCGGTATAGGGCTTTAAAAGGGTGCCAACAGTTACTGGGCTTTGGGGGTGCCTACCGGTATAGGGCTTTGAAAAGGGGTACCAGCCGTTACTGGGCTTTGAAGGGGTGCCAGCCATTATTGGGCTTTGAGGGTGACTGCTGATACAGGGCTTTGAAAGGGTGCCAGCCATTACTGGGCTTTGAGGGTGCCTATCGGTACAGGGCTTTGAAAAGGGTGCTAGCCATTACTGAGCTTTGAGGGTGCCTGCCAGTACAGGGCTTTAAAAGGGTGCCATAAACATGTGATGCCCCTTGGAGTAGTACTTATAAAGATGATGACATTGATAATGATGATGACAATGATGATGAAATCTTAATAAGGATGATAATAATGATAATGAAGAGAATCATAATGGCCATAATAATGAGGGGAATATCAAAATGGTGAAGTCATGATGAAGGTGATGACACTAATAATGATGATAATAGTGATGACAGAATCCTAATAATGATGATAACCACAATGATAATGCTAATGATGATGTTAATGGTGATGTTGATAATGGAGGTGATGAAATGCTAATGAGAATGAGTGCAATAATGGTGGTGTTAAAGAATATCCTGGTAGATGATATTGCTCCTTTTTTGTCCAAGTACCTAACCAGAATCCCCACACATTCTTGTAGGATGTATGAAGATGTGTATAATGAGATTCACATAGATGCCACAGCCTAGAACCATCAGTTTAGATTGTATTCCTTTATCAACTGTTTGACCCCATAACAAAAATTCTAGTGAGACCTTCGCTAATGATCCTGAAATTACACAAGTTAATTGGGAGTAGAGGAGAATATGTATATCATCATGAGTGTTTATCTAAACAAAAGTTGTACTTTCATTAAAAAGAGTTACCCTTATACAAATCATGACACAAAGTTTGACATGCGATTTAATAGAAAGGAAAGATATACTAAGGGTGAAGATTCATTTGAAAGAAATGATCTTCCAATATTCAAGTAGATGCATAATGATGAGCATATATCAATGTAGATGTGATGCTATTAGGAGGTCCTTCGCTTTCAGTTTCGCGTAGTCCCCCTAATGGTGCCTTGCTTAATCACTAAAGATATGCACTTTTTGAAGAGTGATTATGGAGTCTTCCAAATAAACAAAGTAAAGAGAGTCATAGGACTAGGATTGATAACCTTCTTCAATATTTGTTTAACCCACCCTTTCGGGTTTTTGACTTAACAAGTTCCCAATTTTGTGCTCTAATTTTTGCCTAAGTAGCCCTTTCGGGTTTTCAACTTAGCGAGCTTGCCTTTTTTGTTTTTTGTTTTTTGTTCTAACTTTTACCTAAGCCACTTTTTTGGGTTTTCAACTGAGCGAGCTATTTTTTTGATGCTCTAACTTTTACCTAAGCCGCCCTTTTAATTTTTCAACTTAGTGAGGTTTCTTTTTTTTTTTCTTTTTGCTCTAATTTCTACCTAAGCTGCCCTTTCGGGTTTTCAACTTAACGAGCTGTCTATATTTTTTTTTCTTTTGCTCTAATTTCTGCCTAAGCAGCTCTTTCGGGTTTTCAACTTAGCGAGCCCTTTTTTTTGTTTTGCTCTAAATTTTTCCTAAGCCTCCCTTTCAAGTTTTCAACTTAGCGAGCTATATTATTTTTTTATGCATAGTATTTCTTTACAGCATCTGAATAGATTGGTCTTGGTAAATCTTGGCTATTCATGTTTGTCAATATCAATACCCCTCCAGAGAAAGCTTGCTTAACAAAAAAATGGGCCTTTATAATTCAGAGCCCATTTACCTCTGTCATCTTCTTGATTTGGCGGGATTTTCTTATGGACTAGGTCTCTTACTTTAAACCCCCTGGGTCGTAGTTTCTTATTAAAGGCCCTTGCCACTCTTGACTAATATAACTACCCATGACATATTGCTGTGAGTCTCTTTTCTTTGATCATATTTAATTGTTCAAATCGAGAGCGTATCCATTCACTTTCATCTAGGTTTGATTCAGTCAAGATTCTCAGGGATGGTATTTCCACTTCAATTGGAGTGACAGCCTTCATGCCATAAACTAAAGAGTAAAGGGTTGCCCAGTTGAAATACGCATTATGGTATGATATCTGTGTAATGCATATGGATGCATTTCATGCCAGTCCTTATAGGTCACTGTCATTTTGTCGATGATCTTCTTAATATTTTTATTGGCTGCCTCAATTGCATCATTCATATGTGGCCTATATGGTGCAGAATTATGATGTTTGATCTTGAACTGATCGTATAATTCTTTAATTGCTGCCCCATTGAGGTTTGGTGCATTTTTAGTTATAATTCTCTCTGGCAACCCATATCTATAGATGATATTGGACTTTAAGAATTTGATGAAGGCCTTCTGAGTAATACTAGCAACGGAATTGGCTTCCACCCACTTAGTGAAATAGTCAATAACAACAAGGATGAAATGATGGCTATTCGAGGCTTTTGGTTTAATTGGCCCAATGATATCAATCCCCCACAGGGAAAACGGCTATGGAGACACAAGACTATGCATTAGAGTTGGAGGAGCATTAGTTTTGTTCGCATATATTTGGTACTTATGACACTTTCTAACATAATTGATACAATCCTTCTCCATAGTTATCAAATAGTAACTGGATCTTTGAGCTTGTTTAGTTAATGAGTGGCCATTTGCATGTGTACCGCATATGCCTTCATGGATCTCTGCCATAATCTTGTGCGCCTCCCGCATGTCTACACAGTGAAGCAATGTCCCATCAAAGCTCCTCTTATATAGGACGTTATTACTAATAAAAAAGCACATGGCTATTCGCTGGATGATCTTCTTTTTATTGTGTGTTACTTCTGGAGGGTAAGTACCATGTTCCATATACATCTTGATACTATAGTACCAAGGTTGCTTGTCACACTCTCTTCCAATATTGAAGCAAAATGCTGGCAATTTTCTAGTCTTAATCTGCATTGGCTGAACTTGGACCCCAAAACTCAGTTGGATTATAGCTGCTAAAGTAGCTAAAGCGTCAGCGAAGCGATTCTTTTCTCTGGTCATGTGATGGAAATTGATTACTTTAAAATTTTTGATAAACTCTATTAAATACTCATGATAAGGGATCAACTTTGGGTCTTTGGTATGCCATTCACCAGTCACCTGATAAATTATAAGAGCTGAGTCACCATAGACTTTTATGTTTTTTATTCCAAGATATATGGCAGCTTGGAGACCATTAATACAAACTTCATATTCTACTATATTATTGGTGCAGTTAAACCCTAGCTTTACAACAATCAGGAATTGCTTTCCGTCTGGGAATATGATTATTGCCCTTACACCATTGCCATGTATATTTGCCGCCCCATCAAAATACATCTCCATATCCTTCATTTTACTTTCCTCATTTGGATCCTCTGTAGCACATATGTCTTAATCTAGGAATTTGAAATCTAGTGTCTAGCATTCATCTATAGGGTTTTCCACTAAGTGATCGGCTATTATACCACCCTTGATGGATTTTTGAGTGACGTACCTTATATCATATTCAGACAACATTACCTACCACTTAGAAACTCTTCCCGCTACATGCGGGCTTTGAGTGGGTCCACTCTAGAAATTAACCAAGTGGTGTAATAGAGCATGTATTGCCTCAACCTCCTGGTAGCCCAGAATAAACCATAACAAGTTCGCTCGATCATCTGGTAACGTGACTCACAGTTATTAAACTTCTTGCTCAAGTAATTATTGCTTGTTTTCTTCGCTTATATGCATTGTGTTGCCCCAGCATGGCTCTTATGGAGTTGGGTTGTATTATCAAATACAAAATTAAAGGTCTTCCTGGTATAGGAGGAACCAAAATTGGGGGATTTAGCAAATAATCCTTGATTCTATCAAATGCTTGCTGGCAATCTTCATCCCACTTCTTTGTGCAGTTCTTCTTTAAAAGCTTGAATATCGTCTCACAAGTTGCAGTCAAGTTGGCAATGAATCGTGCAATGTAATTCAACCACCCTAAAAAGCTTCGAACTTCCTTTTCTGTTCAAGGAGGAGGCATTTCTCGTATTGTTTTCACTTTGTTCGGATCTATTATAATCCCTTTTTGACTTACAATAAACCCTAACAATTTTCCAGATAGAGCTTCAAAGACGCACTTATTAGGATTTAGTCACAGCTTGTACTTGTGTAGCCTTTCAAACAGTTTCCTTAGCATCGCAACATGGCTTTCTTCCTCAGAAGATTTAGCTACCATATCATCCACGTATACTTTAAGTTCTTTATGTATTATATCATGGAATAGTGCCACCATGGCACGCTAATAAGTTGCCCCTGCAGTCTTTAGCCCGAATGGCATGATGCAGTAATAATAAGTGCCCCATTATGTAATAAATGTGGTTTTTTCTTTGTCCTCTTCATCCATAAGGATTTAGTTATACCCTGAGTACCCATCCATGAACAAGTACCTATAGCTACGGTCGTATTATCAACTAGGACATCAATATGAGGCAATGGAAAATCATCTTTTGGGCTTACTTTGTTCAGACCTCGATAATCAACATACATTCAAATTATGCCATCCTTCTTTGGGACAAGACAACATTTTCTATCCATTGTGAGTATTTAGCTACTTCCAAGAAACCTGCTTCTAATTGCTTCATCATCTCATCTCAAATCACTAAGGACATATCCAAAGTGAGCCTCCTTAATTTCTGCTTTTTAGCCTTGTTGTCTGGGAATAAGGGAATTTTGTGAGGTAATCCCTGGATCAAGGCTTGGCATATCTTGATAGGACCACACGAACACATCCATAAATTCTTTGAAAAGTTCAATCATTTGCTCTCTTTCGGGGTTATCTGCTATCTTTAGTTCTCTCTTTTCTTTCTCTTTGCCCATGTTTATTACTTCAATTACATCTTCATGTGGGCACATTCTATTGTCATCGAATTTGAGCATTTTTTTGTATACTTAAATGATCTCATCATCATCACACTTGTAATCATGTATATCAATGGCAACAAGTGAATCATCATTTAAGGATTCAGAAACCTCTGCATTGGATAGGAGTTCTAAGGAAATCGATTTCCTAGAGGGTGAAAAATGAACAACGAATGAATAGAAGGAAAAAAAAGGAAGAATTAATATGAATAAGTGGATTTTATTCGCATATCATTCTTTATTCATGTTTTAAATAAGAGCTTGCCTAAAGGTGCAAACAAAACATAAAAAGACAACTTTTAGCTAGGCATGTTACTACCTTTCCCTCCTTGTGCTCGGCAGCCTCAATGTATGGAAGAGAACTCGGCTTGCGTACCATGATTTCTTCTTTACCATTAATTATTACTACCTTTCCACTATCAACAAACTTTACCTTTTGGTGCAAGGTAGAAGGTACTGCCCCGGCTGAGTGTATCTATGGCCTCCCAAATAACATAGAGTAGGATGGGTCAATGTTCATAAGTTGAAACTCTACTGTAAATGAAGTTGGTCTAATCTATAAAGGCAAGCAGACCATTCCCAACACTCCTCTCTGAGTACCATCGAACCCTTTAACCACCATGTTACTCTTTTCAACCTCTAACGCCTCTGCTGACAATTGCTCAAAGGTAGAAAGTGGCAAAACATTTAACACTAATCCACCATCTATCAACACTTTGGGCACAACGAACCCTTTACACTTCAGGGTAATGTAAAGGTCTTTATATTGATCAACGGCTGATTGAACAACTTCTTCATCTGAGAATGAGATGCTAGAGAATGCCCCCGCCACATTCATAATGCTTGCCACCTTTCGGGGGTCACACTGGACTGCATATATGCTTCATCTAGGGTCTTTTGTAATGCACGACGATGCGGTTCAAAACTCAAGATCAAAGAGAGAATTGAGATATTGGCTGGAGTTTTATTCAATTGGTATACTATGCTATATTCACTTTGCTTCATAATTTGAATAAATTCTTCATCTTTATCCCCTATGTCTTTTAGACCAAAACTTGATGAAATATCAACATTGGCTTGTTTTCCCTTGTTTGACAACCCAACATTTTGAGGCAGATAAGCTTTCCCGCTTCGTGTGACTCCTGTTTGGGGAACCATTATTTTATTACTGGCCTCGACTTCCATTACTTTCCCTGAGAGATTCTCAACAATACCTTATACCTTCATGGTATGACGCAATTACTTTGATATAGAAAAGGGGTTGCTACCTTAATGGTCACTGCAGGCTGTTGCAATGGAGTCAAGATGGTGAAAGAGACAACATGGGAATTTCTTTTTTCATATGGTTCCTTAACGATGAACTTGACATGTCTCTTTTCTACCATACCTACTTCTTTCTCTTCTAGAGGCGTATAACCTGCTGCCTTTAAACATGTATAGATATCTTCTCTTACTGGTAGAGAATCATTAGAGAACTCGATTTCATCAACAACATTTACTTGGTTTTCGTGGCTTAGAAGCGGATTGGTGTTGATAGCAGAGTTGTCATTCCTCTTCAATTGGATGTGATTAGAATCAATTAAGTCTAATACGTTCCTCTTGAATATTGTGCAATCCTCTATTGAGTGCCTCGGGGAGCCCATATGATATTCACATCAGGCATACGGCGGTTGAAGCTGTTTATAAGTGCGTGGTCCTAGCAGTTGAGATTCTAAAAGTTGGCGATATAGCTCAGTATATGTAATGCTAAAATCCAGCCACTGGCGATTATCTCGTTACTGCTAACTCCTTCGTCCTCCAACTTGACCTTGCCTATTTAGTGTTGAATTATTCATCGTTTGTCGAAACCCATCGTTACCGCCTTGATGTATTGTTTCGATTTTGTATAAAGCTAATATTGCCTTCCTTCTTCTTCTTGTTATTTCCCTTTTTGGTGTTGCTCTCGCTTTGAGGAATCCTGCCATCACATATGTCAGTGTCGATTTTGTTAGATCCCATATGTTTTGATGATAACAAAGATTGGATCAATAATATGAAAGGATTTGATAACAAACAAATGGATTTGAACAAAGTAGCATAGCATCACTTGGAGTCAGCACTGGAAGTAATCAACATCACTTGGAGTCAGCACTGGAAGTGATAAACAATTATTTAGAAGGCTTACTCGAGTAGCCACTCGGGTAACAGAAGCCATTACTCGAGTAACCACTCGAGTAAGCAAGCAAAATTTCATCCAGTGAGGCACTGCCAATTTTGAACGACATTACTCGAGGGACCACTCGGGTAGTCTGCAAAGTTATATAGACCATTACTCGAGTAGCCACTCGAGTAACCAGATTTTCACAGGCATCACTCGAGTAGCCACTAGAGTAACCAGGTCCAAAATCTTCTAGTGACTCTCAGCCAAGAAATGCAATCCATCACTCGAGTAGCTACTCGAGTAACCAATGAGAAAATAGCATTACTCGAGGGACAACCCGAGTAATCTGCAGAGTTATATGAAGTGCCACTCGAGTAACCAGATAGTAAACTCTCGGCCAAGATTTTGATGTCATTACTCGAGGGAGTAATCCAGTAATCTGAGGGCTATTTGAAAGTCACTCGAGGGATTACTCCAGTAACATATGAAGAAATATGCAACCCACTTGAGTAGCCACTCGAGTAAGCAGCTTACCACAGTAATCACCCAAGTAACCAATAAATGTAAAGACATGGCCACTCGAGTAATCAGGTATTTTCAAGGTTTGTAATATATCACTCCATGTCTTACCCGAGTAACTCTTAATACAAAATGTTGATTTGCTCACTGCCATATTTTTGACATGTTTACTTGAGGGACCACTCGAGTAATAAACTTGATCACTCGAGTGGCCACTCGAGTAAGGCAGTCCAGAAATTATATTTTGATCGAATATCTCTTGATTTGTTATCTATATGGTTAACTCTTCATTGTATTAGTATTCTAAGCTCATTTGCAGAGAAACAATGAAAGAGTATGACAGATTTGAGAAGTCAAATAAAAGTCCGAACGTTCACCTAACACTACCTACCGCCAACGAATAGTTTTCAAATATGAAGAATAGTCAACCGTTGCTACGCGAATCTAACGGACAAGTTTGAAATTGCTTCCAACGGACACCACAACTCATCTATATATATGGAGCATTCAAAGAGAAGAAAACAAGGAGATACAAACTGAGATCACACATCGATCAATACACTTAGTACTTTGTTTTCATATACTCATTCATTTGTACTTCAGTGAATATATATTTGCTCTGTGAGAGAGTTTTTCATTACAAACTCAATATTAGTTATTGAGACAACTTAAGGTAGTGGAACCTTGAGTTGGGGATTTGATTGCAACGTGTAAGGGGGAGCGAGTGTCCAGGTGTAAGAACTTGCTGTGTACTGAGGTGCCAAGAACTCAATGAATCTTGGAGAATATAATGAAACTCTCAGAGACGCTCTGAGGACTGGACGTAGGTCAAAGTAGTTATGGCCGAACCAGTATAACTCCTGGTGTACACTACGGTAATATTTCTCCTTGTTCTTAACTGTTTTAATATTCCATAGATTTCCTTATACGCGACGAAATTTTTGGAATCACCCAATTTACCCTCCTCTTGGGTGAAATTCTTGAACTAACATATTCGCTCACCAATCTCAACCAAATTGGAAAAGTCAGTGACGTGTGTTCTAACCATGTATCTATAGTAAGGTTCCTGCAAAGTACGGATGAAATAAGAATTGAGCTCAGACAATATAAGGGGAGGTTGAACTTGTGCTACGACCGTCCTATATCTTTAGGCATAATTTTTAAAAGCTTCAGTGGCTTTCTTGCTCATTGACTTAGTTGTTCCCTAGTGGGGGCAGTGTCAAGATTGAACCTATATTGTTTCATGAATACATAAGTCAAATCTCTCCATTTCTTGATCTTTGTATGATCAAGTTGCATGTACTATTCCAGTGCTGGCTCTTTCAAGCTCTCATAGAAGAAGAGTAGCAAAAAGTTTTCATCTTGTGACCATACAAGCATCTTATTGCAATTGACCTTAAGATGGTATATCAGATTCCCTGTGCTGTTATACTTATCAAAGTCCAACATCTTGAATTTCTGGGGAATCGAGATATGTGGTACCAAGCATAAATCTTTTAAATCAAGTAAACCCCAAGTGTTTGGTCCTTGGAGGTCTTTTAGTTTGTCTTTTACTTCACCTAACTCTTCCTTCCATCCCTCCTTTTTAGCTGATAAGGAGGGAATGTTGAAAGTGTATGTCAAATCTTCACCTAGTTTTCCTCCTTAGTGCTTGAAATTTAAGGATTTTGTTTACTCTGAGGCTCTTCTGTTATTTTTTTCTTTCTCGCCATTTTCTGGTATACTTATCTCAGCATTTTTTAATAGATCAGATATTCCTGACTCTTTCTCATTATTCTAGGCTTGAAGAGATATAGTCAAGGTGGAAATCATTTCTTTCAAATCCGCCATTTGTGCCTCCATACGAGACATCCAATTATTCAAATTAGATTCGGCTTCACATGGATTGCCTGCCATCTGACGACTATATGAGCACGTGTTGTATGAATGCGCGGGGGATAGCTAGCTAGGACGTTTAGACGAAGTAATATTGTATCACCTACTTAGGAAGGAACAAAATATGATTAGTTTATTTAAACTTACAACTTCAAGTGGGCATAGTGAGTTATCACGATGTATTGGCATAAAGGTCTTCTGGCATAAGTATCCTCTAGCTTCCTCAGGGAATCTATTATTCCACAGGGAGAACTAGAGTTGATCATTAAATAGGAGGGACCTTGAGTCCCATCCTAGCCAAGATCTTTTCATTTGGTGAGTGCTTAGTCGGCATATAGTCTTACGGAATGAGTGTCCTTAGCCTCCTCAGAGAATCCATTATTCTACAGGGAGAACTAGAGTTGATCATTAGACAGGGGGACCTTGAATCCCACCCTAGCCCAAGATCTTGTTATTGATCATAGTGATAAGCATGTAAAAACAATGATAGTAAAAGGAGTGAGATATGCTTTTATTCGATAATATTATAATTTAGTTACAAGTTTGAGTTCCTCTACTATTTGATTACATAAGTTGAAAAATTCAACAATCTTACTAGTGGATTCAAAGGAATAATCATGCCTTCAACGCGCTTGAATGTGCTAGTGAATTCTGGGATCCTAGTGTTAGCAAAGTTGATTAAGTTACCACACCTCTTTACCCATTCTTCTATCACAACGACTTGTATGTGGTAGAAGAATTCCCAGTTAGCTAAAACTTTCCTTTCATAATTCAGCTTGTCCACGAGGCTCTGGATGGTTTCAGCACTACTGGCCCTTACAGCAACCAATTCACCCTTCTTGTTTTCTAAAAGTTGAGTAAGAATATCAACTTCCCCTTGCAATTTCTTAATAGGGCTATTGTCTTGCATTTTTTCTTCAAGCAACTCTTTTACTGTAGTCATCTTCAATAGTCGAACTCTATTGTTCTTTATTTTCCTGTCGTTCTCTTGTATAGCCCTTTTTAAGCTTTTATTTTCTTCTTCCAGCTTCATGATCCTTGAGTATTCTTCTAAATCTCTTCTCTTTCTCTTTTCTGTCAGTTTTTCTTGAAGGGATGCACATTTGTCTTCTAGCTGACTCATCTTTCTCTTATTTTGTGATTCCATCACAGACAGCTCCTCCAGCTCCTTTTCTCTTGTTTCCAGGCGCCTTGCCAACTCTTTGTTTACTTCTTGGGCATCATTTCCTAACAAAGGATCTTGGGGAGAATAAGATGGATTGGTTCCTTTAATTCTATCCTTGAGCGAATCCTTATAGCCCAGAGTTACACCTATTTCTCACTTCCCCAGCTCATCCTTTCCCTTGCATGCTATCTTGCTCCAGGCTTCTTTGATTTTTAGACATAAGTCCTTCCCGCCATCTTCTTCGCATAAGAAGTGTATGGCTTGCATTTCTTCCTTAGAGGGAACTTTTTGCTAGAATGCTAATTGCCTTAATGCTAAAGAAGGGTTGTAGCTAATGTTAGATCTCTCATGTTTTGATGATAACAAATGATGGTATGAAAAAGATTTGATAAACAAATAAGTTTGAACAAAGTAATAACAGGGAAAATCATCACTTGAAGTAAGCATTGAAGTAATGAAGAAAGGCTAAGAGAAAAAGCTGAGAAACTTCATCATTGGCAAATTTTCTAAAGGGTTACTCGAGTAAGTACTCGAGTAATGGACAGAAACTTGAAGTAAATAGAGTCAACTTTCAAGTAACCTGCCAACGTTACTCGAGTAAGCACTCAAGTAAGAAGGTAAATGACTTCCAGTTGCTCTCAGCCTGCCAATGTTACTCAAGTCAGTACTCGAGTAACCATGTAAAAGACTTCCAGTTACTCTCGGCCTGCCAACGATACTCGAGTATGTACTCGAGTCCCCTGCTTCAAGAAATATGTTGCTCTTGGCATTTTCTATCCTGCCAATGTTACTCGAGGAGGTACTCGAGTAACTCACAGTGGTAAGCAAAACCTGAAGGTAATACTCGAATAACATAATATGCTTTTATCACACTTCACTTCAAGTCATTACCCCAGTATGCAAAAGAAAACTTCAAGTCACTACCCGAGTAAGCTATGCAGAAAATTTATGTTTACTCGAGTAAGTACTCGAGTAACATGGTAATCAAACTTGAAGTGCTCTCGACCTTGAAATCCTGCCAACATTACTGGAGTGAAGCATCGAATAACCTAAAGTTTATTTGAAAGATTACTCGAGTTGCTACTCGAGTAAGCTATGAAGAAAAGTATGCCATACCCGAGTAAGTACCCGAGTAAACAGGTATTTCCAAAGGTTTGAAATTTTGTTTACTCCATGCACTACCCGAGTAATGTAATGTTCCTTTATTAACTGGCAGTTTATCATTACTTTCATGATGATACTCGAGTAAGTACTTGAGTAAACTTAATGAATACTCGAGTAACTACTCGAGCATGCAAGTTCAGAATTTGAGAAATCATTCCAACGTTCATTGATTTGTTTCCTATGTGATTAACCTTTCATTGTGTTAGTATTCTTAGCATATCCACAGATAAACAATGAAGAGATCTTACCAAATAAGGAAATTCAAATGCAACATTCAAACGCTACCTACCGCCACCTACCGCAAACGGATATTTTTCAAATACTGGAAAAGTCAACAGTGGCTGTGCACACTCTAATGGACGAGAAGAAAATGTTCCAACGGTCACTACCAACACATCTATATATATGGGAACATCGAAACAGAGAAGAACAACAAGAACACACACACGAACATATTATCAAGTTCACTACTCTGTTTTACATATATTTTGTAATTCTGTACTTTAGTGATTCTTATTCACTCTGTGAGAGAGATATTTCATTCAAACTCAATATTTGTTATTGAGGTTACTTAGAGCCCGTTTGGTTCAACCACATTGCATGCCTGCAATGGTAATCATGATTGCATTACCAAGAAAAGAGTGTTTGGTTGCTCTTTAGCATGGTAATAGGGTTTACCATGGTAATGATGATTACCAAAAAATTGGTAATCCTCATTCATACCTCCCCCCCCAATGAATCCTCATTACCATCCCATTGCAAGGTCTAAAAAGTCCAATTTACCCTTTCGTTTCCCTTGTCTTTGTTTCACTTATCTAATTTCACTTGCCGCATCATGTCACAACCGTCACCTCCACCCTCTGCCGCCACCACTACCTTCTCTACCACCGTCACCTCCACCCTCTGCCGCCACCACTACCTCCTCCACCGCCATCACCTCCACCAGCCGCCATCGCCTCCTCCACCCCTGGCCTCTCCACAGACCCTCCGCCCGCCGCCGCCGCCACCTCCTCCTCCGCTGCTATCCTCAACCCTGCCGCCCGTAGCCGCCGCCACCACCACCTCCTCCTCCACCATCGGCCCACCGCCCACCACCACCTCTTCTACCCCCCACCACCCTCACCCCTGCCGGCCGCCCACCGCCACCACCGGTATTGGCCCATCACCCACCACCACCTCTTCCACCTCCTCCTCCTCTGCCGCCATCCTCGCCACCGCCACCCCCACCACCTCCTCCTTCACCCCCGTCGCCGCCGCCGCCCCCAGCCCACCACCCACCGCCACCAACTCTTCCTCCACCGCCCACCGCCTCCTCCATCCCCGCCGTCGCCGGCTTATAACTATTTTTTCTACAAAGATTATATTAAGGGGTAAAATAGACTTTGTGTAATATATTAATTTTAAATAATTGTTAAAATATTAACTCATTGCACTTTACTTAAAAATCAAACAAAACACTACCCTTGTAATTAATATTGCATTGCATCGCATTGCACTGCACCGCAGGGTGTAATGGGATCGAACCAAACGGGCCCTTAAGGTTGTGGAACCTTGAGTTGGGATTGGATTACAACTTGTAAGGGGGAGCGAGTGTCCGGGTGAAGGAACTTGCTTGTACTGAGGTGCCAAGAACCCACTGAATCTTGGAAGTTATAGTGAAACTCTCAGAGAAGCTTTGAGAACTGGACGTAGGTCAAAGTGGTTGTGGCCGAACCAGTATAACTCCCAGTGTACACTTCGGTGATATTTCTCCTTACTCTTTACTGCTTTATATTCACTATCAAGGTTTATATTTGCAACAAAATTTTAGTATCACCCAATTCACCCCCTCCTCTTGGGTGAAATGCTTGCTCTAACAGCTAATACATCCTCTTGGTCCCATAAGAGGCACATTAGAAAAGTCCTCGCAGTTATGGATAATCTCTTCATCCTCCCACCATTCTATTTTCCATAAGAGAGAATCTTCTGTTAACCGTGGGAACTCCTTCCTCCAATTATTTTTGTTTAATTGAAGATGATTGAAAGCCATGAGTTGATTAGTAAACTTGTCATGCCTTTCACGGAAGTACTTCTTCTTTCCATACACATGACTCAACATCTATACCTCAAGTAATGCAAGACAACATTTTATTCGACCTTCCTTCTTTAGGTGACACAGATATAATGACATGTAGGTCTCTACTAAAATTGCAGGTACTTGGTTGATTTGGTAATGTTCAACGAATTGAAAGACACAGATAGCTCCAAAGTTAATTATTCCTGCCGATGAAGGAAAGAGGATCATGCCATAAATAGCAAAAGCAAATACCTTGCAAAAATTCTCCCAATCTTTATTCTTAGCCAATCTTGCTAAGCGAGCTTCCACCATGGTCCTTTTAATCCCTTTGACCTATCCGGTGCCTACAATTTGTATTTCTTCCACGTAGACCCCCAACAACTTTGCTATTCCTCCTTGAGAAGGTAGACGACCTAGATAATGGTAGATCTTATCATTCCTCTTAATTGACATCCTAAGGATTTCCCCATATTCCTCAAGGGTTGGGGCTAGTTGAAAATCAGAGAAAGTGAAGCATCTTAAAGAGGCATCCCAATACTGGCCAAGCTCTATGATAGCATCAGTATGCACAGGCAAATGCAGTAAATCAATGACGTTTCCATACTTTTCATGAAGCCCAATTTGACTGAACCTTGAATGTAGTGACTTAATCGAATAAGGCCTTCAAGTGGTTTTACTCCTGTAGTAAGTTTGATACTCTCCCCTCTATACACCTTTCCTGTAGGAACTTGATTTAAACCCAGCTTTAGTGCCATTTAACCTTTATACCAAATTTTCAGTCGTTGGATAACTCGTTTGTCCTTCATTAAAGAAAAGAGAAGGAAGAGTCAAAAAGTATTTCCAAATGCACGTTATGCAGATGATTACATCTGCTTTCTGGCCTTAATATGGGTGATAGACATTGAGAAAAAGAATTCCACCTCCGTAAGAGATCCATTACCTCATAGGTAGAATGAAGTGCCCATTAACCTGCAAATGGCCTAGGCCATCACTTAGCTAAGAGTTTTAAACATGATGATTATGTCCAAGGCCCATATCGAAAGCCAATGGATGATGCAAGGATACTTCATGAGACATAAAAGAGTGATGACTTATAATTCAAGTTTTGATGTGGGTGATAGACATTGAGAAAAAGAATTCCACCTCCTCAAGAGATCTATTACCTTATAGGGAGAATAAAGTGCCCATTAACCTGCGAATGGCCCAAGCCATCACGCGGCTAAGGGTTTTAAAAATGATGATTATGTCCAAGGCCAATATCAAAGGAAGCTAAAATGCTAATGAATGATGTAATGATATCTCATGAGTCCTAAAGGATTATCTCTCATTGAGATATTTTCTAACATGATTGATGTGATGATATCATGGTCTTTTAAGGTCATAGACCCTTAGACTAAAGTTAGCTATCTAATGCATACATCGTCCTTGTGATGTATCTTTATGTGGAGTGATGCTAGATACATACTCAGGTGAAGCGACAATTAGTCACTTGATCCTAAAGGCTTCATTGATTATGCATGGATGACAATAATGATTATCAACAATAACTAAATATATGCCCTCCAGTGTCCTATTTTAGAAATAACCCTAGGTTGGGCTTATCTATCTTAAGAAAGGCGGGGTACTAATTAATTAGGTAGGTCGATGCTTTCTGCTAATAGGTGCAATGGTTTCAAGGTGGTTCTAATTCTCACAGATAAAGGTCTCTTAACTGCTCCCATCGTAAAGATGAAGACCCCATTTGATGAAATTGACCTTTAGGAGTTCTGAAAACCCCATAGGGATCAACCTCACCAAATGAGTAACAGCTAGAATGAAGTCTTCACTGTAACCTTAAGGGGTTCTTAAAACCCCATAGGGAGACTGCTAGAAACATCCGCTTACCTAAGGAACTCACAAACCTGGGTATAGGGCCCAAAATGTGTGTGAGGCAAATAGTGTATGTGTTCAGTATGTGTGGAGAGCACACCAACCTATGGGCCTAGATTCTACCCAACCCTCATCTGCTAAGCAAATCATAAGATAGAAAATAAATAAATAAACAAATAGATGAATAAAGAATTTAATAAATAAAAACCAATATTCACAAAAAAATAAGAAAAAGGGTAATTAAAATAAAATTAAGGTCATATTATTTTTAAATACTTAACTTAAATGGGCTTCACTCTCAAACCATCCCCAGTAGTGTCGCCAAGCTATAGCGACCGAAATTTGGAAAACAAAGAGCCGCCACCAAAATTTTGACAAAAGGATAATTTTGGAAACCTCTTTTGGAAAAAGAAAACTGGTCTACGAAAATCATTTAGGGTTCGGGGGTTGATTGTGTATAAGAAATATATTAGGCACCCCACAATACCCATTCATAAGAATGGTTACCCAAAGCTAATTATTTAAAAATAAATATAGCCTTTAATTTTATTATAATTACCCAAGTAACAAAGGATATTTACAAAAATAAATAAAATGAAAATAAAGGAAAAAAGGAACATTTATTTACAAAAAAAAGGAAAAATATATTTATTTACAAAGTTGGACTTGACCTAAAAAGATAACCTAGGGCCTACGTACCTTTTAGAGGGATCAAAGCCCACATAGTTCGGGGTAGAAAAGCGTGTCACTTGGTTGGTGTTTTTTAGAAAAATTTTATTTAATTTATTTAAGAAAAATTTTTTTGTTTGGTTTGTGTTTTTTATTTTTTTAAAAAAATTCTTTATTTTCTCTTATGAAGCCAAATTTGTTTCTTTTAAGAAAAGAACCTCTTTCTTTTTATTTTAAAACTTTTTTATTTGCAACAAAGAGAGAAGAAGAAGAAAGAGAGAGAGCACATCAAGCCAACAAGGAATTGCATTCTCATCATATTATTTATTGTAGAAAGTCCAAGAAGACAAGAAAATCAACAAAGACATGGTAAGAGTGTGTACCTTTTATACTTTGAACTCCACTATAACAAAAGATAGGGTGATAGAACCACATAATAAACTAAAGGCAAGTACAATCACATTATCTATATTTATTAAGCATGACACCTAGCATCATAAGAAAACAAGGCAACACATACCTCTTGATCCAAATGCCACACGTCCAGTAATAATATGTGAGATAACTCAATGAGACAATGGAAAGCAAGTGCACCCAACTCTTGATCTTAGATTTGACACGTCCAACATTGCAAACATGTATTAAAGTAGGTGATTCATGCAGTTTTTTTTTAACAGAAAGGTGATTCATGCAGTGTTGGGTCATTGAGATAAGAGCAATCATAAAAGAAGCATGGTGGAGGGAGAATTAGTCAAATATATAATTTGTATCAGTGGTTGAACATGATCACAAATAAAAAAAGAGCATGCGAACTTTATCACAATCAAAGAGCATTGAACAAAATAAGATGGCCCCTTATATCAACTACCCTTTCCAATGAGAATTATTATGTATGAGCAATAAAAAATAAGAAATTAAAATTAACCCTCTACCTTGCCTCTCTTCACACCCAAAATTCTTGTCTGCTTGCTTCAAACCTTGCACTCCTATTTATAGTCTCAAGATAAGGTTTTCTTCATAAATACTCCTTTTTTTTATTTTTTTTTATTTTTTTTTATTTTATGTTAAAAACTACCTAACTTAATCTAATCATCATCAATGGAGATTTGTTTTAATTTTTTTTTGTATTTTCTATCAATAAAACTTCTTAACTTGACCTAATCACAATCAATGAGAGATTTTTTTTTCAAATTTTCGTTCTTTATTTTTTTCTTTTTCTCACAAGGAATTTTCTAATTTAAACTTATCAACATAAATGAGATATTTTTCTTATTTTTTATTTATTTTCTTATATTTTCCCTACAAGTAACTTCCTAATTTAAACCTATGAACAGGAGATACTTTGTTATATATATATATATATATATATTTTTTTTTTTCATTTTCCTTTAATGAATGACAATGCCAATTTGGACGCTAATCATCATCAATGAGAGGGATTTTTTTTAATTTTTTTTTCCTTTTAATGATGATTGCCAATTTGGACAGCGATCATTATCAGTGGGAGGATTTTTTTTTTTTATTTTTTAATTTTTCCTTTAATGATGATTGCCAATTTAGACATTAATCATTATCAGTGGGAGGATTTTTTTTATTTTTTATTTTTATTTTTTTTCCTGATTGCCAATTTAGACACTGATCATCATTAGTGGGAAGATTTTTTTTATTTTCCTTTTTTTAGTTATTTTTTAATTTTCTCTTTAATGATAATTGTCAATTTAAACATCAATCATCACCAATGAGAGGAATTTCTTTTATTTTTTTTATTAGTTTTTAATTTTTGAGTGAGGCTCGGACAAAATAGGGTGTTCACAACAATATCATATTCACAACACCAAAGATATTCTTCAATGCTTTAGATGTCTCTTGTAACCCTTGTCCTCATCAAGGCCGTGATTAGTGTTTAAATACATTTTACAATTGAATAAGAGATCCGGGATAATTAAAAACTTTTTGCAACACTTGTACAATATGATCTCTATTCATTTTTAAATAAAAACAATTGGCATGTTCGGCTTGTCACATACAATATCAGAGTATTAACAAAATTCTCGACGTTCACCCGGGATAATATCATTAGTCCAAGAGTTTAATAGGGCATCATCGCCCATCTCAATATTACAAAATAACTACAAATATATTATCAATCCAATATATACATACAGTTGTTCAAATGATAACCAAAAGCCAAAAAGAAACTAAGACTACCACCGACAATCCTAGTCATCCTTGTTCACTTGCTTGTCTCAAGATCCACTTGCCCTGGCTAAAAATGTTATTTGGAAAGAGTGAGATTCAAAAAAATCCCAGTAACAACAATTTACGTATATGATGTATAATTAAATAAAGCAAGTAAGCATATATCACAATACAGCATAAAAATATTCAAAGCTGGGCCAACCGCCACATCCCTTCAATCAATATTCAAGGTCGAGCTCAATCCATGTCCCCTCAACAATATTCAAGGCCGGGCTCACGCCATGTCCCCTCGCTCATTCAATGATAAATACATACAAGCAATACATTAAACATGATATAGGATAAAGTATTACTACCTTGTTCTTTCCGTCCTTGATTAGGCGTAGGCCTTCTACGTTCTAGGCAAATATCGAATCCTATAGTCATAATTAAAGACGATGCATTATCACTTAATCCAATACTCAAATGACTTCAAAACATTTAGTTTTGGTTATCATTAAAGTCCCTTAGGTGGCTACTAGAAGCCCAAATAAGTGCCTCGTAAAACATGCCGCTTCCGGCTTCCGACTCGGTCCTAAAATATTAAATGTACAAGAAATAGGTCATAACCTATCAAAGTATTATTTTAGACTCTTCCATAGTGTTTCTTGTGGCTATATTAGTCTATGGTAAAAATTTATCAAAATGCCCCGGGACCCTGGCCCGGCCCTGCCGTACCCGGCCCTAATGGCACGTTTTCCCAAAATTTTGACCAAGACTATTCTAACATATTTTCACCCAAGGGATCCATTTCAAGGTTCGAAATCACCAAATTCACTGTCAAATTATGAAAATACCCTTGACAGCCCCTATTTAGGGATTTCAGTGGCGTTTTCGTAATTATGTTTTTTCGGCCTCTACAGGAAAAGTGATCAACTGTAACCCCACCTATTTTTGCCCACTGAATCCAATGGAATCATTTATTTCATGAAAATTCAACTCCTAACCCCTATTCTGGTTCTGGCCGAAATTTTCACAAGAATGGAAAAATGGAGTTTTGTGTTTTAGCTTCCAAAACTTGTATTTTTCCACTTCTAATCCTTTATTAATTCATTTAAACACTTCTTAATCATGATTTAAAGAAATTTTGGCAGCATAACCCCTTAGGATTAAGTCTTTCCAATTTACAAACTTGACAAAAATCACCATAACCAAACACAAACCTCAACAACAACTTCATACAAGAATAGATCTAAGGTTTGTGAGGTTACCTCTTGAGATCTTGAATCCTCTCACTCTAGATGCCTCCTCTCTCTCTCTCTCTCCTTGAGCTTACGTTGAGGTTTCTAAACCATAGATTCCATGAAGGAGAAAGATTTAGAGAAGGTCTTATACAAATTGACAAGAAAATATCAAGAGATCACAAGTTTTACCTTAAGTTTCCTCTTCTTCCTTCTTTCTAAGCTTAAGATTTTCTTAAGCTTTCTCTCTATTCTTTCTTGTGGCTTTGGAAGAAAATGAGCATGGAAAATGGAAGAGGATGTGTTTTATTAAATTCTTTTCTTTCCTCTTAGCCATTGATCTCATCAAGGATTGACATGGTGACACATGTCTTCCACCATACCTCCACCCATGCTCTTGCCCATGCCTCTTCACTTTTTGACTTACTTGCCCCATTAGCTTTTAGTTAGCATTGGACTAAATTCTTCCCTTGTCTTGCTTCACAAAAACTGTGCCTCCCTCATGCTCCAACTAAACCAATTGCTTCTTCCATTTACACAAGTCAATTGGTATAAGAGTTGGCTACCTAACCTTATGATATAAGTAAGGACTTATGACACAATAATTATCCCCATCATCCTTCATGTGGTGTTGACACTTGGTCTCATTGGATTTTGACACTTGTCTTCTCCTCCTTCATCCCCTAATTTCTAAAATAATTAAGAGAAAAAGGAAGATTAATTTATTCCTTCAATTTTCAGAATAATGCAAATTCTAGCAGATTTTCTGCCCTAACTTTGAAAAATCATAACTAATTTTGTAGACATTGTTTTGGAGTGATTCTAAAGGCTATGGAACCCGTATTGAGTCTAGTTTCAAGGAAAAATATGGAATTTTACTAGCTTGAAGCATATAATTCCCAGATTTTAAGTTTTTTACTGCTGTTCCAGAATTGCTTCTAGTTTCAACCCCAAACTTTGGAAAATCATAACTCCTAGCTCACAAAGTGAAATGACATGAATTATATGTCCATTTTGAAGCTTGGAATGTGAGCTTTAAGATTGAAAAGTTTCAGAATTTTTTATCACCATTTACCTATTTAAAACGTCCATGCAAACTGACTGCTTGCACAGAGTTCTCACTAACCAAAACTTGCAACTTTTAAACCTAAGTTTCCAATGGTTCACAATTCATATCCAACACTACTCCCACACAATTTTCCATAAGAAAGCCAATGGAAACATCAAAACAACCAAATTCCCACTCCATCTATATGTTCTGTTTTTTTTTTGGGCATATATTCAACAAAATCCCAAATCAACTTTAAATTCATAAAATCATTCATTACAGCTCATTCAACGGTCATTAGCTCGTAATCAAAATTTGGGGCGTTATATCTCCCCTTTTTGCACCACCTTCTTCCCTTCTTCAGCCACATTCTCCCCTTCTTCAGGCACTTTCTTCCTTTCTTCAACCATGTTCTACCCTTATTCAGCCACCATATGCTCTTCTTCACCCACGTTCTCTTCTTCTTCAAGCACCTTCTACCCTTCTTCAACTACCTTCTGCACTTCTTCAACCACAAACTTCTTTTGCAAAAGAAATTTAATCATTACCTATTCCATTCTAGCCATTCCCTATTTAATTCTAGTCAATCAATTAGTAGTCCAACACTACTGCAACAACATCACTTGAATTAACACACACAGGCAACACAAAATTTGACTTCTAATACAAAATAAATAAGGTAGGGATGATCATGGACCAGACCAAACCGATTTGGCCCTGACTCGAGGTCTAGTCGGTATAGTGCCTCAGGCTGAATAAGATAGCCCGAGGTCCGGTCTGGTCCAGCACCAGCCCGAGCTCAGGCTGGACTAGACCAGTCCAATAGATTACCTGGACCAGTCCAGGCAGTCCAGTTCCTGTTACGTATTTTTTTCCTGAATTTTTTTACATATTTTTTTGTACATGTGAGCAGATAATAGAGTTCAAATTAAGTAATAAGTAATCGATTTAAAATCACAACTGCACAAAATCCAGTAGATTCAAAATCACAACTACATTCTGCTCAAAGTAACGAGTAATCGATTTACACAAATTAATTCACAACTACATTCCAAATATTCCAAATCTGATGAAGCAGAGAACAGAGTTCAAAGTAAGTCACTAAATTTGAACGTAGTGAAGACGAGAGTTCGATGAAGACTGTAAGCAGAGAACAGAGTTCAATAGTAAATTCAGAGATTCCTAAATTTAGAAAGAAAACTGACGTAGACGGAAAGCAGAGATTAGAGAACATAGTTAGACTAAGCCCGACGGTTACCGTAAGCAGAGATTAGAGTTGGACCGAGTTAGACGGAGAGCAGCATCAGATCTAAGTAGAGAGGAGAAGTGATGACGGAGACCTGAGATCTAAGCCTGACGGAGACTAGAAATGCTCAACGAAGACCGGAGACGCCCGACAGAGACTGGACATGCGAGACGGCGAGAGACGTGAATGATTTCAGTGCTAAATGAACCTAGGGTTCCACTTCCACCGTTCGAATTCGAAACTGCAGTTCTACTTTCGTTGAGAGCCTGAGACGCTGATTGAAAGAGTGAAGATGCTGGGCGGCTGTGGCATTTGGGCTAGTCTAGGTGTGTTTTGGGCCCAAAGCTAAGTGTGTCCAAAGGAGGATTAAAAAAAATAATCTACTCGGACCAGACTAGATCAGTCCAATGGGTCTGAGACCTTGGTCCAAAGTCCAGTCCAGCCTGATAAGACCAGTCTGGTCTGGTCTGTCAGAACAAGCTTCGGGCCATTTTTTCTTTTTGCAGACCGGGTCGGGTCAGATTGGGTCAGTCCGGACCACCGGACTACTAGACTATTTGCTCATCCCTAAAATAAGGAGTATAATAATAATTGTATCTCAAATATATCAACATATAGAACTTCAGCCCGAGGAATAAGCTTTAATTAAAGCAAGATTAAAATAAGAAACAACTTTAGTAGAATACACGTAATTTCCAATACGCTGCCTTTCTAGAAGTTGGATATTCCCAGCTTGGAGCTATTCTTCTAACATTGCCATCCGTCTTCTCTAAGACTAAGTCCAGCCAGAGCTAGAGTATTAGAATCTCAATTTTTTTTTTTTTTTTTTTTGCTTTGCAAAGTTCTAGTCTGTCTGATCCAAATCAAAATACAACACTTGAGCTAGTCCTAAACACATTGAAAAGGTATAGAAAACAACTAAAAAATAAATAAGCCTTAATAAAAAGGGAAAAAGGAACTAAAAACAACTTAATCGATGTAATTTCTAATAATTTTTAATATAGTAACTTTCAATTGTCATATTAAACATAAAAATTTTAACATCATATATAATTCCTGATTGTCATGTTATTTTTAAGCATACACTGCTGCTGAGAATGCAAGATACAAACACCAACATACCAAATGTAATTTCCAATAGTCCTTAGTGTAGTCACTTTCTTGGAAAATCACATCCTTACAGTTCAAATATAAATTAGTCCATCACTGTATGTCTCAGTGTGGATATATTGAGATATGCAAAGGAAATCATATATGTTTTTCCTTCTTTTAGACAGAACCACAAGTGACCTCTAATGCAAAAGAAATCAGATATGCAAAGGAAATTACATGTATTCTTCTAAATTACATGTATCAAAATGGGAGGAAAAAGAGAGCAACTTACCAAAACTCAGTCGATGCCCAAACCCTTTAGTCATCGATTAAGCTAGTCCAAACCCTCTTCCTTGTTTCAACCTCCACAAGAACACACAACTTGATGCCTCAATGTTATAATAACAATGGACGATTGATAACCACCCACGATCATCTCAAACGGACCGAAGCTATTGTGTGGGAGACCGATGCTTCTCACTGGTTCGTCACTCACGTCTCTTGTGATGGGGAAAAGGAAAATTGAAGTTCTCAGGCGCTTCACTCGGGCTTTTCAAATTTTAACTCAGGGGCATATTGGTCTTTTGTAAAGATTTGGAAATCCCAAATTCATCGTTATGGTCTAACTTGGAATTTCATATATTGGGCCCCCTTATATATATTTTCTCTATTTTGACAGTATTTTGGTGGGACTTTCCTAAAGAATTTATTGTAATTTAATAATTTTTTATATTAATATGGATAACAATGGTACAATTGAAAATAATTATAGTTGATCTTTTGTTGAAGAGATTAAAAAAATTAAATAAGTTACTTAATCAGTATTATATATCTCAAGCAATAAAAAAATAATGTTATATTGTTATGTATTATTAGATTATACATTAATTTATAAATTAAACAAATTATTTTTTTTATGAGAAATAATTCAAGAAAATTAATTTAAAAATAATAAATATAAATAATCTCCTTAACCAAGTTCAAGTGACTGCGAGGGAGTATTATTATCATCGTTATTATTAATAAAAGAATGTTATATATACCACCAAAATAAAAAAAAATAAAGGAAAATAGGGGGAAGAATGAAGAAGAAGAAGAGTGAAGGAGGATGAGGACTCGAGGAGTAGCAGCAGCGGAAACCAGTGAAGGGATGATAATAGAATTACAGAAAAGCAATTTTCATTCTGAAATGAAACTGAAGAGAGGTGAAAAACTTGTGTGCGAAGAGAAAATCGAACAAAGGTAACGATAAAATTGGGAGACTTGGTGGGTTTAACTAGGGTTTTGGAGCTAAATGCGAACTTAAAGGTTCGTATGGAAGTCCGAAACTTCTGCAACACTGTCAGGTACTCCTTCAAATCTTTCTCCTCTAAATTTCTATTCTATCACTCCTTATTGCCACCAATCTCTTCCACTACATTACCTACGACGAGACCCCCTTCAAGTTTATACATCAGATTCAGCCTCTTTCACTCTTCGACCTCTCTGAATTCCTCAGTTTTCACAACCAAATACCAGTTTGTTAGGCCTTCATCTTCCTTACAAATTGACGGTGGAGGCATATACTTGAAGATTGATTTGTGTAAGCTTCATACTTGTAGGCATTTTAGGTCGTACTCTGCTTCTTTTGATCAGCGTACACCGTTTGCAACTGCCAAGCAAGTCTCTGAAATCATTGACTTGTTGAGAAGGGGCGAGAATGATTTGAGCTCGAAATTGAATGGGAAGAATGTAACTTTATCCATACCGTCATGTGTGAAAATTTTTCATATATTGTCTTGTGAAAAGGTGTCTGCATTGCCATTCTTTGATTGGCTTAGGGCTTCACGTCCTGAATTTGGTCATGATTCGCATATATGTAGCCTGGTTATTGATAATTGTGGGCGATTGGAAAATTATGAGGCAATGGTTCTCATGTGGAAAGAATTTAACCTTAAATGTGTGCGCTTGGAACAAAAAGCATTTGGGTTTTTGCTAGATTCAAGCTTGCACAAGGCTTCTCTTATGGAATCTACAAAGAAAGTAATGTCTGTGTTAAATAAGGTTGGAGGATCATGTCAAACTTCGGGTGTCTGGTCATTGATAGAAATGTTTTGCGTTTCTGGTTCATTTGATATAGCTGAATTTGTGATAGTGACTGCAGGGAGAAAGGTGAATCATTATAATGTCTTGATTAGGGAGTTTTGTAGAAGAAGGGATTGTGAAAGGGCATGGAAATTGTTGAAAGAGATGAAGCAAAACGGTTGTGCTCCAAATATAACTAGTTATAATATGGTGATGAGTTGTTTATGCACAAATGAAAGATTTGCTGAAGCTACCCAAATGCTTGAAGCTATAGAAAAGGACTATGGTTTACCAGATGCAAGTACATGTGATATATTTATTAACTACCTATGTAAACGTGGCCATTTTGATTTAGTATTGGAATTTCTTGATAGAATGATTGGGAGGGGTATTGAACCTTGTATTGCATCTAATGCTGCAATAATTAAGGCCTACTTCAGATCAAAAAAATATGAGGAAGCTCACAAGTTTGTGGTTGATTCCGTTACAAAGCAGAGGTATTCAGGCAATGCAAACTACAGTTTGCTTGCTGCCCTTCATTTGAAGAAAGGCAACATACTGATGGCCTCGATGATTCTGCATGAGATGATGGATAAGGGTCTTAAACCTAATTTTCGGGTTTGCATGTCTGTAAGTAAGCGTCTTGAGAAGTCAAACACAAAAGCAATGCAGTCGGAATTAATGAGTAGATACTGGAGCATTATAGAGAAGTAAATGCGAATGCTGAATTTTGTAGAGGTTTTGCTAAATGCTCAGCATTTCCATTGTAAGCCTCAAGTAGGCAAATTTTGACCAGTTAATCACACATGTGCTTTTCAGTTCTGATACTGACTACTGGTAATGAGGTTGATTTCTTTCCGATCTCCTTCTTCATGCTGTTTTGTCTCCCTGCCTTTGCAACAGCTCCTTTAATGGCCTAATTTTCAGTTTTTCAGGCTGAAAAGAGGTGTTTGCAGTAGAGTGGGTTTTTTACATGTATCCCCCCTTGATAAGAAGTTTCTGAAAACAACCTAAAGGCTAAAGTTGGAGGGGTGCATTTGCATTTACCCCTGTTTTAAGTTTCAAATTGTGGGAGGACTATACGAGCTTCTGATATTTACTATAACAGGATTGACTGCGATGAGCAATTATATATGTAATAAATGTGACTAATCACCGCCTCCTACAGACATTTAACTGGCATCCTATATGAGGTGAAAAGGTTATATAATTTCTCCCAATGTTTCCGCCAAAAGAGTTTTCTGAAAAACTAATACCTTTTCCTATTTTTGATTCAGTTGCTGCTGCTATTAACATACAACTGCCATTGTCTTCTGTCATCAATAATTAAGGACTATTGACATCATTAGAGTTCAAGATCTTCATTTGAAGTTTGTTTTATTATAATAGTAATAGAGGCTGGAAGTGATCTGGAAGCATGATTTTGAATGTGGTGTGACGAGAAGCCTCCTTGAAGCTGAGAGGAGCTACCGGCCATGTTATTCATCATGATGGTTGTGTAGGTTGTGCTTGGAAGACCCTGAAAAATATCAAGGTAAGCACGTGGTTTTCTGGATTGGTTTTGCAGCTTGGTTAATGGGAGAAATATTTTCTCGTAAAAATATCTTTTTTTTGTGGTACTTGTTCTTGTCAAAATATTTGATTTACAGACAAGATGTAAACTATATCAAGCATAAGAAAGGAACAGGTATGTATATTTAGAACATTGGCTCTTGAAAACATGGACCATTTGAAAACACCATTGATTTGGGCCTCAGATGTAAGAAATAAGAGAATTGGCTGTCCTCATATATAGCATCTTTCTTTTTCTGAAATCCATGATGTTCATTCTCTTGAGAAATTTAGAAGATTCAAATCTATTTGTTTGGATTTAGTTCTTCTGACAGTTTATTCGTGATTGACTCTATTTATCTATCTCTTGTAGATTGAATTTGCTTAAGAATTTATTGTTATTAACTTATTATCTCCTGAATATTAAGCAGGCTGGCTTGGCATACTTATGCTTTTAGTGAATAGATCTGTACCGAATACAAATCATGGTAGAATGTCGAAAAAAAATGGATTGGCTTTGCTGATTAATATTGAATCCAAATCGAGATGAACCAAACTGTGAGTTTGTTTTGTCAGGGTAGCGTGGAGACCTCTTGATTGTTGATATCTGTTAATCTCTCTCTTCCTTGTCACTCTTTTGATGTTGTTGTCGTTGTCCTCGTTGTTTTTTAAAATGTTGTTTGCTTCTCTTGTATGCTTTCTGTTACTTCATAAATTGCAGGCTAAAAAAAATTCAAAATTTTGACCATATTATTTGTAGGGTTACTTAAAACTGTTAGGATTGTCATGTTATTAATATGTGTGTGACTAATTGTATTATATCTACGGCTCAGTTCTTAATGCATGAGAAAAATGTGTTTAATTCCTTCAGAAACAGACTCTCAATATTGCACAAAACAAATTCATGCAATCAACATTCCATTCTGATCCAATCTATGAACTAAATAGATAGGCCTTGAGTTCCCTTCATAGGAAGAGAAGGAAACCAAATTGCTTTATTTCATATTCTCTAGAAAATTTCCTAGAAATTAATATCTTGGACTTGTTTTCAACTTTCTAGCTTATAGATGAACCAATTGTTTTTCCTCTTCCTTCATGGAAGAAAAGTTTAGTTTTATAGTAGCTCTGATGCAAGATGTACAATGGTGATCACTAGAGAATTTTACAAGTGACTCTTTTATTGTCTTCACCAGTGATATGGATGTTGGGCATCTGCCCTCCAACTTCTTTGATGGCATTTACTCCTCTGGTAGTAAATTTTAAGGAACGAAAAATCGGATCGGACAATGAACCGGTCACAGTACAGGTTCAAGGGTTAATGGGTCAACCGAGATCTAACTGGTAGTTGAACCGGTCATATTAAAATATTATACTACCTCCGGTCCTAAATATAGGACAAAGCTTGTAGTGCAATTTACACTACAAACTTTGTCCTATATTTAGGACCGGAGGGAGTAATTTATTAGTGGCAATATATATTAATATGTTTTTAAACTTTATAGATAAAAATGAAGAATTTTAGAAAAAAATACTTAAAATCTATTAGTATGAGTTATAATATCTATACTTATGTAATGATATCTCCTTTTCTATAATTATTATATCTTTTTAAATAATTTTTTTCATTATCTTCATTTTTTTTAGATTTGCTCTTTCTTTACCTATTTTTCTCTTCATTTTAGTCTTCAACTTCCAATTTTCTCCTAAAAAAAGTTTTAAATAACTAAAAATAAATAGAATCGGTCCAACCGGTTGAACCACCGGTTTTACCGGTTTTAACTGGTTTTGACCGGTTCCCTGGTTTAACTATCAAACCAGACCGGACCACTGGCCGGTTCCCAGTCGGACCAGCCGGTCCGGTCCGGTTTGGTTTTTCGTACAATGGTAAATTTAGAAGCTAGATAACTAATTTATAAATATAAAAAAATTGTTAAAGTTAGTTATTTGTAGCAAACGCATGTAGGTTTCCTAAAATACCATATTAATCAATAATCATTTTGCTATATGCAATCTATAGAGATACTGAGATGGTTTGGGAAAATATTATGATTATAAATTCGTGAGTAAAATTGGATTCAGGGTTTATATTATATCGAGTGCCAAGGTGGAATATTATTTTAGCACCTGCTCTTCTTGAATTCCTATGAATCAAATTTCACAAATTCACACCATAGTGGGATTCCTCCATTACTCACACAAGTTCTTGTTGTGATATTATATAGCACTGTCCGGTCCTTTTTGAAGAGATTATTCCTATCCATACGACAAATAAATTGGCAAATCTATAAAATAAAAAGGTAATGATGTCTTTAGTTTTAATAAATAAATTCATTTTAAAAAAATAATTTCAACTTATTGAAAAGTAAGAAATTTCCCAAAAAAGTATATTGTAGAAAAGAATGGCTTGAGAAGGGAATGGAATCAAAAATTGTTATCGAGGACATGGATTTTACGAGGGTAGGTGCTCTATCAACAGAAAAATCTTTAAATAAATGCCAACGAGCTGATATTTGATATTGTAAGTGGTCTCATCTCATAAAAAGGATAGTACAAATTCGAATATCGGAAAACGCACTTATCAAAAGAGACAAAGGGTGTGTTTGTTTTGGTGATTGGATAAGTAACTTATTTTTACTTAAACTTATGGAATCTTAAGATTGGAAAAAAGTTAGATTGGGTAAAATGATGAGTGTTTGGATTAGCGATTGGATAAGTAACTTAAAGTAACTTATATAAAAGTGAATGATGTTTGGTTTGACTTTTGTATAAGTGACTTTTATATTAATTAAGAGAGAAAAATTGAAAAAATTATGAAAAATGAAAAAATGAAGGAATAATTGTGAAAAAAAGTCCTCATTGGCAACTTAATTGCTAATGGGACCTGGGAAGATATCTACACACGGAGGGATTTTTTCACAATTTTCTCAAAAATTAACTTTGAAAATTTGGTAATGTTATAATTTTAATAAAATTATATCAAACTCTAATTTAAATTGGTACACTCCAAAAGTCTTTTCTACTGTGCACCTTAAGCTTAAATCTTATAAATTATATCAAACTCTAATTTAAATATTAAATCCTAACTCATATTTTCACAGCTCAAAATCTAACAAAATAAACCGATTAAAATCTCAAAAATACCTCCAATAATCCAAATAAATTATTTAAACTAAATTTAATGGATAAAAACACTATATAGAAACTAATTTATGATATGTTGATAAAAAAATTGATATAAAATCATAAAACAACTAAATAATAAATCTAAACTGATTAAAATTAATTATTAATTATTCTCTACATTTCTACAGTCATATATTAACAAAACTCAAAACTTGCCTAAACTCTTATCCCAAAGTATTCTCGAATTAGCAGAAGATTACCATCTAAAGAAAGAGAAAATTATTTAGAACATTTTTCAAAAAAAAAAATTTGTGATTAGAAGTGATTTTGAGTACCTTATTGATCCCCAAATATCCTCAAAAAATAATTAATGACACACTAATGATCAAATGGGCTGCCATAAGTCAATATAAGCTTCATTCTTCAATTTATGACTTTCGAATGCTTTTTACTTTTTTCAACTTATATCACATCGTCAAACCAAACACTTAAATGGATCCAATTCACTGTTCAATCTCAATGTATCACTGTTAAAGTCCGATATCTGTCCCCAAACGTTCAAACAAACATACACAAAAACTCTTTGCGCAGTAAAACTTAAAAAGGGGAAATCCTTACATGGTATACCAAAAAAGAAAACTCTTTAAATAAATTACTAACTAAAAGGTCTTGTTTAATAATTTTATCGATTTTTCTTTTTGGTTTTTTATCTTTTTTTTTTTTAAGATTTAATATTGTTTATCTTTTCTTTTCTTTTTTTAATCAATACTAAATACGTTAGAATCAAGGTTCTGAAACCCGAACCGGTTACTGAACCGGTCGGGGTACTGGGTCAAGGGTTAGTGGGTCAGATCGGAGTCAAACCGGAGCTAAACTGTGTTTAAACCGGTGAGGAAGGGAAGATTTTAAAATTATTTATATGAAAATTTGAATAAAATATTAAAAAAATTTAAAAAACTAGTCAAACTGTGAGAAAACCGGTCAAACCGCGTGAAACCCGGTCGAACTGGGGTTAGTAGCCAAATCGGACCGGTCGGACCACTGGTCCTACGATTTCATAGTCGGATCGACCGATCCGGTCCGGTCTTGAAAACACTGGTTAGAATAACAAACAAATAAACATTCTTCTTTCCCTAATGCTTCCAACATTCTTCTTTTATACATGTTCAAATTGTCTCAAACAATTTTTATCATTTCCTCTTCTATGGAGACTTCTAAGAAATGTGATAAATTGAGATATATGAGCCTTAGGTTTTATATTTTATATTGCCCCATGTCTTAAATATAACAGTCACTTTGAAGTTCAATTAAGCTACAAAAGGTCTTATATTAAGGACGGATCTGAGAAAATATTAATCTCGATGGGGTATTAACAATTCAATTTCTTGCAGAGGCAATTATAACAAGTAGGTTTTATTTGAATTGCTTAACCATTTCCCATGCAAATGTTCCCCAAATTTATAACAAATGAAAAGGTCATGCCAGTGAAGCAAAAGGCGTGTGCTTTACTTTTTCAAAACAAGATTCTTTAACCTCTTTGGTAGGCCGATCAATAATAAATTCTCTCATATCAAGGATCTCCAAAGTCTTCACTTGTAGGTCCAAATAGACTATGGTTGGGATAAAATTCATAATTCATGAAAAAAAAATAGATAATTAAATAATTTTAAAATTTAAAATTTATTTAAGTAGTTTATATGAAAAATGATTATCTATTTAGATTCCAAAAATCTTAACTAACTTAGAAAAACATGCTTCATAATTCCTATCAAAGTAAAAAAAAAAAAAAAAAAAAGGAAAAATGACCAATTAAAAAAAATAATATCAAAAAAGTTCCATGACTTGTCAATGATAACTCTTTCACTTGTTATTAATAAGTTATGAAACTTTTCTGATATTATTTTTCTTAATTAGGATCTGGGCGCTATTTTCCAAAAAAAAAAAAGCTTGACGTACATTTAATTATAGTTAAGAGATAATGTTACCCAAGAGCGTTATACATAACATCAATTTTTCCTTTTCACACTTAATAGCATTAATTCATTTTATTGTTTTCCAACTCATTGGCATTAATTCAATCTCAAGACATACGAAATAAAAGTATTTTGCATTGTTGAAACATCTTAATATTTTAATATATTCCTTTGGATGCCGGGAGTATAATGAAAGCCTTCTGGAAAACATCTTAATATTTCTTTTTTTTTTTTTTATAGACAAAGAAAACTACAAACACCTCAGAAGCTATCCTCCTGAGTCAACCTGCAATCTCGACCTATTTTGATCAGTAAGTAATAAACTCGTAAAATATTTTCTCAAAATATTTCTTTATTTGAGAAAAATAAAACGTCTTAGAACCACCACCACCACCCAAAAACGTATGAATCTGCAATTTTTTTTTTTTTGGTTAAGTATAATTATGCAATTAATTTCTAAATTTTATACCTTTCTCAGCCTTTTGGTTGAGGAGATCAAGTGTAATTTATAAATTTTAGATTTTAAATATGACGAAACAGATTCTGAAATATTTGACTAAGATGCAAATGTAAAAAAGAATAATAATCATAAATATAAGATTCATAATAATCCTATATCTCTGATCATAAATATAAGATTCAGTTGACTTTTTAAAAAAGAATAAGGAAATTAAATAAATTATTTTAAAGTATTTATGTCCATCATTTTTTCTCAGAATTAATTAGTCTGACTTATAAATTGATATATAATCTAATGATACACAATATGTACTATGATTAAATAATATATTTAGCTTCTTTAAGTAATATATTTTAAAGTATGTTTATTTGTTTATATCCCCAGTTAAACCAGACATGTTGTTCGTGTCTATTATTGTACAAAATCTTTTAAAATTATATTATTTAAAATTATAATTTTAAAAAAATGTAATCAAATTAAATATTATATATATTGAGATTTAAATAATTAGTTATTTATATTGCAGGATAAAAAGATAACAAAATGACTCGTCTTATCTGCAGAATTATTGGATAAGTTGAGCTATAGTCAAAAGTTTGACAATTCCATCTTTCTATCTTGTCTCAGACAGTCCACTTGCTCTTTTTCTGGAGGGAGGGAGGGAGGGAGGAAAAATACTCCTTCCAGCAGCAAATAAAAGAATATTATAGTTAATTTATAGATATTAAGAAAATTAATTAAGTTAATTATTTATAATAAATATGTGTTAGTTTTCTTAAAGTACTCCCTTAATCATTATCCTTATCCATAAAAATATTTTTAACATATTAAAATCTATAGGGATTATTTGAAAATAATTTATAAATTTGGAAGATAAGGTGGATTGAGATTTTAAATTTAAGAACAAAGCAAACTTACCAACTAATGCGGGATTGCCACAGAGAAAAAAAAGGGAACGGGATTCAAAATAATTACTCTTCTAATTCTTAATGTAAGACCAAATTAACTAATATGAGTAGATTAATGATATTCGTTAGTTTAATGAATATTATATGTTTTTAATAAAACACCACAATCGTCTTCTTTAATTCCCTCCCTCCCTCCCCCTCCTAGCTACTTGATTCCTGTTGAGAAATCTCAATAGGGTCAATTTGAGAAGAATGAAAAAAAAAAAAGTGAAATAAATCTTACAGTTAGAACCAACGTAAACTCCCTAATCGTTCATTATATAATGCATTAACTCTCTAATATAATGCATTAACGCATTATATTAACCATAGGAGGAGGAGTACATATGGACAAATTGTTCATTGATTTGCCTCCTCATACATAAGAAAATATAGCACTAACACTTTCCTCCCCAAAAGACTACTACTTGCATTTTCTTCTTTTATATATGAAAGGATTTTGCCCCCTTAAATTATTAATATCAATTATATATATGTTGTGTACAATATCGACTCTGATTAATTAAATAATTAAATTACAAAAAGCTTAATTATTAGAAGTCCCATATAGATTCATGATGCTGCGTTTCTTCTAATTCATCATAGCCGTCATAGTCATTGCACAATAAATCAAACCCTACCATAAGAGCAGCTTCAGCAGCCATTTGCATCCACATCTTTGGTGAATCCAATGGTGACTCGTTTATAGCCTGAATTTGGCTCGGCGACAGGCCCACCGTCACCGGCGGTGCTGCCACCATACGCGTAGTCCCGCCGCCTGTCTCTGACGGCCCTCTGATCACCGGTCTCTTTAACTTCAATGCTGCCTGCTGTGCTGCCAGCTGCACATCCCCAGCTCGGGAGGTAGCCGGCCGGGGCAGGCTGCCGATGAGCTCCGGGAAGTTGAGCCGCGCGGCTTGGCCCCGAAAATGTAAAGCTGCCACGTCGTATGCTGCTGCAGCCATCTCTGGCGTGTCGTAGCTCCCTAACCATATCCTGGTCTTCTTGCCGGGCTCCCGGATTTCGGACACCCATTTGCCCCATTTTCTCATGCGAACACCGCGGTAGGTTGCCGGAGTGGCGGCAACGAGTGGTTGATCCATTGATGGAGGAGAGAGTGAGGAAGTAGTGAAGATGATTTGCATATTTATATGTGCGGTGACGATCGGAGCAAGTACGAGAGGGAGCTTCCAAGTAATGAGAAAGTGGCTACATGCTGTCAATGAGAAAGCAAGGGATTCCCCACATGTTTTTTATTAAATAAATTATAAATTATAAATACTCATATACTGTTGTATTTTTAAAAATTTTTAACCTTTTTTTTTCATCCCTCACTCAATGATGGAAGTCACTCATAGATATAAGGCAACCTCGTGGTTTAAAAAATCCATAAGCAAGGTGCTTATTGTTTGAATAATTAATTTATGATTAAGTATTGTGTTAACTAGGAATCTCACATCAGTTTAAAAGATTGCTTATATAAAATTTTGCATCCGAATTACTTTTAATTCCTTTCTCTTGCACTCTCTCCCTGTAATAAGCTAATAAGGGTATATGTGAAAAAAATATTGTTTTTCCCAAAAAGTGACTTATATTTATGGTAAAATTTCAGTGAGTCTCTAAGGATATAATATAATTTCAGTCAACCTCCAAACTTTTTGAAATTACACTTACATTGCACCTCATGAGTCAAAATGAAATTAAGTTTTTTGAGTAAAAAGATAATGATGCATTTCTTTTATATTTCCAAAAGAGCATTAGCAAGATAAATGAAGGCATTTACAAGACAAATAAAACATTTACAATATAAATAATTAAAGAGATTCGAAAGAATTTAGGGCATTAAAAATATTTTGGTCATTTGTAAGACATATATGAAAATTCACAAGATAAATATAGGCATTTATAAGATAAATAAAGACATTTATAAGACAAATAAAGGGATTCAAAAGAACTTAGAGAATTAAAAACATTTTAATCATTTATAAGATAAATATATAAATTCACAAGACAAATATGAACATTTACAAAACAAATAAAGTAAAAGCATCATTGTCTTCTTATCCCCAAAACCTAATTTCATTTTGACCTAAAAAAGTGATGTGAAGTTTCAAAAAGTTTTAAAGGTTGACTGAAATTATGTTACATCATTTGGGCTCAATGAAATTTTCCCTATATTTATTCTATAAAAACATTTTAAAATATTACTTATATTAAGCATACGAGTAGTGAGAAGTGAAAATTTTGAATTTGAATGTACGAGGAGTGAAAGAGCATTTAGTGTCTATTTGGATTAGCAGTGGAGAATGAGCTTTTTTTGCAATCTGACTTTTAAAAAAGTTAGATTATAGATGTGATTTGTATTTGGATTGACAGTGACAGAAGTGACTTTTTTTTCTAACCTTAAACATGTTTATGTTAGTATTTGAAAAGCCCATTTAGATGGGAAATGATTGAAAATGGCATGAATCTTATTGAATACTACATATGTGTGTGTGTGTGTATATATATATATTAATTGTATATATTGTGATAATTGAAGTCAAAAAATATTAAAAAATTTTGATAAAATGAAAAAGGTGAAATTATTATTAAAAAAATACACGAGATGCAACTTTAAAGGAAAAAAATTTGTGTTCAATGCTTCCAACCGTCACAAGTAGAGGATTGATGCAGCTTTAAATTTTTTTTTTTGGCCCTTTCATGATCACTTCACTGTGACGCATGGGAAAAGCTCTCTTGGCCCGCTTCTAAAATAAGCAACTTCTTAAATATAAGCTCATCACGTTAGACCGCTGTGTCAAACACTTCCTTCCCATCCAATTGGATTTTTGGGTCTCAAACAAGCTTATTTTACCCGCAGCCTTAGGGCAATGAAATTATGTTACATTTTAAAAACATTTTAAAAGATGGCTTATATTAAGCATGCGAGTGGTGGGAAGTGAAAATTTTGAATTTGAATGAACGAGAAGTGAACGAACATTTAGTGCCTGTTTGGATTAGTGATGGAAAAAGAACATTTTTTACAATCTCACTTTTGGAAAAAAGTCAGATTGTAGATGTAATTTATGTTTAGATTAGCGGTGGCAGACGTGACTTTTTTTTCTAACCTAAAACCTGTTTGGATTAGTATTTGAATAACCGTTTAGATGGAAAATGACTGAAAAGGGCATGAATTTTATTGAATACCATACACACACACATATATATGTATATATATATTAGTTGTATGGATTGTGATAATTGAAGTCAAAAAATATTAAAAAAATTTGATAAAATGAAAAGGTGAAATTATTATTAAAAAAAAGAAAAATACACGAAGATGCAACTTTAAAGAAAAAAATTTGCGTTCAATACTTCCAATGGTCACTGGCAGAGGACTAATGTAGCTTTAAATTTTTTTCCACCCTTTCATGGTCTCTTCACTATTACGCGCGGGAGAAGCTCTCTTGGCCAGCTTCTAAAATAAACAGCTTCTTGAATATAAGCCTATCACGTTAGACCGTTGTCCCAAATACTTCCTTCCCACCCAACTAGATATTTGGATCCCAAACGGGCTTTTTTGGCCCGTAGCCTTAGGGCAATGAAATTATGTTACATTTTAAAATATGGCTTATATTAAGCATGCGAGTAGTGGGAAGTGAAAATTTTAAATTTGAATAAACGAGGAGTGAAAGAACATTTAGGGCCTGTTTGGTTTAAAGGGAGGGAATGGAATGGGAGGGGATAGAAAATCACCTTATTTGGTTTGGTTGGAGGGGGAGGAAGGGAAAGATTTTTTAATGATCATTTGTTTGGTTTAAGAGGGGAGGGGAAAAGAGATAATATCTAATTTACCATTTTACCCTTAAATATTAATTTATATTTTTTTTCTTATATAAATTATTTAAATTAATTTACACCTCAATATAAATTATATAATTTATAAAAAAAAGATGAAAATATAAAACAGAAATAGTTTTCAATTCCCCTAAGTTAATTTCTCATTATATGAATATTACTCTTCATGAATAGCTTTTTTTCTCATCAACCCCAGTATTTATTTTCCTTTTTTCCTTCGAAAAATCATCAGTTTCAGCTGCAGCTACAGGTTCCTTCTCTTTCTGGTCAATTTTCCCAGAATCTTCATCACCGATCTCGGCTTTTTCTTGCTCCTATTGATGAACATCGTTTTTCTCAGAAACCCCATCATCAGTTTTTCCCTTTTCTGTTGGTTCTCCCACTTTCTGGGATTCGTCAGAGACTTGATCGTCACTCTTTGGTTTTGCTTGATTTTCTAATTAAGCACCATTATTTTTGTGAGCATCAGCGTCTCTTTCTAGGGATTTGGTAGATGGAACAATGAGTTTGGGGAACTTGATTTTGAGAGTGCCTGCTTCAAACTTGGCGGTGATGTCGTTGGGATCGGAATCGGAGGAAACAAAGAATTCCTTATAAACACGACGCCATCGGTTGCCGCCGATCTGTCTTTGAGCACTTATATTTTTATTAAAAACTTATAAGGTATAATTGGAAATATAAAAAGATCATGGGGCAAAATAGTCTTAAATTTTGGTTCCCTTAAAAACCCCTCAATTTTGAGGGAACCAATTTGAGGGAGTGGGAGGAGTTTGGAGCCTCTTTTTTGGGCCCCTCCCCTCCTACTTTTCATATCAAACAAATGGAGGGGGTCATTTTTCATCCCCTCCCCTCCAACCAAACACGCCCTTAGTGCCTGTGTGGATTAGTGGTGGAAAATGAGTTTTTTTTTGCAATCTGACTTTTGAAAAAGTCATATGGGAAAAAAGTCAGATTGTAGATGTGATTTGTGTTTGGATTGACGGTGGCAGAAATGACTTTTTTTCTAACTTTAAATATATTTTGATTAGTATTTAAAAAGCCCGTTTAATGGAAAATGACAGAAAAGGACATGAATCTTATTGAATACTCATATATACATACATATATATATATATATATATTAGTTGTATATATTGTGATAATTGAAGTCAAAAAATATTAAAAAATTTTGATAAAACGAAAAAGGTGAAATTATTATTTTAAAAAAAGAAAAATACACGAAGATGCAACTTTAAAGAAAAAAATTTGTGTTCAATGCTTCCAACGGTCACAGGTAGAGGACTGATGCAGCTTTAAAATTTTTTTTTGGCCCTTTCATGGTCTCTTCACTGTGACGCGCGGGAGAAGCTCTCTTGGCCAGCTTCTAAAATAAGCAACTTCTTGAATATAAGCTCATCACGTTAGACCACTGTCCCAAACACTTCCTTCCCACTCAATTGAATTTTTGGGTTTCAAACAGGGTTTTTTTACCCGCAGCCTTAGGATAATGAAATTATGTTACATTTTAAAAACATTTTAAAATATGGCTTATATTAAGCATGCGAGTAGTGGGAAGTGAAAATTTTGAATTTGAATGAACGAGCAATGAAAGAACATTTAGTGCCTGTTTAGATGAGCAATGGAGAATGAGCTTTTTTTGCAATATAACTTTTGAAAAAGTTAGATAGAAAAAAGTCAGATTATATATGTGATTTGTGTTTGGATTAATGGTGGCAGAAGTGACTTTTTTTCTAACCTTAAACATGTTTGGATTAGTATTTAAAAAGGCCGTTTAGATGGGAAATGACTGAAAATGGCATGAATTTTATTGAATACTATATATATATATATATATATATATATATATTAGTTGTATCGATTGTGATAATTGAAGTCAACAAATATTAAAAAATTTTGATAAAATGAAAAAGGTGAAATTATTATTAAAAAAGAAAAATACACCAAGATGCAGCTTTAAAGGGAAAAAATTTGCATTCAATGCTTCCAACAATCCCAGGCAGAGGACTGGTACAGCTTTAAAATTTTTCCCCCTTTCATGGTCTCTTCATTGTTACGTGGAGGAGAAGCTCTCTTGGCCAGCTTCTAAAATAAGCAGCTTCTTGAATATAAGCCTATCATGTTAGACCGTTGTCCCAAACACTTCCTTCCCACCCAACTAGATTTTTGGGTCCCAAACAGGCTTTTTTTTCCTGCAGGGCAATGAAGTTATGTTACATTTTAAAAACATTTTAAAATATGGCTTATATTAAGCATGCGAGTAGTGGGAAGTGAAAAATTTAGTACTTGAATGAACGAGGAGTGAAAGAACATTTAGTACCTGTTTAGATTAACGGTGGAGAAGAAGTTTTTTTTTTTTTTGCAATCTGACTTTTGAAAAAGTCAGATAGGAAAAAAGTTAAATTGTAGATGTGATTTGTGTTTGAATTGAAGGTGGTAGAAGTGACTTTTTTTCTAATCTTAATTCTGTTTGGATTAGTATTTGAAAGGCTTGTTTAGATAAGAAATGACTGAAAATGACATGAATCTTATTGAATACTATATATATATATATATATTAGTTGTAGATATTGTAATAATTGGAAGCCAAAAAATATTAAAAATTTTTGATAAAATGAAAAAGGTGAAATTATTATTAAAAAAAAGAAAAATACACAAAGATGCAACTTTAAAGAAAAAAATTTGCGTTCAATGCTTCCAACGGTCACGGGTAGAGGACTGATATAGCTTTAAAATTTTTTTCCCCTTTTCATGGTCTCTTCACTGTGACACGTTGGAGAAGCTCCCTTGGCCAACTTCTAAAATAAGCAGCTTCTTGAATATAAGCCCATCATGTTAAACCGCTATCCCAAACACTTCTTTCCCATCCAATTGGATTTTTGGGACCCAAACGGGCTTTTATTGCCCGCAGCCGTGTTCCCAAACAGACCTTAATCCAAAACGACGCGTTTGGAGGAGATGAAGTTGCAGGATTAGGTGATGGCGTGACGGTGCTATTGTTGAGCAAACCAGTGACCACACGCGTAGCTTAGACCAGCTATATATGCTTTTACTTCTTTCAACCTCCGCCTCTGAAATCTGAATGTGGTCCCTCTTTTTTTTTTTGAACAGTGAATGTGATCCCTCTTTGACTCCCTTATTATCATAATAATATTATTGTTGTTGTTGTTCATTGATTATTCATGATTTTGCAACGATAAGTCAATCACAATTTACTCTTATTATTCATTACTTCTCTCTCAATTGGCACAAATTAGGGCATGTTTGAATTGATGTTTGGAAAATATGTTTACGTAAGTCGAGATAAAACTTCTCTCACATATTTATCTCATATACCGTAAATCACGTTGTAAAAACAGCTTCTACCACTAACCCAAACAGACACTTAAAAGATTGAGGTCATCACTTTTGTCCGGGATACATTTGCTGCTTGCGTACACTAGTACAAAATTGCATTTTTTAGACCGTCACATTTAGACCGGTTATAGCGGATAAGGTCTAAAAAAGATGAGCGGCGGTAGTTTTGTAATTATAAAGAACTTGTAAGCCCGGTTCTTAAGATATATGGTCTAAAAAAAATCTTTTAGACCGGTGATTAAAATAACCGGTCTAAAAAGATAAAAAATTTAAAAAATAAAAAAATTTTGCAAGTTTTTAGACCGGTTATTCATACAACCGGTCTAAAAAGATTTTTAAAAATTTCAAAAAAAAAATCTAAAAGTTTTTAGACCGGTTTTCATTAATAATCGATTTTAAAGATGAAATCTTTTAGACCGGTTGTATTTTAAACCAGTCTAAAATATTTTTTTCCAATTTTAAAACCAGTTATGATTCACAATCGATCTAAAAGGTTTCCCTAAATCCACTTCCACCTGCGCTAAAATTGTTGAATCCCGCCCTAGCGATCTGAACCTTGCTTCTCTTCTTGTCGCGATTTCTCAGTAAGCATTGTAGCTTGAACTCCTCCATCGCACCCCTCCCTGTTTCACATATTGCTCCTCCATTATGTCTGTGAAGTGGCGTTTGTTTTACGTCATGGTGGCCGCTCAAACTCAAAAACCTCTGTTGTGTGAAGATTTGTTCTTGTAATTTTTTGAATAAATCTTAGACTCCATTTGTCCAAATCTGTAGATTCTTTGGTTTTTTCCTGCGTTTTCTTTCCATATTCTGTTTCTTTTAAAGAATGAGTGAAGGAATAGATTTTTTTGCTAATACTTTTGAAATAGACGACACTTTAGGCAAGAACGTATTGGAAACGGGGGATGTAGAAGGGATAGATTTTATTTTTGTTCCTTCAACTCTTCCTATGCTATAAGAGGTATAGATGTTGCTATTTGGAGCTAATGTTTGTTCCTTTACCGTCAGAAAGGTGTTTCTTTTACGCCAAACGCGATGAATGAAATCATGATGGATGCTGAAATTGTAAGTTTTGGTCATGGTAGTACATATTCCAATGCTGCAAATGATATAGAAAGGGCGCAATATTTCTGTTAATCTTTATTTTTAAACTAGTGCTTTTCAGTGATCACATTTGTCACAATAGAAAGTTATAATTCAGGGCCTTCTAGTGAAGACAAATTAGTATTAGTATTTGTAATCCTTTAAAAGAACAATACATAGTATATAGTCAATGTGATCGTATGAATTCTGTTCAAAAATTTAAATTATTTTTGTTGTTTCAGGCTATTGACATGGCTCCCCCTATTGAAACTCCAAAAAAGATTCCCATCTCTCATCATCATGCCCCTCACCCTCCCCCGAATGAGAGGATTCTCTCCTCCATGACCAGGAGATATGTTGCTGCACACCCTTGGCATGATCTTGAGATAGGTAAGCATTATAGTTTAAAACGTTCACACGTTAACGCTTTCAAGTTTCAATACAAATGCACTTCTTTATCTCTTTGTATTTATCAATTTGGCATTCTAACCGAATTTTCATCACGATTTAGGACTTGAAGCTCCAATAATGTTCAACTGTGTAAGCATTCTGAACTTAAACTTATGACAAAGTGCACATCATTCTTAATCAACGTTAAATTGTTCAATTAATGACTGGCAACACAGTTTACCAAACTTAACATTAATGGGTAGAACTAGGAACATTTTATAATACTGAAGTTATTAATATTTTATTGTTGTCTTATAGACCTTTTTATGCTGACAATTAGCGTACCCAAAAGCACTATCGACCAATTCTTATATGACATACATGGATTTGGGTTAGGATATAAAACTCATAGCAAGTCACTCTGTTTAAAAGCCATGTATAATGCACATCATTTCCAAATTATTTGCATATACACGGGATCAAATACCTTGTTGGACTTAAAGTGGTTATCTTATTCAGTCATTTGCTTACTTGTGCAACATGCAGGTTGTTGAAATTGGGAAAGGAAGCAAGGTCAAGTATGAGCTTGACAAAAAAACTGGACTTATAAAGGTGATAATAGTTGAGCTGCCATTTTTCCCGCTTATTTACATGGTTTATTGCTGAACATGCACCTACGTATAGGTTGACCATATTCTTTACTCATCAGTTGTGTACCCCCACAACTATGGATTTATCCCACGCACAATATGTGAGAATAGTGATCCCTTGGACGTCTTGATTATCATGCAGGTACTCATATTTGTTTCATTCTGTCAACTTCTTGTAAATTAGTGTGCATCACATATCTCCTTAAAACTATCTCTTTAAGATACATTATGCTATTTATCTCATTTTCATTTACATGTATTTTGGCTCATATTAATTCATGTATGTAGTTCATGAATCTTTGTATGATGAATAGTTATTTTATTAAATTTGTTCGCATTTTAATTGCAAGATTGAGAAATTTTTTATTAATTATTATCAATTTTTTATCTTATGAGTTGTTGTTTTTCATCATTTAGTTATAGTTGTCATAGCTTACTTAAAATTATATTATAGTAAAAAAAAATGGGGCACTTGTTTTTTGGATTGGGATGATTTTCAAATCCTTCCAATAAAAAAAAAAAAGCCCTATTTATTTTTTTCCAAAAAAATGTCACTTTTTAGACCGATTGTAGAGGATATCAGGTTTAAAAAAGACTTTTTAGACCAGTTTTTAAAATAACCGGTCTTCAAAGTAAGACCGGTTATTAGAATAACCGGTATTAAAAGTACTTTTAATAGTGGTTATTAGAATAACCACTATTAAAAGTATTGAAAAAAAAGTTTTTAAACCGGTTTTTAAACAACCGATCTAAAAAGTCTAGACTTTTTAGACATTGTCTTCACATTTTTAAGACCGGTTGCTTAACCGATCTAAAAAGTAACAGACTTTTTAGATCGACTGTATCAAGACCTCATCCAAAACCGATCTAAAAAGTCATTATTTTTCCACCGGTGGTATTACTTTAATTGAATTTTTATAGAAAAATCATGCTACATCGGAACTTCTTTTCCTCTTTGGCTGCCTTAGAGCTTTTTTCATATGAATAGATAACTCTGATCTTCTACGGCAAACATTCTCTATTCATCACTTGTGTTATAAAGTGTTTCATTAATTTTCCTACAAGAACTTATCAATATCAAATCATTTGGCACAAATTTTTTTTGCATGACTTTTTGTCAACACCCGTTTCCATTTCGATAATCGAAGAGTAATAAAGACAGAATTCAATGGGCATATAGAAAAGTATAATTATACTGATAAAAATATTCATTTACAATTCTGATATCGTTCGTCGACGAAAATAGAAAATACAGCGGAAGTTTTAATATTTACAAATTTCACCAAAATATCACAAAATAGACTAATTATGACCACGATCTTGTCTTTCCGGTGTCTACATCTTTTCCCTTAGACCCACTGGTACCCGCTGAGGTGTTTATTAAAAATAGGGTGAGATTCCGGAGAACCCCAGTAGAAACATGCTATCGTTCATAGAAAATGCGAAAAGTAAATATGATATATGCCATGTATGCATCAATTAATGAACATTATAAACATATCATTTGCATGTATACATGAGTAGGGCCCATCCCCACTATTCTGCACCGGTTGGGTTTTCACTAACTCCAGTGTAAGTGCCTCTGACACTTCTGGCCCTTCTCTAGGCAAATCATGTTGATTAATAAAACACATTTACAAAAATTGGCATTCACACAATCATATAACTATGGCATAATGTATGAAGGATAATGTCCCTACCTCAAAGCTTTAATATCCCCCTTTTAAATGTGTCTTGTAGAACATGCGTACCTGGCTTCCAAATCGGTCCTAAAATATTAAATGTACCAGAAATAGGTCATAATCTATCCAAGTATCATTTTAGACTCTTCCATAGTGTTTATTGTGGTTATATTAGTCTATGATGAAAATTTACAAAAATAGCCCCGGGAGCACGGCTCGGCCCTGCCGTACCCGGCCCGGTGGCACGTTTTCCCAAAATTTTGACTAAGGCTATTCTAACTTATTTTCACCCAAGGAATCCATTTCCGGGCTCGAAATTACCAAATTCACTGTCAAATTATAAAAATAACCTTGACAGCCCTTATTTAGGGATTTCAGTGGCGTTTTCATAATTATGCTTTTTTGGCCTCTACCGAAAAAGTGACCAACTATAACCCCACTTATTTTCGCCCACTGAGTCCAATGGAACCATTTATTTCATGAAAATCCAACTCCTACTACCAGTTCTGGTCCTGACCAAAATGTTAGGGAAAAATGGAAAAATAAGGTTTTGTGTTTTAGCTTTCAAAACTTGTACTTCCTTGATTAACTTACTTAAACACTTCTTAACCATGATTTAAAGGATTTTGGGCAGCATAACCCCTTAGGATTATGAATTTTCCAATTTTACAAATTAACCAAAAATCACATAAACCAAACAACAATCACCAACAACAACTTCAATACACAAAGAAGTTGAGATTTTGGAGATTACCTCTTGATCCTTGGTGTTTCTCTCTCTAGGACGTCCTCTCTCTCTCATCAACCTTGAAGATTAGCTTGCTAATCCATGGAGTTTATGGAAAGGAAGAGATTAGAGAAGAGATTTATGGAATATTAGAAGAAGAAACCTTAAGAAATCATAACTTACCTTAGTATTTCTCTTCTTCCTTCTCTCTAGAGCATGAAGCTTCACAAACTCACTCTCTCTCTTCTTTCTTTAGGCTTGAACGAAAATAGCAAGGAAAGGTGAAGGAAGTGGCCTCATAAATTATCTCACATTTTCTCTTCATGTTTCACCCTAGCCCTTGATCTAACCAAAGGTTAGGATTTCTCCATCTTTCATGTACATCATCATTCCATTTTTTGTGTACACTCAACCTTGCCATGCTTCCCTTTTGTGTGCACTCAACCTTACCATACTTCCCTTGTCATCATTTAGGTCTGATTGGGTTTGACTAATTTTTTTTCCTTATTTTTCTATGTATTGGACGAATTTTAGGGAAGGTAGAGGAGAAAAAAATGTTTTTCCTATATTCCATAATTCATATAATTGACCAATGTATAATTCCCCCTAATTCCCCAAATTCTTGATTTATTCTACCAAGAATAATCCCATTTATGCATTTTCTTGTATTTTCCTTGATTAATTGAGATTAACTCCGATTAATTGGAAAATAATTAATCTTGGGCTAAATTGACAAAATTATGATTTTGCTATCCCTTTTGTATTTTAATTCAATTTTTGAATTAATTTGCCCATTTCCTTATGAATATGAATATTTCACAACTCAAAAGATCCAAATCCATGAATATTCACTATTTTATTAAATTTTTCAAATAATTACAATATAATTTTTTTGTGAATAAAATTTGGGGTGTTACACTTTTCATTTTCTTTTGTAAAAGTCATTTCTTTAAAATCTTTTATAGATTATTTTTCCTTTATTTTTTTAGGTTTGGCAAGCTATTTCTTGCAGGCACGGGCTCGAACTCGCAGGAAGTGGCACCATAGGCCGCCCTTCATGAAACATTTTTTTATTGTTAATACATAGCTCAGCCAGCAAGTTTAGATTTTATTTAAAACCAATTAACTTGAATTTATGACCTTAATATCATATGACAACAACTTTATCATTGTTTTAAGGCTCACAAGAATGACAAGATAGCTAAGAGTGTGAATTTATGTATTTTTATTAGCCTCCAGTCTCATCGCTCCTTCTCTATCCAAGAAAAACAAAAACAAAACAAAACAAAAGGTCTCATCGCTCCTTCCAAGTCCAGATTGAGGAACCAACGTTTATGAGCATAACAATTGGGCTTCATTTTGGGGCATCTATCTCAGCCAAGCTTTCAAATTTGTGCATATGTATGTGAAAACATAAGAATAATGACCAATTCATCACATATTTCACAACTCCAGCTGGCTCATTTAAAAAGAGGATCAAGTCATCACCAACAACGAAAAGATGAGATAAAGAAGGTCATCTATTAGTGAGCTTTGGAGGTTTTCATATTTGAGAAGAATAAGTTGTTCGGATCTTCCTATACATAAAAGATATATGCACATGTTAGGTTGTGTCTAATCCAAAGAAATACTTACATAATTTAGGAATATCATGTCATCTGAACTTTGTTCAATGAAAACATAACATTTCATATCATTTTAATTATAGTTGGCTGATAACTCATCTAAAACATTCAAATCTTATTTTTAAGAAAAATATTAGTTAATCATTTTGTTTTAGTTTTTTTTTTTCAAATTAAGATGTTTTTTTCTTTTAAAAAAAAAGATAAGTTTTGAATTTTTCAAATGAGTCATCAGCCAACTAAGATTAAAATGACATGAGGTGTTATATTTTTATTGGACAGAGTTTAAATAACATGACACTCATGGAGTAAGTACGTATTTCTCATCTAATCTATCATTAATTAGGACCTAAACCCATTTACTAGAGGGGCACAAATAAAATATAAAGTAGAGTATGTGGCCAGCATATGCAATATATCCCTTTTTTTACTATGCACAAATATTCTCCTATTGGAAGCATTCCTATTCAAGGCACTGTTAGACACTAAATGTGGACACATTTCCCAATAGGGATTCAAAATTTGGTTCATTATTTTGTGAGAGACTAACTCCTTCCACTAGACTTAACCCTCGATACTGCAATATATCCCTTTGTTTGAAAACAAAGATACGCAATGCAGGTTGCATCATATGGGAGAGGAGAACGATAGAGAGTGATTTAGTTTTTGCCTACACTAGAAGTCATAATCTTTTTTTTTTTTTTGATAATAAAAAGTTTAGGTAGGTTCGGCACCAGTCCCCTACCAAGACCAGGGCACGGCCCTAGGGCTCTTTGAGCGCTTACAAGGGACTTACGAGATCGCCTACCAATGAGGTCTCCCCATCGGTCAGAGGGTTCGAACACACTCCCTTGTGATCGGGGTGGCAAGACCTTAACCAACTGTGCTAAACCTCATTGATACTAGAAGTCATAATCTGATCTTGCTGTGCGTGCGATGTATTATAGAGTTGCTTCATCGGATTAAAGGCATGCCAATATGTCATAGACCCTTCAAATCCAAATGGTCACATTGTCTAATTCCTCTTTAAAGGTCTCAGTCTTCTGTCATTGTTATCCATGTAAAGTGCATATTTAGTCCAATATTCAATAGCTTCTCTTCACAAGTCTCATGAAATGAATAGCTCATTGAGCCAACAATCCGTTAACCAATGCTCTAGCTCTGCTTCCCGTATATATGTGTATATATATAAAGAAGATTACAATGTGAAGAACCTCATGCAATATCTTTTAGGGGCTATTTGGTATGAGGGGAGGGGAGGGAAAAAAATTTTTATGAGTTAAATTTAAATAAATAAATAAATAATGTGATTATAAAATTTTAATAAAGAGAATATGTAAGATAAAAAAGTATACAAAATTATTTAAAAAATCTTAACCCCACTTCTCTACTCTTTTTAAATTCAACTCATAAAATTTTTTACTCCTCTCGTATCAAATAAGCCCTTGGTCTGTTTGCAAGAATTTCAATGACTATATATCTCAAATTACATCACGCAGAGATATAAATTTCAAACAAGAGTGAGGTTATCAATTTTAGAAATTAGCACTAAGCTAGTGGTGTTAAACTCCTTAATTTGCTGAAATTGTGAAGGGGAATTAGGAACGTAACTTACTTCCTCGGGTCCTTAATATAATATATATATATATATATATAGGGAGTTAATCCTGATCATAAATATAAAACATATTTTCATAGTACAAAAAGCTGGACCGGACCGGATTGGTTGGTTCGACCTGTTGAACAGATAACCGATCAATGGTCCGGTCTGGTTCAGTCATCAGACCGTGAACCAGTTAAAAACCGGTTGAATCGGTCAAAACCGGTGGTTTACTGGTTGGACCGTTTTTCTTTTTATTTTTTATTTTTTATTTTTTTTATTTTTCCAACTATTATCTCACGTTATTTTTTAGGAAAAAATGAAAGGTTGAAAACCAAAATGAAGAGAAAAGTAGGTAAAGAAAGAATAAATTTTAAAAAAAGAAGAAGATGATGAAAAAAATTATTTAAAAGGATATAATAATTAAAGGGAAGGAGATATCATTGCTTAAGTATAGGCATCATAACTAATACTAATAGATTTTAAGCATTTTTTCTAAAGATCTTCATTTTTATCTATAGAAGTTTAAAAATATATTAATATATATTGCCACTAATAAATTGTAATATTTTAATATAACCGGTTCGATCACCAGTTAAACTCTGGTTGACCTATTAACCCTTGAACCTGTGTCTTGACCGGTTCATTGCTCAGTCTGATTTTTTGTTCCTTGCATATTTTTCATATTCATCAATTTTTTTTTAATTTATCCACATTGATGCTCTCTCAACAATAATAAAAAAGATAAAGGAATTAAGAAATATGACTAAGATATTTTAGAAAATACACTACATATTAACTAATTTGACTAACTTTGTTAATCTAATTATATTAGGTAAATATGTACTGGTGGGAGTATTATTTACTCTCTCCCCAAAATTATAGTGACTTCAGCACAGCCTCAAAGTATATCTGTACCTTTTATTTGGCATCACAATGAAAATTTTGTCATTCATTTATTTGGATTTGTTATCTAGCTGTTCATTTGGAAATTTTTGACAAATTGTTTAATATATAATAGAGTATCGTTAATATTAGCTAAACTAAATCCGAGTCGGCCATTTATTGGGTTTTTTGAAAAAAAAGAAAAAGAATTAGATATCACCCAAAAGATTTTGGCATTAAAATAAAAAATGCAAGAATAGCAACCTACAAGTATTTACTAGTCGCTGATTTGTTTTGTCATTTAAAGGGTTAATATAATGTTTGATCCTTATAAATTATTTTCATTTTAATTTTGATTCTCAAAATTTCAAGTTAAAAGTATTAGTCCCTCAAGTCTTATCCAATTTATAACGTTAGTCCATATAATTTAATAAAAACTAGACCTAAAGTTAATGTTATTAAGTTTACTTATGTGTCATAACCACCGTCACCACCTTCGTCTCAATTCCTTTTGTAACGTCCCAAATTTTATTTAAGGGCTAATGATGATTATCGAGAATGTAATTGTGAATTAAAATTAATTGAGGTATGAATTGTTATTGGAAATGACCAACACTATATTTTAGCATAATTATGTTATGAAATAATTATTTGGGCTAAAATAGGGGTAAAAGGCGTATGAAGAAGAGGAAAAGAATTTAATTATGTGTTATGTGGCAATTTAAGTTAATATGCTATAATCAGGGGAAAAATGGAAAGAATGGAAATTATTGGTTGATTAGTTAGTGATTAATAAAGAAATTAACTACTAACTAAGAAAAGAAATGAGAAGTGTAAATAAATAGTTACTGGAGTGATTAGAGTAACTAAGTAGTTACTTATTTTAGGAGAGCTAATAGGAGTTTGACAAGTGGTAAGATGATATGATAAGGGAGTGGTTGGAAAGTCAAATGCTACAATATTCAATCATTTTCTTCTCTCTTCCCTCCCTTGATTTCGGCTGAGGCAAGCATGAAGACCATCATTCCTTCTTCTTCTTCACACTTTCATCACTCTCATCTCTCATTTCTCTCTCTCCATTTTTTATTTTCATTTATGTAGAAGAAAGAGGAAGTACCAAGATAAGTTCTTGACATTTTAACCCTCTTAATGACCTCTAATGGAAATACTCTCTTCTTCAATCTTGTTCCTTACATTGAGAGCTTTGATTCTATGGTTGTAGATTTACCATTGGTGGTGATTTAAACTCTCAAGGAGATATAGAGTTTGGAGAATCAAAAAACTCATTTGGAGAAGTTGAAGAGGTGAATGAGTTGAGCATTTTGATATAAGTTTTGTGGTCATTTGGTTAAATTAGAATTTCTGAGAATTTAGCTCTATTTTCGAAAATTAGAGTCTTATAGGGTTTGAGTTGTTGTTGTCATGGATATGATGTTTTGAAATGTATCTTGGATAGATAGAATTTGATTGAAGCTTAAATGCCAAGTTTAACAATTTTGGGATTTTTGTTGAATATATGTCAAAAACAGAACATATAGATGGAATGAGAATTTGGTTGTTTTGAGGTTGCCATTGTGTTCCTTGTGGAAAATTGTGTGGGAGTAGTGTTGGATGTGAATTTTGAACCATTGGAAACTTAGGTTGAAAAGTTGCAAGTTTGGTCAGTGAAAAACTCTGTGCTGGCAGCTGTATTACATGGACGTTTTGAAATAGTGAATGGTGTTGAAAAATTCTAAAACTTTCCAGTCTTAAAGTTCACATGCCAAACTTCAAAATGGACCTATAATTCATGTCATTTCGATTTGTGACCTAGGAGTTATGAGTGTCCAAAATTTGATGTTAAATCTAGGATCAATTCTGGAGCAGTGTGGACATTTCTTGAATTCTATATTTGTATGGTGATTTCTAATAATGGTCCATATTTTTCTAGTAAAAAAGACTTAAATAGATTTCAATGGGCCTTAGGATCACCTCATTTCATTTTTTTTAGAATTAGTTATGATTTTTTGAAATTTCCTTGGCTGCAGCCGAAAGTTCTTAGCTGCAGCCCAAAACTTTCTGGGCATTCGTTGGCCGCAGCCAAAAACCTTTTGGACTATTTCTGGCCATAGCCAAAAATTCTTGGCTGCAGCTAGAAACTTTCTGTGCTATTTTTTGCCGCAGCCAGAGGTTTCTTGGATGCAGCCAACCCCTGTTTTCAGCACTTTGTGATTTTGAAAAGTGGTTTCTAACCTAGTACTTCTCAATCCTTTTAGGCTATTGTTACAGGCTTTCATATATACTTAAAGGTCTTTAATGATAACCAAATCTAAGTGTTTTGAGGTCATTTGAGTATTAGGATAAGTGATAACCTGTCGTCCTTAATGATTATAGGATTTGGTATTTGCCCGAAACGTAGAAGGCATACGCCTAAACAAGAACAGAAGAACAAGATAGTGACACTTTATCCTATATCATGTTTAATGCATTGCTTGTATGTATTCATCATTGAATGAGTGAGGGGACGTGGCGGTTAGCCAGGCCTTGAATAGGGGGCGTGGCGTGAGCCTGGCCTTGAATAAGGGACGTGGCGTGAGCCTGGCCTTGAATATTGTTAAAGGGATGTGGCGGTAAGCCCGGCCTTGAATATTGTTGAGGGGACATAGCGGTTAGCCCATCCTTGAATATTGATATATTGCATTGTGATATATGCTTATTTGCTATGTTTAATTATGCATCATATACATAAACTGTTACTACTGGAATTCTTTTGAATCTCACTCTTTCCAAATAACATTTTTAGCCAGGGCAAGTGGATCTCGAGACAAGTAAGTGAATAAGGACGACTAGGATTGCCGGTGGTAGTCTTAGTCTTATCATTTAGACAACTGTATATATACATTGGATTGACCATAGATTTGTAATTGTTGTGTAATTCCCGATTTGGGAAACTGAAATAGGTAATGATGCCCTGTAAAACTCTTGAATTAATGATATTATTCCGGGTGAATGTCAGAAATTTTATTAGTACTCTGATATTATATATGTGACAAACCGAACAGGCCAATTGTTTTTATGAATGAAAAGATGGGGATCTTGTCATATAAGTTTTTGGAAAAAGGTTTTTAATTACTCTCGATCTCTTATCCAATTATAAAACGAGTTTAAACACTAATCTTAGCCTTGATTACGGAAGGGGTTACACCTTTCCTCCAATACTTGGATCCTTAATCAGACCCAAAATTGGCGCTTGCTTTGTCGTTTCTTGATTAACTAAAACAGAGCCAACCAAGCAATCGATTACTCAACACCTCAAGAACTTGGTGGTGAGCTAAGTCGAAGAGAGTGGAAGCATGTTTTGTATATACTCTTTTTTCACCATAACATTGTTGGTATGAAAAAGCGGACCAGACCGGAAACCGGTCGCTTATCTGATCTGGTTCAGTGCTTAAACATGGAAAATATTGACCTGCCATGAACTGGATTGGACCGGTGCAAACCGCCCTAGCCCAAGGTAACCCGCTGGGTTGAGCGGGTTAACTGGGTCTGTAACCCCCACCGTAATTATATCCGAAATACGTGATTAAAATGAAATAGAGACCAATAATAAACAAAATTCAATTAAAATCCCATCTTCACGATAAGGTTTCATAAATACGTTTCAAACTCTAATACACCTGATCTCATATTCACATTTCGAATACAATTACTATGCAAAGATAAATTACATTTATATAAATATCAGAGTGCACAACATAATTCTCGGCCAATCTCGGGTTTCACATATTAACTCAAGCTTTACATGGCACGTTCGCCCATTACAATTCTTCAACGGTGATTACACAATATCATCTCAAAGACATTTCCAAATATATATAATTCCAACTATAATGATAACCAACTACCAAACTTAAATAATCCAAACGGAAGACCTTGTCGTCCTTGGCTGCTTGCTCCATCCTTGATCCACCTACCCTGTCTAAAGTGGTTGATAGGGGAGGGTGAGATTCGAGAGAATCTCAGTAAGTAAACATTACCAATATGCATACAAGATAGATGTTTAATGCATGACATGCTTGCATAACTCATGCTTATACACAATGACAAATCTATAAGCTCAATGCTTCGAACAACATACATATGGCCATAGCATAAATTGAAACATAGCTTCAAATCATTTATACATGTTTCACATAATCAAGCAAAGCAATAACATGCATTAATACCAACACAAATATCATATACATGCAAGAGAGGTAAGTTCCCTACACTTATTCTTTCCACGTATGCTCCAACATCAGCTACTCGCGATCCGAGCGAATATCCAACCCTATAACCAAATCAAGGACATAGGGTCAATTTCAATTCCAAATCCTTACTTTCATATCATTTAGAGTTGGTTATCATTCACAACCTTTAAGTGGCTATAATAAGCTCAATGAAGGCCTAAAGAATTGGGAAGTACTAGGTTGAAAACCACCTTTCAAAATCACAAAATATTGAAAATGGGGGTTGGCTGCAGCCAAAACGTGCACAGAAGGTTTTTGGCTACAGTCAAGAATTTTCTGGCTGCGGCCAAAACGCACACAGAAAGTTTTGAGCTGCAGTCAAGATTTTCTGCTGTAGCCAAGACAACTTCGAAATTCATAATTAATTTCAGAAAAATCAAAACGAGGTGATCCCAAAGCCAAATGAAAGATGTTTAAGTCCTATTCATAGGAAAAATATAAATCAAGGCTATACATTACCACAGAAATATAGAATTACACAAATATCCACATTGCTCCAAAATCAAGTCCAGTTTCGATCTCAAACTTTAGACAACTATAACTCCCAGCACACAAAACGAAATGACACAATTTATATATCCATTTTAAAGCTTGGGATGTGAACTTAAGGACTGGAAAGTTTCAGAATTTTCTGACACCATTTGTCTAGTCAAAACGTCCACACAAGCAGACTGTCCAGAACAGAGTTTCAAAAGACAGAATTCCAGATTTTGCATCTTTGCTTCCAATGGTCCCATTTTCATATCAAACATCATTCCCACACAAATTTTCATAAGGAATCCATTGGAAACACCAAATCAATCAAAGTCATATCACATTGACATGTTTCACCAATAATCACAATATGTCAACACAATGTCACAACCTAAACTCTATTGCAATTCTTTACTTTCCAAAGTTCCAAACCAATTAAACCAATTCCAATGAACATATAACATAATAAAACACCAATTGCACCTCAAAACACATGACAATTCATGTATTTCGAAATTACCACAAAATCAGGACAAAATTCACAATTCACAAAACTCATCTACAAATCACAAAATTTAGATCAAAAGGCTTCAAATACTCACCTTTTCCTCTTTCCCAAACCAATTCCTTAATTCTTCATCTTTCTAATTTTCCTCAAGCTCCCAAACACCTCCTTTTATAAATCTAAAATCATAGCCATGAAGCTCTCATCGCTATGAATAATATTAAAGAAAAGTGTTTAAGCTAAAGAGGATCATAAAGCAACCAAAACTCACCTTGTTCTTTTCTCTTTCCTTCTCTATTTGGACGAACATGGAGATTTTGGAGAGAGAGGATGAGATGATGAAGAAGGTGAGGCAATTCAGTTTTTTGGGCTCCCTTGGCTGACCTAATAAGAAGAGGAGAGAGGAAAAATGAGTGAAAATGTTGACCATGATCCTAGGGTCCATAAGTTGCCAAGTGTCAATATCTTGCTCACCTCCCATGAGCCCATATAGACACACATACACTTGATTCCACCCCTTGATCTCTTGCACAAATCAATTATAACCATTGATATTGAAGTTACCAATAATTTTCCTCTTCGGTAATTGACCAATTGGATGTAACTTTACCGTTTTGCCCCTGATTATGGCGATTCCTCCTGAATCACCACTAAACACATCATACTTTTCCATTTAGCCACAATATGCGCCCTCCCTCTATTTTAAGTCAATTTAGATATTAATCCATAATTGAACTTAAATATTGGGTTTTGACACTACTCACAACGCATACGAATCACAGTTCACATCAAAATCTCCAAAAGGGTCCATTTATCACTAATCACATCCGTTTTTAGAGTTATCATCCCTTAATCACAATTTGGGATCTTGCTAAACCGGGGCTTAGTAATCCACTTATTTCAGGCTTATTCTCTAGCCTCAAGTTTCAAAATTCGGGGTATCATAAGGTCACTCTTTAAAAAAAAATTCTCCCAAAAAAACACAATGATGAAGAAGAAAGGGAAGAACAGAAGGAAAATAGAAGAGATATCAAATAAACTTACTGTTAAAAAGAACCCCTCAAAAATCATGATGAAAAATGAAGTCAAAAAGTTTGGTGGAGTCATGGAGAAGAGAGGAAAAGATTATTTCGGGGGAGTGAGGGCTGTGAGAATGAGAGAGACATGTATTCGATATTTCACATTATCCACATATTACTTTTTTAAAAATATTTTTTAGACTTATTTAATGTCATCTAAATTTTATAATTTTTGACATTTATATTTAATTCATATCTTTATTATCATTTAAATTTTTTGCCAACATTTATTATTATTTAAAATAACTAACATATATTTTTAAATATATCATTTTAATAATTACCGGTCTGACCCACTAACCTTTAACACATTGCTTCTCCTGGTTTAGTGACCAGTGCAGTTTTTTGAACCTTTTTAGATTGCAAAACACAAGATCCTTCTTAATGTAAACAATGACACCTGACAGCAAAGAAAAAATGCAAATAGCTGTTTAACAAGTCCATCATTGATACTGATAAATCTATCTAGAGCCAGCCAACGTCATCACTTGTTCATAATTACAATGGTTTATGCAATTGGACTAGGGCAGGTAAAATGGGTTTAGTCCACAACCCGGTCCACCTAAAAGTGGCGGGCAAAGTGACTAAAAGTGTTTGAGAATTTCTCAAACTTAGGTTTCAAATCTAGATTTACATAACCCAAGATAAAATTTCTTTCACACGTTTACCTCATAAATCGTAAAAGCTAATCCAAAATGTCACCAAGATTTGGGTTGCGCAAGCCCGCCTCACCTAAAATATCTTTTTTTTAAAAAAAAAAAAATCTCTATACAAATGATGAACCATAAAACCTAAACTATATAAAACTAAAATATAAATGGAACTTTTGCTTTAATTTATTGCTCTTCCTTTCTCTTTCTTTTAATAAAAAGATATTCAAACAATATGCATATAGTGGGAACAACAAAATGAATACACAAAAGAAAGATGACAAAGAGTATAATGATAACTAATCAGTATACAAATAAATGAGAAAGAATGTATATTAGAAGGCTTAGTGCAAATAATGAAAAAAATGAAGAGTGTGTTTGTGTGAAATACTAAAATCAACCATCACATATTCGCTAACATCAATTTCTAATATATATGTGTGTGTATTGGCATCTTAATAAGTGATTTTTACAATAGATTATTTTGATTTTTTCCTCTTTCTTTACTAAAAAAAGATATACTAAGGCCAACATTCTTCCCTTTATTTTTGAGTTTTTTCAATTAAAAATATTTAGCAAGCTCAGGCTAGTGTTTTTTCAGCCTCTCTAGGTCACAGGCTGTGGCAGGTTAACCCATAACTCACGGGCTAGCTCGTATCCAAAGCTCTAAGTCTACTGGCCAAAAAAGATCTTGCACAAATGAAGAGAGAGAATGGAATTGTTCTCATACTAGATTATGCATTTTGGATGAAATACAAGTAAAATAAGCCACTTTAATCTTCCATCCTGATGTTCAAGATCTACTTGCTTTCAAGCCATTCCATTTTTCTACAGCAAAATATTTGATCCCTTGGCAAAAGCTTGTTCTCCTAAATGAATGATATTCAAAGGAGAGCTTGCCTATTTATTTCATATACTTAAAAAGGGATGGTTGCTATTCACGAAAACATTATAAGGAAATGTGATACATCTCAGATCTCAGAGAGGGTGTGGATTATGTTAGGCCTAGTGGACCACAAAGTTATAAGAAACTGGTGCACCTTGTATGATCTGTGTTGAAAGGAATTGGATAGACCGCTACTACCAGCTTAATCTTTTAGCGTGATAGTTGACATTTCATTACTAAGGTTTGGTATAAGAACTAGCACTTATTCGAATCCCACTTCCATCGAACCTACTTTAAGAGGAAGGAAATGATACATCCCAGCCTAGTGAATGACAAAATCGTAAAAGATTGGTAGACCTATATTTGATCCAGGCTGAAAGGAGTTGGGGGTGAGCCTTGGCTACAAACTTAAGGTTTTAACAGATAGTTAATGCTTCGTTTTTAATATTTGATATTAGAACCAGCATGATTTGAATTTTACTTTCATCAAAAAGTTTGAAGACAAACTACATGAAAAAGGAATAACATTCGGGTGACCATGATTACAACAATGTCCCATCCTCAAGATGTGTAGAACTCGTGGCTAGGTCTCTTCTCAAATTTCATCCCTTTCCACACAAAGAAGATGATGATATCAGTCAAGCCAAAGGAGGGGGAGGCAAATTACAACAATGTCCAATTCTCAAGGTGTGTGGAACTTGTGGCTTGGTCTTTTTAAATTTTTGGACGATGCACAAAAGGCCCCTTAATTCTGTAAAACCAAATAAAATTTGAAGAACTAAAATCTTTAATTTAAAACTATATTAACCAAAACAAAAATGATGATAAACTAGAAGACAAAATATTATATTAATCCGTGTTTAAACTATTAGACATTGGTTAAGACTATGATTGTTATTATCTTCGGGCAAAATAGATTATATTATTATTATTAAAAAATTCAATCTTGGATCTCCCAAAACCCAGGCGAGAACAAGTTTGTAAGGAAGAGCACCAAATAGACAATCACGATGACAATGCTCCTCTCCTTCAACCTCTCTCTCTTCCCACTGGCAAATCAATGCCTTCTCTAGCGGAAATTTCAGTGACTACTGATTTACATCTCTCCTTCTAATGGTTGTTGTCCAAGCTTCCAAGTTCACCCTCCCTAATCCTTCCCTCTTCTCTCCTCACATAACCTCCGTTCTTTTTGAACCCACTTCGCTCTCTCTTGCTCTCATGTACTCTGACTCTTCTGTCTCTCTCTATCCTGCTTTTTCTCCTCTTTCTTCTTCCTCCTCCTCCTTTCCTTCTCTGCATACCTTAATTCCTTCCCCTTCTTCATCCTCCACATTCCTTCTCCTTCAGAGTTCAAACCCTAATTCTACCCCTCGAGTCCTCTTCATTGTGTCTGGTCCCTACAAAGCTGGCTCTGAGATTCTTCTCCGATTTTACATATTGCGGAAGAGCAAGGCTTTTGCGAAAGCCCGAGTTGTTTGCTCCCAAAAAGACCTCCGATTTCAGTCGAATTTGGGGGTCTTGGTCAACGTAAAGCACGGTGTTTCGATTAAACTAGCTGGGTCCATTAACTACTTCGCGATGTACTCTGTCTCAAGCTCGAAAATCTGGGTGTTTGGGGCCAAGATGGAAGGTGGCGATGAAGCTGATGATGATGGTGTAGTGGTGAAATTAATGAGGTGCGCTGTGCTCGAGTGTTCTAAGCCCATTTGGTCTCTCAGCATTTCGTTTGGGTTTCTGCTTTTAGGGGAAGAAAATGGAGTTAGGGTTTTCAATCTCAGGCGACTGGTAAAAGGGCGAGATAACAAAGCAAAGAATTTGAAGTCAGATAGTCGAGGATCTTCTCTCCCAAATGGAGTCATTGGTAATGATTACAGGAAACATGGTTCTAGAGATCGAGGAAGTAAGAGTCAGAGTACTGAGGGGCTTTCGGAGGTAACCTGCAATGGCGATGTGGAGTGGAAAGTCGGAAAACATCGCGTACCTGGTGAGTGTTTATGAAATTATTGATGTTACCTTACATAATTTTCCCTTCAAATTTCAAATTTTTTAAGGTTTTATTCCTGGAAAGCATACAAAAATGCCCTTATTCTTGGTAACATTCTGAGATTTTTATTGAATTATTGTCATTTGTCTGGTTATGTGTGCTTAAAAGTAATCATTCTTGAACTTTCATGAGATATTGAAGGATTGATTGAAAGACAAGGAATTTGATTGTGAATTTCATTGACTGGAAAAAAGTTGACAATTACATTGCCTTCTGAGAGTCGAGCACTTTTTGTTTTGTTTCAGTTTACAAATTACTGCAGTGCTTCAGATGAAGTGAGGATGCATACCCACATTATTTTCGGGATGGAGTGTTGTGTTTTGCTTGTTTGCTTATTTTCTATGGTTTCTGTTAGTTACTTTGTGGTTTGTGATGCTGCAAGACTAGTAAAAACAATGGTCTCAATGGCAGCGTCTTCTTAAAAGCTTGAAGCTATTATTTTATTTTTTGTTCACTTTTGTGTTTTTGTGAGCTTTCTTTCCCCTGACTATAATGTTGTTCATGGCCACTTGTGATATTGTAGATCAAGAGAGGCCTTATGATCTTGTCTCATACTAACAATTTATATGAAAATTGCAATCTTAACATGTGATGGTTGCTGTTATATACCTCTTGTGTTGGCATATGCGTCTGAAAGTCTAAGGTATGCAGGATGGTAGTTATTGCCCTTGTTTGAAAATATTCAAGGTAATTTTGGATTAGCAAGGTATGTTATTTGTCACCACCAGGATGGAAGGGGTTTTTCAGAAGGTTGTGGAGGTGCATTCATAATGATGAATATTTTATGAGAAGATTAGATTAAATGAAACAATCTTTGGATGTGTCTCATACCAATTATGAATGGAAGGTACTTCCATACAGACCAGGGTAATACAAATTGAGTGCATCTGCATTCTGCATACCCAATGGTCTACAATGGGAGATCACTTCATTCAACACTATCCTGCTTCTTAATCCTCAAGTCATTTGCGTAATCTGTCCTTTGCAATCATTATTTTCATCGTGGCATGTATTCTCTTTATCTATTATGTATGTCCCAGGAGTCATATTCATCTAGATCAGAGTAAAAGAGTTTAAAACCATAAAAAATATCAAGGATCATAACTTTTACATGAAACTCTAACGCTGTTTTATAACATAGAAATCTCCTTGTAAGAATATGTGATGTGATTGTAAACACGGGTTCTGAATGGATTGATTTTTTCTGTTTTTCAACTATCATTATGCCATTGTCCTGCTGTAGTTAATGCTAATTGATGGTTGATACTAGTGGATGGATAGTGTAGTTTTTTTCCTTTGGAATAGCACTAACCTGTTGAACTTTTTCCATCTGTAATTTCTACCAACAAGTAGTTCTCTTGTTATTCTCTTTAACCAGTTGCAATGCAACGTGCTGTTGTGTTAAGGTACTGAGTAAAGTAATGGATAAATGGGAAAGTTAGATGATAATTTGAGAACTTATGTTGAGAAGGATAAATGTATTCTGAGATAAAGAGAAAGCAAGAATCTCACATTCTCTCTAAAACAGCCCAATACCCTGTTATAAAGAGAACGCAAGCATCTCACTAACTCTCTAAGAACAGTCCTGGAGAATCTCCTAAACCAAGTTACTGTGAATATTCAATGCTTTATTGAGTTGGCAAGAAGCCAATTTATAGAAGTACAGAGAGATAAAATCTAATTCAAAATTCAAACTAAGAAATCCAAATAATATCTAAAATCTAAGAACTAAATCCTACTTGTGGATATTCCACTTATTCTGAAATATCTAAAATAATAAATAATATTGCTGAAATATCTTAAATCCTATTTGTGGATAATCCGCTTATTTTTAGATTTCCTAAAATGATAATAAAAACAGACTCAGTTAATAAAATAAATATTAATAAAATCAGACTCTATCATTATTCCCTCCTTGTAAATTGGCCTTGTCCTCAAGGCAAAACGAAAAAAATTATCTTGTATGTCTGGAGGTTTAGGTAGTGGTAGGAAGGCAATATGAGATGTATTAACAACTCTAAATGAGACTTCAAGAACAAGGGTAGGCTGAACAAGATGTAGCACATAAGACACCAATCTGTCAAGGAAAAAATGATCCATGGAGCCGCAATCCATAAGAATCATATCAGAAGGATGTATCAAGGTTTCTTGAAGCTTCACCAGTGATGAAGACTTTCCCAGGATGGCGTCAAAAGAAATTTCAGCCTCATCACACCCTATCTCTATTTCAACTCTTTCAATCCGAGGTGGAACGATCTCTGTGATCTTCATAAGCGAGGACTCGGAACGACACTACCTAGGGCTAATTTGCTCGCAACAACAGAAGCAATATTTCTTTCTGTGATGTTGGCACTCAGACTCCACAGTCGAGGTACCGGACGACGAAGTCATGTTTGTTGTCGCTGGTAGGGGTGGTCTCAAAATCAGACGCTGCTCTTATTGAAGTTGCTGCAGAATCTTCATCCAATGTGACATGATCAGAAGAGTAAGACTGTGAGTGAGCTTTGGTGATGTTCGACGACATTGCAGTTGAATTAATGGGATACGAAAATTTTGGGTGGCTCGGTTTAGAGTCACGTGCGTCGTTGTTGGCTAAATACCCTGACAGAGTTAAGCGGTTGTGACTAGGTTTTTCGCTTCTATACTTGTGGATTCTAACATGCTTCCTAACTCCTAAGCCAATGTCACTGGATTTATCTCTGATGGTGGGAGCTGTGATGCTTCGTTGGCTCTGGGAATTACTAACTAGGGTTTTTAAGCCAAGTTTAGCATTTATAGTGTCAAGACGGGAGATAATATAAGATGCTTGCAATGACTTGTAAAAAGCGGAAGAAGTGTATGATGGGAATGAGGAAGGAAAACTAGCGGAAGGGTTGGTTACCAGATCGAACGGCTGTGATGTCATTTGTTAAGGTACTGAGTAAAGTAATGGATAAATGGGAAAGTTAGATGATAATTTGAGAATTTATGTTGAGAAGGATAAAGGTATTTTGAGATAAAGAGCAGTCATGAAGAGAAAGCAAGCATCTCACTAACTCTCTAAGAACAGCCCTGGAGAATCTCCTAAACCAATCTACTCTCTGAATATTCAATGCTTTATTGAGTAGGCAAGAAGCCAATTTTTAGAAGTACAGAGAGATAAAGTCTAATTCAAAATTCAAATTAAGAAATCCAAATAATATCTAAAATCTAGGAACTAAATCCTACTTGTGGATATTCCACTTATTCTGAAATATCTAAAATAATAAATAATATTGCTGAAATATCTTAAATCCTATTTGTGGATAATCCACTTATTTTCAGATTTTCTAAAAAGATAATAAAAACAGACTCAATTAATAAAATAAATATTAATAAAATCAGACTCTATCATGTTGTTTGTTAAGTAACATCAAGTTTCCTCTTGTTGTTAACAAGACACCTGCCCTGTGGCCTCAATCTTGAGTTATTGTCTTACAAATGTAGTCTTAGCTTGCAGCATAAATATCAGCTTTCCTGTGGCCTCAATTTTAGTGACTTGTCACAGAGTAGATCTGTAGGAATCTCATACCTGATTACATTTTTCTTAGGTGCATTGGAAACTGTTTCCACTATTCATCATTTCTTGCATCTAATATTTGTTGTTTTTCATTTAGTGAAGCAGATGAATGCAAAGTTTAGACGAGATGACAGAGATGGAGGCACCTGTTTTGTGGCATTGAAGAGATATGAATGGGAAACAAAATCCTCGGCCAAGGTGTCAATGTCTACAAAAGCAGTTTCCATTCAGGCTCTGTCCCAAAGGAAGTTTCTGGTCTTAGACTCAGCTGGAGATTTACACTTGCTATGTTTTTCTAATTCTGTTATGGGAGAAAATATTGCTGGTCATATGAGGCAGTTGCCATGCACAATGAAAGTGCAGAATATGGCTATTCTTCCAGATGTCTCCATGAGTAAGGATATTTATTCCCTCGTTTTCTACATTTGTCATTTGATTTGTAGATTGTTTCTTAGTTAAAGCATTTAGATCTTGGCAAAACATGGGATGATTTTTTCTGGCTAAAAAGATTGTAATCCTTAAACTAAACATGCACAAGTATGGACTATCGTTCTATCATTTGAACAACCGACTATACATGGAATGTGACAGTATTTCTCATTCATTCACTTATTTGGATTTTAAAAATGCCTTATTGGAAAGAATTGGAAGTTAACTGAACTAAGTATCTATTTAAATCACTGTTTTACAGTTTAAGGATTATGAGTCTGACATAGTCTCTATTTTTAAAGTAATTTCTTTCACAGCATGTTATTTTAGAGATAGATGAAAGTTTTTCCATAAGTATATAAAGGATGTCTTTACAAAAAAAGAATGATATAATATTTAAACATCAAGAAAGAATAGGGAAAATTTGGTTGCAACTGAATGTAGAAGCTGCTAAAAAATTGGTTTGCATTTAATTTAAAAGCATCTATAGAAAGTTTGACTAAAATGCATGCTTTGGTAAGCCCATACCATATGAAATAATATTATTTTATTTTCCTTCTAAATTAATATTTCTTTATCTACTAATCCTTCCCTTTGGGAGGATGCATATTTCTGTGCAAGACTTCCAGAATTAGGGTAAGTGAAGAACGAAGGGAGACCGTAAATGGATCTACGATATCATGAATATAAGATGACATGCCCATGTCCATTCGGAGTTAATTGGTCTATGTGACTATTTGTTTTTAGTTGTATTTTGATTAAGGAGGGATATTCGGTAGACATTGATGCAAATCTAATCGATACACAAGTTATGGTTGGAAGTATTTGAATTCAGATTGCTATTTTTTTTTTAAATAATAAGCATCACCTCAAGGTTTTTTGTTATGTGTGATATATGCCCTTCTAGCACACCATGTCTCTGTTTAACTTCCTGTTTCTTTATGCTACTTCTGTTTTAATCTTGCAGTTTCCCAGACTGTCTGGATATCAGATGGACATAATACTGTGCATGTGTTGGCAATTGACATGGAAAATGCTTTAAATGCAACAGATGGAAATGATGGGGATGGCAAGCTACCACATTCCCCAGGTAGTGCCATTACTTTGGTGTTTGGATTTGTAATTCGGAATTGAAGGTTTCTTTATTTGTTTTTTTTTTAATATTTTCTCGGTTCATGGTTTCCTGTTCTGCATCATCAGATTCTTAACTTCTATACATGATATTCACTAAATTCATAGAAATAAATATCGTTTTTTTTTCTCTTGTTTCTTACAGCTGAATGAATAGAAAATACTCACATTTTGCTTTGATTCAAGTGTTCTTTTTCTTGCAAATGAAGCTCTAGTGTTCTACTATAATTTCATATAATATTTTCTCTATATTTCAATTTTTATCATCATATGGGAGTTCAATGCTTTTGAATCTTTCAGCTCATATAGTTACCATCTACCCCTCCCATAATCAGATAGGTGTTTGCTACTTATTTGTCCTCCTTTCGTACAAAATTAGTGAAGTAATTTTAGAACACCCTTTGATGATTTCTTTATCTATGTGCTTCCCTAAGTAATTTAGACTATTCCTGCTTTCTCTCAGTTGTTCAAGTTATCTTCTCTGGCGAAAGGATCCAAGATGTCATTTCTCTAGCTTCAAATGCTATTTTGTTCGTTGGACAGGGTAAACATTTATATTTCTTTGAAATTATCATTTGATTGATTGATGTTCCCTTCCAATGGAAGTCTTGCCATTTTTCTTCGCTCCTTTGACATTCCAATACAATTTCTGATAGCTTGTCACAGTTTAGTTTAACACCAAATTCTCCTTATGCATCTTGGGTGAAATGAGCAATTTCTTTTGAAAGAGAAGATATGTATATTTGGGACCTGCAAGTGTTTGACATACGAACAGTTGTAAAATTATCTTGATTTTTCTTGCTTGGATATACTATAATTGGTGTTCCTTCTAGTTTTATATTATTAAGCATAACAATTTACAAGTGATGCTGAGTTTTGATTACTACTTTTTGTGCTTGGGCATTTCCTATTGCTTACCGGCTGTAAACGTTCTCACATAATTTACAGGAAGCTTATATGCATATGCGATTTCCTGAAGTTGCGTGGCATTTTTATATTTTTCATTGGTAAGCAATCACAATTACCTAGTTTTTACCTTTTCGGCCAATCAGTCCCTTGAAGTCTGTGAACTGAGTCGCACCGATATGGAGTTTTGACAAAAACTCGTTTTGCAGGAAATCAATATTCCTGGCTCTAATTACATTCTAATGCCAACTTAAGTTGGTTTCTGCTGGGAAAATTCTATCTTCCATTTGTAAGTTTTTTTTAATTGTGATAAGTTTATTTCTGAACTGAACTTACTATTATGGTTTATTTGATTAACATAACTGCATGTCACTGAATTATTGAGTCAGGAACTCTAGTTGCCTCAACTAACAGTGCATCCTCAAGATACTGGAGTTCATGAAGGTATATGGATAAGTTGTGCATTTAGCAGTCCTCAAGTTCGGTTTATTTTGGGGGGGCCAAAATATAATGAGGCATGATTACCAAAAGAAAATATCTCGGCTAAAAATTTGAACATCCAAAGAAAGATACGAAGAATCATAAAATTCTTGTCATGTAAAGTTACACAGTTTTGCTGCAGCATTGTCTACCCAGCTAATTTGTTTTTGTTCTCTTTTTTGATTTGACAAAACCCTGGAACTGGTTTAGATACATGTGGAGTTCTGAGTTGGGGAAGCTTGGACTCATTCAACAGCTCACGGCCAGGTTGGTGGGGGCCACGTGTCTTGAAATGAAGCCCTGTTATGGTAACCTGCATGACTAGGACTACATGCCTGTAACATGTCAAACTGTTTACAGTTAGCCCATTTTTCTATGGATGTTGGCTGAAGTTATTGGTTGTCTGCCAGAGTACTGAACAGAGTTCATCAGAGAAGGCTCATATCAAATCTTTGGCCATCTGGGTTGATTTCTGTTTCCAATGAGTCTATTTGGTTATTCTAGTTTTTTTTTTGGGTCCCCGGAGCATTATGATTTTTCTTTTTCCTTTTTCCTGAAGTTTGGTTGATAAATACCTGTAGCTGGATAATAATGAAGCTGGTTTTATGTTCATTACCAAACTCGTGGTAAACTGATGTTCTCATTTTGAAGCTTTATAGAACTACAGGTTTCTTCTTTGGCAGTAGTGTTGTTGCAGTTGAATTGCTGGGAATTGAAAAGAGAAAAACTGACAAAGATACAAGTGAAATAATCAAGAATTCAGATTTTAAATAAGATGTCTCAAGAGGGAAAGATAATTGAAGTGTCTATGATATGATTATTAATGTAAGAAACCGGTCATTAGTGCAGTTCCGAATTCTGATTTCCTTGTATGTGCGAATAAGTCTTTCGGGGGCCTAGTGTCAAAGTCCAAATGCTTTTGAAGATTTTCGTCCGATTAACCTCTGCAATGTGGCCTGCAAGTTGATTTCCAAGATTTTATGTTATTGTTCGAAAAGCATTCTCAGAGATTTAATACACCAAATCAAAATGCTTTTATGAAAGGAAGACTAATCTCTGATAATATTATTCTAGCATCGGACTGCATGGCTAAGATCAAACAGATGAGAAAAAATAAGGTTGGGTGGTGTGCGATCAAGCTGGATTGGATATATCAAGTAACGGGGTTACTCGATTGGTAGATCAACTTGGTCATGCAATACCAACGGAAGTTGGTGCAGATGGGTAGGCATCTGCGCCACACCAATCCGTTCTTGGGTTCAATCCCAGGAAACGGAAGGTGTAAAGAATTTCTATTGGGAGCTCTCTCCCCTGGGGCGCCTCAAAGAGGTGAATTCCTGTCGGGCCTATCAGATTGGGGGCGCCAGGATTAGTCGGTTGTCGGGGGTCCATGTCGGTAAATCCGGCGTTGGCCTTCATGTTAATGTCAGATACCTGGAAGGTGGGTGCACCAAAGGCAAAAAATGGTCCATTGCATAAACCATCCAAAAAAAAAAAAAAAACTTGGTCATGCAATGTATTACCACTGTGTCATATCAAGTAATTGTCAATGGGTCTCCTTGGATTAAGACAAGGTGACCCTTTTTTCCCTTATTTAATCTTTACAAATGTTTTGTCTTGTATGATACATTAGACGGAGTGGTTTCATTGGTGGGAGGGCATTCGTATTTCGCGTGGCTCTGTCCCAATACCTCGTCTAATTTGATAAGTACACAGTACCGGTGACTCAAACCCATATCTGATTAGATGGATTGGCAATTCCTCTGGAAGCTATATAGTTCAGAATGGCTATCGACTACTCATGTTAGCTTCTACTTCCTGGTACCATGATCATCATTCCATTTCTTTGCTTTGTTCTGTGGCTTGGAAATTACCAGTGCCTCCAAGGATCAAATTACTTGTTTGGAAGCTAGTGCGAGGTATTCTTCCTACTTCAAATCTTTTAAAACGTAAACATCTGTTGAACACTGAGGTATGTGCCTTCTGCTCCTCAACTGTCCTTTTGCTAGGGCTTGTTGGTTTGAAGTTTGATAGATCCAAAAGATGAGCAGGTAATGCTCATCCCCCCATTTTGGGGTTTTTTTTAATTTTAATTTTTGAAAAAATACTCTATGCACTAAAAGTTAATTAGCTTAAGATACTGGATGTTAAAAAAATATTTTAGATAATGGGTGCGGTTGGAAAAATATTTCAGAAACTAGTATTGCAGGAAAAATATCTCTAAATGCAGAATTAGAAATTAATTAATTTGAGATACCGGGTGACAAAAAAAATTTCAAATTGCAGCGTACAATTTAATCTAAATAGATAAGAATGAGTAAAAAAAATTAAAAAAAAAGGGCCTCCACCCCAAAATTGGGGGGATGAGAATACCGTGCTCATCTAGTTGCCTAGGTTTTAGGTTTGATGATTATCCTCATAGGAACTTCGTGTATGTTTGGATTAGCTTTGAGAATAGTTTTTACGATTTATGAAGTAAATGTGTGAGAGGAGTTTTGTCTCGATTTACGTAAATCTAGATTTGAAACCTAAGTTTGAGTAATTGTCAAACACTCACTCACAAGGATGTTGGAAATTTTATGTCATACTTACGTTTTTCAAATTTTAGAATCCTTGTGGTTTGCCCGAAATTAGATTTGCCATGCAGGAACAAGTTTCATACCTCAACTGGTTATTCAAATGGCACAATCTCGAGCACTAGCTGTTACTGCTCATACTCGCCAACACAATGATTCTCAAGCTAGACGAAGTCCTGCAAGCAGCAACTTTATTGCTTAATGCAAAATTTCTTTTCATAAAAAAAAAAATAAAAAAAGATAAAGAAACTTTTGGTTGTGCAAACTGCAATGTTGCCTCAATTATCTATTTGGTCCTTAAAATTTAATTTGGGTTAATGTGTAAATTTATTTTGAAAGTATTAATAGAGGTAATACGGGAAAATAAATAAATTTTGGGGATATGTCTTACCCACTCCTCTTGTACTCCATATTTTGGTTTTTTTGTGCTGTTGTGCATTACGGGAAGAGGCATACGAGTTAGGGAAAAAAATTCAAAGAAAAAATAATTACATTAATACGCTTGTCTCGGTTAAAATATTTATTTTCCTAATTTAAGTAAGGTTGAGGAAACAATTTTATAGATGAAAAAAATTATAGTAGAATAATCATTTTTAATACCTAAATCTAATGCTGATAATATTGAATAGTTTTGTTTCTAGCATGTTGATATCTTTCGGCCAATTTAATCAAATTTTTTTATAATATTCTCTCCAATCTTGAATATAAGATTTAGTTAACTAATATATAAAGTCATGCGTCATTTTTCCACAAATACACTTTTTTGTGAGGGTATTAATTGTGAAAGACTAAGAAAAAGAAGAGAATTGTGAAATTAATAAGGATGATATAAGAAAAAAAATATTAAATGTGAAAAATAAAATAAATCAAAATTTTTTTATTTTTAAAAATAAATTATATCCATATTTATATCTATTATTTAGATTGAAGGAGGGACTTAGCTTTGTAACACTTGTTAAAATTTGAAGAGAGTGGGTAAATTTTGAGGGGGGAAATACAGAAAAGAAAAATAGAGAGTTCAAGGAAGGTGAGATAATGATAGAAACATATGAGAGAGATGAGACAGAGATTAGAGCCATTATATGATATATGAGGTACGGTAAGTAGGACCCATCTACTTCCATAATATGAGGACCCCATCCCTCTTTTCTTTCACACATTCCCACAAACATGTGACTTCTACTTTCTCCTTCCTTTCAAGAAAGATTCTTCAATACACTCACACAGATTTTAATCTGCATTATACATGTCTTGGTTGTTATTTTCAGTTTAAGGTTACTCAATTTTCAGTTTATGTTTCTCCAAGTTCGTTTGTATGTTTTGTTCTATTGTTTTTCGCGGACAATAGAACAAAACAAATTGTTTTATTCGTTTGTAGTATTTCATATTGTTTGTTTTATGTTTAAGTCTCTACATTGCTTTGCTTATTATAATTGTATTGGACTAACCAAAGTATTAAAACCTGGACCGGGTATTAAACAAGTCGGGGTATTAGATTAAGGGTCAATGGGTCAGACTAGGATTAAACCAGGGCCAAACCAGTGAGAAATTGAAGATTTTAGACTTATTAGTATAAATTCTAAAGAAAAAGTAAAAAAAAAAAATTTAAATAGCAACCCGGACCGGACCGGTTTACCAATCGGTTCGCCGGTTTTCAGACCGGACCAGCCAGTCTGGTCCGAATTCAACAACTCTGGGGCTAACATGTTTTGTACTTGTTTCATGATCAGTTAAAAAGCTCATTGTAATTAGATGGGGAAGGGATCATCTGCTTTACACTTCCCATCCATTTCCCCTTCATTACCCTCCACTTCCCTTCATCATCGATTGAATAAAAAATTCAATGATTCATATTTAGCACTCTTTAAAAACAGGTATTATTATAATTATTATTTCGGATAAAAAATAAAAAAAATAAATTTAAATTGCAAAAATTCCATCTGAATGTTAACATGAAAAAATGTACTTTATAATAATAGTCTATACTCTATATGAGTAAACTGTTCTGATTAAATTTTACCAACTTAATAGAGTTAAAAGGTCAATAATTAGTTAACCCACTTGTGCTGAGTGGTTTAGCAACATAGGATAGTAATATCACATATTACCCCACCTGTTATGCCACACCAACATTATCATCATCCTTTCCTTATCTTCACACTTTCAACTTTATCTTTAATTTATTCAAATTAGTTAATTATATCGTACATTAAAAATTATTAGACTATCTTTTTACTTAAATTTGAATACAATTTTCCTTTTATAAAATTAAAAAAAGTTATATATCATTTTTTTCATGTAATGTAAAAATATTTACATGATATAAGATTAATAAAATATCACTTAATTTTTTTTTGGGAAGATGCATATTAATACTTAATATTACTTAAATTTTAATTAAATTTAAGGATTAATATTTACTTAATGTTTTTTGGAAGGAAAGATATATTTTAGTCAGGCTATAGCAATAATAAAAATGAAGCTTATATGATTTAAATTTGGGATAATCCAATTTTTAATCTTGTAAATTTGTCCAAGTCATCGATTTGGTCCCTAAAATTTAATTTTATCAATAAGACTCCTAAAATTTTATAATCATACATTTTTTTTTTTGGCCAGCTATAATGATACAAAATTAATCCTTCTAGTTTGAAGACATATAATGCTAGATATTTATGTGGTGTATAATGTATAATTTTTAATTAAGAATGACAACGCTTCATTAGGTTGAAGACAGAAATTATTAATCCCTTTAAATTTGATCATATACTTTTGAAATAAATATTGCATATCTAAAAGATGTAAAAGAAATACTCCCTCCGGTCCTAAATATAGGACATAGTTTGTAGTGCAAATTGCACTACAAACTATGTCCTATATTTAGGACCGGAGGTAGTAGTAACTTACCAACACGCTCTCTTTATCTCTCTATCGCATTATTTCTAGAAATTCATTTTATTTTTGATAATCTACAAATTTTGTGCTATCTCGACTTCTACACACACACACATCTAACCTCCTCTTCAACACACACACACACACACACACAAGTGACTATTAACCATCTGATCATAACTAAATATTAAATATGTTTTAAATTGAAAAAATTTTATAATTTTACCCATGTTAAATGAGATTTTGAAAGAGAGAAAAAAAATATGAGAAGTCACATTTAAATATTAATACTGGGATAAAATTGACAAATAAGCTTTTACTCTCCAAGTTACTTATATTATGGATTAAATTTGGAAGAATTATTGTGCAGTCCACTTAAACAATCTAATCACTGAAAAATCTTATAATAAATGAGCAACATGAAAACTATTATAATTTCCCACATATTGTATTTATTAGTTACTAAATTGCTTATTTGGGAGTGTACAGTAATTGTCTCAAAAAATTTTCGTCCCGCCAGTGAAAGCTCTTGGCTCAAGTTTTACTGTGAATTTTATTTTATAAATTTATATAGACCTAAAATGAGTTGCTTTTATAAAAAAAAAAAAAAAAGATAAAATGAGTTTGAAAACTTTACTGAGGCTTTTCTCGTGAGCTTTTTCAGATGGAGAAACGCTGTTGTCACAATCACAAGTTCAAAATTTTATCTGTTTAATTTAAGTATGTCACTTTCATTGAAAATGATATACCTTCGAAAAATTTAATTTAATTTTTTTTAATAGGATCTATTTACAGAAAATAATATATTGCTGTTTCATAAGAGTGAAGTTTTGTGGACAAAATTGAGCTTGTTTGGTTTGATTAGATTATATATAACTTGCTTCATTTATACTTGACGTTTTTAAATAAAAATGTCAGATTTTTTCACCCCATCTATGAACGTTAGTTAGACATATTGATCACTTGTTTGTTTGTTTTTTCGGTTTGCCAACAACCTGTTTTGACTAAATAAAGTATTAAACTCGTATAATATTTTTATAATTATATGATATCTAACATTAATGTGTTAAGATTAAGGAACTAAAAAATACTTTATAAACTTAAGGAACTAAACTAAAACATGATGTAAATTTACAGTACCAAATGTATATTTGTTTTTGTTTATTAGATAAAAAATTATTTAAGAAAATCCATATTATATTTTCCAAACAAAATCCATCTTATTATTGATAACATAAAATCACAAATAATATGGAAGTTGGTTTCAAATATGTTTGAACAAAAAAGATAGAACGAGAGTGTAACATCCTGATTTTCAATCATCAAAATTCTTTATATTTAAGAGAATAAAATAATGAATTAAAGAGTATACAGAATGAAAAAAATAAGACAATTAATGGTCACATTCAACATTATTATGTGGAAACACAAATGGTACAAGTTGATGTTTGCTACCGGTGAGTTTTTCTATGTAGTAGAGTCTTGTTGTGTGGCATTTTTAAATACGCAAATGATGGTAAAAAATTATGAAACTTCACAGGATGAAATTAGACATCCTAAACTTTAATTTGATAGGTTATATGACCTAATTAGAGCTATATACAAAAATTTATGAATTTTTGAATTCAGCCCAAAAAAACTGTGAATTTTCTGGAACAACATGTAAAAATTAAAAATCTGGGAGTGCTGTGCTTCTAATTGGCAAAAGAATATATTTTTTCTTGAAACTATACTCCATAAGGGTTTTATAGCCTTCAGTGTCACGCCCTTATTTCAATTTCACATTTATCAGAGTATTCGCGGAAAACGATATGCGGTTCGGTAGGCAACACAGGAATAGCATAACTATACTGATAATATGTACATGATTACGGAAATTCCCCTCAAGGATTCATACATGATAATTACAATTAGTGTAGCCGCACAGGGCTACTTGGGTGTCTAAACTCGTCCCAGTGAAACGGAGACATATTCCTGACTTCATTCCGCACTGCAGGCTTCATTCCGCACTGCAATCCTCTCGTGTAGTTCTCTTCTTTGCTCTCAACATATCTTTTGTCTTCTCCTGTCTAAATTGTTGGTAGGGGAGGGTGAGATTCGAGAGAATCTCAGTAGGAAACAGATACCATAATGCATGCATGATTGATGCTATGTGTATGACATGTTAGCTTTATCTAGATGTATGCCCCATAATGACATTTCTGCATGCTCAATGTTTCATACAAGACTATGGCCACAGTGAAAACAGAAACAGAGCTTCATTTATTCAAATATGCTCTACACAATCAAGTAAAGCAATCACATACATCATTACACAAGCAAAGATATCAAATACATGCAAGTAAGGTAAGTCCCCTACCTCCAATCTTTCTCCTCGATTTGCGTGCCAACAGCTCGGGGCTCCATATTCGATCCTACAATGTCAAATGTACTATTTAGACACTGCCATAATGTTTCTGGGGGTTATATGAGTCTATCTTGAAAAATTACTAAAATACCCCCGGGGACCCGGCCCCATCATACCCGGTCCGGCTGTACTTTTCTCGAAATTCTAACCTGGGCTATCCTGACATATTTTCGCCCAAGGAATCCATTTCCAGACTTGGAATTACCAAATTCAATGTCAAATTACGAAATTACCCTTGGCAGCCCTACTTTTAGGGTTTTAGGGGCGTTTCCGTAATTATGCTTTCTCGGCCTTTTCCGAAAAAGTGCCCAACTGTAACCCCACCTAATTTTCCCTCCTGAACTCAATGGAATCATCAAATCATTGAAAATCCAACTCTAAGGCCCATTTCTAGATATGGCTGAAACTTGTAGGAATTTAGGGAAAATTGGGGTTTTTCGGTTTCGGCTCCGTAAACACATTCCTTTCTACTCCTAACCACTTTATTGACTATTCCATTAGGTTAAAACTACCATTTAGTATCAATTTGGGCAGCATAACCCCTAGGAAAACCCATTTTCCATTTTTACAACCAATGGCAATCCGGCGAAATTTCACCGATTAAATTGCCCACAGCAGCTAGAATAATCAATACACAAGAGTTTGGAAGTTACCTCAAGCTCCCACTTGATTTTCCTCAAAGTGGCTGAAAACCCTAGATGCCAAACCTCCAAATTTGAGCCTCCAAACCTTAAATCATATGCAAAGGAAGCTTAGGAACGGAGTTATATGCATTAGGAACCGATTTACCGAAGAAATCACTTACCTTTGTAAGTTTTTTCCTCCCCTTTTCTCTCTCTAAAATTTCACACTTTCTCTCTCTATGTTCAGCTAGCTCACGTCTGAAATGAGCTGAAGAAGGAGAAGGATGATTATAATGATATATCTAATTTAATTAATTAATTTTCCAAAAATTTCGGATTTTACAAAATTCTGGCAGATTTCTGCCCAAACTTTGAAAAATCATAACTAATTCTAGAAAAATCGAAATGAGGTGATTCCAAAGCCTATAGAACTATTATTGAGTTTAGTTTCAAGGAAAAATATAGACCTTTGCTTTCTGGAATCACAGAATTCCCAGAATTTCAATCTTTGCATGTTGTTCCAGAAACTTCACAGTTTATCTGTGCTGACTTCAAAAATTCATATCTTTTTGTGTATAGGTCTAATTGAGTGATATGACCTATCAAATTAAAGCTTAGGATGTCTACTTTCATTCTGTAAAATTTCATAATTTTTAATTATCATTTATTCTTCCAAAACCTTATGATAAGCTCACTGCCTTATAGGCGATTTTATCTAAAACATAATTATATTCTCCAAAATTCACCATTTTACTTTCTTAATACCCCAAAGATATTAGAATCATTAGGAAATATATTTGGGACATCTACTAAATCGGGGCTTAGCAGTCCACTTAATTTAGGCTTATTCTCAAGCCTCCAATCCCAAAATTCGGGATATTACATTCAGGATCACTCCAATTAGAGGTCTAAAAAATTATTTATGATTTTTCAAAAATTGGGCAGAAAATCTGCCAAAAAAATCCGAAAATGAAAAGAAAATGTAATGGCAAACTTGTAATTTTGCCAAAAAAATGCTAAATTAATTATTTTTTGATTAATTGAATTTAATTTCAATTAATTAAGGAAAATAAATGAGAAAAGTATATTTGAAGTATTTTGGTCAATTAAATATGAATTTATAGAAAATTTGAGCAAAAGTACGAATTTGATCAAAATTGGGATTTTACGTGTATATTTAACTAGAATAAGTTGTGAAGTCAATTGAGACCAAAGGAAGGGATCTCTAGGTGTCTCCTACATGTAGCATGAAGAAGAAAATATAAGTTAGACTTAATGAGCATGGTTACATGTATATAGAAATTCATGTACATAAAATTGATTTTGATAATCTTTCGAAATTGAAAAATAATTGAAATATGAGATAAGCATAAAAATACATCATCATCCTCTTCCATTTGAGCAGCCAACCGATGTCCTTATTGCAGTCAAGAGGGAGAAAAATTTTGAGAGCTTTTAGAGAGAGAAAGAGAAGAGAACTCACAAAGTAGATCGATTTCTTCAGTGAATTTATACCTAATATGTATAATCTTGTTCCTAAGCTTCTCTTTCATACTCTTTAAGATGTTAGAAGCTCAATTTTCAATGGTAAGAAGGGTTAGGGTTCGGCCATACAAAAAAAAGTCAAAAGGAGCTTGAGGTAACTTCCAAACCTTTGTATATTGACTATTCTGACTGCTGTGGATAATTGAATAGGTGAAATTTCGTCGTATTATCTTTGATTTGAAATTTGGAAATTGAATTGGCCTAGGGGCTATCTGTTGAAATTTGGTTCAAAGGGTAGTTGTAACCTAATTAAATACTTAATAAAGTGGTTAGGAGTAGAAAGGAATAAGTGTGCAGAGTCGGATTTCGAAAACCCCAATTTTCCCTGGAATATTAAGGATTTTTGCTAGCTCTAGAAATGGGCCTTAGAGTTGAATTTTCAATAATTTGATGATTCCATTGAGTTCAAGAGGGAAAATTAGGTAAGGTTATAGTTGGTCACTTTTTCGAAAAAAACCCGAAAAAACATAATTACAAAAACGCCCCTGAAATCTTTAAAATGGGGCTACCAAGGGCATTCTTGTCTTTTAGCAGTGAATTTGATAATTCTAAATCTAAAAATGAATTCCTTGGGAGAAAATATATCAAAATAGCCCTAGTCAAAATTTCGGGAAAAGTACAATCGGACCAGGTACAACGGGGCCGGGCCGGGGTCTATGGGGCATTTTGGTAATTTTCATCATAGGCTAATATAACCACTATAAACACTATGGAAGTACCTAAAATGGTACATGAATGGGCTTTAACCTATTTCTTATATATTTGGAATTTTAGGACCGAATTGAGAGCCGAGTTGTTAGCACGCTTTATGAGGCATACATTTTGAAGCAAGAAAGGGTTAAGGTAAGGAACTTACCTCTCCTGCATATTATTGCTTTGCTTGATTATATGAAACATATATGAATGATTGAAGCTCTTTTTGTCACGGCCTTATCTTTATTTCACCTTTACTAGAGTCTTCACGGAAAACGATATGCGGTTCGGTAGGCAACACAGAAATAGCATAACTATACTGATAATATGTGCATGATTACATATATTCCCCATAGGGGTTCGTACCTGATAAATTCAAATAATGTAGCCGTACAAGGCTACCAGGGTGTCATCCCAGTGAAATGGAGACACCTTCTCGTCTTCATTCCACCACTGTAATACTCTCATACGATTCTCTTTGTTGTTCTCAGCATATCTACTATCTTCACCTGTCTAAATTGTTGGTAAGGGAGGGTGAGATTCGAGAGAATCTCAGTAGGAAACAGATACCATAATGCATGCATGATTGATGCTATGTGTATGACATGTTAGCTTTATCTAGATGTATGCCCCATAATGACATTTCTGCATGCTCAATGTTTCATACAACAAGACTATGGCCACAGCGAAAACAGAAACAGAGCTTCATTTATTCAAATATGCTCTACACAATCAAATAAAGCAATCACATACATCAATACACAAGCAAAGACATCAAATACATACAAGTAAGGTAAGTCCCCTACCTTAACTCTTTTCCTCCTCGAAATGTGTGCCTCGATCTTCGTGCAAACAGCTCGGGGCTCCATATTCGATCCTACAATGTCAAATGTACTATTTAGACACTTCCATAGTATTTATGGGGGGTTATATGAGTCTATCTTGAAAAATTACTAAAATACCCACGGGGACCCGGCCCGGCCCCGCTGTACTCGGTCCGACCGTACTTTTTTCGAAATTTTAACATGGGCTATCCTAACATATTTTTGCCCAAAGAATCCATTTCCGGACTCGGAATTATCAAATTCAATGTCAAATTACGAAATTACCCTTATCAGCCCTACTTTTAGGGTTTTAGGGGCGTTTCCGAAATTATTCTTTCTAGGCTTTTCCAAAAAAGTTCCCAACTGTAACCCCACCTAATTTTCCCTCCTAAATTCAATGAAACCATCAAATCATTGAAAATCAAACTCTAAGGCCCATTTATAGTGCTGGCAGAAATATATGGGTTTTCAGGGAAAAATAGGGGGTTTTCGGTTTCGGCTCCGTAAACACGTTCCTTTCTACTCCTAATCACTTTATTGACTATTCCATTAGGTTACAACTGCCATTTAGTACCAATTTGGGCAGCATAACAGCCCCACATACCCATTTTCCATTTTTGAAACCAATGACAATTCGGCGAAATTTCACCGATTAAATTGTCCACAGTAGTCAGAATAGTCAATATACGAAGATTTGGAAGTTACCTCAAGCTCCCACTATCTTTTCCTCTTCTTGGCTGAAAACCCTAAGCTTTCAAGAGTGAAGTTTGAGCTTCAAGATCTTAATCCACATAGAAGAATAGCTGAGGAGCGGAGTTATACACGTTAGGTAGAGATTTACCGAAGAAATCAACCTACCGTAGAAGTTTCTCTTATCCTTCTTTCTCTAAAAAATTCTACACCTCCTCTCTCTTGTTGCAGCAAAACTGACGAAAATGGGTGGAGGAAGATGATAAAATATTATAATTATCCAATAATTATATTTCCATTTTCGGATTGTTACAAAATTCTGGCAGATTTCTGTCTAAACTTTGAAAAATCATAACTAATTCAAGAAATATCGAATTGGAGTGATTCCAAATCCTATAGAACCCTTATTGAGTTTAATTTCAAGGAAAAATATAGAATTTTTCTGAATGGAATGACAAAATTCCCAGAATTTTAATCTTTACATGCTGTTCCAGAAATTTCACAGTTTTTCTGTGCTGACTTCAAAAATTCATATCTTTTTGTATATAACTCTAATTGAGTCATATGACCTATCAAATTAAACCTTAGGATGTCTACTTTCATCCTGTAAAATTTCATAATTTTTTATCATCATTTGATCATTCAAAATCACATGACAAGCTCACTACCTCATAGGTGATTTCACCTAAAACGTAATTATATTCTCCAAAATTTACCATTTTACTTTCTTAATACCCCAAAGATATTAGAAACATTAGAGAATATATTTGGGATACCTGCTAAACCGGGGCTTAGCAGTCCGCTTAATTTAGACTTATTCTCAAGCCTCCAATCCCAAAATTCGGGGCATTACACTTTTTCTGTTTATACTGTGACTATAGTTTTGTTACATGAAACATTGAGCACGCAGATATATCATTATGTTAGCATGAGTTTATGTAATGCAAGTATGTTATACATTAAGCACTTATCATGCATGTATATTGATAATATTTCCTATTGCGACTCTCTTGAATCTTACCCTCCCCTACCAACAATTTAGACAAGTGAATACGAAAGGTACACAGAGATCAGAAAAGAGAACTACACGAGAGGATTGCAGTGATGAAATGAAGACAGGAAGATGTCTCCGTTTTACTGGGACGGGTTTAGACACCCAAGTAGCCCTGTGCGGCTATATTGACGGTAATTATCATGTACGAACCCCTATGAGAAATTTCTGTAATCATGTACATATTATCAGTATAATTATATTATTCCTATGTTACCAACCAAATTATGAATTAATATCCCACTACAACTCAAAAATAAATAAGGATATGATAGAGAGCCAAAAATAAAATCTATTGCTACCCTTTTTAGAAGCAACACTACAAAAAAGAATGAGCCATCAATGTCAAACCTCTCCCTCTCTCGTTATCACAATAACTGTAATATCGTTTGTTTAATATCAATGACTTTTACTTCTACTTTTAACACATGTTAAAAATGTAAGTTTTATATTTCTGATAATCAAGTTAGATTTATATGAAGATGGTCAACAAAAGCGATGTATATATAAAAGGGTTAATGGAAATGTACTAAAACAAAGAGAAAGATTAACATATGATTTTTATTAATATGAAAAAAAAATTATGATTGCGTGGTAAGAGATACGCCTTAAGAGGTATTGAAAAAAAAAATAGTGTTCGTGTTGCATATACGAAAACTATATATAAAATATGTACAATGGGGACAACAACTAATATATAGCCCTTAATTCTTTTGGTGTTCTACATCATGGATGATCCTAAAACTATTTACTTCATATAAATTTTTATTATATTGTTTAACTTGATGATATGTAATACAAATGTTTTAGATTTTTAAGAAAATTTTACATCTGAAAAACTATATAGATAATATGAATGTATCAATATATATATATATATATATAATTTATTACTAAAACAACAATATTCATGAGTCACAATTACATTTTTGACCTCCAATTGAAATAATGTAAAATATTTTTGAACCTTAAACAAAAGGTATAAATAAAGTCCAATTCATGTTGCCCTTTTTAGAAGCAAGACTACAAAAAGGGGTGAGCTATCAACGTCAAACCCTATTCCATACCGGAAGAGGATATTCTTATAATTTTTTTTTCTTATTTTCTTTTCAAAATATCATCTTCATCCTTAGATAAAAAATGAGTCCTTTAGATTTAATGTTTTCTAAAATAATTATTATAATATTTTATAATTTATTTTTTTTTAAATTTTGTTTATGTTGCAGTTATAAATTATGTATATCAAATTTTAATAGTTTAAAATAATAGTTATATAAAATATGTAATCTAAACCATTTTTTTTTAATCTTAGGATTGAGATGAGATTCTGAGAAAAAAAAGAAACAAATGATTATGAGAGAATCCAAATCCACCCCTCCTACAAATAATTATAATGTAATATATTTTGACATGAAAACTATATCATATAAAAGTAAAAGAAGGTGCATTATTCATAAACAATAAATAATATAAATCAGCTCATATTTTGTATGGGTATCAATTACTCAAAGACTGCTTGTCGCCACAAACTATGAGTGGTGGTGGTGGTGGTGGTGCATTATTCATAAACAATAAATAATATAAATCAGCTCATATTTTGTATGGGTATCAATTACTCAAAGACTGCTTGTGTCACGGTGGTGGTGGTGGTGGTGGTAAATGTTCTATCAACTTTTATCGGGCTCTTATAAAAAGATCAAAGAGTACTTATTAGAAAAGATAAGTAGTAGTATTAGGAAAGAGAATGTAGGATGAAAAAAAGATGAGGTACAAATGTAAAAAAAAATCTCATAAATGTTCTATCAACTCTTATCAGACTCTTATAAAAAGATCAGAGAGTACTTATTAGAAAAGATAAGACATTTATGGGAAAGAAGTATCTCAGCTAACGCCCCATCTTCACTTCCTCTCCACTTAATTTTTGCATCATTGGATTTATTTTTAATGGTTGAAATTTTAAACTATATTAGACATAATATTAAATATTAAATGATAATAATATTTTTACAGAATAAATTTCAACTATTAAAAGAAAATCCAATGATGCAAAAATTAAGTGGAGAGGAAGTGGAGAGAAGAGTTGGTGGGGGCAAGAAGTGTCCCCAGTAACCCATTTCTCCACTACCTCTCCATTTAATTTCTCCACCATTGAATTGAATTTTAATAGTTGAGATTTTATAGTACTCCCTCCGGTCCTTTTTATAAGCATCTTTTATCCTTATTTAGTAAAACGAACTAACGGTTAAAATTATTTAAAAATAATAAATGTGTCAAAAATATTGTGTTTCTTCCAAATATGCCCCTATTTATGAAAAGAGCATAGGAGAGAGAATGAGTAACAAATACAAGAGAGTATACGTATAAAATATGAAAGAGAATGTGTAATAAATGAGTAAATGAAAAAAAGGTTAATGGTAAGTGGGAGATAATTAATATAAAGATGTGTATTTAATATGGGTAGAAAAGAAAAAAATAATTTAAATTTTGAGACAGAAGAAGAAAGTTGTTTATAAAGGACCAACCCTAAGGCAAAGAAAGTTGCTTATAAACAAGACCAGAGGGAGTATATTAAAAATAATGTAATATTAAATATCAAAATGATGATAATATTTTTAGAGAATAAATCTTAATCATTAAAATCCAATTCAATGGTGAAGAAATTAAATGGAGAGGAAGTGGAGAGAGGAGCCACTGGAGATACCTTTTTTCTGGTCAGTGGAGAAAATATATCATATCACTTAATGAGATATTAATGAAATTGTCTCCATATTACCTCTATTTAAGTCATTAGCTTTAAAAAAAATAATAGATATGAAAAATTTCTATTTAAACCTGGGTAAAATTAAAAAACAAAATTGGCCAAAGAAAATTATTTTAGAAAAATACTTATATCAAGTTTCTTATATCCATTTCATCAATTTCTCCTATTACACGTGACTATATATCCTATTTTTTAATTATTATCATTTAACTATAAACCCATATAAAAAAGATATGATACATGGTCAATTGTGATTGAAAAACTTGATGTAATGGATATAAAAAACTTGATATAAGTATGATCCTTTATTTTATTTTCAAACAAAGTTAATTACTTAATTACCTCTCTTTGACTATAGTAAAATAGTTAGACATGCCTTATAACGGAGATTGTGTATATACATGTATATATCACATTGATTCTAACAACAAGTATTTGCCTTTTTTTAAGTTTTTAACAGAGACAACAAATAAAAGTATGACTAGTAAAAATGGGACTTATTGTTGGCATGAGGATCTTGTTGGGATTATCTATAAAGATATTTATGAGTTTTTTTTTAAAAAAAACTTTTTTTTAGATACATAAATTGGTCAAACTAGCTTGGATGGTAAATACAACAAAACATATTAAATATCAAAAAGATTGTAGAAAGTCTTCACGCATGAGGGGAATACATCCCGAATGGGGGACTGGTAAGACAACCTGACGTTAAACTAAGTTCTGAGTATCCTTAGCTAGGTAATCAGTACACCTGATCGTATTTCACAGTGTATAGCGAAATTCAATATCCCATTTAGAGTAAAGCAAATCCTTAACTGCATTAATCTCCAGTCTCAGGGGATGATAAAGACCACTATCCTGCATAGATGAAGACCACTATCTTGCATTAAAAAAAAAAAGAAAAAAACTTTGAAGCTTTGTAGTTTTAGCAAGCCTTCAAAACAAACCAACCTAAACTTTTTTTTTCCTCAAATGAAAAGAATAGATTGATTCTATCATTTAAAGTGAAGTGGCCTTGGACTGATGATACAAGGCAATTCCATAAGTTTGGGGGGCCCACTATATCTGTCTATATCTAATTGCTTCAAATTTCGTTCAAATAAAAGTAAATAAATGAATGAAAAGTAAGTGTAGAAAATATTTGGAACAAAAGGAACAACAATAAGAGAGAAATATAAACATGCAATGATTTTTTTAAGCTTTATAAAATTTCATGGAAAGAACTTAAAAAGTTGAAACAATTTTTACAGTTGAGCACAGGCGAATCTTGAAAAGATTTAGATGGTCCCCTTTATGTGTCAGCATTATTCCAATTTGAACTCCTAATTAAATCATTTCCCTTAATATTTAAACAAGAATATATATGAGTTGTGTTTGGTTAGGAGCTAAAATATAAAGTGCATTATTCATAGTTTATAAATAATTCTTTTCTTGGTAACTTTTAGCCCTTTTCGAATATAATAAAGCTACTTTACATGACAATCAATTTTGGAAACTTACATTAGGGATCGAGTAACAGGAACGAGTTTCAAAGTTAAGCGACCAGGTGAGCATCAAGAACTCGTTATCACTGCGCACAGTTTATTTCTAATAATGGCTCATATTAATTTTTTTTACTCTTATTTTCTTAAAAACTTATTTCAGTGGGTACAAAATCTAAAATAATAAATAATATCCCTTAATTGTCATTTTGCCAAAAAATAATTTTTTATTGAAGATTATTGGTTGAAAATTTTAATTAATTGTGAAACTTGTTGAAACTATATTTAAATAGTGCATATCTCATCGTAGCCATGACCACCAAAACAAGCTGTGAGCAAAAAAGATCAAAATGCGATATTAGATTATATGAATGAAAGGTTGATGTGAACGCAAATTTTTTCCCATAAACAAATCGGCAACTTAAAAACTTGATAATGATGCAACTTTAATGTCCTAATATTGAACATAATGAGGATGAAGAAGATTCAAAAAGCAGAATGTCCTAAAATTGATGATGATGATGATGCAACTTTAATGTCCACTCCTAATCCGTGGATTCAATGGTTAAAGGGTTGGACATGCTCATCAAAGGAGCGAGTTCGCATCCCTTCGGAGAGATCTGATAAAATTGGAACGATATAGAGAAAATTATTAGCATGGTCCCTACGCAAGGATGACACACAAATTGAGAAATGATCCAAAGGGAGCAAGTTTGCTCTCTAAGATTGTTGCAATGTTGCGGAAGTATCCCATACCCAGATAAAACCAGGGTTCTCAGACCTGGACCGGAACCCGCCGAACCGGTCACTAGACCAGTCCGGTTCTCGGTCTGGTCCGGGTCCCAATTTTCAAAAAAAAAATTTTAACCTTTTCCTTTAGAATTTCATACTATAAGTCTAAAATCTTTAATTACTCACCGGTTTGGTCCCGGTTTAGCACCGATTTGACCCCGATTTGACTCATTGACCCTTAACCCAGTACCCCGACCGGTTCAATACCCGATCCGAGTTTTAATACCTTGGATAAAACACAGAATTTGGAGCTAATTCCAATGTGGTTAATGCTCTATCCTAACTAATGACCTAGGTACAATGAGGTTAACTAAAGGGTTGTATGTGACCGGACAAACACCCTGCTCTTACCTTGTGAGTGAGGCCACCCTTTGCGTAAAACTTTGTTACCAAAAAAAAACTTTAATGTCCTAAAATTGAACATAATGAGGACAAAGAATATTCAAAAAGCAAAAAGAGGAAAAAATTTTGAAGAAGACACTGACTTTTTTCAGAAGTGTGAGGCATGCCTCTTCTCTTACTTTAGACCACTTGCACTTTCTCTTTGTTCTAATTTCATTCTCCCTCACCTTTTTCCTCTTCAACCTTTCAAGCTCCAATAATGGAGTCTTCAAGGTTCCGAGATCACGACGAATCAGACTTCTTCATCAACAACAACAATCCTCGTATCTCTCGTCACAACACCATGTCCAGAAGGTTCTTCCCTTCTTCCAACTTCACCATCTCCAGCACTGCTTCTTCTCCAGGCTATGCTTTCAAAGGTATATACATATATATACATATACATACATACATATATATATATATATATTCTCTTTCCCTCTTTCTTAATCACTGTCCTTCATTTTTCTTTGTTCCAACAGATGAAATAATCGACCCCTCCACCTATTGTTTCTCCACTGCTCTCAAAGGTAATAATGTAATATATAATTAATTAATGTGTTTAATTTGTTAACAAGTTTTTATTGAAGTAATTATTAATTAATTTTTTGCAGCATTACAAGCAAGGTCAGGATATCATACATGGGAGTGTTCATCTCCAACATCAGAAGGCTTAGCTTTGAACTCAAAGTGGGATGAAGCTGAGAAATATATATGCAATCCACTTTCTGGGAAAGTCCCTTTGGAATGCTTGTCTTCAAAATCTCTCATCACTGCAAAATCCTTCAGATATTACTCTTCTTCTTCCTCCAACAGAATCACCATGTCTGCTCCTCTTGTTTTCTCCTCTTCTTCAAACAATATCAAGCCTTTTTCATCTTCTTCACCAGATCTCACCCTGCAATTCCCCATTATTCCACCAGGTTCATCATCATCATCATCATTATATATATATATATACACAACACTTTTACTTCCTCATTCAATCTCTTCACTTGATTTATAACATATAAATATATATGCAGAGAAGAAGAAGGAGGGAAGGACAAGAGATGTGGGAACTCAGAGTACACCGCCATATTTAGGTTCATCAAGCAGTAGTCCAAGTGCAGCTTCAACACCTTCCATTATGGAGAGATCAATCAAGCGAGTTGGAGATTCATCATCACCTGTTTCTAATTCTAAAACCAAATCCGACCAAGATGATCAGGTATGTGTGTATGTGGTGTTTTAATTATATATCATCGTTTTCATAATTGAGGTTTTTTGGTTTCTGAAACATAAAACACCATTATTGCTAAGTACCCACTCCGGTCTCTATTAATTCATTAGTTCATAATACAAGTCACTTATAAAAGTTATCAATGGTTAAATGTGACTCTTTGTATTTTTTTATCTCCTTCAAAACTTGGTAGGAGTAAAGTCAAAAACTTTAACGAATTTAAGACAGATTTAATGAGTTAACTATTATTCTCTTCGGTCTTTATTATAAGGCACCAACTAACAAATATTATTGGTCCTTTTTATAAAGAACTTGCTTGTTTCCAAATAGCATTAATTATTTTTTCCATGAATACCCATATTTAATTTAATAAGGATAATGGGAGAAAGTAATAATTAATATAATATTAGAGTTTAATGTAACTAGTAAAGGTAGTATTGGAAATTACTTCAATTTTAGGACAAAGTTAATGACTTTAACTGACTTTATTGGTTTGTGAGAATTTTTACTTGATGCCTTATATTAAGGATTAAAGAGAATATTCATTATCATGTGTGAATTAGCTAAAAGTATCTTGTAATAAGGATAGGAAGTGGAGGAGCACTAATACTCTTCTGATCCTATTTATAAGGCACTTTCAGCATATTTCACTCAAACAAAGAAAAATCTTAAATTTTACTAACTCTACTATAAAATTCAATAACTTTCCAACTTTATCCCTATTTGATATACATTATACCCTATGAAAACAAAATCAACTCAATAATAAATAAATGATAAAATTATGCATTCATATCAAAAAATTTCTCTCCTTAATTATCCTATGAACATGACTAAAAATTTTCTTCTCTACCTGCTTTATATATAGGACAAGAGAAGTAGTAACTGTTGATTGGGCTCAGAGTGGGGGAATCTTTAACCGAAATTTCATGTGTGCTAGAGGAAAGATGTCTGTCTTTGCCATTAATGCAAGATAGTACGGTTGGATTATTATTGGAGAAAAATAATGAAACATAAATTTTGAAATATGGGCAAGTTTTGAATTTGAACCATTTGTGAGGAAGCATCCAAAAAAGCAAGATACAAAATTTAACTTGTGTGGGTGAGATTGAAGCAAGAAGGAGGGAGGGAAAAGAGAAAATTAAGAAAGAGGAAGGAAGTAATGAGTGATTAGTGTTTGAGTAATAAGTGAGAGATTGTTGCCTGGCAAAATGTGGTACTTGCAGACACACAAATATATTGGTCCCTCTCTTTTTACATGTGCACATGGCCCCCTCTTGTCTCCATCTCTCTTTCCTTAAATTTGTACTACAACAGTACTATTATTCATCTTCTACTCACAAGATTAGTCCATCTATTATTATATGTAAGAAACTAATAACTAATTAATTTACTAATATTTAAAAAATTAGTTAAGTTACTTATTTATTAAAAAAATTTGTTAATTTTTTAAGATACTTGTTTCAATCATTTGTATTAAAATTGTCTTGTTGATAGAACCCTCATTTAATGTGTAATTAATAGAGATAGTTTGTAAAAAAAATTAAATTTTGGAGATAAGATAGATTGAAGTTTTGTATTTTTAGGATCAAAATAGACCCCTCAACTATCTATTATATTTTAAAGGGGGAAAGTTGTAAAGATTATCCTTTTTTTTTTTTTTTGTTGCCTTCAAGATTATCCAATTTTTATTGCAATTGAACAACGATTTTAATTATACCTATTAGAAGAGAGGAGATAGTTCATGAACAGATTAAAGGGGATTTTCAAGAAGAGAGGATAAAGCAAGCATGCTCCTAGCTTTTGACTAGTTTATACTATATATATATATATATATATAGTGATGAAAATGATTTTTTTATGCCAATGATGAAATTGAAATTGTACATATTTAATTTTAATTTTAAAGACAGTATATATAATTTATCTTTGGCGTTGTCTCATGTGTCTGAAATGGAAGTACATGTGTATGTATTTGAGGCTACAAGTCAATTATTGCTTCTTCTTCAACATTTTACTGCCTTCATTCACATGCGGATCTCATATATTCCCTTCATTGGAGTTTGGGATATATATATCTGTGTTTATATTTACTCATTAGAATTTGACTTCAAACCAAAGGATGGATAAATAATTTATAGAAATTAAAAAATTAGTTAAGTTAGTAATTTATAAAAAAAAAAATTATATGTTGATTTTGCTTTGGAAATAACTCTCTTCTTGAAAATACCCTTTAATATGTATAATCAAAAGAGAGTTAAGGGAAAAAATTATAAATTTGATAGACTCAAGTGAATTGAAATATTATATTTAAAAACTCTTCTGTTATTATATTTAGAACTGCCCACCAGAGTAATTAAAAGTTCCATTCACTTAGTTTTTATTGTATTATATGTATATGTACATGGGTGTTACTCTAATATTTTTTAAAATGATGAAATATGTGAGGGTAGGTTTTATAATTTTAGGATATATAGGCAGTTGAATGTAATTATTTAGTATAGATTTCCTTTTCATTTCTGTGTGTTTCATGCATATGCATATTATATGGTAATTTTAGGATTTTTATCTGACTTTGGCCTGTTTGTAATTGGGTCCCAAATTTCAAATACCAAAGTTGAAAGGGATAAGACAATCACTTGTGGCCGGATGTGAGCAGAAAACTCACTCCTCTATATGTGTATGTCAGCTTTATCAACACTATTAATTAATTGAATGTAAGAGAAAGATCAAAATTTTAAGGATTAATACATTAGGTTCCACTTGAACATAATATTTAGGTTCAAGTTTATCTATTATATGTTCAAGAAAGCTACCTACTCTTTTTAGACTGTATATCTGGATAATAGATAGGAGCATAAATTGAAACATTATAGTGTTATTAAACTGTTAGCAACTATATAAAACATTCCTTTTAGAGTAGCTATTAATACAAATAATGGAAACTCTATTATAGCTATTTTTGTACATTCAATATATTCAACTATTCAATTTGATTGAATTAGTCAAAATCTAATGTGACCATAGACGCCGGGCAGTCTGTTTCTATATTATACTAAAATTGCAAGAGCTTGAGAATTAATAAAACCTTAGGCCCTAGTTAAATGGTAGATTTTACGTGCTACTTAGTAAAATAGATAGTGTCATACAAATAACAAATCAAAAGGAATAACTAAAGTGGAGTTAGTTAAGGTGGTAGGTATCTTGACCCCTTAACCAGAAGTACTGAGTTTGATCCTATGATAGTATCTGGATACCGGTGGTTCCATCGTAACCAGAAAGAAACAATGGGGATATATAGTTTTTGAAATGGGATGTATGTGAGTAAAAACTGAAACTAAAGAATTGTTCTTGTGTGAAGTTCAATTCAAATTGAAGAATAATGAGAAAGATGTATGTGTGAATGGATGCATGCAGGTGGAAGAAGAGAAAGAGAAAGAAAGAGAAGAGACAAAGAGAGTCACAGGCACAACAACAACAACAACAGATGACATAGATGAAGAAAATGAGGAAGAGCAAGTTTGCAGCAAAAGAAAGCAACAACAAGGTGGTGGCTGCTTCCCTTGGACATGCATGACCACAAGATTCCTCATCAGAAACAATAATCAAAAGACAGACAAACCTAGAAAATATCATAACAATGTCTTCCCCACTCACTATTCATCATCATCATTTTAAACCCTGTTGAGCAAAATGACCAAAATGTCATCAAGAGATTCTCTCTCTTTTTGTGCCTTATGATGAGGAAGATAGATAGATAGAGAAAGCAAAACGATGAGGAGTTATTAGCTTCAAGTTGTTTAGGTTAACAGAGATAGTGAGAGAGAGAAGAGTGAATTATGTGATGTAAGTTTGTTTGGTTGTGGTGAAACTTTAAGGGGTGACAGCTTGGGCTTCACGTGATTCAATTTTTGTTTTGTTTTTGCCTTTGTATGTGATATGATAGTATTTGATATCTCCCTCTCTTTTTAGCTTTTTAAATCATCAATCATATTCTCAATTTCTTCATTTACATATGTATTACCTCCTGTCCTAAATATAAGACATAGTTTGTAGTGTAAATTGCACTACAAACTATGTCCTATATTTAGGACCGGAAGGAGTACTAATTTTGTTTTTTACATGGACTGATGATTCATTTGTCTCAGATACATTATGCACAAAGAAAATGATAACTTAGTGTTTGAGAGGTTGAGACCAATGATGCTCTTTTTTTGGTGCAAGACCTATGACGATTTAAACATAAGAATAAACCACTAAATACAATAAGTTAGACCTAGTATGCATGAAATATACGCAAAATTTTAAATCCGTTGAATATGTTAAATAGGCGTGTCAAATATAATGAACTAAACCTAATATACATCAAATACATACTCCCTCTGGTCCTAATTATATGACAATATTTAGAAGTTGATCTTGGTTCTAATTATAAGACAAAATTTTAATTTTTGTCAGACCCCCATTGCTTTAGATAATGGTTGGATTGCCTCATGGTAGATTCATGTAGTATTCCTAAATCACCCTAATTAAATAAGGGCATTTTTGAAAAATAAATAAAATTAACTAATTTAACTACTATCCTTAATTTCTCCAAAGTTAGGTAAATATGTCTTATAATTAGGATCAGAGGGAGTATTAAATTTTCAATTTATATGAATTGTTGATTAACCCAGGAATATTATTTCAGAATAATAGAGTGTCATCAGTATATCATAAGCATCTACCACGTATTTATACTACAACATTGACCACGCTAACTATACTCACTACATGGTCTTGGGCCTCATTACTATGGACCGGCCCATTGACTTATTACAAGACATAAACCTTATAGGTACGTTCTACCCTCACCTCAAGTTTGGGGCAAAACATATCAAGTACCCCTAACTTGTCGAGGATTCTTCCTAAATTTTCCCTCTTTGGTACTTTGGTCAAAATATCCACCTCTTGGTTCAATGACTTGACATGCTCCAAATGAATCAATTTAGCTTGCAATATTTCACGAATAAAGTGACAGTCTATCTCAATATGCTTCTTCCGCTCATGGAATATTAGATTTAAAACAATATGAATTGCTGCTTTGCTATCACAATAAACACGAGCTGATAATGGAAGAACCATTCGCAACTCATTGAATAAGCTCTCAACCCAAAAGATCTTTGACACAGTCGAGCCAAGAGCTCTATTTTATGCTTCTGATGAGGAATGAGAAACGGCACTCTGTTTCTTCGTTTTCCACATGATAAGAGAGCCTCCTAGCTTGAGAAGATAACATGTGACCGACCTCCTCATTGTCCCCCATGCTGGCCAGTCAGAATCATAGAAGCAATCCAAAGAGAAGTTTCTTGTCGAGCTCATCAACACACCACGTCGCGGATTCCCTTGACATGTCTTTGGCCTTTCTTTCTTTTGGGTTTTCAATACTAGGTGGGAAGGAGTGGGCTTTATGGTTGATGTTCATACTTTGGGCATATTAATTAACCCAGGAATATTATTTCAGAAGAACATCAGTACATCATAACCAACTACCACCTATTTATACTGCTACAACATATCACCACACTAACTATACAAACTACATAGAGTCGGGCCTCATTACTATGGACTGGCTCATGGTATTATTACAACACATAAACCTTAGAGCTACTTTCTACATGAATATACTGATGGATGCATTAGATGTATTGAATTACGCCTGATATGTGTTATATAGGAATCAAATTTTAAATCCCATTTGATATATTGAATGAATGTGTCAATACAATGAACTATATCCGATGGATGCTATGTGCCAAATACATATAAAATTTCAAATTCATATGAATACATTGAATGAACGCATTAGATGTAATGAATTATGTAACACCCCAAATTTTATATTCATTAAAAATATATTGTAATTAATTGAGAAATTCAATATAATTGTGAATATTCATGAAATTTGGATCTTATGAATTTTGGAATATTCATATTCATGAGGAAATGGGCAAATTAATTCAAGAAAGGAATTAAATTACAAAGGTGATAGTAAAATCATAATTTTGCCAATTTAGCCTAAGATTAATTATTTTCCAATTAATTGAAGTTAATTTCAATTAATCAAGGAAAATGTATAATTAGAATATTCCATCAAGAATTGTAAAATTAGAAGGACTTGGGCATAAATCAATTAAGGGAATTATGAAAATGTTGAAACCATTTTTCTTCCTTTCTCTTCTGAAATGTCGCCTAGCATGAGGTGTATGGAGGGAAAAATTGATTAATGAAATATAATATGCCGAGTACCATCGTCATATGAAGAGGAGATTAAATGATGATTGAATTCCAAGAACACATGTCAAAATGCTACATGAAGAGGGTAATGATGACAATGGTGGAGTGTACATTACATGAAGTTATGGTAGAATGCATGATGGGAATTAGCTTAAGTGAAGGGTTGGATGAATTGAGTGCCTATTTGAGTGCATGTTGGAGTGTAGAATTGGTCTAGTTGAAAGAGTAATTGTGTAGTTGGAGCAAGAGGAAGAGGGAGCACGTTTTTTATATGCAAACCAAGGGAAGAAATTAGTGCAATGCTCAATGGAAGCAAAAGGGAATAAGTACGGCATAATTATGAAGGAAGCATAGGTGGAGGTATAGTTGGAGACAAGTGTCACCATAACACCCCTTGATTAAATCCTATGGTAAAGGATGAATGGAGTCAAATTAATAAACACACTTCCCTTCCCCTTCATGTACATATTTCGTCCAAGCCACAAGAAAGGAAGAGAGTGAGTGAGTTCAAAAGGTCTCATGTTCTAGAGAGAAGGAAGAAGGGAAATCTTAAGGTAAGAGTTGATTTCTTAAACTTTTCTTGCAGCATTTCCCTAGATCCTTCTCTAAACTCTTGTTCCTCATGAATCCATGGTGGTGAAGACACACTTTGAGATTAAGAAGAGAGGGAGGAGGAGCCTAAAGTGAGAGGAATCAAGAAGCCTAAGATGTAACTATACCAAACTCAAATCTATACTTGTATGAAGTTGATTTTGAAGTTTGTTGTTAGTTTAGTGAGTTTTGGTTGAGTTGTAAATTTGGAAAAGCCCTAATCCTAAGAGGTTATGCTGCCCAAGTTTCTTTGAATCATAGTTAAGAAGTGTTTAAATAAGTTAATAAAGGATTAGAAGTAGAAAAGTATAAGTTTTGTAAGCTAAAACACAAAAATACAATTTTTCCATTTTCTTTCAATATTTTGACCAGCACTATTCTGAGAGGTAGGAGTTGGATTTTCATGAAATAGATGGTTCCATTGGATTCAGTGAGCAAATATAAATGAGGTTACAGTTAGTCACTTTTTTGTAAACAACCAAAAAAGTATAATTACGAAAACGCCACTAAAACCCTAAATCGGGCCTGTCAAGGGTATTTTCATAATTTAACACTGAATTTGGTGATTTCGAGTCTTGAAATGGATTCCTTAGGCGAAAATACTTTAGGATAGCCCTAGTCAAAATTTTGAAAAAACGTGTCATCAGGCCAGTACGGCGAGGCCGGGCCGGGGTCCTGGGGGCATTTTGATAAATTTTCAACATAAACTAATATAACCACAAGAAACACTATGGAAGATTCTAAAATAATACTCGCATAGATTATGACCTATTTCTTATGCATTTAATATTTTAAGACCGAGTCGGAAGCCGAAATGACACGTTTTATGAGGCACATCTAAAAAGGGGTTTATAAAGCATTGAGTTAGGAACATCTAATTGTATTCAATTTATTTGTGGCAGAGACCAACCTCCTCTTCTAATCCTCTATTTCTTCTGTGACATTTTGAATTCATCTCAAAATTACATTTCTATCCCTCTAGTTGCTTGGACAGATAATCTCTTCTACATTCTAAAGTTGCTTGAATTTTGACCTGCGTTCCAAATAGTCAAATTTTGCAATAGGAAAGAGAAAACAGATATGGAAGCTGCCATTTCTCTAACCACTTGCTTGTGCCTTGGAGAATAAGATACAGAAAACTTGGCAGTCTCCATAGCCGGCCATAAAAATGTTAAAATTCATAGTTGAAAAGTGTTAACCAGCTATTTTCGTCCTGGAAGTACAACCCAGAAAGAAGATAGCATTCTCTCTTAAATAAAACAGCTTAAAAAACAAACATGAATCCGTCAGGTTTCTCTGGTTTAATTGCCTCTGTAGGCTTGAAAACTGAACTTGGTGAGAGAAAGGCATCTCCATTTACCTTCTTCTCCATTCATTATATCCACCAGTGGATTAACTTCCAACCGTTGAAATTGATACTCCTTCTGGTCTTAAATGTAAGATAAAGTTAATTTTTTTGGAGAGATTAAGGAAACTAATTAAATTACTTTAGAGTAGTTATATTTTTATTTTTTCTCTAAACTAATTAGTTTGACTAATAAACTGATATACAATCTAAGAATACACAGCATATGATATGATTAAATAACTTATTTAGCTTCCTTAATCTCTCCTAAAAAAGTCAACTCTGTTTTATATTTAGGACCGGATGGAGTATTTTATAAGAACAATATTTTATTTTTTTTATAAGTATAATATTATTATAACATTAAATACAAAAAAATATATAAATAAAATTAAATTGTTAGAATTCTATTTGAATAATTCGACTTTGTAAACTTTTATTAAAATACTTTACAATTTCCTTTTTATCTTTGGCACTTTTGAACTTTTTAGGTTAAAATTTAGTAGTTTGAATTTATTTTTATATTTTATATTATTTAAGATTATAATATATTATTATAAAATCTTGGATCCAACCATTGGAAGTTGATCGATAAGTAGGAATAGATATTGAAAAGGAAATGGAGATGAAGGTGAGAGGAAGGTAACTGGAGACAACCTCTGTTCTTGTTAATTCGTTTCAAATGTTGGTAGTGTTGGAGTACACAACTGAATAATATGAATATCATAAAGATCAACAAAATTGACAAATATTGGACACTGCTCGGTTAGTGTGATAAATTAAAGGAACCAAAATTCTTAGTTTTCCCAGAAGAAACACAGGCATTATGTTCTCATGATAATAGAAAGCTACAAATATAGTATATCTGTGTAACAAAATCCCTCTGGCCATAGGTTTCTTTTCCATCAACTGGTTGATAGATTATTAATGAGTAACCTATTTCAGTGGTGAAGATTTGTAGGTGAACCCTAACAAACAGGTCCTGTCTAGTGAAGAAGCAAAGAATAGGAGTGTGTTGAGTTTGATTTAGCATTTAGGCCTGGTTGAGAAGTACTTGGAACTCTTTGGGCTTAAATTTTAGCTCATGTCTAGTGTTCGTGTCAGTCTGGGTTAGATCGGGTCTCATTTTTGGGTTAAGATGAAAATCTACCCATGAAGTATTCTCTAATGAGCACCTAACAATATATAGTTTGCTTAGATACAAAAGTACATACAAAGATTCCAAAATAGTACAAAAATGTCACAACCATTAAGTTAGCACATTAAAACTGTTTGACAAACATGTCAGTCAAGACAATAGTATAAAAGTACACATGAAGTTTTTAAAATGGTACAAGAATATCATAATCATTAACGAGTTTAGAGTTTCAAAAAAAATGGTTGCTAATAGCTAATCTGTTGCGGTGAATAACTAATTGGGGTGTAGTAAACAAAAAATTATAAATAAAAACAGTGGTTAAATGTATTTTTGTGATATTTTCACTATTTTTTTATCAACTTATACATGGATGCCATTATAGACAAAGAATTAGAGTTTAGATCAATTGATAATAATGTCTTGTTATGTGGTAAATAATTTTGAAACAAAATTTTAAGTAAGGTTCTAAAACCTGAATTGGTCATAAAACCAATCAAGGTATTAAATTAAGGATAAGTGGGTTAGACCAAAGTCAAATCAGAACTAACCCAAGGCCAAACTGATGAAAAATTTAATATTTTAGACTTATTAGTATTAAATTCTAAAGAAAAATAAAATAAAATAATCAATTTTTTAAAAAATAATAATAAATAAATTACTAAACCGATCCAATTCATGACTGATTCACCAGTTCCCAAGCCGGATCGGCCGGTTTAATCCAAGTTTCAAAACATTGATTTTAAGGCGTTACTAGAAGAAGACTTTCTTTAATAAAGACAAAATTTAAATAAAAAGGACGAGATCCTTAATTTGCTTAAACTTTTCAAAATTTGAAAATTTTTTAGAATTAAAACTTATAAATATTCTAATACAACAAAACGTCTCCATCAATTTTGACATGGTATTCCAAGTATTCTTGATCTCGCAAAATAAAAGTTATTAATGCAAGTATTGAACATTGGCAAATTCAGAGACATCAATCAATCATTATATCATATATAATATAGTAATATCAAACTATTGTGCGACTCATTCCTTGAACATCATACAAAATATGTGATCTATATCTAGTCATATAGATTGAAGCAGATACAAAGAATTATCCATTTGATGCCTACAATTACATAAAATCACAGGTTGATATTACAAACACTATAGCTTGTAAATTACATTGCAAAACATATACCTGCACACCTGTAGTTCATGTTTCTATCATTAACTGAAATCTTACATTGAATATAGCTAAAGATATGACAAACAATATCTTCACTATCTTCCTGGCTTCTCGCTCCACTGGAGGGGAAAAAAGCAACTTAGCATCAATATCAGCAATTACCAAGAACAATGAATTCAAGAATCATCACTTAGATCATAATATAGGCTCTATCCTAAGCCTAGTCCATCCGATCAATTCATACACATTGGCACAGGAAGAAAAAAACATATCTCCAAAAATTAAGCTTATCATCCCTCATAAATTCAGATCATCTCCATACACAGTCTAACTGTCCATTTGATTTAATGACTATGCTTTTATTATTATCACTTGAATTCCCATGAAAACAAGATCATAATACTTCTTTATGGTATAAACAAATAAATAATGCGTCTAGTTTAATGCCACGATTAGCTATCATTAAACCCAATGGACAATTAAATAAACAAAAGAAATTATGTGCAGAGAAATATTGAGAAAAAATAAAATCCATATCCTCAAGAAATGTAAATGGAAGTCCCTTTGGGGACATCTAGTAAGGAAGGAAATAGAAAATCTACCTATGATTCAATTTCATTATACCCTTTTTATTTTTTGCCAACAATTTCTTTATATCCAAGCTAAACCATAAATGATACCATTATACCGTTATCAGTGACTAGCAAGCAGTGCTAGTTCAACCTTTTGCCAGATGGATATATACTTTGAACAAGAAGCAATTACGGTGAATATCAGAGAATAGCAGCAAAATTGAGATCAGGGTATTGCCCACCATGCAAAAAACCTGCATATTTGCTTCAATTCTTTCACTTGGAAGAGTGCAACAAAAGTCTCAAATTCTAGGTCTTTTGGCCCTACAACCAATGACAAAAATCATCTATATTAAGGCCCGGCTTATCATATAGGACAATTTTTACTTTGAAAAGTAAATGAGCTCACCTTGAAGAAATGTACGCCTCAATATCACGTTTCTGTTCAGTGCCATAAACAAACCACCTTTCATCTGCTGCTGCTGCTGCATCCTGAAATTTGATTTCTGTGCATGCCAAAATCTCTTAAAATGTTGCTTGACGCCAAATCATTAATGGTTTATGCACATGATTTAACCACACAAATCAAAAAAATTACCTTGCAATAAAACAGCATATTCAGCAGTATGACATCTTAATCTCCAAAATGCCCGACCACAACCATCCAGTAGCACAGGCTCAGTTCTGACAGCATCGGATCTTTGTTTAGCTGAGTAGTTACAGTCAAAACAATCAGTCGTTATAATAAAATTATGGAAATATTCATTGACTATATATATTCTCTAGCAAGACGGAGAGAAGTTTTATTTACATGCATTTTTTCTTTTTGCCTCTTTTAAGAACTCTGTCAACTTACTAAATTTGGCCCCACTATGGATGGTTAAAATAGGGTTCATGTTTAAATCACATTTCCAATAAGAATATAGAAAATCCAAGAAAACTCGTACTAAATCATCTTTTATGTCTCAATCATCTTTTATGTCTCAATCAACTGAAAATCATTTGGAAACTATATATTCAAGACCAATCTTTTTATTTGGAGAAAAAACTATTTAAGGAGAATATTAGTTGTGAATTGAAGAAAAAGATTGTATGATGAGATGCCAATACATGTGTCACACATCATTAGTTTATGCTAAAAGTGTAAGCATCTAGATTTTCCTGATTTGTCTGCATTAGTTATTACTGTATTGTAAGTTAGATAATCTTAAAATTCTAGAACCAAGCACACCCACACAAACTTTGACCAGAGATGGAAGAAAGAGATCTTTGGGTGGGCACGAACTTTACAAAACGGTATAAACACAAACTCTTGAGAAACACAGCTTACTTTTAGGAACCAGGCCCTTTGCTTCAAGCATCTTAGCATGAGCACGAGCTGCCTCACTTTTTATCTCTCTAACAAGACTTTCATGCTCTGAAATTGTAAGGGGAGCACCATTTTTTGCAATAATGGCTTTAGCCACATCATCCTTCATTTTTTGCTTAAGACTTCTTCCCTGCAGATAAAATAAATCCACAAATTATGAAGGCAACTTGAAAAAAGTATTATACATCTACAAAAGATGTCCAATCGCATATGGCCCTACCTTTTCCATGGCTGCAGCAACTTTTATTTTTGCTTCTTTTACACTTTCAGTAAATTTTGATTGTTGCTCATCAATAAAACTCCTTACAGTCCTGGACAGATTTTGTAAATTACAAATAACTCCAAAGAAAATCAAGACAATAAGAAGGACAAAGGGAGAAAAGAGAGGGGACAAAATAAAATCAAAACATAGTTGTCTCAGGTTTTTTCCTGGTTACTTACTCTGTGTCCAAAGCTTCATCGCAAAGAAAATTCAATAATTTAAGCTTGTTTGATAAATTCAAATCATAATAGCCATCAATTCCTTCTTCAAGACCATCTAGCTGCAATTCTTTTGGTACAATATCAGATTCAGATATTATATTTCTGACAGCTTCCCACCATGAATGTCTTCCGCTCAACGATTTTAAGGAAGGAGACCTACAACAAAGACATTGAGATGGTCAAACGTCATCCAAGTAAATAAGAGGGTAGGACTTTCCAAAATAAAGCCATACCCATCTTCTGATTCACTTAGTATTACTGTCAACAATCTGTTATAGAACTGAACTGATAAGGTCTTGAATCTACTGGGAGCATTTTGTATACATATTAATTCTTCTAGTATGGCTTCAGCTTCTCCTTTCTTCATATCAAGAATCTGATGGTAGGCCACAGGAAATATTCAAAACAGTTGGCATGATTAATATGCCAAACAGAAATTATTTCTTCAAAATAACATAATTACATGTTGAGAATCAAGTACTGCATTAATTTTCTACTACTTACAAATCGAAAATTCAACAAATGTGTTAGATAGGAATGTGATTTAAATGCTTTCAGCATTCTTGAGGATCATCTATCAAAAGATAAACTTGACATTTGACTTACAAACTGTTAATGACTGAACAGGGAAATAGGAATAATAAGGAATAACAATAGAAAATAAATTACTCTGTGATAAAAAGATAGTAAGAATCTCACCAATCTTTCTAAAACGGCCAAGGAGGATCTCCAAACTCTTTAATAAACTCTACTCAATTAATAAAATAAATATTAATAAAATCAAACTCTATCACAAACTATCTAATTAATCATAGAAATTTGTCCCAATTTGGTATTATAAGGGTAGAGAATTGAAAGAACTATCTAACAGTTTATATTTCATTCATGAAGTATCTATAAGATATATTTTGTTGCGTTGCAATCATACAGGCAACAAGTACCATCTATCCCAAAAGTTAGCCGAATCAAACACAAGATATACCTTCTCAAAGGCGGTGCAAAACTCCAAAAACTGCAATGCGTGACCAATATCTTCAGGTGGGAATTCAAGGTCCAGTATACATGTTAAAACAGAGCCCAGTGGCAAAGAAATGACATTGTTCATTTCTTTATTCCCAGGATTCGCAATGTCTTTGCAATTTTGTTTATTTGTTTCTTCTTTCTCATCAGAATTTAAGGAGACATCATTTGAAGTCCTGGAAACCTTCATTTTCTGCTGCATTTTGTTTTGTTTCTTCCCTGCTTGAATGATATCATCATTTGCGTTTTGTTTTGTTTCCTCAAATGGAACGTCATTACCAATTTTAACCCTTTTCGTGCTCCTATTTTGGCAAGCATCATCTACTCTGCTGCCATTACGTATTTCCTTTAGCCCTTCCCGCTTTGTTTTTTTAGGTCTTTCCTTAGAGTCAAGCAATGCCTTCTGAGAGTTTTCCTTGCCATGCTTTGCTGACAGAGCGAGCACAAGCTCCTACAGAACCCCATAAAAGATAGAAAAAATCAACCCAAATATGCAGTAAAGGATACAAGCTCTAAGTCTATGATCTATCTATGAAAAATTAAGACAGAGAATAGCCATCAAACCTTGTCTGAGCCACCTGGCATTTTAGATGAAACAGCGTTAATCTCAACCTCCATATCAGAATTTGAAATATTAAGATCAATCATTAGATCCTGCAATAAGTATGAAATAAATGAGCGACGAGGAGCTCAATGAACCATTTAGTACATAGCTTTGGCAGCTGCACCACAGTCGGTAAGAGTAATGAGATGAACAATAGCACACCTTTTTGGGAGAAACAGCTTTCATAGGTGGAACAGCAACGTTTTGAATATTGTCTATATTACTTGGACCTTTAGCGCCAAGCATTTCTGACACAGAGGAAAAACCTGATGCTTTGGCTGTTCTCACCAATTGACCAGTAGGTTGATGGCCCCTTCTTTTCCTGGAATATCACTCTTCTCTCAAAATTTTCCAAGCCATAATTTATGGAATTCAAGAAATAGAAAATCTATTTGCCAAAGGAGAAAAATGCAACAAGACATTTCACATCACCAATATCTTACATGCATTGGCTGCAATTGCAGATGCCTCTGCACCTAGGACATTTCCAATCGTTCAACACATCGACCTCTTCTGCTTTCTCTCCATACCTAATTCAGCACAAGTCTAGATACTCAGCTTGGAAGGTTATATAAAGTGATTTACCTTCGCACTCTTGTGAAAAAAGATTTCTGAAAACACACGTTTTATATCACCATCGAAGCTAACCTGTTCAGGAGGCATTTGTGGCAAAACTTAATGGTACAAAGCTTATCCCCTTTCGAATTCTTACACGAAGCAGCAAAATCCCTGGTTTTTTGACGGCACTTCAACATGGAATACAAATAACGTATCATAAAAACGAACTTGAACACTACAACTAAATATACCCATTTCCATAATTAGACAGAAACCTAACCATACTTACTCCCACGATTAAAGAACAACAAGAACATTAAAGAACCAAGAAAAGAAAACTGGAAAGCAACAAATGTTCAACCAATATACCTGGTGACAGCAGACCCCTTTTTCCGAATCATAGATTCGGCCACCAATGACTCGAATTCCTGGGAACTGAGTTCGCTTCTTCACCTGGTTGGTCTCTTTCAACTGCTGCGGAGGTAAGACTTCCATGACGATACAACAAGAGCCTGAAGAAAAAGCACAGGTTTCACGGACCAGTAAGAATGGTCAAACTGGACAAGAAAGCAAGGCAGGAGATCTCTCCCACAAATTCGGGATTCAGAAGCGTATCGCTCTTTCTTACAGGGAAAGATGGAGAGAGGGAGAGAGAGAAAGAATGTGAAATTTCAAATTTATATCGGTCTTGAAATTTTAACGCTCGCTGTTCCCTCCTTCAATGGAGGATTGGCGGGAGGGACTGAAATGCAAAGGAAAGAGGGGAAAATTTGGAATTACGCACTGATTTGGGATTTTCAAAAGCGTGTTTCGTATATGAGTATACGACGCGACGGCTTCTCTCGTACAGTCGTACTCATGAGTCATGACCCATCTTTTGAGCCCTAGAAACCCGTAATAAGCTCTAATTTTATTGTGAAAGTATTTGACATGGTTGTCAAATTTGTGAGTTAGTTAATTTTCTGAATTTATCGATTTTGTGTTTTTATTTTATAAAATTGTGTTTGTTTGTAAACTCATATCAGTCATAAATTAGGTTAAACTCTTCAGTTTTTTTTTTTTTTGCTTACAAAACTCCCCAATTTACACATTGATATATTTTTACCTTATAAAATTATACCAACTTATTCTTAAACTCGTGTTAGTTTATTCATTTTAATTATATTTAATGGGTTTATATATGAACTTGATAAAATTTTCTTTTTTAGATATGATAAATTATAAATATTGATGGATTTAATTTTAATTATTCATATTCAAAATATATTTAAATTAAATTATAGTCATATTTATATTTGTATTATTTTATTATATACTTTTAACATCTATTTATAAACTCTCAAGTATAACAATCTTGATTTTCACCCAAGAGCAACCGGGTTTTACGTTTGAGAAGTGTTAAAAAAATATACAATATCACCCATATTTAGTCACAAAACAAACAAAAAAAAAACATATAATATGCAAAACTAAATGAGGGTTTGGAAATGGTAAAAAGAGCAGTTCAAAAGTTTATTTTTACATGTCAAGACAAAACTCTTTTCGCATGCTTACCTTATAAATCATAAAAGATGTTCTTCAAAAATTAATTTAAATATGTACTAAGTAAATGATAGAAACTCAAATGCGCCAAAACTAGAGGATGCCTAGCCAAAAAGCATGTGAAGCGAGTCCAAGTGTGTGTTTAGATTAGCTTTTAAAAATAGCTTTTACGATTTACGAGGTAAGTGTATGAGAGAAAATTTGTCTCAGGTTGCGCAAACCTCGGTTTAAAACCCAGATTTAAGAAATTCTCAAACACTAGACAACATGTATGACGGAGAGCATCTATCATATGGGAAGTTATTTACCATATGCTTCCATTTCATATGCGTTGTCAATTGTTTTAAATCAGTTTTTTATATTTTAATTATTTAATTATACATTATTAATACTTATTTATAATTTGAGTCCACAATATGATTTTATGTTATTGTCACGAGTTTATTTAAATTCGTGAATTTGACAATATTGCTCATGACTCATATACGAAAACTTTAGCGGCAAAATTGGACATAATCCTAATATAAATAAGCATTGCTAATCTGATTAAAAAAATGTTATTTTTGGAAAATTTAAACAATAAATATTATATCTAAAATCTTTTGAATTTGATCTGTCTCAACATTTCATAAGCTAAAATAGCTAGATCGTTTGGCAAAAAATGCTATATATGAATGGATCGTTTATGCAAGCTCTCAATTGAATCTCATCATTTATGATTGTGAATTATGTGGTTCGTTTATATATTTTATACACTCCGGTATTTATAAGTTTCTTGTAAAAAAAAAATATTGTCCTTAATATAAATCTACTAAGAGGATTGTCAATTACTGTTTTCTAATTTTACTCTCATTAAATTTTCATTGAAAATAGAGAAAGGAGAGATAGAGGTGAGAATTATTTGTAGAGGTAAAGAATGAGAAAGAATTAATTGGGCTAAAGCTTTAAAAAAATTTATCAATTTAAGACATCTATTTAATAATTTAGCTATCATTTGTTTGGGATGTAAAAATTAGTTGGAAGGAATCTATACTAGATACCGGAATGGTATTATATCAATCATAAATATTATTTATTTTCAGTAATTTTTAAAATTATATTTGTTTTTGAGTTATATATACTTATTAATTACATTTTCGTAGAATTATCAAGGTATTAAAGACCGGACCGGGTATTGAACCGGTCAGGGTACTGGGTTAAGGGTCAGTAGGTCAAACCGGGACCAAACCGGAGCTAAACCGGGACCAAACCGGTGAGTAATTGAAAATTTTAGGCTTATAGTATAAAATTCTAAAGGAAAAAGTTAAAATTTTTTTTTTTTTTTAATTTGGGACCCGGACCGGACCGTGAACCGGACCGATCTAGTGACCGGTTCGGCGGTTTCCGGTCCGGGTCCGGGAACCATAAGAATTATTCTATATAAAGTCGAAAAATTTGGGGGAAAAGCTCCCGTTGAAAATTTTATTGGTAAAAAGCATTTGATTAGTGCAACTATCCCTAAATCATCCAATATGTAAACAAATATTTTATAATTTGACTAAATTGAACATACGAATTACAGTAATATAATTTGCTGCTTTTAGTAGTAAACTCACGTTTTCCTTGTTGGTTTTTCAGCTTTTGGTTGGCTGGCTTTGAGGTCAAGATGGATCGATCTATACGTATAAAATTAGGGAAAATTAATCTTTTAGTTCTTTAAATATTAACTTAGTTATGACATAGTCTTGCAATTATGACTCATGCGACTAATTCAGTGAACTTTTAACTCGGTTAAAACTCACTACCTAATCATTTCATATTTAATAATATAATATTTATCATATATAATTTATTTTAACTAATCAATTAATAATCCTATGAGCAAAGAATATTATTTTAAAATGTTAATTGTTAAAATAATTGTTGATATGCTACTGATAAAAGCCCATAGCAAACCTTGGTCACTTTCTGAAATCAGAATTATTTTAGGAAAATTAACAGCAAACCATCTCCGTTAGAAATCCAACTAGGAGAAGTAGTTTATCTTGTTGACGAGAGCGAACAGTTCGATGGGGGTAAGTGGGAACATGGCAGCGAGAAAGCTGGATTCAATGTTTTAAAAGTCAGATGGGGCGTTGAGCCGGAAAGGTCAACGGGTCAAAGTTCAACCGGTTGGACTGATTCAACTGTTTAGTCAGACCGGTGACGTAATAATTAAATTTAAAAATATTATATATATTACCATAATTAGTCATTAGTCTAATTTCATATGAAGTTAGTAAAGTCACAAAACACCATTTAAAAACCTCATCAATTGTCACCCATTAGGAAAAGTGCTTAAAATATCAATCACTCAAGGGTTATACAAATTTAATTATATTGATATGTTCTTCTGGTATAAACTTATTAAAATAAAATAACTCAATTAGTATGTTTTTTTTTAAACAATTCTAAACCTATACATCTAACTCTTAAGATATATTTAAAGTACTTATCTTGCTGCCCAACAAATATATATATATATATATATATGAAATACATTAACCTTTTTAAAATAATAAACAAGAGAATGTGGATTTATGAGCCATTTGAGAATAAAAAGATGCACATAATACAGATATGAGATTAAAAAATATAAACCTGTGTTTTTCCATATTAAGCTTCTTTTTTTTTTCTTTGCAAACTTTACAATTTCCAACATCAAAACTATAAAAAAAAAATTCTTAGTTTTTTTTGTATAGTAAGTTATTGGGCCGGCCGGTTCTTAAAAACCCATTCCAGGTTCCGACTCAATAAATGCTCCCTGCCCAAAAGCGGTTCAAAAACGGTCCCCAAGCGAAAACAGCCCAACGTAGTAAATCGACCCACCCTCTTGATCAGCCAACGGTCCTACCGGTCGGACCGTCTGGTCCGGTCTAGTTCTTAAACCCATGGCTAGATTGCTTGAGCGTGAGAAGAGAAACGGGGTGGAGGAGATGAGTTGGCAACCACAGGAATATTACAAAATTGATGGAGGTAAATTAGTCAAGATTTTTAACTTCCCTCCAAAACTCTACAATTTGGAGGGAATCAAAATAAGGAGAGGAAAGGGGGGAGAGAAGCAAAGTTTTGCTCCCCTTCCCTCCAAAAGTTCAAACCAAATGAGGGGAGGGGGCATTTTCCTTCCTCTCCCCTCCAACCAAATAGGCCCTTATTGAGTTGCCCAATGTCATTTATTCCTTCTCCCATATGAGGAGATGTTTGCAAGAGGTTCAAAAACACCTTGCGCTTGAACTCTCAAGCACCTCTCCTCCTCCTCTGGCATATTCTTATATCTTTTGAGTGTTATTATTTTTCGTAGTTTTGCTCACCCTGTTCTGCATGACGGGTTCATTTAATCATGAGAAGTGTTGCTTCTTATCTGCCACTAGTTGCAAAATATCTCTTAAAAACAGTGTCCTTGAATACAACTTGAATCAATTTTATCATTTATAGACGCTCTCGCTAATAGGATCTACATAGCACTAGAAGGAGTAGGGGTGTTCAAAACCGGGACCGGGACCGGGATCTACCACTCCCGGTCCCGGTCCCGGTTTTTGGCCGGGATGCAAATTGCATCCCGGTCCCGATCCCGGTCCCGGTCCCGATAATCCCGGGCGGGACCGGGATCAAACCGGGAAATCCCGGTTTTTTTATAAAAAAAATTAAATTTAAAAAATATTATTATTTTAGTTAAATTTTCTATAATCTAGTGTTTAAAGTAATTATTTAACATCTAATAAGGTCATAATAATCACACAAATTGATCTAGAATTGAAGAATAACATTTTATTATTATTATTATGATCACCATCATCATTTTTATTATTTTTTTTATACATTATATAGTAGGATTAGTATCACAATATATATAGTTTAACTCCAACTAAATATGTGATACACATTTTATCAAATGATAACTTAAATTATAGGATAAAAAATACTAAAATAAAACAATAACTTAATTTTTAAGAAAAAAATTTAAATAAAAAATAAAAAAACCGGGACCGGGACCGGGATCACAAGGTATGTGACCGGTCCCGGTCCCGGTCCCGGGTCCCTTAGATCCCGGTCCCGGTTTTCCCGGTCCCGGTCCCGGCCGGGACGGGAAATTCCCGGGATCAAAATTCCGGGACCGGGACCGGGACTTTTTGGACACCCCTAAGAAGGAGCTAGAAGATCCACTAAATTGGGTGACAGTCTAAAGTCTTGGAGCTATTACCAACAATTGTAAGAGCTAGTCTCTGCTTATTTTTTGTAGGGGCATGCATCGACAAGAAAGTTCTTGAATAGGGAGTTATCTGAGCTTTCTCCTAATTTGATAGTTATATTGTTGTATTTTCCTCTTATGAGGTGGAAAGTTTGAGTTGTGTCTCATATTTTTTGTGCGCGCCTCATTTTAGGACATTTTGAGATATTGTGATAGAGAAGTTGGCCTAAATAGGTTGCCCCTCATCTTCATGGCAGTACGGAGACAATAACAATTCATTGTTGTGATGTTAAACTCAAGTTGACACGAACTCTCTAATAATTGGAAGAGGCTAGGTATGATATGAAGATTGAGTTTTGACTCTCAGTTTTAACTTACATCAATAAAAAACCATTCTTTCAATATTTCATACGAAAAAATTTCTTTAGGGAAATATAAAGAATCAAATGAAAGATTTTTAAAAATTGAGTAATATTTTTTTTTAAAAAAATCAATTAGAAGAATTTTAACTAACTATCACTGTTCATGAATCCGGACCGGACCGATCAGTCCCGCCCGGAAACCGACGAACCGGTCGGAAAACTGGTCCTGTTAGAGGTCCGGTCCGGGTCATTGTTTTAAAAAAAATATTTTTCTTTAGAATTTCATATTAATGAGCCTAAAATCTTCAATTTCTCACCGGTTTAGCCCATTTGCCCCCGATCTGGCCCACTGACCCTTAACCCAATATCCTGATTGGTTCAGTACCTGGTCCGGATTTTAATACCTTGCTAACTATAATGTCATCAACATGCTTCTCTTAGCTTTTTAATAAGAATATAATTAATTTTTTCCTTTAAAATGTTCAAATAGCAACACTATATGATTTGAAAAACATTTTCAAATTTAAAAAAATCATTTTTTCAAAGCAAAACTCAAATTGTAGTCATTGAATAAAATTAAAAAAATTATCGCAACCTGTTTGAGCCTGTGGCTCTATAAGACTGACTCTTTTAAGGCCGACTCCTTCTAGAACTTTTAAATCATAAGCCTGGCCTTTAATGGGCTCGGGCCTAAACGGGTCAGTTCGATGGGCTCGACCCGATTTCTTACCTCTAGGGTTATATAACTTGTTATTGATAAGTATATATTTTATAATTAAATATGTATATATTTTGAATATATTCACTAGATTTATTAATATTTTATACCTATTTAATTATAGTTTATATATTTTTCTATCTTTTCATTAATAATAGGATAATAAGAAATTTTAATAGAAAATCTACTCATATCCTATTTTATTTTGTAGGAGATATTATGAATTTGAGGATAGAAGAAAAATAAGAAAAGAATATATATATATATATATATAATGGTACGGACCCACATATGGATTAAAGAATGAAAATAATATCTTGAGGATCCACGTCACAAGTCAATTACTGAGAAGAATTCAACATGTATATATATATATATTATATTATTATATTGGAGAAGTGATGGAAATCAATGATAAGATTTCATGCCAAAATCGTGGGCCCACGTGAGAAAACGAGAATGAAGGTGCAGATCTGATCAAAGCATTAATATATGATATGTCTTCAAATTCGGATAGCAAAGCGTGGACCCCGCAGGCAGAAAAGGCAGCCAGAAAACACATCTATAAAAGGCACTAAACGCTGAGACACAAAAGAGAACACGGAGGGCAGAGGCACGAGACACAAGCGGACACAGCAGAGTTTGGACGCCAAGCAGAACCAGGCCAAGACGAAGACGACAAGAGCAGAGCGAGAAGCAGAGTTTTGCGGAGTTAGGGCTTAGATTCAAAGAGATTTGGAACTTTAAACTTGATTTTACATTAATTTTCTTCTCTTTTTTTTTTAGTCTCTGATATAAACAAAATTATTATTTATGGTTTTAATTTGTTGATGAACATGAGTAGCTAATTTTCTCGTTCTAGGATTTTCTTGAACCTATTTATGGATTGAATTATTTATTTACTCTCTTTTTACAACGAATGAGTTTTTGTATTGATTTTATCTTGCTCTTAATGCCTCTAAATGCCTGATCACCATTTAGTTATCTTATTCATTTAAATTAATCTTGAGAAAGATAATTTAGGTGTGGAATTTGGGTAAAATCATGTTAGACTTGAAGTTTAGATATATTAAATGGATGGTTTGTTAGTATCATAGAGATATAGTTACTAACTTAGCATTGTCATATTAAGATTGGTGTTTAAAGTCAGTCCTTATAAATTAATACAAGAGATTGATTAGTTTATCAGGATAAATATTTGGTTTTGACTCGAGAGAGCGTTATCGAATGTCTTTGAATCTTAGACAAATACATACTTCGTTTTATTGCTTATTGAGAGTAAATTAATTAATTTATAAAATAAATAGGGGATAGATAATCCTAGGTTCCTCTTATCCTGAAGTTCTCGATTTAATTAATAAATTCTTAAGTATAAAATTTCTTTCAAAATATTCTCACTTAACCTGATTGATAATTTAATTAAGATAATTAATTCATTTTTGTTATAGTCCTCGTGGGAACGATCTTTTTATATTACTTGTAACCCGTACGCTTGCGGTAAAGCTAGATGGTTAACAGTTACGCCGACTTTACAACGGAAATTACCAAACTTAAAAGATTGTTTGGATGAGCTTTTGAAAGGCTTATAAGTACTTATATACGTAAGTTGAGATAATTCTTCTCTCACATATTTACCTCATATATTATAAATTACAATTAAAAAATTATTTTTGAAGACTCTAATCACTATTTCAAAGCGTGTGATCCAAGTGACCCAAATAGAGATAGGCCTAGGTGATCATAGGGGCTTTCATTATTCTTATTCTCTTTAACGTAAGGTGAAGTGAGACCGGCACCAAATCTCAAGCCCAGAATGACTCATTGACCATATTAATATTGTTTTTTTATTTTAAAGCTGGGTTGGAAGCACATGATCAGTTTTAAATAATATTAATAATATTTTTTACATATAAGTTGCCTCAGCCAACTCTTATAAATTATGAAAAGAGCATGGGTTGAATTGTAAGTGAGTCCAAAGCACAAAATTGAGTTGCTCTAAGTCATACTTGAAAAAGTAAATTATAAATGAGTTAAAATTATAAAAACCAAAAACATAATTTTTCCTAATTTTTTTTTATAGTATATGAAAAACTACAAACATCTCAGAAGCTATCCTTCTGAGTCTACCTGCGATCTCGACCTATTTTGATCAATAAGTAATAAGTTTTTAATAACTACAGGAGGTGATTCAGTGATATGGATATCCAACGCCATCTTCCAAGCCTCCTTCACCATGGCGTCTGCGACTGTGTTTACTTCACGATTTTTCCTAATATTTTATACACAAGAAAATATCATATCCGGAAAATTTTGATCCTTTAATTAACCCATTAAAATTTTCAATGGGACATTTTTCTAATTTTTCTCATGTTTAATGGAAAAAATTTTTCCTTTTCACTTCCCTGAAATATAATTTATTATTTTAAATGAGTATTTTTTTTTCAAATTTTAAACAAATTCAATATCTATTGCGTGTCATGGTGAGGAGGTGTGTTGACTCTTAAAAATTCATAACATTCCAACACATTTTCTTTTCTTTTTACCTACTTTTGAGTTACAAATGTACATTGAAAGAAGTGTATAGAAGAAAATGTTCATATCAAAGTATCAAGCAAAAATCAAAGAAATTCTTGTTACATTTGCGATTCAATTGAGAATTTATAAATCCTCCCTCTTTTATAGGTGGATGAAGACAAGTGTTGAAGCCCTATAAGAACCAAGAATCAACGAAAGAGCAAAGGAGGTGAAGCAGTGCAAAGATATAAGGAACTTCTGCAACTTGTCTCAACAAGTTGACCAACTGGCTATGACGAGTAAACATTTTCAAGAAGTTTACTCTCTGTGTAACTGGCCTCAGCAAGTTGATAAACTTGCCGTAGCAAGTCATGCCTATTTGCTCTCTATGCAACTGGCCATAGCAAGTTGACAAACTTGTAGCAAGTCAAGAATCTGAAGGAAAACCAACTCTCTATGTAACTGGCTATGACAAGTTGATAGACTTACCGTAGCAAGTCCTGAAAAAGTGCAACTGCACGTTTTGATTTCAGAAGCAAAAAAACACTACTTAACCTAGGGAAGAGCGTCGAAAACATATACTCTACACTCTGGGAAGCTGAAGCACTCAAGGAGACACCTTGGAGAGGAGATTTTAAAGAGTTTTGGAGCTTGAGTAATGGTTCCAAGAGGGATTTTGTGACTTCTACCGTGGTTTCATTTCTTTTCTTCTCTTTTCCCTTTTTCTATAGTTTATTAAGTTGTTATGCTTAGTTTCTATGTACATTTGGACATGAGTCGCTAAGTATCTCTTCTTTTAGGATTGTTTTGATCCCTTGTATGGATTAAGTACTTATTTCCCCTTTATATTTGTGATTAATGATGAGATTATGTTGATTTTACTCTTTGCTTAATGCTTCTTATTGATTGGCCACCAATAAGATTGTTGGATTCACTTAATTGATACTTGAGAGGGTTATATTGAGTGTAGAACTTGAGTTTAATCGTGTGGGAACTTGAAATTTGTGCATTGAATGGATAGTTTTATGAATAAGGTAGAGATACACTCATTAACTTCACATAGCAAAATATTATTTGCAATGAAAATCAAGATTTAATTAGTTAATTAAGATATTAATGAATTAATTGAACTAAACATCTATTTGGAGACTTGAGAAAGCGCTTATAGATAATTTAGTATCATTGGCTAGTATAATCTTTTATTAAGTAGCATATATTGGGGGATTTGAGTGAGTGCTTTTATAAATGTTTAGTCTAAAAATAGTTTTAAATTTTTCACCTCAACAATATGTTGTGGCTCAACTTGGTCAATTTCAAATGATTCTATTCAACTTAATTAAACATATGGTTAAATTAGTTAGCTCGCTTTCGTCATAGTCCTCGTGGGAACGATATTTACTTATCATTTTATTACTTGAAATGATCCGGGCACTTGTGGTAGCGAACAAGGCGGTTGCAAGAGATGCTACCTCACATTCTAAATATAAAAATTAGTTTAAGAGTGAATTTTGATTTTAAATATAAAATATTTTTTATATTATATCTCTTATATTTATCATATTTTTTCTAAACCTGAAACTTACATATTTTTTATACATCATAATTCAAAAAAAGATAAATAGATCTAAATATCATCAGCCATTTAGGTTGCCAGGTCCTAAAATATGAAGAACAATAGGCCTACTCCGAACACTTTTCACTAGCAAATTAGCTAATAATAACAATTGTCATTGTCAATCTGCTTGAGTTCAACTTTCCAATCTCGTTGAAGCATCGGTTTTATCTCTATCAAGAGGTTGCGATCGATTCTTCATGCAGCTTCGATCACATTTTGAATTAAGTGCAGAGCCTCATATGAGCATGACGATGTCCCTGAAGTTAGTAGTTACAATCTCAAGCTCTTTTTAGGTCAAGTAGGCAATCCTACTTATCAAATGGAATAGTAACTTGTCTACATTCTCGCTGGCTAATTTTGAATCACACCTTTGCAACTAGCGTTTGTCTAAAATTGACATATAATTTAACGATAACCATAAATTTTTTTGGAGAGATTATGTGATATATATTATAATTAAATTATTTATTTATTTATTTTAATCTTCCTAAATGAGTTGATTAGTTTTTATATTAGAAATAGGAGGAAAAATTATAATTATTAATTTTGCCAAAATTGTCAGACAAGAAACAAGTAGAACAACAATATTGACAAGAAACCATAAAACTGAATGACCGGCTCTCGTCATTTTCTTTAAAAAAAGAATGATCCTTTTTTTTATCAAAAGCATCGAATTAAGATTTTAACGACACAGATTTATTTAATCCCGATAAAGAAAAAATCATTCTTTTCTTTGAAAGAAAAGTAACCAATTCCATAACGGAAGCCTCTTTGACAAGAAACTCTCCAGCACCCCCGAATTTCCTTTATAAATTCTTCTTCAACGACTCTACTGAGATGCAACAAAGCCAACCAAGTGACCTCCTCAACACAGATCAAACCCACCATGTCCATGTCAATCATCACTTTCATCATCTTCTTCCTCCTCGTCTTTGGGCTCTCATTATTCTTCCCTACTTCCTTTATCTTTCATCCAAAGCCCCACAAGATCCATTTCCGCTTCCCAAATCTCTACCCTGAAGGCCTTGCTTGGGACTCACCCACCCACCAATTCTTCGTAGGATCCCTCCATCAACGCATCATCGCCGCCGTCACCGACGCCGGCGTCGCCGAAACCTTCATCTTCGACTCTTCCCTCCCCGAAAACGTCACTTTCTGGGGTCTTACAGTGGATTCACTCAACAGACGCCTCCTCGTCGCCGTCAACGCCATGGAGCCTCTCCCTCCGTTCAATGCCCTCGCCGCCTACGACTTAACTTCCCGGCAACGCATCTTCCTCTCCGTCCTCCCCGACCACGGCGGCGGATCCGGTCGTCCGACTGCAAACGACGTCGCGGTGGACGATGAGGGGAACGCTTACGTCACGAACTCCGGAGAGAACTACATATGGAAGGTGAACTACAGAGGAGAGGCGTCGATATTCTCGAGGTCGCCTCAGTTCACGGCGCATCCGGTGGACCGCAACGCACCGTATAGTTATTGCGGCCTCAACGGGATCGCTTACGTCAGCAAGGGATATTTCTTGGTGGTGCAATCCAATACGGGCAAGATGTTCAAGGTTGATGCAGAGGACGGGGCGGCGAGGTTGGTGAAACTGAAGGAGGATCTGATGTTGGCGGACGGCGTCGTTTTGCGAAGTGACGGCGTCGTTTTGGTGGTGTCGCCTGTGAATAAGCTGTGGTATTTGAGGAGTGAAGATGGTTGGGAAGAGGGGGATGTGTTTGACGAAATTGACCTTGATCGAGAAAGGTTTCCAACTTCACTGGTTGTGGGGGGAGGGAATAGGACGTATGTGGTATATGGGCATGTGGAGGAGGGCATGATGGGAATTTCAGGGAGGGAGATTTTTAGCATTGAAGAAGTGAGATCAAAGAAGAGTGAAAGTGAAAATAGTCAAATTTGGAGGATGCTTGTTTTGATTGGGATGGGTTTGGCGTTACTCTTTATTTGGAGGCTTCAGAAGTTGTGGCTTGTTAATAAAGGGAAAAAGATCAATTAAATCAGTATAGAACAAGTAGAATTCAATAAATAAATAATTTTAGAAACTTAAACCTAGGTCAGAGGTTTTTGTTAAAGTTACATAAGTGTGTAAAATGCTCTAACTAGAGCATTAATCTCCCGTTTAAGTGTTCGTTTGGAATAGCTTATTTTTAAGTAATAATTTTTATAAATCGTGATTCATGATATACGAGATAAATATGTTAGAGGAGTTTTATCTCAACTTACGTAATAAGGACTTATTATCTAAAAATAAGTGATACCAAACATGCCCTGAGGCTGTTGTATTATCCATCTTATTAGTACTTTATGTGATGATTGGAGTTTTTTGTAGCTTAGATGACACCAAATCCCCCCCCCCAAAAGTTGGATGATTATGAATTTGAACCTTCCTTATTTCCCTCATTTTTTTAAAACATGAGATTAAAAATTTAAACCTTCTATGAATATAATAGTTTTGCAAATTATAGTAAAAAAAAAATTATGTGATGGGTTCATTTGAACCCAACATTTCATGTAGATTTTTTACATGACCGCTATCTCTCATGACCAAATTGAAGGCCTCTAGGGAATTTGTGTATGCAATCATCTTGGATAGGCCATGTTTTTTAAAAATAAAAAAAAATAAAAAATTAAAAAAAAAAGGTAATCAGCTTGGAATTATGGAAGACAGCGTCCTCTCTCCCTGATTTCCTTTTTTTTAAAAAAAAAAAATTATCACTTAGCCACATAAACCCTAAGAATAACAGTCAGCTTACCCAGTCATCAAGCTACATCAACATAATTGATAGTGTTAGTATGGCATCATCATATTTAACATCATTAAAGTTCTTTTTAAATTATAAGGAGTAATGTTTTAAATGGAAAGAAATTTGAAGGATCAAAACCTTTGATTTAAAACTATAAGGACACCAAAATGAGGGTAATATAAGTACCATACATTATATTAACCCAAAAAGTAAACTTCGAAATAAACATATTCTCACTGGTCAAAAAAATAAAATAAACATATTCTCAAAAATCCCCAAACATTTGTCCATCTTCTTTGTTATTTTATAGGGTACGTGCCAAAGATGTTTGATGAATACAAGTAACAGTTTTTCAAGTCCAAGCAACAAAAGTCAGCAATGTCCGTTGATTTTGACCCGTAATAACATGGCTATGCAATTAATTAATATTTTCCCCCCTTTTCTCAACTTGGAAAAATTAAAATATATGGGTTTGAGTTGGACCTTAACCTAAATGATTGAAAATATATAATCACCCTCTTTTATCATTTTAAGATTGAAAGCAAAATAAAAAATAAGAAATAATTAAAACTTAATAAGATCGATGATCATAAATATCTATAATACTATTTTGTAGAGAGTTAGGCAAGTAAGTACAAGAGAGACCATGAGAGAGCACATTAACAAAGACAGTGACACCCTTACTAGCTACTACGAGAGTTTTCTTAAATATTTATAGTATTTTGTATTAAAGAGATAAGTAATATATGATAATATCTTTTTAAAAAATATATTAGTTATATCTTTCATGAAATAGTAGATATCCTGGTAAAAATAATATTAGATATATTAAATATATTAAACTAATAAAACATGATTCCGGGGCAAGACAAAAAACTGAGACAGAACAAAACTTGTCTTACGTCCTGTTCCATTTCAATAATAAATTTATCCCGAGACGGGACTATCCCATCCTAAAATAATCAGGATCGGAACGGAACCGTCGGGACGGAAATAAAGACAGCTACTAGCAGGTTTTTGTTTAATCATAGTCATACAGAAGACCTTACCCTTCAGATTAATTAGCTAGGTAAATTCCTAGGACAATTTTTGTATCCTTCGTCACCACATGTACATGTTAGGCAAAAGGCATGGAAGACTTTTGTACGCCTCTCATAGACCTACGGCTCACTTATCTCTTTTAAAAGCTATTGCATGGTGAGTTATGTCTGTCCGTTATGTGCTCGTTTGGATTAACGATTGAAATACTTAAAAGCAGCTTTTCAATCGTTATTTACGATATACGAGTTAAGTATGTGAGAGGAGTTGTATCTCAATTTACATGAAAAGTAGCTTATAAACAATCTGATCGCTAAAACAAACATGATCTATGATTATCAGCAAATATGCATATGGGTCAGAGTGCCAGAGGTCTAAGGGCTTGTTTGTTTAAGCGTTTTGTACAGGAAAAACGCACTTATTACACAAGCCGAGAAAAAACTCCTCTCACATACTTACCTCGTATACCGTGAATCACGAATTATAAACACGTTTTGGACAAAAATAAGACATTCTAAACGCACACTAAAGAAAAAATAAGGCGAAAAAAAGTACTGTTTCTGAAGAAAATTATGAGGCAAGAAAGCCCTGAACTGGAACCTGTTCGACAAGAAACCAAAACTGAGGCCTGTTTGACAAGAAGCCAAAACTGAGGCCTGTTTGACAAGAAACCATATCTACGACTACGACCCTGAAGTCTAATTTCACATATAAAATTCTCTAACAAACTGTGAATTGAAATGCAACAAGCCAACAACGACCTCCATAACACTGATAGATCTCGAATTTACCTCAAACTCACCATGTTAATCTCATCGCCAAATCGATCCTCTGTATTCTTCCTCATCTTTGGCATCTCATTATTGGCTACTTCTCTTCTCTTTGACGTAAAGCCCCACAAAATCCATTTCCGATTTCCAAATCTCTACCCAGAAGGCCTTGCTTGGGATCCACTGACTCAGCAATTCTTCGTAGGATCCCTCCGTCAACGGACCATCGTAGCCGTCAGTGACGCCGGTATTGCCGAAACCTTCATCTTTGACTCTTCCATCCCCGAAAACGTCTCCTTCGGAGGTCTTTCGGTGGATTCCGTCAACAGACGCCTCCTCGCCGTCGTCCACGCCATGGAGCCTCTTCCTCCATTCAACGCCCTCGCAGCCTACGACCTACGTACTCGGCAAAGGCTCTTCCTCTCCGTCCTCCCCACTGCCGACTCCGACGACGGGGAATCCAATCTTCCGATCGCAAACGACGTCGCGGTAGACGACGAGGGGAACGCCTATGTCACCAACTCTGCTGGGAGCTACATATGGAAAGTGAACAACGAAGGAGAAGCGTCGATATTCTCGAGGTCTGCGCAGTACACAGCCCATCCCGTGGACCGGGACACATCGTATAGTTACTGCGGCCTGAACGGGATCGCTTACGTCAGCAAGGGGTATCTCCTGGTGGTGCAATCTAATACGGGCAAGATGTTCAAGGTTGATGCAAAGGACGGCACGGCGACGCTGGTGCAACTGAACGAGGACTTGATGGGAGCAGACGACATCGCGTTGCGAAGTGACGGCGTCGTTTTGGTGGTGTCGCCTGTGAATAAGCTGTGGTATTTGAAGAGTTAAGATGCTTGGACTGAGGGAGTGGTGTTTGACAAAATCAGTCTTGATTTAGAACGATTTCCCACTTCAGTGGTTGTGGCGGAAGGGGATGGAACGTACGTGGGATATGGGCATGTGGATGAGGGCATAATGGGAAATTCGAGCAGGGAGATTTTCAGCATAGAAGAAGTGAGATCAAAGAAGAGTGAAAATAAATAAGCATATTTGGAGGATGCTTGCTTTCATTGGGGGTGGGGTTTGCCTTGTTTGTTTACCACTTTATTTCGAGCCTTCAGAAGCCGTGGCTTGTTTAATAAACGGGAAAAGGTCAATTAAGGGGTACAAAAAAGAATAGAATTGAATCGATAATGTTAGAAGTAAAAATAATTCTGTTGGCTCTATTGATTAGAGATTGAAAATTGAATTTGAACTTCAACTGTTCCTTAATGGACTTGGGGAAGTGCCAAAAGGAGTGGTCAAACATATCAAGATTTGGTCAGCCACATGTTCTGTAAAAGTTACTCCAAGTATGCAAAGCCTTTCAAGTTTTTTTCTTTGCGTCACTACTTAGTTGAACCCCATCTATACCCTCAAAAATATATTAAGAGAACCTTCAAAATAAATGTATTCTCAACAACCATTTGCACAATTCATCTGCGGAAAATTCCCAGTCTTCTGGCTCATCTTGGTTGCCTTCATATCATTTTCCACAAATTAACAAGTTAATATTCAATATAATAATACATTGAATACAACGCATTCATAATTCACAAGCTTCGCAATTATGAGAACTAATCTTTCTATTTTATCTTGTAGTTGCCTCTTACGAGAACTAATCTTTCTATTTTATCTTGCAGTTGCCTCTTACAATGAACCGAATATATGAAGGATTAATTGAAAAAAATATGTTAAAACGGGATGAAACAATGGTTCAAATTACGCAATATCAATTTCCCAGAAGAAAAAAGGAACTGAAACCACAAATTCAACCTGCTAAAAAGAGTCGCTTCGATGCCATATATAGCAGTGTATCGGAACGACGAAACTTCAATATGTAAACAAAATTAATACATAAAAACTCGGAAATTTCTACTCTTGACTAGCACTCAACTTTAGTACCCGCACCCAACAAAAACAACCATCACTTACTGCTCACTGGGCATCGTCTTAATAATGTCCGAATCACCTGCAAAAATCAAATATCAAACAATCAAGGCCTCCAAAAACCAAAACTTTAACTTCATCAGATTGATGTTAGATCTAGACAACTTAAGGTACCGGGATCAATAATGCTGAGGCAGCACACTCTGAAGTATTTGCCGCATGCGGTTCCCAAATCCACGTTGTCTATTACAAACAAAAAAACCCTCATTAGAGATGTTGTACTGGGACAGAATCAATCATGCTTGTGTCCTTGGACACTGGATATCATATCAAAACATTGGACACCACACAGATCAAAAGACCTCGAGTCTGAAGAATTTGAATCCCCTCAATATAACAGACAGTAATTTGCCGAAGAGAATATGAAATGAGACATAAGACTACAGAGGGAATTACGCTCCACTTTTTCATTCACTCCCTTCCTCTCTTTTTATCTCCACTTGGGAGACACCTTGTCATTTACTCACTCGAGAAGAGACCCAATACAGGTTGGGTTTCTTTCATTTTTCCTCTTTCTCATTTTTTTCTCATAATATCATATCCACCATCAAATTAAACAAATAAATGGTTGAGATTCAACCTTTGTAAAATTATTACTATAAACATAAATTAGTAAATTTAAACTCTTAAAATCGGATCTATACTGTTTATAACTGCAATACAAAAAAAAAATAAATAAACTTTAATTTATAAAATATTATAATAATAATTTTATAAAATATTTAATCTAAATCATCCATTTCATGATCTGAGGGTGGAAATGGAATTATGAGAAGATAATGAGAAAGACAAAAAGGAGAGTATCATCTTCCGATCCTAAACCAAGTCCGGATCCTTTCAACTGAGAGAACCCTGAATTATGTATCTATTCTTATTTCACACAATACATTCAAGATGGCCTTATTGAATCACTGTGCAAGGGAATGAGAATTCACAAGGGAATATGATTATCCCCTGTAGTAGCAGAAATAAGAACAGCCAGCTATTTTTGAGTCAGCATGTTCAAGCTGTACCGTTGTGTGAACTTTAGAGTAAAAGCACAGTAATTTTGATGCCAAGAGCATAATTGTGAGCCCAAAGACATGCTAAACCATAAAGTTAACAGTGCGGACAATAAGAAAAATAAAACAACCAAAGGGCCCAGTTGAATAAGCTCTTCATTCAAAAGCTCAGTAATGTGGCTATTACTTCATGCATATCTATAGTTAATGGTTCTACAGATTATCAAATGACCACTAACACCCAGAACTAAAGACAAGTACTACCAAACAGGCAAAACCATGCACCATCGAAACACATCACATTTAACAACAATGAGTTAAAAAAATTGTAACTGAGAACTCACTTCCATTGTAATGGTGAACTCCAACTTTTGCCAACATGGCATAGTACTCGATTTCTGACTTTCTCAGAGGTGGACAATTGTTGGCAATGATAATAAGTTTTCCTGCCAAGTGAAGAAAATTAAAGACAATGTTCAATTATTCATAAATAGATTGAATATATATGTAGCAAAATGCTCATAACAACAGCAACATCCACCACAGTTAAACTCTGGTTATAATCTTATGGCATCGATCATCTCAAATTCAATGTTCTACCCCTTCATGGTTTGTATGTGAATTCATTTTAATCTAAAAGGAAGATCGTCAGAAACAATTCTACAGCAGCGAATACGATTAGAAATTTCACTCCGCATCGATCACTTAGCTTTTAAGATCCCCAGCAAACCAGATTCGAAAACCTAAAAGGACAATTTTTCTATCAAGCACATCGATAACAGCAGTTTAAAACGCCATCAATAAAAAAAAAATCAACATTAGAACTACTTAATCCAATGTTAGTGAATGCCAAAAGAACAACAGATCATAGAAAGCTTCTGATTATAATTCAGACCTTTAGAGTTCCTGAGGGATTTGAGGACCGTCTTGTAACCCAGCGTATACTTCCCGCTCTTCATGACAAGAGCGAGCCTGTTGTTGATGCTCTCATGGGTCTTCTTCTGTAAAAGAGAGAAACAAAAGAAGCCATCAACTTAGAGCTTGTACAGAGGTGAAGATCAGACATTTAAAAAACCATCAACGTAAAATTCTAAATCAGAGACGAAGTTTCAAATGCGAACTAAGAATCAAAGCAAGTCGAGCATGAATGATAGAACACGGAGGGGGAGAAACTTGCCGTCTTCTTGGCGGCAACCATGGTGAAATTCTACCAGGTAGAGCAGAGAGAGCAGATGCGGAAAACCTAGCGGCTAGAGGGGCAGGATGACACTGGCATGAAAATAGGATGCTAGTATGCGACTAGGGTTTTTGTGCAAGAGATGATGGCTTTACAATTACAATGGGCCAGAATATCACAATGAGGCCCAATTAATTGAGTCACTCCCTACCCAAAATAGTTATTGGGCTTACGGTATCCTCTATTCAGAAACAGAGCCAGTAAACTCCCAATTTTTTTTTTTGTGTGTTTTGGGGGAGGGGGGGTCTTAATTTTTATACAAAAAAACAAAACTCAAATTTTCTAAAAAAAACTTAATATCAACTCAATATAGCTGTGAGAGGTGCCCACAATAAGTTTGATTTGATTTCATGGAAGAAGATTACATATAATATTTATGTAAGATTACAATATTTAGTTGAACTTATGTAATATAAAGATGATTACATCGTTAAGACTGATGAATAAGGATACAGATATCATATAATCAAGTGAAAAAGATGCTATTGTCATTATAATTTTTAAAATTGACCAAGATTCCCACCCATAAACATTGTTAAATATTAAATTATTACCACCATTAAATATAAAAAATTAAAAAAATATTCCACCATTAAAAATATCAAAATATTTCATTTCATTAAATAATATTCCTCCCATTAAATATTAAAAAATTATCATGAACATAACATTGATATTGCATAATATTTTCATCATTAAATATTAAAAAATTACTATGAACCCAAAGTGTATACTGCACTAAATGAAAAATTTTCTTGAATTCAACATATACATTATACATATATGTGTAGACAAGAGCAATTTTGTCTCTTGCCATATTATTTCTATATATTTTCATGTTTGATGTAATCTAACTAAATATTTTCATACATTTGTATTATCTTTTTTTAATGGCAAACCAAACAAATTCATATAATCATAATTGTATTACATTTCATTATATTATCTCTAATTCCGTGAACCCAATGGGCTATTAAGTATCCAACAATGCTTTGAATAAGATTGTTTCTAATAGGAGGATACATATATTTAGCAAAAAAAAAAAAAACCCCTCAGTATTGCTTAAATACATGATTGGGTTTTAAATTTATTGATATGAAAAGCCATATTATGAGAGCCACATTATACTCTAAACTAGATAATACTTAAATTTAAATTAATCATTAATGAATAGTACAAAATGTCAAATAGTTATAAAAAAATTGAGAGGGACAAATAAGCAAGGTTCTAAAACCCGGATCGGTCACTGAACCGGTCGGGATACTAAGTCAAGGGTTAGTGGGTCAGATCGAAGTCAAACAGGAACTAAACCAGGATTAAACCGGCAAGGAAGGGAAGATTTTAGAATTATTTATATGAAATTTTGAATAAAATATTAAAAAAAATTAAGAAAATCGGTCAAACCGTGAGAAAATCAGTCAAACCGAGTGAAAACTGGAGTCAGTAGCCAGATTGGACCAGTCGGACCACCGGTTCGACGGTTTCATGGTCGAAATTGCCGATCCGGTCCGAGCTTGAGAACAATGCAAATATAGCAAAAATTTTGATATAGTTTTATTTACAAATTTTTTTTTGTAGTAATTTATGATTATTTAATATCTAATAGTATCTTTATTTTTTAAAAAAAATACAGTAATTATTGTCTATTTATAACCACTTTTTCATTTTCATTTTCTTTCTATATTTTGTTTATATTTGGTGCCTCGAATATAGTATGCGACAATTGATTGATTCTTATGTATGATAAATTTTCATGAATTTGACCATTAACTTGCGACTCAATGCTGGTTAGTTAATCCTAAAGCTGTCAATAGAATTGGGTTTTTTTGCATTAAACTTGAGGAAATAGGTTTTTCACATTTGGCACTAAGCCAAAAAAGAACAAATATGATCTTATTTTAACACACCCACATTAGTTTTTTATTATTTTCAAAATTATCATTTTAGTGTCCTTTCAAAGTTTCAACTATTGGACAACTGGCCCTTGATCAGGACCAAAATAATAAATTATTTAAGAAAAGCATAAAAGTTGAGATCTTAAGGCCCTGTTTGGTTGGAGGGGAAGGGATGGGAGGGGAGGAAAAATGAGCCCCTCCCCTCATTTGGTTTGAAATTTTGGAAGGGAGGGGAGTAAAAATTTGCTTCTCTCTCCCCTCCCCTTATTTTGATTCCCTCCAAATTGGGGGGTTTTGGAGGGGAGCCAAATATTGGGACTAATTTGCCCTCATAATCTTTATCATATCCCATCAATGCCCATGGTTGTAACTCATGCCCTCTCCGCTGCTGTTGCTCCTAGTCTCTTGCCCTCAATTCCCTTCCTTTACTTTCTGCCAAAAACGTAAATTTGGACTTTATTTTTATGTTCTCATTTTTTGTACAGTAACATATAAGAAATCCTGATGGTTGATAGTTTCATCTTCACAAATCCTGATGCACATTCGGCTCAATAAATTTTGTCAGCAATTGAATTTTGAGAACCACGTTATAGGGTGATCTAAATAATTTGCATTGTTGCTAGTAATTTTTTGCTAAAGCATTGTTACTGGAGTCATCTTTTTTTAGAGTCAAATTTGCCCTTCGTTGAAAACGTAGTTTAAAATAAAAATTATTATATCAGTTGTTGTATACATATTAAGGTGAGAGTAAGTTTTCAAAAATTATATAATATATATTAAGGTGTAAATTAATTTAAATAATTTATATAAGTAAAAATATATAAACTAATATATAAGGGTAAAATGGTAAATTACATATTATCTCCCCTCCCATCCCCTCTTGAACCAAACAAAAGATCATTAAAAAACCTTCCCCTTCCTTCCCCTTCAACCAAACCAAACAAGGTAACCTCCTATCCTTCCCTCCCATCCCCTCCCATCCATCCCCTCCCATTAAACCAAACAGGCCCTAAATGAAAAATATATTTCAAAACGTTGGAAGCACCTTAACCTAACAATATAATGTAAAAATCATGAAGACAAATCATTGAATGATCTATAAACAAATTACGGTCAAGACTGTGATGTAATCTTGGGGGGCAATTATGTCAATCTGTATAAGATTAGTCGAGAGGTTATTATTTGAAGGTCAATTGAACTAAAGTTTGTTTATATTATATTATAACAATATAATATAAAAATCATGAAGACAAATCATTGAATGATCTATAAACAAATTACGGTCAAGATTGTGATGTAATAATTATGTCAATCTGCATAATATCAGTCGAGAGGTTATTATTACTTGAGGATCAATTGGACTAAAGTTTGTTTATTTTGTCTAAGTTATCATTTTTTTTTAATTTATTTTGTAGCTTTCGTTTTTGGATAAGACGATGGGTCAAGAGTCATTAATTAGTGTTTTAGGTGTCATTTAATTGTTAATGACATATTAAGATTTATTTATTTTCATTAGGTAATTAATATTTTAATTTAAAAGCCCATAATATTATTTTCATGAATTGGATTGTCTTTCATAATTTGATTCTAGATTCATATAATCATATTGTCATCTATCATCTGATTTTAAAATATCTTTATTATTCATTGACCCTTATTCATTTATAAATCATTTTATTTTAAATAATCTAATGTTCTTGTATATCCTTAACTATATCATATTATTTAATATCCTTCATTAATTAATCCATTATTTGTTAAATCTTTTCGCACCAATTAGACATCACGCTGACACTTTCTTGGGCCGCATGTGCAGCACTATAACCCGCACCAACTCAAATCCTATTTGTTAACATCATTTTTTTTAACAAAAACAAAAAATCATTTTATTTATTTATTTATTTATTTATTTTGCTAGATTGTTAACACCATTTTAGTGTTAAAATGTTTTCACAAAAATGAATTAATACAATTTATATTTGTAACAAGCATTGGTGCCTATGCGTTGCATAAGGAAGATCATATCTATGTGATGCCTTAATTAGGTTATATGAAGTCGGCTATAAGTGTGGGCACTTGTTTATGCCTATTTTTATTTTACTCACTCATTTTTTCCTAGAGCATGCAACTTTAAGAGAGAAAGAAATTTTTATAAAGACTTTGAAATTAGTTAAATTCAAATTAATATTTTTTTACTCAAGCTCAAGTGCCTATAATGAAACACAATGCAAAAACATTATCAAAACAAATTAGAACCAAATTAGGAATATAAAAAAGAAGTCAGAAAATAATCATCCATAAATTATAATTATTGATCAATGGATCCAAACTGAATCTCCAAGTATTTATTATGTTTTTGTCAAAAAAATAATAAATAATCATCAATAAATTATTTTTATTGATTAATATGGATATAAAAAATTCAATTACAAGGGAATTAAAAAAAATCAATAAATTATATTTATTGATTAATGGATCCATACTATGTCCTCTAGTATTTATTATGTTTTTTGACAAAAAAAAAAAATAGTATAATTTTAAATTATAATAACTCCTCAATTTATGGAGATAAAACAAAATTCAATTATGAATGAATGTAAAAACAAAACGGTGCTACTTAACGGAATTCACAGTGTTACTTAAAAACAACAGGATTTAATGGTCTTGCTACGAATATTATAAAATATATAAATTTGTAAATAAGATATAAAAAACTATATATAATCACACTTGTAAGTACTCCATCCAAAATATAAATCACTTTTAACCGCCTTACCAAAACTAAAGAAAAACGATCAATCTATTATGTTTTTTAAATTGAAAAACAGAACAATTTTACCCCAATTAAAGAATGTAAATTAAAAATAACAAACAAGAAATTTTACATTTAACCATTAATTACATTAATAAAATTGACAAATAAGTATTAGTTACTCTTCAAGAGATGTATAATATGAACCAAAGAATTCTTTTAGAAGTCATTCTCTCAAATTTAACCAAGCAAATGAAAACCAAAATCGGAGCAAAATGAAATAATACATTTGGGAAACGTAAGTTTAAGCATCTGAAAATGGAACCACAAACAGAGCTTATATTTATCATCACATGTTACAATCCATTCAGCTTTGTCCTTCCCATTTGGATGAATAATCTGTTCGGGCTCAAGTTATAATTAACCAAAGACACATTCAGTTTTGGCATTAGAGCTTAGTTTCTACTTAAAATTCTCAACTTTGGTCTCCTTGCCATTTGTAGTTTTCAGGCATCAGTCAGTATTTTCGTCTGCTTTCCATTCCACTATTGCCAAAGTATGACGACCACCACAAGCAACGAGTTTGGCTATCCACCGTCCCTCGGCAGCATTTTCACTTACATTCCGTGGCGGTGGAATGTCAATGGGTACCTCCATTGGTTGACCGGTAGTCACTTTCCTCCCATAACCGAGACGGCCATGGTCACCACGACCAAACTGCAAGTAGTTAAGACCAGCAACATAAGAACTTGAGCTCTTAAAAGTATCAAGAAATGTTTCTGAGAAGGTACTTACAGAAAATATTCGCCCATCACGGGTTAGAGCAACTGAATGAGTCCCTCCACAGGAAACCTGACCCACAAACCAAATCGAAGTTCATCTTAGATTGCAAGGACGCTTAATTCAAAGTAACACAATTCATGATTTCATTAGTATGGATCACAATGATATCTCTCCACGTAATTATGCTCTTGTCAATTGGTTCAAGACAACTCAGCAGAGGTGTGGAAAGACAATAGGCTGAACTAGAACACCAGAAAAAAAAGGTTCAACTATGGCAGCAAATGAAAGTGGTTAGACAAACAGCTTGACAGCCTATGATCATTCTAAACTGAGTACCAATTAAGGGCTTATTTGGAATGGTAATTGGAACCTTCAAAAGTAACTTTTCAATCGTGATTTATAGTATATGAAGTTGTAAGAAGTCATGTGCACAGCGGCTTGGTGGAATTGAATTATTTTGATTTTAGGAGAAATTGGAGTCTGTTATGATTATTTACTGAGTCAAGTATTTTATTTTCTGCACATTTTTAGGTCTGTTATTTTCCATTTCCTGAGTCATGTGTTAGTCGGTCAGAATTTAAGGGAGTCACGAGCCATTTTTTCTGTCGACACATATTGAGGTTGGCAGCATGCAGAAATCATTTACAAATGTAATTGAAAAAAGAAATCATTTAGAAATCAAATCAATATCTGTTTTTATTGTTGGAGATTCTTCTTTGACTTTATTAGTTATATGAGTTTAAGATCCTTGCTCTTATTGTACTACTACAAAAATTAACAAGAAGATTTACATAATGGTCATACAGATGGAAGTACCTGAACAATATCTTCTTCAACCAAAAGCTGAACCTTTTGGGGCACCATTTTACTGCTCTTGTCATTATCACCAAATCCAAGCCTACCATGTTCCCCCCTTCCCCAGCCATATACCTGCAGTATAGAAAATAAGGTAATCTTGGAGTCCATTGTCATTGGCTTTCTGATTACAGATCCAATATCCACTTTAGCACATTTATTTTCTGATTGTGTGCGCATTACGCAAATCCAACATCACGCCTTTAGTTTCATGATAAAAAGTAAAAAGGTTAAGTTACAAAAATACCCATGAACTTATACAGTTATACCCAATGTGCAAAAATGCTAATAAGCTTTTCTCAGTTGCAAAAATACACATGAACTTTAAAATTGAAGCAAAAATGATAAAACTGTTAAAACCACACAACGTTTGTTACTTTTAAGAAGAATATAGTGGGTCCCACCACAAAAAGTAACAAATGTTAGGTGTTTTTAACAGTTGTGTTATTTTTGCTCCAGTTTTTAAAGCTCATGGGTATTTTTGCTATTGAGAAAAGTTTATGATATTTTTGCACATTAGTATAAGTTCATGAGTATTTTTGCACATTAACCCAAAGTAAAAAACCTTAAAAGAATAGATGTATTGAGCATCTTCTTTCTTCATTGATTGTTTACATCTATTCAATGTGTTTGTTAAGTCTTCTTCTGGTAACTGAAAAACAAAACCTAATGAATTCAAGAGAAGACAAAACAAGGATCACCTCTCCTTCATTTGTCAATGCAGTTGAATGCCATCCACCAGCTGCAATATCTACCTAAGGTTGCAAACAGACAAAAAAAAAATTAGTAAGATGTTTTGTATATGAATGATTGACAAAAGTAAATACTTCAAGGTCAGCAATCAGCAGTTAACTAGAGTGTTCAGGATAAGAAAGAACCATATGGATCAAATTTTGCATTTTTTAAAAAAAACTGTTGACATCATCTTTCTGCATTGATTTCCAATCACACATATCATAACATTGATAACTAAATTTAAGTCAAGAGGTACAACATAGTTCTTTTGACATCTGAAGTAGATACTACCACCGGTCCTTAATGTAGGACCTAATTGGGGAGTTGATTTTAGTCCTAAATGTAAGACCTATTTTCCATATTTATCAAGCTTTTTCTAATTTACCCCTACTGAAGCTCTCTTAACAATAATCAAGTAAGAGAGATATGCAAATGATTAAGGAAGGTTAGGGTATTTTAGAAAAAAACATGTTATATTAACTAGCTTGAATAACTTCATTGATCTAATCAAATTAGGTAAATAGGTCTTACGTTAAAGACCCGAGGGAGTAATATATTTCAACCCAATATTTCGACAACTAGTGCACAATATTCATATTTGCTATAGCTTTACCAACTGTTGAGAGCAGTACCACGCATTATTAAGTCCCAAAGCATGGCACTTTCTTGATGTGTTGGTCATGCTATAGCATATCCTAGATAAAATTCTCAGTCTGCAAGGGGGATCAGAATGTTCCAAAGGGCTCTGATGATATTGTTTATCCCTCAAAACCCTCATCAACTGAGCTGTAACTCATGTACGTGGACAGGACTTCGTAGAGATTGATATGGGCATTACAAGTATCCAAGCTTTTGCAGGGAAGGTTATGGAATCCCAAAGCTTTGCATCAATCAGGTATGACTTTGAGAGGTACATAACTACATACACCTTCAAACATACATTGACATAAACAAGAACCAAACAGCCCAAAACTGGGTGATCCCAAGTTAACTTTTCTCATCAATGTGGAACTTGAGCTGTTCCAGTCTCTCTTACTAAAAAATATTAGACACCATGCCAAGCTCATTGGATTTTGAGATCCTCCCTTTGCTAATGGGAACATCAAGAGGAAAAACAAAGTTTCTATTTAGTTAACTTCAATGCAAGCATTCATATGATCTTATCTACCCTCATGCCTGTTCATTTAAGTGAAAGTACGTAAATAAATGAATCTTCATATGGAAATCTCTTAGTTAACACCATCACAAAGGCTACACAAGAAGCAAAGTATACCAATAGAGTTAAACGAGCTACCATATGAACCAAGTAGATATTTGTAACCAAAAGCTAATAAAATATAGAAGCACAATAACTTAGCTCTTAGAACGTACAAAATGTATCCAGGATGTGTCACTGCTCGCAATAATTAGGTGTGGAATTCACCAACCATCTTTCATTATATATAAGTTCACGGTTGATGCAAAAATTAGCATTCCAAATAGAATTAAATGACTGAAAATGAAAATCTCACAAGAAGTTTGTTTTTTTAAGAGAAAAAATTTGTAATAAGGTAAGATAAACAATCAATTCTAAATCCATAAGCCTAGATGAAGAACATCACTTTTTAAAATCCAGAATCCATGTTAATACCTTCCTTTTCTCTCCAAAAAAAAAAAGCCAGAATCAATATGTTATAGGATGAAAATATATTATTCTGTGATCTTATCTGTTACTAAGACATAGAAATTAAAGGAAATAAATATAAAATCAACAAGACTTTTCAGGATGAAACACAAACCAGAGTAAGTCCAGAAAGCCCTTGGACAGGAATAGGTTGTGATCTTGGTTGGGTATCTCCAGTACCAAGTTGTCCATATTCATTGTTACCCCAAGCCCATAGCATTCCATCTTCTTGAAGAGCCAAATTATGAAATGCCCCTACAGCAATGAGCCTAACATTTTCAAGACCTTGCACCCGAACAGGTACCGAAATCTGTTTTCTACAAGATTAAGCAAAAGTTTCAGAAGTCAGAATATGAGATAGACTATTGATTCCAGAAAATGCAGAGACGTGAATTAAGATGAATAAAACAAAAAATATCGAGTCATGTTTTCTAGAATATTTACATGTCACCAGGAGGCCATGGCTGACCCCAGGTCCAAACATGCCCATCTTTTGTAAGAACAACTGAGTGAGTTCCTCCTGCAGCTACCTGCACCTCAAGCAATCAGGATTCAGAAATAACATCAGACACCAGTCTAGCAAATAAAGATAGAGATGAAGAAGTTCCTATGCAAATCCTGATAAATGCACCCATTCAACCACAAACTAGAATAAACTTTTCTTATAATTTACGCTGATTGGGAGACTGACATTATCAAATAATGCTAATATGCATCTAAAATCTTATTCATACTATTCCAATAATATTGTGTATTGATTCTCATTTCTTAGTTTACTATAAAATGGGTCATTTTGTATCATTTATTCTACTTGAAAATAGAATCTGACATCAGGCATTCTGACCTAACTCTTGCTTGGGCCACATGGATGGAACTTAAAAGAGCTTATTGCTGGCATGGCAACTACAAAAGTTTAAAGCCATAGCATATTAAGATGATACTAACAGAGTGATTTTAAAGTGAAATGAGGAGGTACTTTGAAATCTGCTTGCAAAACCTTACGTTTGATCACTATTTCATTCTCGGCTAACCTTAAAGAAACCCCATTCCCACATGATTATATATGATAACAATGTAAAGTTTTGCTCATAGCCACACAGGCAAGGCATGTAAGCAATTTATTCAAGAATGCATCAACGGAAAATATCATAGTCATTTTACAGAGCCAGTCCCAAAAAGGTAAGGCAACATTGGTTTGAAACCGCATGACAAAACTGACTATACTTTCATTGTTCTTTAAGAAAACAAGGACAAATTTTCTTCACCGTGTTAAACAATGAACAACTTGAACATCGGAGAAATATAACAGTATTAAGTCAGGTAATCTATGAAATTTGCATTGGAATTGTATATACATAATTAATGACAAAGAAATTTAATACACAGAACTACACTACTGAAAGAAACAAAGAAGACTAATTATAGGACTCAACCTACACAAACGGCATTGGCATGTCTAAGTTACCTGGCGAACAACAAGTTTATGGGCACAGCGTTGAGGGATCACTATATCTCTCCTCAAAGGTCTACCAGTGTCGTCCTTCCGCTCAGGTTCTTCACCACATTGCCCATATTCATTTCCACCTGAAACCAATGATATTCTATATATTAAATACATGACATAAAAGCATATAATCATAGACATTGATGCAGATATAGAACATAATATGGATATAGCCACCTCATTAAGACAAAATCCAAAGTGTCTAAGTGAAACTTGAAACATTACATTGAGTCAACTACAGATGTCTAACTCTAACACGTTGTATATGAACAAAGCTCCAATTTTTAAAGTGTCAGAGTCATGAACCCTAGACTGTGCCTAAGGTTTAGAGTAGAAGAGGGAAGTAAACTAAAGAAATTATGAAACAGTCCAGAAGAGAAATGAACCAGGGAACTGATAAATTGATTTGAAACAAGTGAGGGGAGAAGACAAAGGAGAAAAGGCAGGGATCTGGAAGCCAGAGTCCTATTTTCTTCACTGCTGTAATCTGGAAGTACATTTTTTTTTTTTGCTGTAATTGCTATATTTAATAAAACTACCACATTATACTAGCTAGAAGTGTGAGGCTTATATTACTTGCTGAGTTTGATCACTATGCTCCATACATAAAATTTCATGGACACTTTCTAAGTCTTGAAAAGCTAAAAGCAAAACAACAACATGCATTTTCCCACATTCAAATTTATATCAGCATTTTTTTCCGAAATTTCAAAGAACTTCTATTTAACCCACAATCAATTTTTCCAAATTCTTAATCCTTGAAATAAGGTTCCATAACTTCCCTAAGGGTATAGATCCTTTTTACTAAGCCACTTATGCTCATGCCCTTAAAATGCCAATGTGTAAGACCAATAAATGTAGTTTTTATGGTATAGATTCATGGATTACAAAATTTACAATCTCCCCCCCCCCCCCCAAAAAAAAAAAAATTATATAGATGATCTTGAATACCCCATGCGTAAGCTCGGCCTTGATCATCAACAGCTAGACAGTGCCACCCTCCAATCGCCGCCTAGCATAGGAAAAGAAACCCACAAGTTAATAACACCTATAAAAATTGTAAAATACCACTACACAAAGTTAACATATCCAGCTAATTAAAACAAGGTAACGATAATAACAGAATACCTGAACAATTTTAACATTGGCAAGTGCTTTAACCTGGCTGGGAATATTTTCAGTTTTGGTTTCAGCAGGGTGTCCGAGTGTTCCTCTCTGGTTCCAACCCCACGTAAATAACTGCACCAAATACACACACTTTCAACAAACTAAACCCAAACAGTATAATGCACACTCCAGTCCTTAATATAAAACCTGGTATAGTTTTTCAAAGAAATTAAGGAAGCTAATTATGTTACGGGGCATATGTTGTGTATCATTAAATTATACCATTCTGATCCTATTTTATAAGTCCCAATTAACTAACTCTTTGAGAGTTAGTTAACTTGTTAACGATGGGCTAAATTTCCAAATTTTCCACATTTTATGGATGATTTCAAGAGTCAACATGAATAAATTCTTTCTGTTTATTGTAATTAATAACAGCACAATTGTAAAAATAACGTTTATTACTCTGAAAATGGACTTATAATAGACAAAATTTTTCCTCAAAACGACTGATAAATAGAACTAGAGTGTTATATCAGTTTATAAGTCATATAATTAAGTTTGAAGTCAACTGTTCTTCCAATCGAAGGCAATCAAGCTTGGTGTGTATCAAAGATTGAAGCAAAAGCAGAATATAGCAAACATGGAAATACAAGGGGAGGAAAAAGAAAAAAGAAACCTTTCCGTCATCGCATATGGCTAAAGAGTTCCTACTACCAGCAACGACCGAGCGGACCTTATGGGGCTCGAGAGCTCTGACAACGCAAACCCATTCTTTCTCTTCATTGTTGCCGATTCCTAATTGGCCATCTTCTCCAGAGCCCCTGAAAGAAAGAAAAATCAGAGTGAACAAACTGTTAAGCATGATGAATTACCAGAAGAAAAATACAAGTTTGCAGAAGCACAGAGTCACAACCAAGCAATGATCGCGGAATCGGGAGCCATGAGAGACAGAGTCAGAGAGACAGAAGCTGGAGAGAGCAGAAAGGTCTGGACTTGGGATAGTGAGGTGCCGCGAAACGTAGGCGTACTCGATGACAGCGAATAAGATTCGGGTTTCGAGAGCATGTGTTTTAAGTAGAGATGACAAAGGTGTCTTATTAATTTATTAATGGCAAAAAATAAAAAAAATAAAAAAACCCCGAGAAAAGTGAGTCTTTATCAAAGTCCTAACCTGAAACGGTGTCTCAAGCAGCTTGGTGCGGTCGGTCAAAGCTTTTCTTTCTTTCTTTCTTTTTTTTTTCCGGAGTCAGTGAAAGCTTTTCCTCGTAACAACTTGTTTAAATATCTTATAATCTTTGATCCTCAAGTATCTTATTATTTTAGTTTTGATCTCTCAAATTTTAAATAAAAGATTTAGATCCATTAAGGGGCTTCAGATTTTTATTTAATAATAGGGACTAATATTTTAAATAGAATGAAATTTAAGAGATCAAAATCAAAATGAGGACAAAATTAAATGATTAAAGATTTTATTGTCCCAATATTTAATTACCAAAATGTTAAATTTATTGTATGCATTGAATTATGAAAAAAAGTAAAATTTTCAGAAAAATACCTAAAAAATCGAAATTCTAAATCAATTTTATTTATTTTAGTACGGATCAGTGATTTGAAATTTTAAAACTTTGAAAATATTTAATTATAATTTTTTAAAAAAATAACCTAATTATACAGGAAGGATAATTAATCTTGAATATGAATAAAACAAAACCAAATAATTGTAAGCGGTTGAGCTTTGATTATTGAAATTTTTTAAATTGATTGATTTAGGTCAGCTTCAACTATCTTTTACATGTAACTAGAAATCTATATTCCTTTTTCTCATTAAGTTGGCTTTAATTTGTTTTTTTAATGAAGGATAATTAATCTTGAAATTTTCAAAAAAATAATCTAATTATACAGGAAGGATAATTAATCTTGAATATGAATAAAACAAAACCAAATAATTGTAAGCGGTTGAAATTTGATTATTGAATTTTTTAAATTGATTGATTTAGGTCAGTTTCAATTATCTTTTACATCTGACTAGAAATCTATATTCCTTTTTCTCATTAAGTTGGCTTCAATTTGTTTTTAATGAAAACGCTTGTGTGTCCAATGTGCTTGATCTGTTGCTTAACATAAGTTCTAACTTTAAGTAGCACACAAATTAAATAAATATTAAAAATTGAGAGGAATTCAAAGGGCAATTATGTGAATTCCATCAAGCATCTTGCATGACATTCAACTTTCAAGTTGAGCAAGATTTATTTTAATATTTATTTAATTTGTGTGCTACTTAAAGTTAGAACTTATGTTAAGCAACAGATCAAGCACATTGGACACACAAGCGTTTTCATTAAAAACAAATTGAAGCCAACTTAATGAGAAAAAGGAATATAGATTTCTAGTCAGATGTAAAAGATAATTGAAACTGACCTAAATCAATCAATTTAAAAAATTCAATAATCAAATTTCAACCTCTTACAATTATTTGGCTTTGTTTTATTCATATTCAAGATTAATTATCCTTCCTGTATAATTAGATTATTTTTTTGAAAATTTCAAGATTAATTATCCTTCATTAAAAAAACAAATTAAAGCCAACTTAATGAGAAAAAGGAATATAGATTTCTAGTTACATGTAAAAGATAGTTGAAGCTGACCTAAATCAATCAATTTAAAAAATTTCAATAATCAAAGCTCAACCGCTTACAATTATTTGGTTTTGTTTTATTCATATTCAAGATTAATTATCCTTCCTGTATAATTAGATTATTTTTTAAAAAAATTATAATTAAATATTTTCAAAGTTTTAAAATTTCAAACAAATTTAAAAATGAGTCTATTTATTTATTGTAAAATAGAAGAAATGAGCGCATTCATATAAAAAAATGGCTATTAATATAGTGCTTTAAGTCGCACGGCATAATGGTTTCCAAAGGGTCTTAATTTATACGGATTCTTTGGAGGCTTTCAATTATTTGATGAGGGAAGGGGGAACTGATCACCCATTAAGAGATCTTATTACTGACACAAGGGGTTTGCTGTTTGAAGATTGGGAGGTGAAGCTGCACCACACAAGTAGGGAGTTCATTCGGTGTGCGGATTTCATGGCTAGGTGCGGACATAACAGTTCCTATGAGACTGTTCTGGTTATGAATGCTCCTAAGGCGTGTCAAGAAATTATGCTTTGTGATGCGATGGACCATCAGAATTATAGTGATAGAAGTTAATAGCTGTTGATTTTTTTATTAGCTATTGTCTTGGGTTGGGAAACTTCTCCATCATATCTGTACAAGCTGCGGCTTACCTTTATGTTTCCAAAAAAAAAACAAATATAGAATAAATAAAAAAGGACTAGTGGGTCAATAACTATAATTTTTTCAAATAAAAAAGGAGCATGGAAACTAAAAAGTCTATGAAAATGGGGTCTTTAGGTGTGATTTTCACTGAAAATAACAAGAATAGAAAGAGAAAGCTTGTGGTACAGAGAGACGGTGGTAAACTTGTTCACCTTATGAATGAGTTCCATCTTTTTAATTAAAAAAAATATATCAGACATTAAAAACGTTCTTGTGAAGAACGATTTCTTCATAAATCCAAACTCGTTCTTCTAGTGAACGAGTTCTAATGTAGTGTTTTGGTAAATACTTTTTATTCTATAGCATTTTAGTAATTTTTTATGCTGTTTGTAGTATTTTAGTAAAAATGCCCCCTCTATCTTGACTTCAACTATAAGCCCATTTAGTGTATGTTTAAATTAGCTTTTAGTGAAAAAGTGATTCTAGAGAATAGGTTCTGTAAAAAAAGTGATTTTAATAAAATGATAGCATTTGGATAATTATTATTAGAATCAATTTTTTTCATGTTCAAATTACCAAAAAGGATATTAGCTAATGTGATAATTACATATAAAGGAAAAGCTTCAATTTCAAAGATTCTTAACATCAAATTTCATAATAAATACCAAAATTTAAATAAATTTACATACAAAATTAAAATTATAACCTTGGAAAATTTTATAATATGATAAAATAGCCTTTTGTTTCTTGTGCTTTATTTTTCCTTCTTGCCAGAGAAAAATCCAGTATATAGAGGAAAAAACCATTAGCTAATGTATATTAGTAAGTCCATTAAGCAAGAGAAAAATCCCAGTAGGTGAGATGTATATTCAGTGACATTTGTTCTTTTGAATTTGCTGGCATCAAAACAGAGAAAACCCAGTATAGACTAGTTTGGTTTTGATGAAAACCCAGTGAACTTTTTCCTTTAAAGGAGCTGTCATTATCGATGATGGGTTGAATTAGAGTCGACAGAATGAGTTGAGCCTATCAAACCGGCCTTTTTAGGCCCATTTAAGTGGAGGGTCAGGCTCATAATTTAGGGGTTCAAAAAAAAAATTGAGTCAAGCCTATAAGGGCCAACCCTGTAAGGCCGCAGGCTTAAACAGGTCTGCCCTACAAGGCCACAAGTCTGCCGATTTAAATAATATTTGAATTTTATTACTTTAATTTGAATTTTTAAATGGGGTGAAAAGAGAAAACCCTAGCTAATAGTGAAGCACATTCAAATATTATTGATGATAGAGATGATGGAGAAAAAATGATAATCTTATTTTTATTGTTTAACATTTAGTTTATGGTTATCAAGTTATTTATTTAATTGTGGGTAGTAATTTTTGGACTTAGTGTTTATGTGTTGTTAAGTATTGATAATGTTTGATGTTTTAATTTAATTTTAATAACATTTATATTTTAAATTAGATATTTTATTGTTATAACTTAATTTTTTTTGAAAAATATGTAAAAAAAAATGAACATATGTTAAACGGGCTTAAAGCCCGCAGGCCGGCCTTAGCCTTTAAGTTCACAAGCCGAACTTTAAAAATCTATCCCTTTTTCTTACTCAGTTCTAAACGGGCTAGCTTGACCCATTGAAGGATCAACCATGTAGGGCCGAGTTGGCCCATTTCTCCAACTCTAGATTGAATACATCTGAGCATCCTTCAATAACTCATCTTTTCTTACGGTTCGTTGATTAGGACCACTTGGGCACCGCAGAGGTAAAGGGGTAAGGTGTGGAATTGATGGAGCGTAAAAGGAGGGGACAAGGGCAAACAAAAAAAAGTGGCTTTTTCAAAACCATGGTTTGACATAAAAAAGTGCTACTACAATTTTGTTATGTATTTGGCTACTATTTTTTAAAACCATGGTCTTGAAGCATAAAAATGTGTTTTTTTCATGCTACCCAAACAGACACTACAAAGCCCATGTCTAATTGTCTAGGTAAGTAAAACTCAAATTTTATTTAGATATGTTCATGTTTTGCTAGCATAAACACAAGTCATTTAGCACATAGTTAACATCATCAAATTATTTTTTCCACAAATATACTTATTTTTTTAGCACACAAATATATTATTAATTGTGTTGAAAGCAGATATACTTCATCCGGTCCTAAATATAAGATATAGTTGATTTTTTTGGGGAAATTAAGGAAACTAATTAAATTATTTTAAAATACTTATTTTTTTATGTTTTTTGCCAAACTAATTAATTTGACTAATAAACTGATATATAATATAAGAATACATAACATATGATATGATTAAGTAGCTTATCTAGCTTCCTTAATCTTCTAAAAAAATCAACTTTATCTTATATTCAGGACCGGAGAGAGTATTATTTTTTTGGTCAAAGTAAACGGATATATTATAAAAAATTAAATTAATTAAAATAAGTTGATTTTAATTGGAGGATAGTTTTTTTTAAAAAATAGCAATAAATTTTGATAAAGTGATCTACAAAATAAAGTAAAATTTTTAATTTAAGATAAAGTATGCTAATGAGATGAGTATCACATATTAAAAATATCTTTAAATAATAAATATCATATAAAATTATTTTTTATTTTAAATTTAAAAAATAACTATTTTATAATGGCAAAAAAATGTGTAATTTGTTTTTTGATATTATCATTCAATATCCGGTTTGAAATTCGTAGCTACCCCTTTCGACGTAAGTGTCTCCTCAAAAAACGAACTTAAAATCCAGAAGAATTTAGATAGAGCCTTATACCGTTAAATCAATTATGTGTGTTGGTAAGAAAATAAGTAATTTTACTTATCATATAAGTAGTTAATAAACATAAAAAATATTTGGATTAAAACGTGTGTAATTACACATTTTTTCCCGTCGGCCGTTGCTAGTATCGCTTGTTACCTCTCCGAGACAAACCCAAAACCACGAGGCATCGCACTTTTTCAGACACACGATCAAGGAATACTGATTCTACTGATTCGTCTCAACCTCTTGGGACTATTCTCTCAAGGGCAATGGGTTTCGTACAAGAAGCGCGCGATAATCACGTCAAGAAAAAAGTAGAAGAAGGTACTCAACTATTCTCCTTTTTTAAACCCTAAATCACTATTTGGTTGCTGAGAAACTTGTCATGAAATTACGAATCGAGAGAGGCACGAGTTCGAGGTTTTTCATATTTTTGCCCGTTCTTAACTGGAATAATTGGAAATTGTATTGATACAATTACACCGCACATTGGCCTGATTCTCTTGGGTGCTTATTTTACTGAATTCAACATAAAATTCTTGCGACATGAGCAGGCATGTGAAAAACCTTACGCCCCCAATGTCTGTGCAGTTGTACTATTCGGTCATCATTATTAGTAAGTGTGTTGATGATTTCCTGTATCAACAATTTTCCAGCTTTACGCAGCAAAATGAAGCAGAAGGCACTAAAGGAATGTGATCATTACACCGCAAAATATGCTCAATGTGCTTCAGGGAGAACAATTTCAGTTGTTTGGCAATGCCGCAAACAAGCTAAAGAATTGAATGATTGCCTTCATCAATTGTAAGTTCTGTTATTATGTTCGTTAGACTTCTAGTTAAAGCTTTGATTCTTTCAACAAGAACAGGTTTTTTGAAAATGAAATTCTATTTTGGAAGGCATGCTGATGAAATCGGAGTTTGATATATCAATGCAATTGGGTGGGCCATTATTTCAGCAATCAAAAGATTAAGGAGGTGTTTCAAATTGACATTGATGATTATTCATGTTCTAGCTGACAAAAGAAAGGACCTAATATCTAGGCTTACACACTCATACGTGTGACTTAGGTTCATATATAAGTTTTCAGTATTTCTGCTCCAAGATATGTATACTGACTATCATTCCATTTTGTTTCAACATGTGTTGACCCTAAACTTGCTTACATAACTTTATTTTGGCACTCCATTGAATGCCTTAGTTTCCAATAAATATAGTTGCTTTTATGGAAGATGTAAGAGGAAAAAAGTGTTCAAAGACCTACACACAGAGAGGCACACACGAGATCAAGGTCTCAAGTTAAGTATCATTGCTACTTATTTCTTATTGATTAAAAACATCGAGATTATTGATCTTATTGCTATCCACCAGTTATTAAGATCAAATTTTCCATGGACTAGATTGAGTAACCAAACTAGCTGAGATTAACATCCTACCCTTTCGGGTGCAAATGATAGTCTTAATAGCCTTATTCCTAAAGTAAATGTTTCTTGAGGAAAATGCCATAGTCACTTGCCAGTCAAGGCAACAAACCTCCCAACTCACTCCTGAGTCCAGACCAAAGGGAATCTAACCAATTTTTTCCGACCCCTGTCCTCTGTGCAGCACTCACCAGAATCCTAAATTGAGGAAAGATGGTATTGCTGATACTAGAAAGACTAGATTGGTTCAGATATATATTGGCCAACCAAGAAAGTTAAATAATAATCAATATCAATATCCTAAAATCAGAAATATAGAATATGGCATATTTGTTTCTCTTGAAACTGCTTTTCATATCAATTGCCTTCCCCAACAGTGTAATGCTTCAGGGTGACTATGGATGTGGAATTGATTCCCTTTTTCTTCCTTGTTTTTCAAATTTTTTGTTCTATTTTCCCAGCACTAATGATGCTGTTTTAGAGGAAATGAAGAAAGAATACATTCTACAGCACCCTGGTGAAGGCTCTGCAAGAATATAGATTTGATTTCATTGAAGACTGGCCTAATCATTGAGCAACAAGCATCCACCAAAATGGTGTCATCGATATGTTGGGATGACTCTTGTACATTCTAGTTCTTCAGAAATCTAGAATGAGCCCTTCGTCATCTCAGTGGACCGACCCACAAGCTTAGCTTGACATTTTTCAGAGTTTTGTTTAGTATTAGACTAATGAAGCAAAACTTGTACGAATTTTGCAGATTTATGGTGTGGATTTTTACTTACGACTTACGACTGTTGATTAATTTAATTTGGGGTTATTTGATGGTGAAGAACAAGATCCTAGTTTCTCTGCTCTGGTTGTATTTTGCGTTTTTGACCCTAAATAGCCTGCTTTTGACCCTTATAACGGTACTGCAGCCAAAAAAAAAAAAAATAGTAAACCTATATTTTAAGGTTGAGATAAATCAGTTGGCAAATCATTCCAGGTAAGGTTATTAAACCTGGACTGACCTCTGAATCAGTTGAGATAGTGAGTTAAGGGTTAGTGGGTCAGCTCATAGTCAATATGCGAGCTAGACTGGGGGGAAATTAAAAAATAAAAAAATTAAATTCTTATCATACCATCGAAATATTAAATATCAATTTAAAACCTTGAATAGTTACTTACAAAATAATCATATACTTATCCAACATTCTTGACAACTTCTTTGATATATTGACATTATAGTATCAATAACATCGAAATATTAAATGTCAATTCAAAACCTTGAATAGTTACTTACAAAATAATCTTATACTTATCCAACATTCTTTACAATTTATTTGATATATTGATATCATAGTATCAAACTAACAGTAGAATAAGTAATTACTAAATATTCTTCCTAATAATAGATCATTGATAACAAAATATTCCTATATTCAATCCTTTAATAATTAAACTCATAGTCATTAACACCAAAATTATCATTAATTTCTGATATGAAATTGTAATTGTAATCCCTAATCCCTAATTGTATTCCTTTGCTGATTTGGATAGGATTAGTGGTTAATTACATATATGCCCCTCATTAATGAGTAAGGTAGCAGATCTGCCTTGGCCTCTTATTAAAGGTGGCAGCACTTAGTAGGCTCTCTATATAAGGCCTAATCCCCTCATTGTAACTCAGTTGTGATTGCTCATGAACTAGAGAATATTCAGCAACTCATTTGTGTTTATCTCTCTCGTCTCTCTCTCGTCTCTTTTCTATCTAAAACTCTCTTCTCTCTTTCTACCTATTCTCTCAATCAGATTTTGGTCAATTATTCCAGAATCATAACAGTGGTATCAGAGCATTCGATTCTTTGCCAGCACACGTTCTTGCTGTATGGTTGAAACAAGAAACCAAGAAAAAACAAGAATGGACGAAGAAAGATTCCAGGCAATAGAAAGACAGCTTCAGACAATGGCAACTAGCATTCAAGACTTGGTGGCAGAAGTTAACGCTAGTATGACAAATTTATGCCAAGAAATTCAAGAAAATGCCAAAGCCATTCAGAATAATCACAAAAATAATGATCGACACCTTCAGATGTGGCACCTTCAACAGCAAGGGTCGGTGGCAGACTTTAATTTTATCTTCGATTCTCTTTCAGCCAACCTCGATGTGCTAGAAGATTACCTGGTCGATGCCTATGTTTATGGCTTAAAGGAGGAGATTGCCAAGTCAGTCAAGCTGTTCAACCCCCATACCATGCTTGAAGCTCATCGCCTGACAAGATTATATGAGATAATCATGCAAATGCGGGCTGAGAAAGCAAGCACCGTCTTTGAAATTCAAGATTCATCAAGAATCAAGGAGTAATCGTAGAAGAGTCCTCTAGATGTTCTCGAAGACGAAAACGAGAAACACACCATGATATTGTCGACAGAGGAAGAAGGTTTTAAATCCTTTGTTCTTGAGCAAGAAGCAAAGAGCGGTGATGTAGCTAGAATTGTGCAAGATGTGATCGGGAAGAATGAAGAAGCAGCTGAAGCTGTCACAGAACAAAGGTCGAGCATGAACGAACGAAGCAGAGAATTGAAGACATGTCCGGCTGGCCTTGGTTTCTCTTCGCAAGAACTTGTCCCTATGTGTCACAAACTAGGGATTTGGAAAAGCACGGAAAGTGTTGTGTGGCAATCAGTGAAATTTTCAAAATCCACGTTCTTGGTTTCGGTTTCGCATGGCTGAGTAGAGTAAGGTTTGACTTGTCAAACTGATTACAGCTATCTCCCAAGTCTTCAAAGTGTCAAAATTATTCTACTGAGGTATTGGGTTTCAGATAGGAGACTAAGGCCTTGTTTGGTATAAGGCATTAAATTTTGACGGATTGGGATAGAGATTGGGATTGGTACTTTAAAAATATGTTTGGTATAAGGTAATAATTGGAGGGAATGATTTCACTAATCTTATTTAATAAACAGGTACTAATTATGAAAATACCCAAATACCCTTGCCCTAAATTCCAAACTTAATCGATCATCCAAGTCCTCAGGGAAATCATCGTCAAACTCATCAACATCATCGTTGTTGAACCCTTTGTCGCTATCGGTATGTTTTCGCGATGACGACGACCCTCCCCGACCCCTGGCCAACAAAGATTCGTTGACAGAAGAACCTCCGGACTGAAGGAATTGAAGAGCACTCAGAGAGCCTTCTTCATCGACAAGAAGCTTCTGGTTTATTATTGTGTGCCACTAGCGATCTCTAAATTTTGAACAATTTTATGGAAAGCTTTGCTTGCTTTTCAATTGGTAGTTGCTGTTGAATGAACCTGGGTTTGAATCTCGTTCCTCATATTTGATCCAAATGGAACAATGTTCCCTTTGGTTGTCTCTCGTTTCATCATCAGTTTATGTGAAGGCATGCCCTACTCATCTATACTAAAGATGTCATTCACAGATTTCTGCTATTTTGATTTGTTGATTTTTTTATTACATTCCAGTCTCTGGTTAAAGGCAATACTAAATGTGCCTTTTATAGAGGTGGTCTAATGATAGAAGTTTTCTGAGGCAGAGTTATTCTTAGTCAAGGTCTAGCCCGGGAATAACTCAAGTTCATTCACTATCTTATTTGTGATGAAGCTTAAACTGGAGTGTGGTTGGGGTTTTACCATTTTTTCTATCAATGGAGGATTTATTTGGAAAGATGAAATAAAGTGATGAGATATAATTTAGGGTAAAATTGATAAAGGGTATTTTTGTCAAGAAAATATTATAAACGGGGATATTTTTGTCTTTAAAATTTGCAATTCCAGGATTGAAAAAGCAATACCAGGGGGAGGTGGCTTTGCAGTAATCCCACTTTCATGGTACTTCCACTCTAGTTATCCGTAGTCCTTCTAACCAAACGATATATTCTGGCTCAATCACTTATCCAATCTCAATCCCTACCCTCAAGTGCCTCGTACCAAACAGGGCCTAAAGAACGGTTTGGAAAGTCGGATGTTTCTTCACAACTGGCTTGCATATTCTTAGGATGGCAGAAAACTTTTGAAAGTAATGAGTATATGGGATTTATTTTTCAGGAATTAGGCCCACGTTTTTTGCTGCCATGGGTTGTTTTTGTGAAGCATAAAAAGATGTTTCTTAGCTGGGTTGCACTTGTTCAATGTTCTCCAGCGAGATTTCAGATTCAGACCTGGTATAAGGGAGAGTTAATCAAGATGCTTCTTGGCTCTGGTTTTCTGCAATATACTGTGGATAAAAACTGGGGTTCTACCACTTATGGAACAAGCAGCAAGCAACATCCGTTCTACACATGGTGGGACCCGCGGTCCAGCTTTTCCAAATTAGGAAAAAAACAAGTCTGACAATTCTACACAAGCAGAAGTTTTTCTAGAATTACGAAGCTTATGTTTGGTTTTTGAGGGGTTCAGTTTTGTATTTGGCTTCCCATCCTTGAGGGCAACGATGTTTTAGGAAGGGGTATTGATATGAAATTGTAATTATAATCTCTAACCCCTAATTGTATCATTCTCTAATATCCCTAATTGTATTCCTTTACTGATTAGGGTAGAATTAGTGATTAATTACAAATATGCCCCTTATTAATAAGTACAGCAGCAAATCTGCCTTGGCCTCTTATTAAAGGTGGCAGCACTCATTAGGCTCTCTATACAAGGTCTAATCCCCCTCTCTCTTTTTTTGTTGTCCACCCGGTTCACTGGAGCTTTGCTCCAACTACATCCGGATCCGACTCGCGTCGCGCACCTGACTATGGTGGGAGAATCTTTCAATGGGAATTTTCTGCATACACAAGGCTCGAATCCAAGACCTTGCTTAAGCAAAACCAAGCCACTTACCACTTAGACCAACTCCCATTGGTTAATCCCCTCTCATTGTAACTCAGTTGTGATTGTTCATGAATTAGAGAATATTCAGCAACTCAGTTGTGTTTCTCTCTCTCGTCTCTATCTCCCTTTCTATAAAATCTCTCTCTACTCTTTTCTATCTAAAACTCTCCTCTCTTTCTACCTATTCTCTCAATCAAATTCTGGTCAATTATTCCATAATCATAACAATTTGAATCAAAGTTGCTCTATACAATTTATACCCCTAAAAATACATGATAATTTTTTTTCAGGCAGCTTAGATCAATCCAATAACTAGGTCAGGTTGCCCCCAACCTCAAGTTGGGGACTTGCTTGGACTGGTTTTTTACCGGATAGAGGTTTTCAGGTTGATCCACCCAATGCAGGCCGAATTTAATAACATTGACCCTATTTAGTTGTGATATAATGTAGATTGGGAAAATTAGTTAATGTTTCCTATATAAATAGATATGGTGTAACAAATGAGGTAAACCATTTACGCAATATAATTTCTCATTCTATTCGGTTGCATGCACCACCACAAGATACCAAGGCACAAAAATAATTATAAAAATTGTAGCACTTGCTTTGTTGTAGTCCTTACGATTCTAATAAAAAAAAATCTCATTAGCTTTTTAATGCAATACTTTTTTTGACAATTTTAATGAAACATTAAGAACTAGTTTTCAAAAATGCCGTTTGAATAACTCTCCCTCCATAGTAACAACGCCCAATCAAAGAAATTCTGAAAAGTTATAAACACTTGGTCAACAGGGACTAATAAAAAGGGAAGTGGGGAATATGTCGTTAGATTAAATTAAAAATAAAAATTACCAAAGGGACGCTTACGATGGTTATATCACAGTGGCACAGCCCCAAGATTACATAGTACCTCAGCAAACAAGGGCTCGCTATAATATGGTGTAGAGAATTCAACCATTGGGTCCATTTTCAACCAGTAAACATGTATAAAGCGGTAACATTAGTTAAGCAAAATACAACTACATGATCTACAAAACCATTGATTGCATATTTCAAAAAGCATAATGAACCAAAATTCACCCACAACACATCTATATTTTACAACGTCCATGAGGGATAAAATTAAAAGGGCAGATAAATAAAATAGTTAGAGGAAGAAAAGCAGTCCGGTTCATTTTCAGGGAAAGGTACCAGAGCAAATTGCTGCCTCCCCTTAAGTGGGCTTTCTCATATTGCGCCCAGCTCTAATTACCTCATCCACCAATAGTAATTGAGAAGCAATCACAGGCCTGTAGATCATAACAAAAAAATAACATTTAACAGAACACCATTATAAGAAGATAATTGCCCTCGTTATAATTGAATGAGGATCACAACGAAAGATGATGTGGATAACAGATACACTATCATATCATTAAGTTAAAAACAAAGCTAACGAGGGCGTATGAATGTAACAATTGACTCTTATCAAATTAATTAGTGAAAGTTCTATCGACCTTTCTTCCCCTGATGCTAGTATATATAGAGAGAAAGAGATAAAGCATTGATTGTCAGATAATTTTAGGTCCAGACATACCCTGAGTTTATGATTTGGCGCTTCACAGAGTAGTTGTCAAAAATGCCCTCCATTTGGGGGTCTATTGGTTCTCCTGTGTGTTGGTTCAATCCCACTACATTGCCTCTGTCATGCTCTCCCTGAAAACACATTCAGCAATTGTATAATGACACCATTCTGTTCTGCAGTTTGTGAAAAACAATTTGCATAATGAAAAAAATGCATTGATGCTACATACCGTAAGAGCAATGATCACATCTTGTGTATCAAGTCCTGAGTTGTCAGCAAGAGTCTTGGGCACCACAAGAAGAGCATCAGCAAAAGCCTCAACACCAAGTTGTGCACGCTGTTAAAAGTTTTATAAAAATCTCAGAATAGGCAACATAAAATTAAAGATCAGCAGGAAAACAAATGAAAAATTCCTATTACCCCTTGAACTGTTTTCTTGACTTCATTCACTAGATATTGCCTAGCAGCAACTTCAAATGCACCAGCCCCCTGAACACAGGCAAGAAAGTCACATGTAAGTCTCAGTAACACCATAACAATATCTCACTAGCACCATAACAGTAAAATGTGCAAGCCATGGTTCAGAATTGAGGATGTATTAATCAACCAATTTTCAAAAACACGCTAATGCAAAAAGCCAGTAGTAGGAGTGGTATTTCTTGTGCTCACTGTTGACTTCTAGATACTAGATGAATGGATCTGATCCAGCATGGCTCTAATACTTAAACTCTGGCAAAGACAACTATTAAACTATTTGAACAAGTTTCAATTCAGCTGAGAATTTGCCAGTACATTATTTTAGTCTCGATAAAACCAGAACATTATTTTAGTCCACTTTCTGCTATGCCTATAATTCAGCTGAGAATTTGCCAGTATAAGATGCCACATCAACCTTCCTTTCCTTAGATCAGAAGTATAATAAGCAATAACCCTTTAAATCATAGTAAAACTGAGTTCCAGAATCTCATGGTTATTTATACAAAGATTTCCCAACCAATGTTGTCATCTTCTAACTCATCCTACATAAAAATTTAGGTCTCAGTACTAAGGTTAAACCATTCTGTCCGTAGCTTACAACAGTAAACTCATTTGTAAATTAGCACAAAAAATGAGTCACTTGATACAAGCACAGAACATGCATCAGACCATAAAAACGCATAAGATGCTTTTGTAGTAATTCTGAATCATAAACTTAGAAGCAAATAACTCACTAAGACAACAGATTCATCTTCTATGGTATTCTTCACTGCTCTCAAACCATCACGAACAGCATCCTTAATCTGGGCAATAGTATGGTCATTAGGACCTGCACATTACAATAGCGGAGAAGATCATCTCATCAACAAACCAACATAAATGAAGAGAAAAGGTACACAATGTACAGCAAATATCATTCTAAAAGACGGTTACAATCCTGACTCAATCATTGATCTAGTTAAGAGATGAGGTTCAAGGTTCAGAGATCAAACAGCTCACACAGATCAATATGCAGAGTCAAAAACCCAAGTATATTTTATATGGTTTTTTATTTCAAGAAGATAGATTAAAATTTATATTCCAGATTGTTGTTAATCATAATTCAATATAAATATTCATTCAAGTTTACTGGTCTCCATGGTCCTCACTAGGAGAAGGGTTAGGCCATCTCTATAATCCATATCTGGTAGGGTTTCAAATCTTTCTGTGACAATTTACACATCACCCAAAATTCCCGAGTTTTCCCCACCATCCAACTAAGCTTGCCCTGGACGGTGGTCTTGGAACATGGATAGTTCATACTAGTGTCAGGTTGAATTGGTTGAACAGGCCAGTTCCTTAACCAGTTCTCAGGCAGGATGGTAGACACATAACAACAGCAGTTAGGCAGCTAACTGAACCATTTACCAAATAAATCAGGTGATCTAATTTGATTTTGAAAGCTAACTTAAATACTAAGAGAAGCACCTAATTCGGTTTTAAAAAACAAAATATATTTACTATTTACCTTTAATCAAGATTGTGCATGAATGAGGATTCTTCACATTCTCCACAAATGTATATTTTTCTTCACCAAGGACATGCTCATACACCAGTCCCGCCCAACCAAGACATTCAGGAGTCAAATCATCTACGGAGTTTACAGCCTCTCCTCCGCAAGCCAAAACCAATCTCTCCATGTTTCTCCTCTTTGCCCTTCGAAGGGCAATTATCTGAAAAAGACAACATTAAGAATCCAGCAATACATCCGATACACGTTTGTGTTTTATAAGCAATTTATGCATTAAAATAGTGCAAATTTTTTCACATGTGAAAACATAAAAGAAAGTATAAACAAAGAGAAAAACATAAGAGTATGTGGCATACCCCTGCCCTGGCAAGAAGGTCCAGTGATGGAGGATCAATCCCTTTCTGATTGATGACAACAAAGTTGCTATCATCACCAGAACATACCTGCATTCATGATGTGTAAGGAGGCAATGTGAGAAGAGGAGATAAAATTACTATAATGCACTATAACAAAAAAACATACAACTATCAGACCGTAAAGTACATAATGACCATTCTAAAAGAATATCTTTTACCTACCTTATTTTTCAGTTCAACAATTTTTTTAACTTTTTCATCAACCTGGCGCCTTTCAGCTGCAACCATAGCCTCTCTTTGTTCAGCATTTGAGTAGAAAAAACCTGCATTTATTTCACTGAAAGGAAATGTTCCAACATCATCATGCTGACAAACTATATCCAAAAAATGTAACAAGCTCAGAAGGATCTGATAAAAAGTGAAATATCTTACAACAGATATAAACTTACTCTCTTTCCATGTTAACAAAGTTTACCAGATTAAGTAAATATGATAAACCTGTTTGGGATTTTTAAATATTTCCGCTTATTTTGAAGTTGTGTATTTTCAAATAGAGTTTCATGAAAAAGGTATGGAAAAAAAGCAGTTTTTGTCGGCCACAATCATGTATTATTTGTTGCCAAACAACTAAAGAGGGGAGCCTTGTAGATTTAACTTAGCAATTAATATTATTTAAATGAATAAATACTTTAAGACATTATAATTATAATAAATTTTAATCAAGCTTAATTATAATTAATGTTAATTAAATTTCTCATTTTTATTTTAATTAAAATAACATAAAATCACAACAAATATATAAAAAATTGTAATGAAAACCAAAACATAAATTTGAATAATTAAAACAAATATATAAAAAAAATCATTTGCTAAATATTGAAAATTCTCCTTAAGAGGGCAATGGCTTGTACAAGACAGATGTATCAAAACACAACATCTATTAAAAATTGAAAAATGAACAGAGATGTTAGGTAACACAAGCCGGGTTAATTCCATTAACGATTTTTGGTAATGGTATGTTATTTCTAAAACAAAACATTTCTGCATCTGCTTCATAGATGAGGCTCCAATTTCCTGCTTCCTTCTCGCAGAAGAAAAATTACTTCTGCTATGGCTCAAGAGTGGCTTATTTTTCTTAAAAAAAAAAAGCTTGGCCAAACAGATCAAGAACCTCAAAATTTTTTGGAGAATAAACAGCAGCTTCTCCTGAAAAAGCTTAGGAAAGCAGGCTATAAATTAAATGGCAAATATTCAGTAACAAGTGTTCATTGTACTATACAACACATTGTGTGGAGTTCCAAAGAAGAGAACCGAGAATCATGCTGTCGCCAAAATCAGACAAGATGAGTAAAGCTAGAAAGAAGTGTAAACCACCAATAAGACAATAGTTCATAATTGTAATGAACCAGATAAAACTATAATCACTATTTCACGCGTTAATTCCTAGTATCCAGCATTGTTGAACATGAATATTTGTATCCACACATTTGACATTGACAGGGTGTTGCATTGTTTTTTCTGGTACAAGTTGCATTATTAAAAGCATGAGAAAAAAGATATAGTACAACATGATTGAAAGTCAGTAAAGAGAATAATGGCTTGTAGAAAAGGTTCATTACAATACTTGATGATGAAATCGGACATAGAAATTAATCACTATCATTATAGTCTAATATATAATGGTATATAATGGTATAGATTAAAAGCATGAGATGACACGCCAAGAAAGCCAAATCACTCACATTTAAACCATAATGTGCATATAATTTGGATAGCTACAATAGAGAAATTGAAAGAAGCGATAGTACAACATCATGTATGGTCCTTTTACCTTTTATCATACTCTAAAGACACGTTGCATGTTAAAATATAACAATTCTCTGCACGCCGCTTCATATCAGGATGCCTAGAACCATGATCAAGAACAAGACCCTCAACCTAGAAAAACCATTAGTGGACTGAATAAATAAAATTAGAAGATTAAGAGTACTTAATGTATGCAACACACAAACCTAATAAATGAATTCAATATGATTATAATCGAATTAAATTCAACTAGCCACATGCGAAACTAAAAGCATTCATATGAAGTAACTGAAATGCAATTGAAGCGAAGAGAAATTACAGTATTCACCACGCTCAGGCAAAATGTCCAAAACTGAGTGATATCAAGGATTTATTTCTTTGAAAAATAAAGGATTCTTGAGAAAGTAGAGGGATTAAAAGAAATCAGAGGAAAGGTTGAATAGGCAGAAGTGCAGGGCCAGTCTCTCATTCCCTCAGCATATCCAAAGATACACTCATTTAAAAACTAAAACAAAAACTCAGTACAAATGAATGACTATACTTGACGTACCAAGCGTGTGTCTACATCAAACTTGTGCCTCATGTGCATAATCTCGACCATAAACAAATCAATTGATTCCTCAGGCTTCCGGATGCATAAAACCTGCAGTGCCAAAAGAAAAGTCATGCCAGAACAAATTGTAATTTGTAAAAGGCACTGTATATAAATGTCACTATCTCTGATAATACTCACCGAATTAACAACTATATCAGTCAATTGATCAGCTAATGCCTCATATAACTGCAAAAAAGACCATAAAAATAGAATAGCAAGCTTAGAAAATCATATGTCCAGCAATTGCTTGTTCATTCTCTCAATAACACTGAAGTACAGCCAATTTTCCATAAAAAGGAACTAAAATAAAACAAGATACCTTTGTCCTAAGGGTTGTTCTTGCAACCATCCTGAGAATCTCTTTGTCAGGCTCATCACCCATCACAACAGGAGTCTTAAACTTTTCAAGGAATTGTAGAGTTGCTCTTTTTGCAATCTCAAAACCATCGACCAAAACACGTGGATGCATACCTGGAATAATCATATATCTCATGCATATAAGTTTCAAGACTAAAGAAAGCATAAAATTAAAATGTTCATCATCTCCTTTGAGAATTGGGAAGATCTAGAGGTCATTCCTCTCCAAAGTGGGGCAGTCAGAGGAAGACGACCAAGAAAGCCAGAATGCTAGACTAATTATCAAATGTCTTTTTTATAACAGGTTTTCATCTGTTGATATCTTCCCCACCCATGAATGTGAGATATTTAACAATCTAGCAGTCAGCACAAAAAATCAAGAATTATTGAGCACTTTACAACGACACTATTTTACCTTAAAATTTAAGGGAACCCTAGCCTTCAGCAATAAGTAAAGAATCTACAAGAACCCAAAAGATAAAGACATGTCTTGCAGCAAAGCAGTAACAGACACATAGTGGGGGCACAACTGCTAGACTCGCACAGACAGAGACAAAAGCTTAGAAGAGAAACCTTGGACAAGAATAATATCAAAACTTAAATAATCATATTTCTTTGCCACTCAACAGTTGAAATACAAGCAAATGACCACTGACCTTCATCTATGTAACGCTCTGATTGTTTCATAAGTTCACCAATGAAGATCACAGTGGAGGTAGTGCCATCCCCACTAATGTCATCTTGGGCAACAGCCGTCCTAGCAATCATGACTGCTGTTGGGTTTTGAATTTGCTGTAACAATAAATGAAGAACAAAATATAGATAGAATTAAGAATTTGCAACATGAAACAACACTTCAGCAGCCATGATTGGTAGAGGTTAAAACAGAGAGGAAAATTAAGTTAACACAGGTTTTGCATTTCTCACTCAAAAGTAACTTTCCAGCAAGAATTATTCGCATTCATTCACAATCTACAAAGTAAAGACCAGTCAGACCCTAAAATTAGACACAAACCTTTAAATCAGACATACATAAAGTCATAAACACGTTAAATTTTGTTGTTTTTAGGTTGCATTATGTGTTTGTTTCAGTATATATGCTTCCCAGATATCAACATGTAGAACCCTAGCAACAAAGGGTGTCCAGTTATATTAAAAATATTCATCCAATAAATATAGAATATTTGACAATGATAAGGCCAATATCAAACCGTAAGGAATATATCATACGAAAAGGTGCAAACAAAATGTCCTCGAATGAGATCTTCGGAGCCAACAATTTCCAGGACTTCCTTTGCTTCAACAAAAATCAAGAGTGGAAACTATAAAAGGATGGGGCGGGAGGGAGACAAACATAAAACTTCCATATGATATCAATGCCCATTACTATTGAACAACTTCAAGTCCATACATTTTGTCTTGTAAGACCAACACTTATTCATCGGAAGCTCAAACAACAAAAACAAGTATTTACATTTATAAATTAATTTTAAATGCCCTCAAGAAGGGGCAGGTGAGAATAAAAAACCACAAAAAAAAAAAAAAAGAACAGATGGATATTTTGCCGCCTCTTCATAATATTAGATCGAAACAGTAAGATATTAACAGGTAGCAAGTAGCAAGAGAACTCCCAGAGAATAACGAACAAACTCACCATTTCTTTCAAGAGAGTGTTCCCGTCTTTAGTGAGCTTAATGTCTCCAGCCCCACCAACCAACCTGATTCAAGAAAGACATTTCGATAATGTGAGCAAAAACAAGAAAAAGCAGAACCATCGAATAAAAGGGAAAAAAAGTAAGGGAAACAGAGGCCGCACATCTTGATGGTTCCCTTGGGGCCGAGGTTGGTCTTGAGGACATCCTGCAAACCCTTGGCGGCATTGATGTTCATGTGCAATGCCGCCGATTTGTTAAGAACCTCGGCATTAGGGTTCAGCACTCGCAGGGACATGTTTCCGGCGAAGGCGAACACACACGCACTGAGATGTGTGGAGAGAGAAACGGTCTACAGAACGAAATCACAGAAGCTAACCCTAGTGATGGAAAGAGAAGAGAGGGTCTTAGAGGCTTCTAGTTTTTCAAATAACTCATACTTGTCGTTTGGAAATGGACTCAATGACGTAATGGTTTTCCATCGAAAGCGCAGGGCAATTTTCTCTCCTAATATAAAAATTGTATGCATATTACTGTAATTGTTATATTTTTTTTTTGCCAGCATATTACTGTAATTGTTATAATTATAAATATGAGACAGACTATCTTTATGCAATTAATAAGGGTTGGTTTGAATTAACTGTGATAAAAGTGATTTTTTTTAAATCTATTTTTTATAAATTAAAATTAGGATAAAAGTCATATTATAAGGATATATTTAGAAAAGCAATAAAGGGCAAGTATCGGCGATAGATCAAAAATAAAAAACACGATGGGTTCATGGGTAATATTTGGGAAAGCGTTCAGAATTAATGGGTTTTTTTTCACAAACATGGTTTTAAGAAAAAGCCAATGGAAGCTGTTTCTACAGCGGTGGCTATTTAGGTAGTATATTTTTCTCCTCTTTTTGCCCTATGCAATTAATAATTGAATTTTTTGTATTTCGTCAAATTTTAATTATAATTCTTCAGTTCACCTATCACAATATATGCACATAATATATTATTCTGATCCTATTTATAAATTCTTTTTTATTAAAAAATTTGGTCCTATTTATAAATCTAGTGTCAGTGTAATAAATAAGATTGTGAGAATTTTACTCCTTTTTATTGTACCAATAAATAAATAATTTAAAAATTGATAGAGAAGAAAAAGTTGAAAAATACCTATTTATAAATAAGGGCATAATTGAATATTTATTTCATAATTATTGAGTTAACTAATTCTTCTTGGTATGTGAGATTTAGTTAAAATGGACTTATAAATAGAACTAGAGTGGTGTGTATATATGTGTGTGTAGTATTCAATAAAGTTCATGTCATTTTCAGTCATTTTTCATCTAAACTGACTTTTCAAAAAACAATCCAGTGTGTGTTTAGAACAGCCACAGGAATACTTAAAAGTAACTTTTCAATCGTAATTTACGGTATACAAGGTAAGTATGTGAGAGGAGTTTTGCCTCGATTTATGTGAAAAACAGCTTAAACTCCATCTATTCGCCCATCTAAACACTCACCCAATCATGTTTAAGGTTAGAAAAAAGTGACTTTTGTCACCACCAATCCAAACACAAATCACATTTATAATCTAACTTTTTTCCTATCTTACTTTTGTAAAAGTCATATTATAAAAAAGTCACTTCTCCCACCGCTAATCGAAACATGTATTAAATGTAATTGATATTTGAATTGACGGTGGAAGAAGCGGTTTTTTTTCAAACTGAAATTTATTTGGATGATTATTTAAAAAGTAAGTTTATATATAAAAATGACTAAAAAGGACATAAACTATTAAATACCATATGTACATATTGTGATATATTGTGATAAGGGGACCATATTTTTATATTTTTCCTCTCGGGTGTTCTTCTCTCTCCACGATGCTAATGAGCTTTTTTTCTTGAAGCAGACCCAAGGGTGCTTCACTTTCAAAGCACGGTGGGGCCATAAAAGTGCAACAAGAGAAACGCTATGCCAAACGGATATCTTACAACTCTACCATACTTAACCTTTTGAAAGACACGTTGGGATGCTGAAGCATCATCCCAAATAGACTCTAATAATAATTATAATTACATTTTATAATTAAATTATTATATGTAATAAGAACATTCATTGAGTGCAAAAAAATTAATTAATGTAATTTTATCAAAAAGAATTAAATGTCTTTTGGGATCATTTTCACACAGACAAAATTCCTCTTAAATATATCTAGTGTAAAGACACTTAGTGTGTGTTTGGGATAACGGTGGGAAAAGTGGCTTATTTGCAATTTGACTTATGAAAACTTAAGATTGGGTAAAAGTCAGATTGTGTAATATAATTTATGTTTGGATTGACGATTGCATAAGTGTTTTTGTGAAAATCAAAACTTGTTTAGATTGGCGATTGCATAAATATTTTTGTGATAATTGTGGGGAAAAAATATTATACATTTAATATTATAAACAAGTGGAAAATTTTAAGTTAGAAAAGTGGTGCCAAAATACATAATTTGATAAAAAAAATATTATATAACTAATTGAATCATTTGTCACATACAAGTTGATAAAAAAATATTTTGTGAAAGTTGGACAGCATTCTTACGCTTAACGGTAATAATTTCTCAAACCAAAGTTTTAAAAGCCTATGGCAATAAGCCCCAAATTATGGCTTATGGTAAGAGCTCCTTAAACACTCACAAGTCTTTTTCATAAATCAACATCCCAAACACTAAAAAAAAAATCATTATGCCTATCGGGCTTATTGGGTCCCAATGGTGCGATTGGGCCACTCAAAATAGGGGTGTTCGGGATCAGGAAATGACATTCCCGATCCCGATCCCGAGAAGGGTTCGGGAATGAAAATCATTCCCGATCCCGAATTTCTTTTATTTTTTTTAAAAATTCCTATATTAATTTTTTTATTTTATTTTCTTTAGTCTAGTATAAATATATAATTTATCTAATATCATATTGTACTAAATTAGTCCAATACAAATATATCATTAGTCCAATATATACTTAAAGTTGTCGATTTAGCTACAAAAAGCACAAAGACAAGAACAAAAAATTAGAATTATTTAATAAATAGTAAATAAAATTAACTAAATTAACTAAAAGAATAGATATTACATTGAGGGTGTTAGGAATTTTCATATTTTATTTTGCATTTGGTCTTGCTTTATTAAATATTTTAAAAAATTATACATAATATATATATATATATATATATATATTTTTTCGGGATCGGGAAGTCCCATTCCCGATCCCGAACTTTTCCTGTCCCGAAATTTTCGGGACGGGAAAATCCCGTCCCAATTTGCTCGGAATCGGGACGGGAAATACCGGCACACCCCTAACCCAAAAGCACTGTCAAACACCCTCTTAAGCAAAAAGCAAGCCAATCAAAAATTATGCTAGCCGGTATATCAATAGAGTCACAAAAATGAGCTCAACCTAAATAACTAACCTGTTTAAATATTAAAATTGGTGGATTGTGTTTGCAAAATGAGTTTGTTATCACAAACAACCTAATTCAATCCACAGTTAAAGATTGATTTAGCTAGTAAGGAGTTGATTTATAACCCGCAAGATCGTGAGTTCAAATCATGTTGTTGATGTTAGGATATTCTTGATAAGTGATATGTAAGTATCTTTATAAACACTCTTTGAGTCTAGAAACGTAACCTAACATAGATGAACCCTTAGGGCCACCCAATATTACGTAAACTTAATTCATACAAAAAAAAAACTTATGTAGTCCACTCTGATTAAACAATTTTGTTATATGTTAGTACCCTCTTTGTTGATTATTCTGGCCCAAATAATTGTGGATCCAACATTAAAGGACTCATTTATTGTTTTGCTTTGGGTCAAGAGTGGACGGATTTCTACGGGTTACTTGGAGTGTGTTTGGAACAGCGATTGTCAATTGGGCTTGTTTCAATTGGGCTAGTTGTGATATTACTTTTAATAAAAGTCAAATTATGTAATGTGATTTATGTTTGGATTGGCGATTGTCAATTGGGCTTTTGCAAAAATAAAAATTTATTTGGATTGATAATTGTCAATTGGGCTTTTGTGATAATAATAAGAGAGAAATGTAATTAAAAATGATAAAAAATTTATAATAGTTTAAGTTGGGAAATTAGACAATTAAAAAATGCACAATCTGATGAAAATAATATTATATAACCAATTGGATCACATGTTCCGTACAATTTGATCACTAATTGAGTCACGAATTTGATTCATTTGAAAGGGAGATCGCCTGCCATAATTTGTCGTGGAAGATTGTTCAGCTACACTATTATTATCTACATCAACCAGATTCACAGCTTCACCTTGCTGAAACACTACGTCTTCAATATTATTTCGCCTAATAAAATTATGTAGGGTCATTGTTGCATAAACAATGCGGACTTGTGTTTGATAGCTATACTTGCGCATGTTTTGCAATAATTGAAATCAATTCTTCCACACTCCAAAAATCCTTTCAATAGTAGACCTTAAACTAGAATGATAAAAATTAAAAGTCTTATTAGTGTTTCTAAATCTGGGTTTGAGGCTAAATTCTGGAAGATGGTAACGCTCACGTCTATAAGGACAAAGGTACCCAAGTTGTGTTGGATAGCCAGCGTCAACCAAATAATATTTGCCTAATAAAAGTTTAAATCAATCCAAACTATTAGATTTATTAAAGTGTAAAAATGAAAGTAATTGAATGGAAGGTGACAGAGCAATACCTGCAGGTGGATGAGGGAAGTTATTAGATGGATTAAAAATAGCAGATTCGAAGACACGAGCATCATGTGCAGTACCTTCCCAGCCCGCCATAACAAACGTAAAGCACATGTCCCAATCACATACAGCCATTACATTCTGTGTTGGATATCCCTTTCTGCCGATATATCTCTCGCAGTTCAGACCAGTGATCACACACCTAATGTGGGTTCCATCTATTGCTCCAATAGCATCTTGGAAGTATGGATAATAACGGGGATCATCTTTTATTTTTGGGTGGCATACATTGAATTCGGGATCGTACAGTCTGATATTTTCCCCTGCTAGACTAATGCAAGCATCTAATACATTGTGCAAATGCCTACTAACCGTTTCCCCTGAATGTTGAAAGAGCTCTTGAACTACCCTATTGCCTACTCCATGGCCGACGGTGAGCAAGAACATGGCAACCATTTCCTCAATCTCAATGTTCATTGAATTCTGTAAGCCATGTTCTACTAATTTATGACACAAGCTATAAAAGACATGTTTTTCCACTCTAAACATGTCATGACAGCATGAATCATGTGTGGCCAATACCTCTTGCACCCATAAATGACCGGTGTGTGTACTTGTTTTTCATGGTTCTTTACACATGAAAGGCACCCAATATTGACAGATCAACGCAGTCAATCGTTCATACTCATCTACTTCATTATTTATAAGAGATATAAGTCGAGACTGGTAATCTTCCTCCACCATGTCAGGTAAGTGTTGATTACTTGAACTTGCCATTGATTTATGTACCCTGTGAGTGTGATTAAAAATTCAAGTATGAGTAATGGAATGAAAAAAACTCCAAATAAGAACTCAATGGCATACAGTAACTGGCATAACGTAGTTTACACAAAGCATAATGTCATGAAGTCAAATAAAACATAGTTTAGGTACATCTAGGATTCATAAATCATAAACTCCAACCACGGAACCATAAACTCCATGTTTCGTTTACAAAGTGATATAAACGTCTCCCGGTTAGTCTTATCCGCGATTAGCTTGATACAACGGTGACGAAAGCTCTTATCACGTATGACTTCCTCAAAGCCAAGCAGTTCATTCATAGTAGAATCGACACTAATATCTTTAATAACATCTAATATTGTCGCTTTGTCCTTAGATGCATTTGCCATCACATTAACTGCATTAGCGATTTGTCTTGAAGCTGGCATTTTCTGCTTCTTTCTCTGCCCAGACCCTTCACCCATCTTCCTCTTACCCCGACTTTCTGACTCAGTACCACAATTTGATGGAGTGCTTGTTGTTAAGCCAATGCTTACTAGCTCATCCATCACTCCGATACTAGGCATGGGGTTAGCACCAAACATGTCATCTTTACTGTCCCCTGAGCCTTCCTCTTCATCCATAGTAGGTCGATACACATCCTCCTACTGTGTCTGAGGCTGTGTGAAAGAGGGTACAAGTACATCTTCACCGCTTGCCATCGCATCGTTGAAAATTATTCTTAATTCATTCTCAAACTTAAGGCTTGTGTGCCTAAACTTTCTATATGTTGGCTTCTCCTGCATGCAAACAAGAAACCAAAAAACAATTACTTTACCAAAACTAATCAGTTATGAGGGAAAAAATTGAAAGGTATAAGTTACAACAGTATTGTTTTACCTGTAGTTTTCGCTGCCACCACTCATTTGTTGCCACGACTTTTTTCGTCACATGGTCTATGCCCACCACAGTCTCTTTGATTAAAGAATCCCAAGTCTTGAAATCATTTTGCAGGATATCTAACCTATTCTTCAATTTCTTTCTGTCATAATCTTTCCTAGTCTTCATATTAAACTTAGAAACAATAATTCCCCACGCTTTCTTTGAAAATGACTGCCCTCGGCGTTCTTTTTTGTATACTTGCTCAACGCAGGCATTGACGAAAATTTCCGTTGTTTCATCATCCCAAACAGCTTTATCCATATTTCTATACCACTATTTCAACACTATTTCCACCGCAAACAAATAAAAATTAAAACAACTATTGCAGCAAATGACAGTGAGCATTACAAATGCTTGATTCTTAATATGAATTAATATGAAGGCTAAAACACAACGTCATTAATAGGAATTAATATGAAGGCTAAAACACAACGTCATTAATAAGAATTAATATGAAGGCTAAAACACAACGTCATTAATAGGAATTAATATGAACCCTAAAACACAACATCATTAATAGGGAATAAATTGTGAGCCCTGGGATAGTGCAAATGCTGCACTGTAACTAGTCTCTGATAATGCCAAGTATGTTAGTGGCCATAATTTGGTTAAGGATGGAGGTTTTACATCTTTTAAGTTTTTCATTTCAACTATGAATAAATTATTCCTTTTGAGACTCATTCAAACTTGGCACTTGGGGCATTCCTAGATTTAGAAAGACAGGGCCTTGGCTCTGATTATGTATACAATGACCACAAAATCAGGATTGAAACGATATGGTAATGGAGGTAGCATATATTCTGATAAAAGAACGAGAACAGAAACCATTATCTTCATAACAGCATGCGAAAGACAGGGCATTGGCATATGATTGTGTTGCTTGTATTCTTTGTTTAGTGCGCGGCTGTGCATCATAACTCAAATGACTATTTGTGTTGTTAACTTGAACTTAGAAGATAATATGCAACAGAAACCATTCTCTTCATAACAGCATTCACTAGTATTTTCAAACAACACCAGAATACTAAAATTCATTTTCCAACGTTCCTTGTATCCTCATTAATGCCTCTATTCCTAATCTTCCCTGTTTCCCACCCTCGCATGTCTGCTGTCTCATTCCCTCTGTTCCTATTCTTCTCTTTTTTGATCTTTCCAATCTCTTCTATCTCATTCCCTTTGTTCCTATTTTTCTCTATTTCCCTCTGTCGCAGCTCTTCTAGCTCATACTCTGTTCCTATTCTTCTCTATTTCTATCATTTCGCAACTCTTCTACCTCAAACTCTGTTCCTATCCTTCTCTATTTCCCTCTGTCGCAGCTCTTCTACCTCATTCCCTCTGTTCCTATTGTTCTTTATTTCCCTCTTTCGAAACAATATACATACCCAAAACACAAAGGATGAAGTTGGTGTTCGAAGCACTGAGCACATTTGTTTCTAGTTAACACAAGAAGCTAAACAAGGCAAGCAGCAGATCACGTCGACAGAGCAGATCAATGACAGGGATAGTTAAAGACAAATGAAACAAGATTAAGGTTAAATAAAGGTTAAAACCTCAGCAGCTGAACAGATCCACGCCGACAGACAAGATCCACAACCACAGCACCTTCAACCGGAGATGGCGACTTCAATGCCAGCCAAGCACAAACAGATCACAGCCACTAGATCCGCCACACCCAGAGTCAAGCCGAACGAAAACCACCTAGAAACGAACTGGCCGAGTTCAATAGAAGCTATTCGGAGCTTCTGGTGCTGCAACTGAAGACCACCGAGAGGAAGACCCACACCCGAGACACGGCAGAACATCGATTTTAACACCATGCCAGAAAATAGGACACCGCTATTCAAACCTTCTCGAGCTGCAGCCGTCGCCGCGAGTTGCAGTGCTTCGTCGAAATGAAGAATGGGAGACTGGTATGCATAATAAGCACAGAGAGAAGGAGGGCACCGAGTAGTTAAATAATTTAAAATGCATTAAATGTGTTTTAACGGTAATTTGATTGCTTGGCAAAAAAATGGTAATATCTAATTGGGCTTTTGATAAAAGCTTCAGCATTTAGCTTTTCACAAACATGCATGTACAGTGTTGATTTTCTCAAAAGTCCAATTCTTAATCTTATCAACCAAACATGAAAAAAAATCATTGCCAGCAATTGGGCTTTTGGATATCCAATTGGGCTTAAGGGCACCCAAAAGTTGCAACCAAACACACACTTGGATTGGACACTATTTGCTTCCACAGACATATATGTATATGCATTAAATACATGGGAAAATCCCAGAAAAAGAATTTGAAATTCACAAAATTTCAATTCAGGTATTTTCCAAAAGAAAAGTTAGAAATTGTTAATCAAGTTTTGACATTTTCTAATCAACTCTTATTAAAAAATTTGATATGACATTTTACAATTTCAAAACTCTTTTTCAAAGATTTTCCCTAAATACATATCCATTTGCATGTTTATATACGAGTTAATCACTTAATGTTTAGATTTGAGTTGGAAAAATTAAATTTAGATGTGATTGATTTTGTATATAATTGAAAATCATGTGATTAGATGGCAAAAAAAATGGAAAATCGTACTCAGGGTCCTAAGGACCAGAAAAAATATTAAAAAAGTCCCAATGTATATTTCCCTATATGAAATATCCCTAAAGACTTCAGGGAAATAGATTTCAAATGTGAAATTACCTTCTTACCCCCATTGATTATAAAAGGAAAAGAGAAGCAGAAGGAGTTCGTTGATCACATCATGCGTGGTCAATATAGGCACATGTTCTTGTCAACCAATGCCCTTCAATTATCAATGGCTACTAATTAAAAATGTGATGTGAACCCTTATGATCTTTTGATAGATTGTCAAATTGGTGTTGTTACAGAGTAGACATATAAGCAGAAGGAGTTCGATGATCACATTATGCCTTGTCAATATGGGCACATATTCTTGTCAACCAATGCCCTTTCACTTATCAATGGCTACTAATTGAAAATGTGATGTCAACCTTTATGGTCTTTTGATGGGTTATCAAATTGTTGTTGTTACAGTCTTACAGAGTAGACATGTACGTGAAGCTATTTTCTTATATTTGGATATTATATGATATTAGGTTATATGATTAGATGTAGGTACTTGTTAATGACCACTCTATGACTTATCACTCTAAGCAAATACACTTGTCAATGAGAATTGTTTCAAATTGTATTGTAAAAATGGCCTTAGTTAACATAAAAGAGTTTGTCAATAGTCATCCTATGACTAGTCAATATAGGCACATACACTTATTAATGGGGGTTATTTTAAATTGTATTGAAAAAATGGTATTAATTACCATAGATGGGCTTGTCAATGACCACTGTATGATTTGTTAATATAAGCACATGCACTTGTATATGGGAGCTGTTTTAAATTATATTAGAAAAATGGCATTAGTTAACATAGATGGACTTGTCAATGGTCACTCTAGAACTTGTTAATATAGGCACATATACTTGTCAACGAGAGCTGTTTTAAATTGTATTGGAAAAATAACATTAGTTAACATAAATGGGCTTGTCAATGGCTGCTCAATTGTCAATATAGGCACATACATTTGTCAAAAGAGACACCCACACTTGACAATATATAACTTGACAATATAGACACTTAAATTTGTTAGAAAATAGCTTTACGTGCATGTCTACTGTGTAACAACACCAATTTCACAGCCCATCAAAAGACCATAAAAGTTGGACATCACATTTTCAACCAGCAGCCGTTGACAAGTGAAAATGCATTGGTTAATAAGTATACGTGTCCATATTGACAACACATGGTATGATCAATGAACTCCTTCTGCTTCTCTTTTCCTTTTTTAATCAATGGGGGCAAGAAGGTAATTTCACATTTAGAATTTATATCATTGCGGTCTTTAGGGAGTTTTTAGATAGGGGAATCTGTATTGGGACTTTTTTTTAAATATTTTTTCTTGTTCTTGGGACTTAAATGCGCTTTTCCCAAAAAAAAAAAAAGGCAGGTGATTGGATGGCCAATGATGCTTTTGGTGATCATGTGCCTCCAAAGTGTCGGGAGCAGATACCCTCAGTAGCCCATTTCTCCTCATCTCTCAGTATCCCTTTATCCTAGCCATTAAGTCCATCAGAGCACCTGCAAAGAGACACGTCATTAGTTATTTGAAATTGCATCAGAACCATCCATCCCATTTTAATCCCAGCCGCCCATCTATATATCTACCACTTTAGAATTAGAACCAAGAACTCATCGAATTTTCATAGCTGAATGAGGCGAGAAAGCTTCACGCAAGTCACAGGGGAAATTTGCTGCATCTACATATTATATAGATATGCTTAGATTATTGGTTCGATGGTAAATTGCTGTTCTAGTAGACTACTTTTGCAATCAGCAAGGCTCTGCTTTTCTTTTTGAAGGTCACCCAAGTGAAGAAGCATCCATTCTTGAAGAGAGGGGTTCAACCATTGCTATCTTCATTGTAAGAGGCAAGGTAAGATAAAAAGATATAATTTTTTTTATATAAAAGATAGTATCTTTTAGATTTTTTATTCATATATAATGTCATTCTTGCTCTTGATGGGAGAAGAAAAAATAAAAGCATCAACTTTGTTATAAGAGGCATGGATAAGATAAAAGTATCTCCTTTTTTAATAAAAAATGTCATCTTTTAGATTTTTTTATATCTAATGTCATTCTCCCTCTTAAAGGGAGGGAAAAGAAGGGGAAAATTTTGATATAATGCCTGGAGTGTCAAAGCCATAGTCATTGAGAGCCTTGATGTAGATATGGCAAAAAGAGAGAGCCTTGTTGTAGTTGTATATTTTACAAAAGGTTGCATTAGGAATATTTGTAGATGATGTTGAAGAAGGCTTTTCATCGTTTTGTGTAATATAATGTTTAGCATTTATTTTTTTAGTTATTCATTCAAGTGTAGTCATTTTCTATAAATTTTTTGCTATGATTTCTTAATATTTTGTAATTTCTCATTTTTTGATAAGATTTTGCTATGTGTTGCATAAATTTATTTTTGTTGGTTTCAATATATGGAAGCTGATTTGGCTCCTAAATTAGGAAAAGAATTTGATGATTTAGAGGAGGCATGGAGATTTTGGAATCAATATGCTTGTAAAGTAGGCTTTAGTGCAAGGAAAAATGGGTTAACAAAGAGTAAGAAAGATAAAAAGACAATTATTAGCTATAGATATGCATGTTCAAAAGAGGGTAAATGAAGACCAGATAAAAGGTGCACCCCAACCACCAACCATAGTTCTAAGACTAGGACCGATTGTCAGGCTGGAATGACAGTTAAATTAGTAGAAGGTAAATTCAAGATCACCAACTTTATAGAAAAGCATAACCATCCATTACATCTTCAAGAAACAGTGCATATGATGAGGTCTCAATGGACAATAAGTAATGCACAAGTAAATGAGATTGATTTGGCCAGGGATGCTGGACTTCAACAAAAAGCAACTTTTGACTTTATGAGTAAGCAAGTAAGTGGGTGAGCTAATCTTGGTTTCACTCGAGTGGATATGAAAAATTAATTGATGACTAAACGATGAAGAAGTTTGGTGGATGGGGAAGTTCGGTGCTTATTGAATTATTTTGAAGAATATATTACAGAAAATCCTTTATTTTACCATTCATACCAACTGGATATGGAAGATCAAATTACAAATATCTTTTGGGCAGACGCTCGAATGCTTGTAGTTTATGCTTATTTTGGGGATGTAATTTCATTGGATACCAAATACTGCACAAACAATAATCATAGGCCCCTTGTAATATTTTCAGGACTCAATCATTATAGAGGAATTGTAATTTTTGGTGCAGCTTTGCTATACGATGAAACACAGAATCATTCAAGTGGTTGTTGGAAACTTTCTTGAAAGCAAACAAGCAAAAGAAACCTGCAACCATTTTTACTGACAAAGATCAAGCAATGGCAAGAGCACTACGTGAAGTTATCCCTGAAGTGAAGCGTGCATTATGCACATGGCATATTGAGCAAAATGGAATAAAACACTTGGGAAATAAAATGAAGGGTGGTTCACATTTTTTGCGTGACTTTAATGAGTGCATGTTTGCTATTGATGACAAGTCACAATTTGAAGAAACATGGGCTTCTCTATTATCATCATTCAATTTGGAGGACAACTTATGGTTGAAGTCTATATATAAAATCAAAGAGAAATGGGCATGGTGTTATATGAAGCACTATACAACTCTTGGTATGCGTAGTACACAAATAAGTGAAAATGTTAATGCACATATCAAAAGTGTTACAAGCCCAAGTGTTAGTATTGGAGAATTCTTCAAAAGTCTTAAGCGGGTTGTTGGAGATAAGAGGTACAATGAGATGAAATGTGAGTATGAAGCAAGGGAGAAAAAGCCAAGATTGATAGTCTAAAGTTCATCTATCTTATGTCAAGTTGCTGAGATTTACACTGCCTCAGTGTTAGAGTTGTTCCAAGAGCAACTTGATCTCTTTTTTGCCACATGTATTTCCACTCGAGACGAGAAAGGTCCATTGTTCACATATACTGGTACCATGGTTAATGAAGAAAAAAAGTGGACATTGACATTTGATCTGAAGGATTATTCTGTATGGTGTAGCTGTAGGCATTTTAAATCTATTGGGATATTGTGTTGTTATGCTTTAAAAATATATAAGGCAAATGAAGTGAGGAAACTTCCAAAAAAATATATTTTGAAAAGATGGACCAAAGATGCTAGAGATGGTGTAATATATAATATTAAAGGAAGTGAAATATAAGTGAATCTTAAGCTTCAAAGTACACAAACATATCGACAAATATGTCATATAATGATAACATTAGTAGCTGAAATGTCTAATTGTCCAGAGACTTCTGCCTTTGTCCATAACTCTATAATAGAACTTCATAAAAAAGCAAGAGACTTTCGTTCAAGGTGAAGGAATTCAAATGATGATGAGAACAAGGAAGAAGATAGAAGTAAGGGAAAAGGTGCAACCAGGAAAACAAGAAGATGGATGGGTTAAAAGATAAACTACCCAAGGGCATTAAAAAGAGATATGGAACAAAGAGAAAGAAAAGATTTAAGCCTTGGCCTGATCGTTTGGGAAAGAAAAGTAGGTCCCTAGCCAAGGTAAGAAGTAAGGAATTAGATACTTCAATTTCATGTTCTGCACCTACAACATTGCAAGCACTACCTCAAGTGCAGTCATTTACTAGTATGTTGATGGTGAGTTTTTTAATCTAAAAGTAGATTCACATTATGATTTGTTTTGTTAATATGTATGTTAATGCTTTTTCATGTTAATAATATGCATACTTTTGTCTGTGACTTATAGGCTCCCTTAGATTGTTCAACACCATCATTAGAAGCATTAGAAGAGGAAATTTTGTTGTCAGGTACAAAAAAATAGAGATAGGAATGTGCACAATTTAAGGGGAAAATATCACTTTTATTAAATTTAATGTATATACTACATCAAGATGCCAAATACAATTGTCATTTTCTAATACACTCTATATTATATCAAATATATTGTATTACAACTTTTTATGACCCTATACTAATGTCTATATTGTTCTTTTTTCTTCATTCTTCCTCCTTCTTATTAGGTGAAGGTCAAACTTATATAACAACTTCATCAATGTCCCATCAATTCCTAGTAGGTGAATTAGCAATGTTTAATCAGCATGAAGAATTTGGCAACCACCACCTGCAATAACAATTCAAATATTTTTATTTTGAAACTGTTTTGGCAGTATTTTGTTTTTTTGGACAAGGCAACATTCTGTTGGCAGCATCATTTTGAAATCGTTTTGGCAGCATTTCTATGTTTTAATCATTGTAAGACAACACATAGTCCAAATGACAGCAACTTGGTATTTGACAACAGCATGTATATATGCATATGAAACTTGTTTTGGCAACATCATTCTGCTTTAAATAATGTAGCTTGTTTTGGTAGCATCATTCTGTTTTAATCAATGTAAGACAAAAGCAAATTGGCAGCAATAAGCATGAATGTGGGTTATGCTGTGAGGTTGCATAGGGACAAGTACACACAAACTCAATTTGACACCATATATTCAGTTAAAGAAATATTACAAATGTAACCATTCACTAAATTGAATCCATCAAATTAAATGATCCCAAAGAAAGAAAATATTTCATTATTGATATTTTGTTCCATACATCATAATAATAATGACAATCAATATTTTATTACATATCAAAACTTTCCCCAATATACTCCTAAAAAAGGCCATAACATTACATAACTTATGGCATCGCTTTACACAGTTTTCATTTACTTTAAATGTCTTCATAGAGCTCACAAATATCTTCACAACACAAATAAAGTATTTCTGCTTCTTCTTTAATGCAGAGACTTCACTCTCTTGTCTTTACAACAACTCTAAAGTCTTTAGGTGTATGTTCATGTTCACCAAGCTAGGAAAAAATCTAGGTTGCCACACTTCCTACATCAAACAAAAGCAATCAAATGCAAATATTGAGCAAAGCAATACAGTTCATGAATATCATTTTGAGTTAAGACCAATTTACAGATTGTTCTTTAATAAAGGCATAGCCTAAATACCATAACAGTTTTTTGCCCTGTCATCTTAAAGGTATTGCCAAACTACTCAAGGAGCAGGGCAACAACAAATTTTTGATCAAAAAGAAAGAAGGGGGTAGGATTCTAGACATTTGTAATAATATAAAACTTCAACGAAAACTTCGACTAGTAACTACTAACTAGAAATTGTTGTGGTATATAATCAGTTGGAGTGTTGGATGTTAGAGACATTACAAGCGCATATGTAAAATCACAACATCTCAATAGAAATGAGAGAAGAAAGAAGTAGGGGTCATAACTTCAATTCTTCCCATAACTTAGAAATTGCTCTCTCTCTAGGAGTCACATTTGCAAATTTGCAACATGGTTAATAAAACAAACTATAATTGAATTATAGGCATTGACAAGTAACACTCACAGCCTTATTATGTGGTAAAATTCATGACAACATTTGTTCTAGAATAGTGTCTGTCATAGCACAAATTCATAAACTCAACCGGAAGATCATATTGCATAGCCAAAACCACAAGGGAATTATTTTTCATAAAAAAACTTAATTTGCGCATATATATCACTTAGAACTCATCAACTAATCATTAAAAGTAATATCATCAAAGAGCCCAAGCATGCCCAATATGAAAAGGAAAGGAAAAATAAAAAATAAAAACTTGAAAATGTTCACTTACTTGTTCTTCTTCAAGAGAAGTTTGTTCTCGTTGATCTTGCAAGCAGTATTGCTAGCGCCTACTTTCAACTTATTTGGTATTATTACCTTCGATAATTTCTTCTCACCTAAAAGGAAAATATTGCAATCAGAATACAAAATACAGCACCATTTCCCCTTTGCCCTGAAGATTTTCATAAAATTTCACCAAAAGAAATTCCAGTCAAACTACAAATTATAGCAAAAGGCGAGGAACTTACACTTCCTTGCTATCCTCCATCACCTATTCTTCTTTATTTAAGAGTGGTATGCTACGTAAGTGTATGTAGGGCAATGAGGATGAAGATGGGCAGGGGGAGTGGCATCGAGAAAATCCTGAAGAAAAGAGGAGAGGTCTTGGGGATTTGAGGACTTCAATGGACGGTCCAGATTATAACAAATTCGATGGTGGAGATGCAATTTTAACAATTGCATGATGTTTTTTTTTCTGAGCCTTTGAGATCAATTGGAGGGTCCTGATTAAAAGATTCTAAGGGATACTGAGATAAAATCTTCTGAGACAATCCTTCCCCCCAAAGTGTCATACATGGCGGGGTCATGGCCGGTGCGCTCTTCAACTCATGCTTTGTACTCCTTACATAAACTTTTTTTTTGGATTACAATGGTAGGTTCGAACCCGTCCGGGGGGGAGGGGAGTGCCTAAGTGCACTCCAGTGACCATGCAGCCTAGTGGCGCTGGTCACTCCTTACATAAACTTTAACCTTTTGTTTATGTTTGGATGAAAGATAAAAGTGAAAGGAAAATATGGGGAAAGTATATTAAGAAGAAAAACTCCCTAAAATAGTAATTTTTTTGGTTAAGGTGTAATTTTACCAACAATATTTTCCCAATAGACATCTAGCACAAATAAGTTTTGGAATAGGCAAAAATACCAATAAATAATTTAAAAGGGCGCAAATCACTAAAACCATTAAATTTCATCAAACGCTATTAAGGTTTTCTTCTCTTATAATTTAATGGCCGTTTGATCAAATCTAATAGTTTTGATGAATCTGCACCCTTTTAAATTGTTTATTGGTACTTTTACCCCTTCCAAAACTTATTTGTTCCATATGCTTCTCGAGAAAAAAACTTTGTTAGTAAAATTACACCTTAACCATGATGCTTTTACTATCTTTGGGAGTTTTTCCAACTACTACATCCTATCCTAAATATAGGACATAGCTTGTAGTGCAAATTGTACTATAAACTATATCCTATATTTAGGACCGGAGGGAGTACTATTCTTTTCTCCCTAATTTTTTTCTCATTCAAACATAGGGTAAAGGAATCTATGAGTTAAAAGGATAAAAGAACCGAGTCCACTTAAAAATACTGATGATTAATGGAAATTCTTGGATGGAAGGTAGGTTCCATTCATTTTCATGTGAGGAGCCAAAGAAAAGATGGATCCCTTTCTCTGGTTAATTATCTTTTTTCCCCTTGGCTACGCACAATTTTATACCAATGAGGAGATATTATATAATATAAATGCATATAGATTATATATATTATATTGGTCAAAAAAGGGAGGAGAATAATTAAAGAAGGCAAACCATTTGTCTTTTGCATATCAATGTGTCCTCTCAAAAACTTGACAGGCTCAGATTACTTCAAAATCCGAAAATGGGAAAGAATCTTGTTTTTACAGCCATGAAACCTTGTGTGAGGTCAATATAAGGCTTATTCTTTCATCTGTTCGTGAGATGGACCACTTTTTCATTATTGAATCTCTAAAAAGTATAGTTAATTTTGTGGCATGCAGCCATAACTTTAATGGTCTGTTTGGTGTGAGGGATTTGAAGGGGAGGGGAAGGAAAATTTTTATGAATTGAATTTAAAAAAAATAAAGAAGTGGGGTTAAAAATTTTTAATTAATTTTTCTTAAAAATTTTTAATTAATTTTTCTTACTCTTTTATCTTACATATTCTCTTTATTAAAATTTATTACCCCACTTCTTCGATCTTTTAAAATTCAACTCATAAAAATTTTCTCTCCCCTCCCTTTCTCTCCAAATCTCTCACACCAAACAGACCCTAATAGATTGCTTTTAGGATGGATTTATATATTTAACTTATTTATAAATTGTCAATGGCAACTTATTAGTAGTATGAAAACTTTCTTATAGGTGAGAGGTTCCATGATCAATTCCGATTGTAAGCTCAAAACGTAAGCACATATTTACTAGTCATTGATAGATCAAATTAAAATTTTATAGGAAAAATCATTACAGAGATTCCAAAAAATTGAATATAATCACAAAAAGTTTCAAAAACATCACTAAGATTACAAAGGAATAATAAATGTAATTACCAAAAATTCCACAATAGATGAGCAGCATGCAATGAGGTGTTTTGTTGTAAAAACCTATGAGATTTTATGGTATGATTACATTCCTTTTTTAGGACCTTATAGATTTTACTAATATCAATTCTCTCTATTTATATATATAGAGAGAGAGAGAGAAAATGATACTCATGCAAATCTATAAATTGTTTGTTTTGATATGGCATCATGTTTTGATTCTTGCCATCAAATCTTCCACTAGGGACCTACTGAATATTGAACCTAATTAAAAGTTCACGCATTATGACCAGTTTCCACACACTTTTGGTAAGTTGTCTACTTGCATAAAATATTATTGATTCCAAAATTGATGGCTACATCATTCTTCTTCGATTCTAAATGTATCATCTAATTTAGAAGTGAATTTTGGTTTTAAACGTAAGACATTTTTTCATTTTATCTCTTATATTTATCATTTTTCTCCAAACTAATTTAACTAAATTATAAACTAATATAATATATATCTAATAGTATATAAAGAAGTATTTTAAATAGATCATGCCACATATGTTATAATTAAGTAATAATTTATTTAGTTTTCTTAATCTCTCAAATTGGATAAATAAGTCTTACATTAAGAATTAAAGTGGTATTACATTAACACACTTTAAATTTGTTGCCGCCTATATTATATTTTTGGCGGACGTATTTTATTCTCTATTAATAAACAATATATCCCATGCATAATAGTGTTCTTGCACATGGTTGGAGCCTTGCAGTTCAATTGATGCCCTAGGCACCTTCTTTTAAGAATAAGGTTTTGTTTAGGGTGAGGCTGTATGTTTAAGTGCCTGTTTGGATTAGTAGTAGAAGCTATTTTTCCATCGTGATTTACAATATATAAGGTAAATATGTTAAATAAGTTTTATTTCCATTTACGTGAATGTGCTTTTCGAACACCAACTCAAACAGATACTAAATCTTTTGTGGGGGGTTTAATTCATACGTGATGATAAAAAATACTCTCGCATGAGCATGAAAGAGAATATCTTTGATGCATGCTTGAAGGAAAATGCACAAATTAATTGCTTTCGGTGGGCACTGTTCAACATGGTCGACTCCGAGTAGCAATAATCTAGTATTTATCTTCATAAGATTTGGATGTAAAGTCATTATATAGAGAACTCAAAGTATTTTTTTTATAAAAGCCAATTTATTTAATAGAAGATAAAATGATACATATAAAGCCTCCAACTGATCCTGCCAGAGTGGACATCTGGAGTCTAAAAACATGGAGTGACGAAAATTAAGCAAGGTAAGATTGCGGATTCAATCTCACATGATAATCTCAAGTCGATTGTGGTTACCTTTAAATAAAAAAAAATTAATGAGAGAAATAACTATTATATACAAAAAAAAAATTAAGGGAACATTAATTTTTTTTTATTTTTAAAGTTTTGGTTCTGTTGTCACTAGATCCCTAAATTTTAACTAGTTGTAACTCGATACCTATAGTTTTAATTTAATTATAATTTAGTTTCTTAATTTTGACTCGTTATAATCCTATAATTTAACTATTTAAAATATTAATCCATTTATTTTGAAAAAAATAGTATATTTTATAAATCTTATGTACCAAAGTTATAAATGATTAAAATTTTAGAGATTGGATTGCAATGAGTTAAAGTTTATGAACTAAATTATACCAAGATAAAGTTTGAGGATTGAATTACAATCGAGTTTAAAATGTGTAGACCAAAAGCTTAATCATCTCAAAAATTAATGACAGTGAATTTTCAAAATAGTCCAAAAAATGAATTATAATTAATATATATCATATAAACAGTTGTAAATATGAGAATCTTAGCTCTGAATTCGTAACGACGCCCATTAAGAACATGTGCAAATTTCATGATGAGTTAAAGCCAAGGAACAGAGAAGACAAACACAGACACGTAAATAATAATAATGACAAATCGAGGCATCTATATATATGTATATAAAGTTGATTAGTCGATGATTCTTCTGAGCTATCAAACAAATTGTACCAGACGTGAGACTTATCTTTTCTTCAATCTTCTTTTTTCTTGCTTTTATTCCTTTGTCGCATTTCTAAAAAAATGAAAATTACATTTCAATGTGATTTCTAACTTTATATTAGGTAAAATATTCTCACAAAAAGGCAATTGTTTTGGCAAAAAAGGAAAAACAGGACAAGTCACACAAAAAATATACTTTTGTCAAATAATATTAAGTACACATGAGTACAATTATCGATTTTTTTTTTAGTGCGATGATACCTTTTTTTTAAATGCTGAAAATGTTTCTTTAATATATGCCGGTGATAAATTGTAGAATAATATTATGTGTTATTTATAGTTGTAAATATGTTAGGGACATTTGTGTAATTAAAGAGTGGTTAGTTGCCGTCCCAACTTGGGACGTACTGCCTATAAATAGGTGAAAGAAGGCAGGATACGTTGTAATATGAGAATTGTATTGTATGGAATAATAATGTGTATTATTCATTTTGGGCCTGTGTGTTTTCATCATGGCATCAGAGCCCATGGTTCTGCCTGACCTGATTCGTCTGTGCTGGTTACCCGATTAAGGTAGGTGGTTCCTCTCATTACTTGTGCGTTGGTATCTTGATTTCACGACCGTGCTAGGGCAAATGATCGATGGGGATCTATCGATGTTTCTGGTTATCGACATCGTCTCCTCGCCGAAGATAGGCGTTTCTTGGAGATCAACGTCCTGTGTTGTTTTGGCCGAAGATCGATGTTTCTGGTTATTGATCTCGTCTCGTCGCTGAAGATAGTTCATTTCTTGGCTTGGAGATCAGCGTTCTGTGTTGTTTTGGCCGAAGATCGACGTTTCTGGTTATCGATCTCGTCTCCTCGCTGAAGATAGTTCGTTTCTTGGTCTTCTCGGTGAAAGATCGGCCTCAGTTCATTTCTTGGTATTCTCGGTGAAAGATCGGCCTCCCTGTTCTCTTATCTCCGATCGATGTTCTGATTATCACCGCAGATTGTCGTCCCTGTTCCTGCCGCAGATTGTCGTCCCTGTTCCTGCTTCTGCAATCGGCGTTTCTGTTGGTTCTTTAGTTATCATGCTATTGGGATTTCTGTTTGTTGCATAGAGAAGCAATTTCTCATTTTTTTTCTCAGACGACCAAGACGATCAGGAATTCCGGTAATCTTTATATTTTATCTCCGCATATTATGTTCTTGCTTGGTCAACCAGTGTCTTCCGCTGCTCTCTCTCTTCATCATTTTCTGTGCATTGCTTCTCCACGATCTTGGTAATGGCAGAAACACCGAGTCAAAGTTTAGATTTTCAACATCCTCTGTATTTGCATCCTAGTGACACTCTTGCGGTCACATTAGTATCCCAGCCATTAGTCGGATCTCAGAATTACTCTATCTGGAGTAGAGCCATGAGGATTGCACTCCATGCTAAGAACAAATTAGGATTTGTCGACGGGTCTTGCAGGCGTGAGGATCAGAAATCACAACTCCAAAGTCAATGGGACCGGTGCAATAGTGTTGTCCTGTCCTGGCTGATTAACTCAGTTGATAAGGAAATCGCCACTGGGCTGGTATTTTCTCAGCACGCTTACCTTGTCTGGCTTGATCTTAAAGAGAGGTTTGATGTAGTGGATGGTGCGAAAGCCTTTTCTTTGTATCGCTCCATCAATTCACTCACTCAAGGTACTCTCAGCGTATCTGGGTACTACACTAAGCTCAAAGAGCTGTGGGATGAACATGCAGCTTTGGTCCCCATTCCCAATTGCCAGTGCAGTTCTTTAAAAGATTATGCTAAAACTGTCCAAGAGTAGAGATTATTTCAGTTTCTAATGGGTTTAAATGAGGGATTTCACCAAGTTCGCAGTCAAATATTGCTCATGAACCCACTGCCAACATCGAATCAGGCCTGTTCAATGATTGTGCAAGAAGAGACCCAGCGAAATATGTCTTTTAGGCCACAGATTACTCCTACTGATGGGACAGTTATGGCCTCCAATACCTCTCAAGGAGGAAGAGGTGTGGAAGAGATGGCAGAGGCCGTGGAAGAGGTCGCTCCCAAGAGGGATGTACTCATTGTGGGAGGAAAGGCTATCAAAAAGAGACTTGTTATCAGCTTATTGGCTTTCCTCCAGGATTTCAATCTTCTTTATTCACCAAAGAGCGAGAAGACCAAGCGAATCCTACTGTTAATGAGTCTGCAACAAAAGTAGGGACTGATCATGGTGCTACAGCTTCTCAAGGGACTCTTTTCATTCCAACTCAGTATAGACAAATTCTGAACATGCTTAAGAGGGATTCAGACCCCACAGAGGCTGCTGTGAGTGTGCAAGCTGCTAATCCAGGTTTGCCTGTACACCCAAATTCTGAATGGATTTTAGACTCAGGGGCTAGCTGTTACATAGTTAGCAAATTAACATATTTGGACACTTACAAGTTATATGAAGGTCAACCTAAATGGGTAAGAGTACCTAGTGGGGATCGTATTCGAATTACACACATAGGAGATGTTAAAATTACTAATTCTATTACTTTGAAAAATGTCTTTTATGCCAAAGAATTCTGTTATAATTTAATATCAATTGCTAAACTTGCCTTGGACAGTATGTATATGGTTTTGTTTTTTCCTGATTTTTGTGTTATGCAGGACATGTTCAGTGGGATGATAAGAGGGACTGGTAGGCTCACTAGAGGATTATACCTTCTGAAAAGAGCATATAAATCCGAGAATGTGCATGCTGCTAATAAAGAACTTGATATTGTAAACACTAGGAAGGAATGTCTTTGGCATTGTAGGATGGGGCATGCCCCAATGAAAATTTTGAAACATTTAAATGATTTGAGAATTAGTGATTGTAACTTTGACAATGATAAATGTGAGATATGCATTAAACATACTCGTCTATCTTTTACTCCTAGTACTTCTATCTCTCACTATTGTTTTCAACTTGTGCATGCTGATGTGTGGGGACCATATAGGACACCCACACATCATGGACATCGATATTTTCTAACATTAGTGGATGATTATTCTCGTAGCACATGGATCTTTTTGATGCATTACAAATCTGAGGTTCCCAGCCTCTTGAAAACCTTCATATCTTTTGTCTCTAATCAGTTTTCTGTTGTGATTAAAGCTATCCGATCAGATAATGGAATAGAATTTGTTAATCAAGAGGTCAAACTGTTTCTTGAGGAAAAGGGGATTGTTCATCAAAAATCTTGCCCCTATACTCCTCAACAAAATGGAGTGGTTGAACGGAAGCACCGACACCTCTTAAATGTAGCTAGAAGTATCATGTTTCATTCTAACCTTCCCATTAAGTTTTGGGGGGAAGCCATTAGAGCTGCGACTTATCTAATTAATAGGATTCCTTCCAAAACTTTAGGGTATACTACACCTTATGAATTGTTGCATGGAAAACCCCCATCCTTAGACCATTTAAGAGTGTTTGGTTGTCTAACATTTGCTGTGAATATTAATTATGCTAACAAGTTTCAGCCAAGGGCTAAACCTTGTGTTTTTCTAGGGTACCCAACCACTCAGAAGGGATATTTGTTATACAGCATCAACACCAAGTCTTTGCTTGTTACTAGGCATGCTACTTTCTTTGAGAATAAGTTCCCTTTTTCATGATATGGATTCTGTGCATCCAGGGGGAGTAGGTAAGGCAAAAGTAGTCGATCCCTTTGTTCCCTTTGTTATCTATCATAATGCACATCCCTTTGGGGTATTTGATAGTAGTACACGTATACACAGCCATAGGAATCAAGATGATCCACTTAGTCCCCTACATAGAGAGGTAAATGATTATATTCCTGAAAATACAGATTCTATTAATAGAGAAGTGAGTGATCATATTCCTGCAAATACAGATCCTACTCGGCCTCTAACTGATAGACCTATTAGGAGTAGACATGCACCTACATGGACTAAGGATTATGAATATGATTATTTACCCAAGTAGTAATGATGATAATTTGCAAAATGATGCTGGCTTGCTTGATTCTATTAATTTTGATGATTTATTTGATTCATGTAAGTGTTTTTTGTCTGCCATTGATAAAGAAATTGAACCAGAAACCTATGAGCAAGCCTCAAAAGATCCTAGGTGGGTGGAGGCTATGAATAATGAGATTAGAGCCTTAGAGGCAAACAAAACCTGGACTATAGTGAATTTACCTAAGGGAAAGAAACCAATAGGTTGCAAATGGGTGTTTAAGGCTAAGTATAAGGCAGATGGCATGTTAGACAAATTCAAGGCAAGGTTAGTTGCCAAAGGGTATAATCAAAAGGAAGGGATAGATTTTTATGAGACTTTTTCTCCCGTGGTTAAAATAGTAACTATTAGGACTGTCTTGAAAATTGCTGTCATTAATAATTGGGTTATACATCAAATGGATGTAGATAACGCCTTTTTGCAGGGAGATTTACATGAGGAGGTCTACATGACTATACCTCAGGGTTTTGATAAAGATGAAGCATAAAATAAGGTTTGCAAGCTTATAAAATCTTTATATGGTTTAAAACAAGCATCTAGACAATGGAATGAGAAATTAACTCAATCTTTAATAAAAGGTGGTTTTCAACAAAGTAAACACGACTATGCACTTTTTCAAAGACAAACTAAAGATGATTTGGTATTTGTGCTTGCTTATGTAGATGATTTGATGATTACAGGTAGTAGCTTGAAAGCTATTAATGATGTAAAATAGTTCCTTCATAGTCAATTTAAAATTAAAGACTTAGGAACTTTGAAATATTTTCTTGGGTTGGAAATTTTAAGATCTAAGTGTGGAATCATTCTTAATCAGAGGAAATACACCACAGAATTGATTGATCAGACAGGTATGGACGAGTCAGAAACAGTGCTGACACCTATGGAGCAAAATCTTAAGTTGACAACAGCTCCAACTAAGAAGGATCACTATGTGGAGGATGCTGGAATGTATAGAAGATTAGTGGGTAAGTTGCTCTATTTAACTTTGACAAGGCCTGATATCTCTTTTACTGTGCAGGTATTGAGCCAATTTATGCAAGAACCTAAGGAGTCATACTTAAAAGCTACGCTAAGACTAATCAAGTATTTGAAAGACACCCCAGGAAGTGGGATATACATCTCAGCAGGAAATTCTTTAAAGGTGGAGTGTTATTGTGATTCTGATCATGGAACTTGTGCTGACACCAGACGATCGGTGACAGGTTTTCTAGTAAAGTTAGGAGGGTCGCTGATATGTTGGAAGTCTAAGAAACAAACTATTGTAACCATTTCTTCAGCAGAAGCCGAGTACAGAGCATTAAGAATGGCCACAGCAAAGCTGACTTGGATAGTAGGGCTGTTAAAAGAGTTAAAAGTTCAGAATGTGGAACCAGTCAAAATTTTCTGTGATAGCAAGTCTGCAATTCATATTGCCACAAATCCAGTGTTTCACGAGCGTACAAAGCATATAGAGATAGACTATCACTTTGTGAGAGAAAAATTGCTGGCAGGAATGATTATGTTTGAATATGTAAAATCTGGTGAACAACTTGTAGATTTGCTTACTAAAGCTCTAGGAGGTCCACAACATGAGTATCTCCTTGGCAAGTTGGGAACATGTGAATATAGGGTTCCCAACTTGAGGGGGAGTGTAGAATAATATTATGTGTTATTTATAGTTGTACATATGTTAGGGACATTTGTGTAATTACAGAGTAGTTAATCGCCGTCCCAACTTGGGACGTACTGCCTATAAATAGGTGAAAGAAGGCAGGATACGTTGTAATATGAGAATTGTATTGTATGGAATAATAATGTGTATTATTCATTTTGGGCCTGTGTGTTTTCATCATAAATGAACAATGACATTTTAATGTAATCAACAATATTAATTAATTTTAATCCCAAGTAAGTAATATGTAATAACAAATTTTAATGTATAAAATGACAATTAGAGAGGGGCACATTAAAACTTCAAACCCGTCAAATCACACCTAGTGCTATGAGATAAAAAGAAACCATGAGAGAATCCAAGCTTCAATTTTTCAACATCACACCCTTTGATTCATCACTACAATTATACTCTATCCGATCCTTACTGTAAGACATATTTAAGAATAAGGTTTTGTTGAGGGTGAGGCTGTAAGTTTAAGTGCATGTTTAGATTTGTGGTAGAAGCTATTTTTTTTTATCATAATTTACGGTATACAAAGTAAATATATGAGAAAAGTTTTATTTCGATTTACGTAAATGTGTTTTTTAAACACCAACTCAAACAGATACTAAATCTTTTGTAAAGGGTGGAATTCATACGTGATGATAAAAAATACTCTCGCATAAGCATGAAAGAGAATATCTTTGATGCATGCTTGAAGGAAAATGCACGAATTAATTGCTTTCGGTTGACACTGTTCAACATGGTCGACTCCGAGTAGCAATAATCTAGTAATTATCTTCATATGACTTGGATGTAAAGTCATTATATAGAGAACTCAAAGTTTTTTTTTTTTTAAAAAAAAAAGCCAATTTATTCAATAGAAGATAAAATGATACATATAAAGCCTCCAACTGATCCTGCCAGAGTGGACATCTGGAGCCTTAAAACATGGAGTGACGAAAATTAAGCAAGGTAAGACTATGGATTCAATCTCACATGATAATCTCAAGTCGATAGTGGTTACCTTTAAATTAAAAAAAAAAATTTAATGAGAGAAATAACTATTATATACAAAAAAAAAAAATAAGGGAACATTAATTTTATTTTATTTTATTGAAGTTTTGGTTCTGTTGTCACTAGATCCCTAAATTTTAACTAGGTGTAACTCGATACCTATAGTTTTTATTCAATTATAATTTAGTTTCTTAATTTTGACTCGTTATAATCCTATAATTTAACTATTTAAAATATTAATCCATTTATTTTGAAAAAAATAGTATATTTTATAAATCTTATGTACCAAAGTTATAAATGATTAAAATTATAGAGATTGGGTTGCAATGAGTTAAAGTTTGTGAACTAAATTATACCAAGACAAAGTTTGAGGATTGAATTACAATCGAGTTTAAAATGTAGAGACCAAAAGCTTACTCATCTCAAAAATTAATGACAGTGAATTTTCAAAATAGTCCAAAAAATGAATTATAATTAATATATACTTCCTCCGGTCCTAATTATAAGACAACATTTGGAAGTTGATCTTGGTCCTAATTATAGGATAAAGTTCTAATTTTTTTCAATTTATTTCCAAATTACTCCCTACTGATACTTTCTCAATAATAATTAAACACAATAATTAATTTAATAACACGCTTATATTCTATCAAGTGAGAGATTCTACTTTCTTTTTTTATTTTTAAATGGAATAATTTTAAGATTTCTTTAAAAATATGTTCCTGTAATTATCCGTCCAAAGTGATTGATTTTTTTTTTCCTAAAAATAACCTAATAAAATATTAATCTAATTGTTTTTTTCCCTTGGCTAAAAAAAAACCTTGCCTTTGGATTATGCCCAATTAAATTAACTTCCTCTTGATAAAAAAATTTGAGAGGTAGGAAAGGGACGATAAAAAACAGAGGTACAGCGTAACTGATGCCATTTTAAATTTTAGATAAAGGCATTTTAAGAAATTAAATTTGATTAACTAATTTAACTACTATCCTTAATTTCTTCAAAATTAGGTAACTATATTCTATAATTAGGATGGGAGGGAGTATCATATAAACAGTTGTAAATATGAGAATCTTATCTCTGAATTCGTAACGACGCCCATTAAGAACATGTGCAAATTTCATGATGAGTTAAAGCCAAGGAACAGAGAAGACAAACACAGACACGTAAATAATAATAATGACAAATCGAGGCATCTATATATATGTATATATAAATTTGATTAGTCGATGATTCTTCTGAGCTATCAAAGAAATTGTACTAGACGTGAGACTTATCTTTTCTTCAATCTTCTTTTTTCTTGCTTTTATTCCTTTGTCGCATTTCTAAAAAAATGAAAATTACATTTCAATGTGATTTCTAACTTTATATTCGGAAAAATATTCTCACAAAAAGGCAATTGTTTTGGCAAAAAAAGGAAAAACAGGACAAGTCACAAAAAAAAAAAAACTTTTGTCAAATAATATTAAGTACACATGAGTACAATTATCGAATTTTTTCTTAGAGAGATGATACCTTTTTTTTTTTAAATGCTGAAAATGTTTCTTTAATATATGCTGGTGATAAATGACCAATAACATTTTAATGTAATCAACAATATTAATTAATTTTAATCCCAAGTAAGTAATACAAATTTTAATATATAAAATGACAATTAGAGAGGGGCACGTTAAAACTTCAAACCCGTCAAATCACACCTAGTGCTATGAGATAAAAAGAAACCATGAGAGAATCCAAGCTTCAATTTTTCAACGTCACACCCTTTGATTCATCACTACAATTATACTTTATCCGATCCTTACTATAAAATATGTTTATTTAATTTGATTATATTAAATAAGGTAATTAATATTACAAGTTTTTTTTTTAAAACACTCAAACTATTTTCTTTAATTCCATCATTTTCTCTCTTACTTGATTATTATTGAAGGAGTATTGATACATAGGGAAAAATTAAGAAAATATCAACGAATATGGAAAACAGGTATATCTTTGATCTTAAATATAAGACATAATTGACTTTTTTTAGAATAAGGAAGCTACGTAAGTTACTCAATAATAATCATATCATATATTATATATCCTTAGATTATATATCAGTTTATAAGTTAGGCAAAATAGTTTGAAGAAAAAAATGATAAATATAAATATTTTAAAGTAATTTAATTAATTTTCTTAATATCTTAAAAAAAATCAACTCTGCGTTATATTAAAGACTAGAATGAGTATTACATTTAGGACTAAGGTCAATTTCCCATTTAGGTCATACATTAAGAGCTGAAGGAATATATTGGTTCACATGTTATTTATCCACCAGCCGTTTGGAGGCACAGAAAGTTGAGAAGAGAAAGTAGAGACGAGTAGGGAAAACAAATCTGAAGAAGAAAAGAAAAGATTTGAAAATGCAAGTACAAAGAATAAAATCCGATGCTAATGCAATTCATGCACATTGTGTTTTGATTTCTCTTTTTTTTGTCAAACCCAGGAGCAAGTTAGCTGATTTTCCATATCCAGAAGAAAGAGACAACTTGAAAAACCAGCTGAAAGCATAATATTATCTGTGAAAGGAGATATTATGGGATATTTAGGGAATAAAGTTATTATACTGTTCAATTTGCATGCATGTATACATGGAATTAGGTCAGGAATGTTCTTTCTTTTCTCCAATGTCAGTTCGGACCATTCTTAGGTCAACGACCAAATCTGTGTAGTGATTTTCAGTAAAATTAAAAGCGCTGGATTTTGACCTCTGCCATCTATACTTTTTTTTTGGGTTTAATTTAAAAATCAAAATGCATTAAAAATCAAACGTTTGTACATCAAATTTCTACAATCATACAAGAACATGGTTGCATGAAGAACATATCTAACATGACTATCTAATGACTTTGAAAATAAAACATTGTTAAAATCAAAATGGGAAAGGAAAGAAAAGATGTCTTGATACAAGATATTTCAAGACCCTTTCCTAGAACCTTCCGAAAGCAGAAATCTCCCCCAACAAATCACTTGAAGAGTTTGTTTAGGCAAGACATTGAAAAAGTGACATTAATGTATCCATTGTAAGGATGCTCTAAGACAAAGCAAAGCCAAAACAGGTTGGGAGGAGAGGTTCTTCTAGAGTAAGGGCCTGTTTGTTATGCGGAAAGTTGAGGAGGGAAAGGGAAGATTACAATATTCCAACTCAAAAAATGTGTTTGGCACCGAAAACTAACCGCAACTCACATTCCTACCTCTTGCCATGTTCCCTTAAACATGGGATCTTCAGATCCCTCCAAAAATGATGGGATCTTAATTGTTCCCGGGAGAGTGAAATCGTGGGATGAAAAGGCAGAGCATTCGTGAGCTGAAGGACGAGCTGAAGGCTAGAAATTCGAGCTGAAGGTAATTTTTGGTTTGAATCTGAGAGTGGTCTCGCTTCATGAGTTTCAGCAGTGATTCGAAGATCCGAATCCAAGTTTTGAACCATCGATTTGATAGCTCGAAGAAGATGAGGATTGACCTCCGATGAAGCAAGTTTCTGACCTTCTCTATCAAAGACATCACCTTTGTCCACCAACCCCTTCGCTCATAACACAAAGATGAGTTCTTTTGATCTTGGAGCTTGGCGAGGAAGATGATGAACAGTGAAGACGAGGTCTAGTTCGAACTGGGGTTATTAAGTTTGATTTGGGCTGTTAAGTTTGAACTGGAATATTAAGTTCAAACTTAAACTTCAGGTGAAGTTAGGGGTATTTTAGGTTTTTCACACAATCTTCCCACTTAAACCATTCTCTTTTCTTCCAACGAAACATCTCATCTTCCCTCAAACTATGTTCCATTCCCATGTCTATCAAACAACTCACTCTTTTAAGTTCCTTCTCAATCTTCCCTTCCTTTCCATTCACTTCCCTTCCTTTCTGTTCCTTCCTAAAACATTCCTTGCACCAAACAGGCCCTAAGGATTGTATCATTTGTCCTTTAAAGCAGATCCAATCTTGACAACAAGACTTCCTATGAAGCTTCCTTTTTCCCAAGATAATGGTCCATCCAGTAGCATTGATTCTCCTCAGATTAAAAGTACACAGAGAGGGGCTTATCTTTGTAGCTTCTTATCAGAATCAACAGAGAAAGCAAAGATAGTCAAAGATGAAGCATGAATAATTTCCTTTATGGAAGTAGTTGAAGAAGCCCTAGTATTTTGATGAATTACCTTATTCCTTTTCATCCAAATAATGGAAATAAGTTTTATGATTTTGGTGATGTTAACCATATTGCCATCACGATGAAGAGAAATTAATGAAAGTTTTAACCATCTTTTAAAACATTCAAGATCAAAAAAACCAAATTGGATGGACAAACCTCCAAATCATACAACTTAGTAAAAGGACAGTTAACAAAAAGATGCTCCAAGGATTCAGGATGTGAAGATACAAAGGGGCAATCTCCTGAGACAGTAAGATAATGCTTTGCCAAGACATCCATGGAAGGCAGTGCTTCACTTAGCAATTTCCAGATCAAAAGAATATCTTTCATAGCCAAAGAAAGATACCATAAAAATTTCCAAAAGGAATCATTTAGATTTTGCTAGTTTGAAGAAGTCAGTAAATGAAAATCATGATTAACAAATATTTTCCTTAGGAATTAAGACTCCAAACAATTCTATCTTGGATATTAGTGAAAGAGATAGGAATCTTCATAATAGCATTAGCAGTTTGAGGATGATAGATTGATCGCACAAGGTCATAATTCCATCTAACTAGACACCAGGTTGATGGAAGATGCAGTAATAGGTCCACTATTGTCTGAAAGGACTCAGAGGCAAGGGGACTAGATTGCATGGGCCACCGCAAGGGGTGGTTTAAAGGAATAGAAGTTCTCTGTCCATCCTACCACTTTAGGTGATCAGTAACTATCTGAGTGCATTTATTGATACCTTTCCATATCCAAGAAGAGTTATAAGGATTCTTTACCAATTTAGCATTATTAATATCAATATATTTAGTCCTCAGAGTTTCATATACTAGCGATCCAAATTCAGTAGAAAGTATTCTCCATATTTGCTTAGTAAGAAGGGCATTATTAACCAACAAGTGCTGGGTGCAGTGGTAAGGCAATTGATACTCCCCCAGGCGGACAAGAGTTCGAACCTGGGAGAAGCACTTGTTGGGAGGGGGAACCCACCCTTGGTGCAAAGCATATTACAGGGGTGTGCCTAAAAAATGTCCCCCGCTCCATATTAGTCGGTTGCCCTGGGTTACCTGGTCCAGTGTTAGAAGGCCAGGGACTCAGGAAAAGGAGCCGGATACCGGGGGAGTCCGAGTTAGGGGGCTAAAAGCCCTGTCTGCCTGTTCCCACAAAAAAAAAAGAAGGGCATTATTAAGCTGATTGATAAATAGGATACCCAAACCTCCATCTGAGATAGACCTGAAAATAAAATCCTTACTTGCCAAATGGATGTTTTTCCTATCACCATTGGTTCCCTAGAAGAAATTTGAATATCTAGAATCAATTTGATTACAGATATATTGCGGAAGTTTTATACAAAAGATCACATGAAGGTTAACTCCTAAAAGTACAGATCTAACAAGAGTAAGTCTAGAAGCTTGAGATAGTAGTTTGGCCTTCGAAGCTGCAGTCCTTGATTCAATGGAATTGAGGACTTGCGAATATACATGTGATTTGCTTCTGCTAGAATCCACCCATGTTCCAAGATATTTCCCCAATCCATTTGAAAATTGATTCCAAAGAAATGAGAACAGTGAAGTTTCTGAGCATGTAAGATATTGGGGCTGAAAATGATTGAGGACTTTGAGAAACTGATGGCTTAACCTCACTAAGATAAGTAAATATCAAGAGAAGCCTTAATTAAGTTCACACTCTAATAAGTACATTCAAAGAAGAAAACTGAATCATCAGCATAGAGCAAATGTGATACTAGGTGAGCATTATTACAAATTTTGACTCCTTTAGATTCTCAGACTGTTCAAAAGAGTTCAAAATGCAACAAAACACATTTGCCGCTAGGATGAAAATGTGAGGGGAGAGAGGGCGCCTTGTCTTATCCCTCTACTAGGATTTATAGAATGAGAGATTTGTCTATTGAGAATCACTTGATATTGCACAGAAGTTATGTATTGCATTATAAAATTCCCATGATAGGCTATCAAAAGCCTTTGCAAAATCCACTTTCAAAGCCATCAATTTCTTCCTCCCTATTTTGCACTATGCACTTGATTCATAAGATCCACTGCTAATAGAATATTATCTTGTACTAGATCTGGCTTTAAGAAAAGCACACTGATATGGGGCAATATAGTTTCCCAGAATTTTTTTCGTTCTCAAACATGAAACCTCTGAAATAATTTTGTAAACTACATTACATAAACTAATTGGCCTTAGATCTTGAAATGTTTGAACACTATTAGATTTAGGAATCAGAATAATATTCGTCTGCCATCTATACTGCTTGATACACTTGTAGAGAATTTATCTTGCAAAAATTGGTGAAAAATACCTGTTTGAAAATTTTATTGGGCATGCAACCTAAATTTGAATAGGTACGATAGTCTGCAAGTGCAACTCTTTTTTAGTTTTGTGCCACATATCTTTAGTTATTTGTGAATAATTTCCCTTTTGAAGGCTTTTACACATAGTTAGAAGATATGTTACACACAGCTGAAAAGAGCTTCATTTGCACAAGATCTTTTTAGACAAAAAAAATTTCAAACATTTAGTTTTTTTCCTACTAATTGTCCCATTTATTTGTGAGTAAAACTCTCACATCTAACTGCTAGGAGATCTTAGCTCAAATTCTGTGTCTATATATAAATACTTTAAAAATGTCATACTATTCATAAGTTGTGAACGGTCTATCTAATATTTGTACTCATAACAATTTAACATTTCTTGTAAAAGTCTCTTTTTTGTATTTTGTTTTTAGTCTAAAATTTTAAGCTAGTAAGCATGTAGCTGATGGAGAGCTGGAATAGATGTTGTTAGAGAAATTTTAATCAACTAAGCATATGTTTTGCGTTGTATTGATTTTGATCAAAACCACCAAAAAATTATGAAAGGGGTTTTTAGTCAAAATCATGTTTTGATCAAAACCAACAAATTACCAAACACATGCTAAATTATTGTAGAGATTTATTGGTCATGAGTTATAAATAAAATCTACATAAAATGGTACTCCTCCGGTCCTTAATTTATAGGTAGTACCTCTATTAATGCTTCCTCAACAATAATCAAATAAAAGAGAGATGCAGAAAATTAAGGAAGATGATTAGGATATTTTTAAAAAAATATGTCATATTAACTAACTTAATTAACTTTCTTGATTTACTCAAATTATATACATAGATCTTATATTAAAAATCGGAGCATCGAACTAATTATAAATCATCAATAATATACACACAAGGCCTCTTATCCAGTTGGAGGTGGAGAACATGATCACACGCCAGAAGAAGACAAAGAAACCCATCACCTCACTTTACAGGTTCATGAAAATCCGAAATAGATAAGCTTATCCCAATTGGCTCACAAAAAAAAAAAAAACTCAATCACAATTTTAAGTTCATATATATGGCAGTTCTAAGTTTTCACGCATGCTCAACATACAAAAAAGTATTAACGAAATGATGGTATGATACACTCACCTCCATCATATAAGAATAAAGCTTATCCTCATTCCCCATCACCATCAGATTCTCATTATTGGTTCATTCTCAGTTTCTGTGGATTAAAACATAACCCTGTGTGTATCTATGTTTTATTTTTTTTAGTATAAGAGGAAACCCCACCACCTAGCATCTAGAATCTTTTCTGGACAAGGTATCCAAGCAACCAACTAGTCTGGGTTCGAGGAGAGAGACTACGTCGGTTAACCGGTTATCTCCTTTACCAACAAGTGTATTTTTCAAGATTTGAACTTCTATTCTCATCCTTACGGGGCGAGATCATTTACCATTTGAACCAATCACTTGTTGATTTGTGTGTATCTATGGTTTATAGCACGCATAAAAGATGCACAACTCTCAAAAGGGTCAAAAAGTACATTGAGATTTTCCAACCTCATGCAGGATTCTTAATGACGGGGCATCTTCCAACTTGAAGAAGCTTTTGACCCTCTAGCTGAACAATCTCTGTTTAGAGCTCTTCCTATAAAACCAGAAACCCCAGAGCATAAGTTTGGCAAATTGGGACAATCATCACAAAGAGAGTTTCCAAATTCCAAATATAGTTTTTTAAGTTCTTCTCAAGTTTTTCAGAGTCATAAACAATGGCTGCCATATCCTACAGACAAAACCCACATGTCAACAACACTTACCAGCAAAAAGGAGTCATCACTGAGGAAATCGAAGGACTTATTAGAGTTCACAGCAATGGTTTTGTAGAAAGGCCTCCGATTGTTCCTTGTGTCTCTTGCTCATCATCATCACAATCATCTCGTGCTGTGACTTCCAGAGACATCTTCATCAACAAAGAAACCAATTTATGGGCACGTTTATATGTCCCAGTAAGCTCCAACACCAACTTCATCAAGCCTTTGCTGGTTTACTTCCATGGTGGTGGGTTTTGCGTTGGATCTGCTTCATGGAGCTGCTACCATGAGTTCTTAACCAACCTTGCTTCCAAAACAAACTGTATTATCCTCTCTGTGGAATACCATTTAGCCCCAGAAAATCGTCTTCCTTCGGCTTACGAAGACGGTTTCGCCACTGTCATGTGGCTGAAACAAGAATCTCTGAATAATTCCAGCGGGCAAAAATGGTGGCTGAGCCAGACCAACCTATCATCTTCCCTTTATCTTGCAGGCGACAGTGCAGGAGCGAACATAGCCTTCAATGTTGGATCACGCATTTCATCAAACACCTCGTTGGCCCTCAAAGGCATAATCTTGATCCAGCCGTTTTTTGGAGGAGAAGAAAGAACCATATCAGAGAAGCAATATTCAAATCAGTTTCTTACTTTATCAGCTTCAGATACTTACTGGAGATTATCGCTTCCTCTTGGGGCAAACCGTGACCACCATTATTGTAACCCTCTTGTTCATGGCTTCTCCAAGCTGAGAGACGTGAGGGTTTCTGGTGTTCTGGTTTGTGTATCGGAATTGGATATAATGAGAGATAGAAACTTGGGATTTTCTGATGCTTTGGTTAGAGCAGGGAAGAAGGTGGAGACTGTGATGTTCAAAGGTGTGGGCCATGCGTTTCAAATTCTGAATAACTCTCAGCTTTCACAGTCTCGTGCCCGGGAAATGATCAATCATATCAAGAACTTCATTAGCCAATAGTGATGATATATATAGCCCTGCCATAGTCTTTAAAATTTGTTCAGAGAGATTTAGCGGCTAGAGTCTATGGGAAGTAACTGCCGTTTGTAAGCTTTTAACTCTAATATAGGCACAAAAGCAAAATATAAGTGTACCTTATGATTTGAGTTTCAAGTTTCCATTTTGTCATTCCATTAACTTTTTGGCTATTTGTGAGAGTTCTTGGTGAGTATTTCTTCCTTACAAGTGCTTTGAACTTTCTGTTAAAAGAATAATGAAAGTGATTAAAGCCCTTTTTTTTATAAAGAAGTTTAAACGAGTTAGGTTTTAAGGTTCATCAAAGCCAACATATGCCTCATATCCACTAACAAAAGTGATTATATAAGTACTTATAAATTATCCACTAATAATTTTTCTCATATAGATGAAATTTGAATTCACAAACTTATATTTATAAGCCAACCTTCTTTATCAACTAGGCCAACCTTATTAGCAAATTGATTAAAACTTTGTTTGGATGGTTTTTCTCATTATAATTGACATTTTGGACCCCAGAGCTAATTGGGGCCAAGAATGATATTTGTCATATATTCGAGGACAAATAGTTTTTTATAGCCAAAAAGGCAAGTTATAAATACAAAAACTGATTTTTAGAGCTTTTGACTTTTACCATATTTTTGAAACTTCTAAAATTGATTTTTTAATATACCATCCAAATAAAATTCTATTAAATCAATTTTTTTTATAAAAGCATATCTACATGTAAATCACATTATATTAATTGATTTTATCTCAACTTTAATTTATAAAATACAATTAAGATAAAAAGTCATTTTTGTAAACGTTAATACAAACAAGTTTAAAGGACATTAAGAAACACCCATGCTGTAAAGAACGAGATATACCCACAACAAACATATATTCGATAATATATGCTTATTGTATTTTAGCATCTATTTCACTGGTTCCCCCCCCCCCCCAATATATTTAAGAAAATAATGAATCATATGAATATTAACATTAAATCTTGACAAGTTTAGACAGATGGATACTAGCTTTGTATACACAAGAGGACAAACAGAAGTGATGACAAGTTATTATTAGATCCACGTGAAAAGTGTTTTGGAATGTAAATGGAGATAGGGATATGTGTTTGGGAGCTTTCCAAACCATGGTTTCAAACCATGGTTTGCGCAACCCGAGACAAAACTCCTCTCACAAACTTATCTCGTAAATCGTAAAAGCTATTAAAAAAAGCTAATCCAAAAGTGGTCCCGTTTTGCCAGCCCAGCAAGGGCATCTTTGTTCAATCTTTGACCAACTTTAGAGAGAGAGAGACAAAAGGAGAAAGAAGGTGGTGTGGGACCAATTAGGAAGTGGTGCGCATACAACAGTTATACCCGTTTGGTATAATGAGAGAGTTTTTAGAAAATTGGAAGTAGAGATAGAAGTGAAATTGAAAGTGGAACTGTGTATATGGAAGTAGGGTTTAAAAGTGTATTTGGTATGACGGTGCAAGTGAGATATAATTTTTAATGGAAACATTTATTTGTAACATGAAAATATCCAAATATCCTTCAAAAAAAAAAAAAAAACTCTTCCACCCCGGAGACCATTGTCACCATTGACCCAAGTTTCATCAGAAATTGTGCCAGCAATAAATCATCAACCAAAAAACAATTCATCCATGCTCAATCATCAATCTAAATAATATACATATCAAATCCAAGCTCAAATATCATCCATCAACATCATATGAGAAATAGAATAACAAAACGCGATGGTCATTGTAGATCTGGAAAGATAGAGGTTCGAACTCGACCTGGTGGCGATGGAGGTTGAAGAAAAAAATAGCCACTTGTAGCACCCGAAATTTCGAAAAACATGGAGCCGCCACCAAAATTTTGAAAAAGGATAATTTTGAAAACTTTTTTAAAAACAGAAACTAGTCTACAAAAACCATTTAGGGTTCGGGAGTCGATTGTGTATAGGGAAGGTGTTAGGCACCCCACAACACCCATTCATAAGAATAGTTACCCTAAGTTAATTATTTAAAAAATATTATGGCCTTTAATTTTATTATAATTACCTAAAAAAAAGAACATTTACAAAAATGAAATGAAAAAACTAAAGAAAAAGAAAAAAAGGAACATTTATTTACAAAAAGAAAATATGAAAAAAATATTTATTTACAAAATTGGACTTGACCCTAGGTTGAAAACCTAGAGCCTATGTACCCTTTAGAAGGATCAAAGCCCACGTAGTTCGGGGGTAGAAATGCGTGTTACTTGGTTGGTGTTTTTTAGAAAAAATGTTTATTTAATTTATTTGTGAAAAATATTTTTTTGTTTGGTTTGTGTTTTTTTAAAAAGTATTTTTCTTTATTTTCTTGTAAAAGAGAGTTTTTCCATTTTATTTTCATTTATAAAAATGTGTTAAAATGTTTTTTCTTTTCTTTTTTTAAAGAGAATCTAAGAAAGGGATAAAGAAAAAGAAGAAGAAGAAATAGCACAAGTTAAAAGAAAAGGAAGTCAAATGTGAGGAGATTTATGCGTACCTTTTATCTTTTGAACCCGCTACAACAAGAGATAAGGTGATAGAATCACATAATAAACAAAAGGCAAGTACAATCACATTATCTATATTTATTAACCATGACATCTAATACGATTAGAAGACAAGGCAACACATACCTCTTGATTCCTAATGGAACACGTCTAACAATTATATAAGAAAATTCAAAGGGACAATGAATAGCAAAACCACATCATTCTTGATCCAAGACTCAACGTCCAGCACTCAACGTCCAACAACATATATTGGGATTAGCATGAAGACAAGAACAAAGGCAAACATAGCAACTACACAAGAGGCCAAAAATTAAAGCAAAAGCATATCTATATAGAAATTTGCACAGAACATTGAGTATAAGTCAAATAGATGGAAAACCAATAAAACTCTTGTAAGCATCACATATAAGGATTTGCCTAGTATTCAAATAGGTATGCCTCCATCTTTAATAAGAAATGTTCATTGGCCCAAGCAAGAGTATTAATACCTTATTTAGATGAAGCAAAACAAGACGGCTTCTTATGTCAACTCCTCTTCCCCATGAGAATTATGTATGAGCAATGAAAATTGAGAAAATAAAATTAGCTCTCTACCTGGCCTCTCTTTCCTCCCAAAATTCTTATATGTCTTGCTTCAACCCTTGCACTCCTATTTATAGTCTTAAGGTAGAGTTTTCTTCATAAATGCTTCTTCTTTTTTGAATTTTCATTTTTGAATTTTTTTGTATTTTATGTTAGGAACTACATAACTTGACTAAATCACCATCAATGAAGATTTTTTTTTTAATTTTTGTTTTTATGTTTTTGTATTTTCTATTGATAAAACTTCCTAGCTTGACCTAATCACTATTAGTGGAGATTTTTTCGTTTTTAATTTTTTTATTACTCTCCCCACAAGTAATTTCCTAATTTAAACCTATCAACATAAATGAGACTTTTTTTTATCTTTTATTTCTTATTTTTTATTTATTATTTTCCCTTAATGAATGACAATGCCAATCATCATCAATGAGTGGATTTATTTTAATTTTCATTTTTTAATTATTTTTTCCTTTTAATGATGATCGCCAATTTGGACACTGATCATTATCAATAAGAGGATTTTTTTATTTTTTCTTATTTTCATCTTTTATTTCTTTTATTCTTCCAATGATGATTACCAATTTGGATACCAATCATCATCAATTATTTTTGTATTTTTGAGTGGGGCCCGAACAAAATAGGGTATTCACACCACTGAAGAAATTTAAGATAGATGAAGAAGACAAATTGAAGAGGGAGGTGGTGACATCAGTTATTGAAGAAGACAGAGGTCTGTCACCATCGACGATTGAGGGTCGTCGCCGATAGAGGAGTTGCGGATCGATGGGGAGAAGAAGTTGAAGAGGGAACAAAGTCGCACAAAGAGGAAGAGAAGTCGCCATCGTGATTCTGGTGAAGAAGTTGTAGATCATTATTGCTTTAGAATGCTGTCAACGTCGCGGTCATCATGGCTATTGATGTGTCGTCATTGCCGTGTCGTTGTACTCACCCCCTCTGCCATCCTTGCCACTACCAGTTGTTAGTGGCAAGAAGGCCCAAATCTTGAGTTCTATGGAAGTGTCGAGATTTCCATGGGTTATGGGTTGGAAGTAAGTAAACGATGGAACTCACTTCCACATGGAAGTCGATTCATTGGTACTAAACATGACAAAATTAGACTTCCATCATCAATTCCACTTCCATGGTACCAAATAGGGCATTAAGGTTTCCTATAAACTAGCATATCTTCTTCTTCTATCCCTTTGTGCTTCCTATAGTGGCCATATAAGCCACGATTTAGTGGCATTATCATGCCCAAGTAATTTTATTCTTTGATTCATTCTCTTCTTCTAGGGTGGGTTTAGAGGCTAGGAAATGGGAGAGCCAAAAATGGAACATTACTAAAATTTAATTTTAGCCATTATTACAAATAAAGTAACCGCTGGTATGTCTTTGGCACCATTAAAATTTTCTTAACTGCAAAAGTGCACATGAATGTTTCAAAATAGTGCAAAAATGTCATAACTTTCAATATGACCTAATGTTTGTTTCTTTTTTTCATTTAAACAATAATATAGGCCCTACACAAAAATTAATGAACATTATGACTGTGACTTTTTTGTTTTACCATTTTGAACTTCATGTGTATTTTTGCACAAATTTTTTTTGTAGCGCCAAGTGCACATATGCAAATACTTCATTAGTAGATTTGCGTCTTAACGCAATAAAAAAATGAAAGTGCAAACAATGCCGGATTCGTAGTTGAACTAGAAGAATAGAGAGGGATTTAATTCATTAAGGTGATTAAAACAAATAGTACAAGCTACTATGATTATGCATGGAGCCCATAGTTCTTAATGAGCTAGGTATGTCTCCGAGTTTTTGCGTGTGTATCAAAATAAGTCACAAATTGTTTAACTTAAAGAAAGCCTTATAAGCCGTTTGGTGCATGGAAGAGGTGGGGGGCAAAGCAATTTAAGTAAGTTTCTTTGTTTGGCATTCAATCTTCACCCAATTTTCTTGAGAACTCAAATTCCTGGGCTCACCAATTTTCCTTTAACGTGGAAAGATGGGATCCCACCAAAATTGGTGTTAACCCAAGTTTCCTCTGTGAACAGTGAAACTTTTGGATATATTTGCCTTTTAAAAACTAGTTAAAAGCAGTGAGCCAGCTGGCATAAGGGGAATTCATATAAGAAAGGCATTGGTCAGGTCAAGTCTAAACAAGATGTGGCTACTCCAGCAACCAGTTCCTCTGTGCAATCGGCAAATGCGACGGTTGATTCGAGTGCAATGGAGTCAGCATCATCTTCGGCATCTCTGGCTCAATTGCGCATCCCTAATGGTGTGAACGACCATTCCTACAACGTGATCCTTGTGGACAACAAATATACTCCTCTTGGCAATGGCTATGATTCCTATTGAAAAAAAATTCAAAATTCATGGACAACAAAAATCATGGAGGCTAGCGAAAATCATGAAGGGCAACGAAATTCATGTTACACTGCAATATACTATTTCCCCTATTTTATCACTGAAAGGGGATTTTTTTTTGCTGAGAAATAAATGCTTCACCATCACATTCGAATTTGCTCATGTAAATTCGAATTCGATGATGATTTAAATGAAATAGAAAATATCTAAAACAATTTAAATAAATATGTATTCCTAATATTTCTCCAACTCTCGATATCATCCATTATCCCATAACTATCGGTAATGTATCAAATATCTACATTTACAATGATTTTTATACTTATTTTGAATATTTATATTTATTTATTTAAATTATAATTTTTCCTTATTTTATTTTTTTAATGTTTAACAATATATTGTTATATATTTTTTAATCTTCTTCACGGTTGGAATCCATCGATTTTGCTCCTTCCTGCAACAAGGGCTACTGCGATTCAACGCTGAGGCATTGATTATTGATTAAATTACTTTTAAGGATAAACTAGATATTTTCCAATTCTTTCCCAACTTCTGAGGCTAGAATTGAGAATTGCCCTCAACAGAGTGTTAGATTATAGTAGTCTAACATCTATGTATTATTAATTAGTGTTTAAATCTAAAAATTCAGTTCTATAGAGAAATTCCCAAATTGGGATTTTCAAACCCTAGCCCAGATTCCTTAGAACCCATAATAAAAAAAGAAAAGGAGGAGGGAGAATTAGGGAGGCTTATCGATGAATTAGAGCCCCTGGGAGTTCTCCTCGTGAAACCTTAGCAAAGCTTTGTCTCTCCACATCAGAATTTCTAAAACATAACGAGTTGTCACGTGTTCCCTCTTATTTATAAAAAATCAACAACTCGCCTCGGCGACTACATTAGTTGTTGAGGCAACTGACGCTGTGTCATTTGCCTCGGCGGCTGCATTTGTCGCCCAAGCGAGTGACGCTGAAAGTCACTCCTTTGTTTTGATCAACTCACCTAGGCGGGTGCCTTACATGTTGAGGTGAGTTACCTAATTTCACGGGCTCTAATTTTTGAGATGTTATATCTTATATTAACAAGAGGGAATGCTATAATACTAGTTTGACTACTTCATATATGTTATTGACTGACTAGAAGTAGTATCATACATGAGCTTTAGTACTATAAAGCTAATATATAAAGGCTGTTAAAGAGGCTCAACAATTGATATGCACCAGTATTCCATCTACATCCTTCCTTTCCACCTCCAATTTGCACAGAGAGTATGTTCCACACGAATCAAGCTAATTCCATGTGTCTCATTAGATATATCCTCCAACCTGTTATCTAGCTGTATATTTGTTATGTGCTTGTATGGAATGCAGTTAGGAAGTTCAAAACTGACTTTTGGAACCTTAAAAATCAGTTGGAGCCAAAAATCATGTTTGGTTTAGCATTTGAAGCAATGAGCTTTTATTTAAAAGGGCACGTTAAAGTTGAAGCAGTTACTTTTAAAAAAAAAAATTAGCCCTTTTTTATATTTAAACATTCTAAAATCGACTTTTCATTATTTCATCCAAATATTTCTGTCAATATAACTATTATAAAAGTCTATTCAAATATAAATCACATTACATTAATTAACTTTTATCCCAACTTCAACTTGAAAAAGTCATTTGGGATAAAAGTTAATTTTGCAAATGTTAATTTAAACAAACCTGTACAACATTATGAACAAAATTCCATATGATTATGAATTACTCGTTCTTGTCCTAAATGTATAAACTAGTGTTGGTTCTTACATGCAGAACCCAATCAGGAGTGAGTAAAGCAACATTTATTTTATGTTCATCTTTCACCTAGTAAAATCTGGATATTTATAGAACTCGTGCATTTATTATAGGATAATATCATTAAAGTTCCAATTATGAAAAATAATATCAAAAAAGTCCTTATTGACAAGTGAAGAACTATCCTTGATAAGTGAAATGGTTATTAACTTATTATTGACAAGTTATGAGACTTGTCAATATATTATTTCCTTTATTTAAGACCTAAATGATATTCTCTCTTTATTATATCTAAAGATGGTTGCATCACAACCTCATGCTTAACAAAGAATTTAGGCATTTGTTGTCAGTTTGGCCAAACCGTTTGACAAATGCTATGAACATTATCACAAATGCATCGAACATGGCAACATAATGTGTTGCAATCTTGACCCTCTATCAACTAAAATTTATGTCCTTGAAATGGTCCTGTTCAAAAATAAATAAGGAAATGATGATAATTGCATCTCGCATTGATTGCTTTGTTTTTGATAAAGGATCAAAATGATACTAAAGATAAAATGATAATGTTTACAATACTTTAATCCCACAAATCATGAAAAGAAATACTACAACAGGTATTAAGAAAGGAATTAAAAGAAGAAATGGAAAGAACTGACACATTGTAGGATGACAAATGATGAAAGAAGAGTGAAATATCATTTTCTATAACCCTATTTGAAATGATATATTAAAGAGTTCTGGATTTTGAAAAACATCTTCTCAGCATAAATAACCTGTAATCTCCTTGATTGTGGAAGAGGGAGCCCTGAATTTACTATCCAAGCTAAACTTAATCGGCAGCATAATAGATAAAATAAGTAAGGATATGCAAATTTCCTTCTCCAAACAAAATGATGAATAACAACCCGATCAAGAAAGATAACTCTATGGCATTCGGCAACATTTTGTTTCTTGATTTCCTAACCAAAATGCTCCAATCCTTAATCTCTTCTTTAAAAAATTCCTTGATAGAAGCTAGCTAGTGCATTGATTACTTAACCGATGGCCTATTTTTGAGTTAGTGTTATAGGAGTACGTTCAAGTAAGTTGAGACAAAATTCATCTCACATACTTACCACGCATATCGTAAATCATGTTGGAAAAATAGTTTCTACCGCTAATCCAAACAAGACATTAAGCTCACGAGCCTCACAAAATTTAAAGATAATGAAAGGAAAAAATTATTAATCTGGAGTGCTCATATTTTATCTAGGCTATCCACATTAAAACAGATCATACCATAATTTAATCTTTTTTTTTTTTTAATTTTCAAAATTTTCTAATTAATTTTTTGGTGACAATCAGTGAAAAATTTTGGGAGAATTACACTATAGTCCCATGGAAGCTAATATATAAAGAAATGGTCCCAGAAAATTCTGAAATTACTCTCAAGTCCCATAGGACCATTTTGTAATAAATTTCAGGTGAGAAATGTCTGAATTACCCCTGTCAAATAAATAGTGAAAGGGATGCTAAATGCTGTGAAATATGCACATGACGTCCGGAAGAGGCCTGGAGATGGTGGGACAAACAGAGTGACGATCAGCTGCAATGGTTGAAGAGTAAGATAGGGAATTGATGCCATCCACTCTCTTGTCTTCATTATTCCATGTGACTCACCTATTTTGTTGAATAGCCAAACATATCTTTAGGTTTTGTTGATTCATGTTCATTTTGATCATGAAAATGGAAAAAGTTGTTTACTTTTAAAGGGTATTGTCCTCTGTATGCCTGCAAACTATAAAGGAAGACCTACTAAATGCAATGGATATACTTTGGCTAAATTTTCAATGTGTTTGGGTTTGGTTTTGTATGCTCTGTTTTTACTGTCATTATGCTCTATTTTCTGGTGCATTGTGGTGTGTTTCTGTAATAGAAGAGGTAAGGAATGAAGATGAGGGTGAAAGGTTTGAGGCTGCATAACTTGATTAGAGTAGGAAAAAAAGAGTTGTTAATGGAAACAACGATAGTTGTCAATGGAGGCTGCTTAACTTGTTAATGACAACTATATGTCATATTTAAATATTGTTTGTGAGAACTAAATGTTTTTTTGATTGATCTTTGTTTTGGTCATGATAAATTGAAAAAGACTGTCTGATTTTTGTGGACATTGTCCTCCATATGCCTACAAACTATAAATGAAGGCCTAGTAAATGCAATGGATATGCTTTAACTAAGGTTTCAATGTGTTTGGGTATGGTTTTGTATGCTCTGTTTTTATTGTCATTATGCTCTGTTTTCTGGTTCATGGTGGTGTGTTTCTACAATGGAAAAGGTAAGGAATGAAGATGAGGGTGAAGGGTTTGGGACTACATAACCTGATTTGTATAGGAAAAAAGTGTTATTAACAAATGTCGTGGCCCCTATTAACAACACATTCTTACTATATAATCAGGACCTCCAATAACACATATTTCACACCTTGTTCATTAAATCCCACTTATAATGACTAAAAACAACACAAAATACCAAAAAACATAGCAAACTTTTCAAATCCATTTCAAACACCATTACACCACAAGCAAAACATTTAAATATTACCTCTAGTTGTCATTAACTAGTTAAGGGGCCTCAATTGACAACTATCACCGCTCCCATTAACAACTCTTTTTTTTCTACGCAAATAAGGTTATGTAGCCCCAAACCTTTCATCCTTATTGTTATTCCTTGCTTCTATTGCAGAAACACACCACCATGAACCAGAAAACAGAGTATAATGACAGTAAAAATAGAGTATACAAAACTAAACCCAAACACATTGAAAACTTAGCTAAAGTATATCCATTACATTTAATAGGTGTTCATTTATAGTTTGCAGGCATACAGAGGACAATACCCATAAAAAGAAGACAACTTTTTCCATTTTCATGATCAAAACGAACATGAATCAATAAAACCTAAATATATGTTTGGCTATTCAACAGAATAGGTGAGTCACATGGAATAATGAAGACAAAAGAGTGGATGGCATCAATTCCCTATCTCACTCTTCAACCATGGCAGCTGATCGTCACTCCGTTTTTCCCACCATCTCCAGACCTCTTTCGGACGTCATGTGTGTATTTCACAACATTTACCATCCCTTTCACTGTTTATCTGACATGGGTAATTCAGACATTTCTTACCTAGAATTTATTACAAAATGGTCCTATAGGACTTGAGAGTAATTTCAGAATTTTCCGGGGCCATTTCTTTGTATATTAGCTTCTATGTGTTAGAATCGGCAAGCACAGCGGAAGAATTTAAAAATTTTACTGATCCTAATCGAGGATCTATCAACGGCGTTTAAACCAAGTTGGAAGGATTCATACCTTTTTATGATTCAGGGTTTTCACGATCTCTAGGAGCCAACACGTCAGGTTCGCTCCCTCTACCGGTATCCACACGAATACTCTCCAACCGAGACTGCGTGCTAGCGCCTCTAATGTCTCCTAGGGTTTCCCTTGCGGCTCTCAATTCTGATGTGTATATCAATATATCTGCTCTATCAAGTTTATAACCTAAGAGGGCTATTTTCAAATTTCAAAATTAATCATCATTAATTTTGAAATTAATTAACTATTAATTATCTTGATGAGCTAATTAAATAAATTCAGTTTAAATTAAATCTGTCCAACAGTTTTAATTTAACCTATTTATTCAATCCAAATAAAGAGCCATTAGATTTAAGTTATTTTCATAAATTAAATCTGAGATGTTATATCTCTATCATGTTAGTTATTAAATTTAATATATCTTAATAAATTAAATTTAAAACTAATACAATATAATAATATCATATAATATATATATATATACATATATATATATATATATATATATATAAGATATATATATATATATATATTTCAAAAATATATATCTATATAATATTATTAATGAATTATATATATATATATATATATATATAAAATTCATCTACTCAAAATTAAACATTATCTCGTGTTGGGTCATTCTAGTGTGCGACCCTATAGGCCTATATGAAGTTGGCAGTGGGCCAATAACTATATTAACCCAAAAGTCACAAGCGGCCTCTAGCAAGACATTACGACTACCCAATTCATATGAGGATCGTTATCACGATGCAACCTGTCATACATCCATGTCACGTCCCTTTTTGTCACACGATATATCGATCAAGGATAAGGCATGGATAATGTCACCCTCTTGTTCCTGACCATTACTTTCTCGATTCCTGAGTAGCTTGATAATAGAGACGGAAACTCCTTTCATCATAGTATGGCCATACATTTCTCAGACTCACTCATCGAGGGGCCCAATAATATCTCTCTACTAATGTGAGGGACAAATTCCATCTTGATCATTCATATTCCTCTGCATGAAAAACCATCAAGCCCGATCGTAGCCTTTATCATCACCCGGTCAAAAGTGACTTTTGACTAGTTCAAAGCATAACAACTCTCATATAGGAATCCATGATGACCTCAGGTCTAAGGGCATTGTGACATATACATGAGAAAAGCTTATGACTTGATCCATGTAACTTTCTCATAGTGGGTCGGTCCAGCACCTTGTACTCTTACAAGTGCCTAAGACTTTGATTCGTATCTCCATATCTTATCAAAGTCATACTGATCTTGTTTCATCTCTGCTCCCGCATAGATGACCGACCAGGGACATTTTAGGACAATCTTTATGAATTATCCAAGGATACAATTATCACAGTTAACATGCAAATGATATGATAACAGAATGGAGAAATTTCATTAAAATAATAATATTCAAAGTACAATGATTGGCCCTTAGAGCACAATTTCCAACACTATAGGACATAGTGTAATTCTCCCAAAAATTTTCTATTTAAAAAATTTACTAGTGTCCGATTTTCACTACGTAAAAATTTAAAAATTAAAAATTAGTATCCATTCAGACAACGTTGGTAAACAAAGCACAGAATCGAAACGCGTTTGTTTGTAGCAAGGAATGAAAAATCGGACCGGTTAATGAACCAGTCGCGGCACAGGTTCAAGGGTCAATGGGTCAATCGGGGTCGGCCCGGTGAGCGAACTGGTGATTAAACTGGCCATATTAAAATATACAATTTAATTGATAATAACAAAATGATCAACATTTATAACTCATAAGTCATCACTAACATCAAAATAGTTAAAATACCTAGTTAGTTCTTCAAAGCAAACCCATAACTAACATCAAAATATAGTCAAAACATAACAATATCAATAATCATTTATCAAACATAGCCAATGACATCAAAATAATTAAAAAGATAGCGAATAATATCATTCATCAATCATAGCCAAATGAGTAAATCATCATTCAACAAACTCTACAACTCATCAAGCTGATATATTGGAGATGAGTCAATAGGTGCTGGATTGGGGAAAGGGTAAGAAGTAGTAACATCATCATTCAAAGTCGGGGGATCAGGAATGTCCCTATCTTCTTCACCTATGCATATGCACAATAATAATTAATATCAATGGTTATGTATAACAAATAATTATATGGATGGATAATGAATAGTAATAGGATATTAATAGGACATATAATTATATAAACCTTCATTAATCCTATCAGAGCTAATGAAAATGCTACGTCTTCATTATTAAGAGCACTTTCAAAATTTTCAGCATCTTCATCATTGAAATCTGGAATGAGATCTTCTTCAGTCACCCAAAAATCCACCTTATCAATCGACTCATAGTCAATTGGATCATAACTTGTCTTGTTTTTTTTCAATGCACCCCTTCAATTTCCTAATGACAAATGATTTTAGTTAAAATTTAAAACTTGATCCATATTAATTAAAAGCATTTTTCATAATATTTAAAGTTACCTATGCTTTAATCGCAAGTTATAGTTAATGTAAACCAAATCATTCAGCTTTTGATGTTGCAATCTATTTCTTCTTTTTGTATGGATGCGCTCAAATAAGCACCAGTTTCTCTCGCAACCAGAAGAAGCAGATGTTTGTCTAAGAATACATGTTACAATACGTTGCAATTCTGGAACTGAATTGCCATAGTACATCCACCATTCATCTACAAAATAAAACATGTACATAATATTAGTTGCAATCAATTAATATATTGTTAATTAAACATTAAAACAATAAAGATGAATACTTAGTTACTTACAAGGATCAAGTTTTTCAGCTCCCTTTTTACATGTCCCTTTGCTGAAAGATTTGTTGCCATCAAGATATAATGTTACTTGCTTCATTATCTTGTAGCAATCAACATTTTCATCTGAGTTAGTCTCCACAACGTCAATCAGAGCTTGCATTACCATATACGAATGCCGAGTTCAATAAATAGGCAGCTGCATGGAGATTAGTCTTCAAATGTTTATCCTATCTCGCTTGAATGATACTTGTGTAGGGCTTGTAGTGATCTTTATTCCTCTTGAACATCTCCTTAATTCCACTTTTTGCCCTTTGCATGCCTTCATAAATATATGGAAGTGAAGGCTTCTCATCTGAGTTAAAAATTCTCAACAATTTTATCAGAGGAGTTACAATTTTCACAATTTGATAGCATTTATTCCAAAACCGGCTATCTAATATGATCGCACTAAAAAATTTTCCTGGAGTAGTCCTAGATAGTTTATGCTTCAAAAGTGTTTATCAACAACAAGGGCTTGCAAGTCATGCTTGTGCATGTATATGCTGTGCAATGTAGTAAAAGTAGTGGCAAACCTTGTAGCACCAGGACGTACAATTTCTTTCCAATCTAGCCTTTTCCTCAACCAAGACAAGAATACCATGTGATTGTAAGCAAATACTGTTATCTTTGATGCCTTTGCTGCAATGTCCGACACATGAGGCATGCTTGAAATGTCTTTCAATACAAGATTTAGACAATGAGTAGTATAAGGAGTTCAATAAATATTTTTATATTTCTCCTTGATCAACCTTCCACATGCCACATAGTTGGCAGCATTGTCAGTCACCACTTGGACAATATTCTTCGAATCAACCCACTCAATCACTTCAAAAAATAGCGAGAACAAAGTTTTAGCATCTTTGACTAAGTCTGATGCTTCAACAGACTTAACAAACACCATTTCGTGGGTAGAATAAACTAAGAAGTTTATCAAAGTTAGTTGTCTCACATTAGTCCATCCATCTGCCATAAGTGTGCATCCGTTATTCTTCCATTTAGCCCTATGACCGTTAATGAGCAACTGACATTCCTTTTTCCATTCTCTTAACAAGTTGGTTTTAAAATCATAAGCACTAGGGGATTTAAACCCAGGCCTTATAGAGCACATTCCATCCACAGCTCTTTGAAATAAAGGGCACTCCAATGGTCTAAATGGAATGCAGTTGACTATAGCCCATTCAGCAAGAAGCATTTTCACACTGTGTTGTGCTTCTTTTGATGCTAAGGCACTCTTGATGGTTGGCTGAGCTCCAGGAGTTGTCCTAGGAAGGAAATATTTATCCATTATCCCAGCTTTCCTCTTCTTAGCTCCACTATCAACTTCCTCTACTTCATCTTCCTCATCTCTTATATCTTCAACTTCAATTGATTTTTTCTTGGAACCTTCTTTCAAGGACTCTGCAATCCTATAACGCACATCAGGAGTAACCTTTTTACAAGAAGTAATTTGTCAAGACACACCAGCAAGATATTGCTTCATCCTGTTTATACCTCCTCCTCTATAGCTATTACCACAAAAGAGGCATGTGTATACATTCTGTGTCCCCTCTTTTTTGAAGGCAACATGTGCCCATGCTGAATCAGTTTTACCACAAATTGTGACATTGGGAGTAGAAGTAGGATTCGTGTTGGAACTGGAAGTGTGAGGCTCGGTATTAGAAGTGTGAGGTTCTATATTAGGACTAGGAGTGACATTCTCATTTCCTGAACTTGATATATCCATCTTTGCCAAGAAAAAAAACAAACTTAGGTTGGCATGGGCAGCCCATATAGCAATTATCACTTATCAGCATGTTCGCATTGTAAATCAATTTACAGAAGCAACATATTGTAATTTGTAAATCAATTTGCTCATAATTTTGTCTAGTTATTGTATTCATTGATTGTGTAGCCAAAAAACAGGATAAAACAGCAAAGAATCTAAATTAAATATGTGTTTTGAAAAAAGGTACTACAACACCTCATAATGCCACAATCAACAAAGAAACTAATATCACAACAACAAAAAAAACACAAATATAAAGCATTACGGATCAAAAAATGGGTATAGAACATGGTCATCAAACAAACTCATTTTATATCAGAACATGGTCATAAAAAAAACTCATTTTATATCTGAATTTAATGAACTGAGATGGTGGCTTTTTATAATCATATTTACCAATTATATGAAGGTGATCAACAACAAAGAAGGAATGTTGTGACATTGTTAGAATCATAATCACAAAATCATAATCACAAAACTCTATTAGAAATTTAGAACTTTGAAAGACAGAATAAATTTGAAAGTTGAAACAAATTAGAAGAAGAAGAATGTGCCTTGCCTGCGATCGACGCCGAGGGGAGTGGCGCCTGCTGTCGACGAGCTCTCCGTTGATGAGATCTTTCACTGTTGAGGTGAAAACCGGTAAGCACGCCCGTCGCCAAATGGCCATCGAGTCACTGCGTCGCCGTAGAGGAGTGTGGAGTCACGACGTTGCCGTCGACACCGACGCTAGAGAGGGATTCAGAGGAAAGCAAAAGGGCCGTGTTCATCGAAATGCTTAAGGCATAAAATCGCAAAAATGGCTCAGGGTCGAAGGTCGATGCTACGTCTGTGGCTTTGTGCAATTCGATTTGGATTTGGGGATTAGGGCAAGCTTTTAGGTTGGGTTTTCGGTTCGATCAGGTCGGGAGTTAGACCCCCGCCCCCAAAAGCCCCAAAACGGCACCGTTTTGGGTGTTTCACAAAAAAAATGACCCGGCCAACCCGCCTGAGCCTAGTTTTCACTGGGTCGACCCTTCCTCTGGTCAAAACATTGAACCAGACCGGACTGAGGGCCGGTTGACCGGTTTTTCGGTCTGACCGGTCAGTCCGGTCTAATTTTTTGCACATTGGTTTCTAATTTCTACTTGCACCGTTTCGCGGTTTCACCCCATCTCGCGTGAAACAGCCTGCTAGCAGAAGTCTGATTTTTTTTTTTAGGGAAAATTCCAAAAAACTACATTGGAAAATGGAAAAGGACATTTCAGTATAACGAAAATGGGAAAGTACAATTCAGGCGAGTGTTAGATTTTCAGAGGAATTTGTCCTTTTAAAAATCTCGGCCAAATTACGAAAATGCCATTCAGCCCTCAGTCGAAATAACAACATGGGAATTGTTAATGACGAATTCGGAGTTGTTAATGGCTAGATAGATGTTGTTATTAGCCCTGAAACTTGTTAATTGTGAAAGAAGAAATTGGAGTTGTTAATGTGGAATCCGAAGTTGTTAATGGTGAGATAAGTGTTATTATTTACTCTGAAATTTGTTTAGTGTGAAAGAAGAAATTGAAGTTGTTAATATCGAATCCGAAGTTGTTAATGGCGAGATAGATGTTGTTATTGGCCCTGAAACTAGTTTAGTGTGAAAGAAGAAATTGGAGTTGTTAATGTTGAATCCAGAGTTGTTAATTAAGAAATAGGTGTTGTTATTGGCCTGAAACTTTTTAATTGTCAAAAAAGAATTGAAGTTATTAATGGCGAATCTGTAGTTGTTAATTGCGATGATCATATTGTTATTCTGAAGTGGGGAATGAAGGGGTGAAGGGCATTTTCGTAATTTGGCCGAGATTTCAAAATGACAGATTCCTCTGAAAATCTGACGCCCGCCTGAATTGTCCTTTCCCATTTTAGTTGTACTGAAATGTCCTTTTCCATTTTTCAATGTCATTTTTTAGAATTTTCTCTTAAATTTTTTTGCGAGGAAAGTATTGGAAAAAAAAAAACCTCTTTGCTTGATAAAAAAAAAAAAACCTCTTTGCTAAATCGCAATAGTGCTACGATACTCACTTCCCGTTTCCGGGCCATGTTTTCTCTGCAACGAAGTTAACTTGATCTTCATCCTCTTCAATTCTTCTTCTTGTTCCGCTGGGTCCTTCCCAGCCATGGCTTCTTCAATGGCGAAGAATTTAATGAGAGATAACGTGCCACTCTCCCGCTTCGGCGTTCTGGCAGCTCAACTGGAATCCATTGTGGCTTCTGCAGCCCAGCAATCTCCAGACCCACTCCTTTGCTTCGATCTGCTCTCTGATCTCATCTCCGCCATTGACGAAGGCACCAAGGTGATTCGTTTATCTCCTCACTCACCACTCCCCTGGACGCTTCCTCAGATCTCTGATACCATTAATTCCGTTACTATGCGTCCCTTGTCTCACACTAGGATCACTTTGAGTCCTTAGAATCAGTGAATGTATTGTGGTTTTGCATAATCTTACTATTACTTTCAAAGCTGTAATGTGCTAGTCTTGGAAGATATATTTCGAATTTTTGTGACTATCCACTAATCAGGCGAGTTACCTTAATACATTTTAATTTTTCTTTTTCCACCATGTTTGGTTTTCTTCAATATTTGACTTTTATGTTACCTGTGAGAAAGTCTTACCTTTAGCTGCGTCATGTCGGATAGACAGTTTGCACCTTGCTAGATTGTTTTTTTCTGGTAGAGAACGAAAAAATCTAAAGGGCTAACTTTGTAACGTTAGTAGAGCTCTGATGAGAATTTGCGCATTCATGAAGTACTTAAACTAGCCCCGGGTGTTCCATTCTTGGTCGTTTGATTTTTCAGTTACTAGAATTCTGAGTGTTCACGATCTTACTAGAATTTCATATATATAACGACTTATTCTTATACATTTAAAATCCAAAGTCGACAGTCTTTTGGTCTTGTTGACTTCTGATGCTGAAACAACTTATTTTCAGGACTCCATTTTGTTGTGGCAAAGGAGATGTGAGGATGCGTTATATTCCCTTCTTGTTATAGGTGCACGTCGGCCTGTGCGTCACTTGGCATCAGTAGCAATGGCAAAGATCATGTCAAAGGGAGATGGGATATCAATTTACTCTAGAGCAAGTAGTCTTCAGGGATTTCTTTCCGATGTGAAAAGAAGTGAACCTCAGAGAGTTGCTGGTTTGTCAAAGCCAAAGAATTTCAGAGCTTTTAGATAGCTACTGAAGTGCTGAATTATTCATGATTGGCTCATTTGACATATATAAATGACAATATAAAAGCTAAATGAATTTGTTCCCCCAATATACTTTTCCTCCATAATGTCTCACTGCATTCCTAATTGCAAAGGAACATTATTGTGGTGATTATACGATTAAGCTTGTAGCTGCATCTTTTCTACGAATTGTACAAGTTGTTCATATTCTACACCAAGTGATTATCACCATTTGTTCTATGCACCCTTAGGGTTTGTTTGGTACACAAATTGGAATAAAATGAAAACTTTAGTGGAAAAATGACTTTGAGAATGAAAACTAACCTTCATGCTAAAGGGATAGTAGCCGTTGACTAATGATTGTAATATATAATAGATATTGTTAAGAAAGGAAGGGAATGAAATCCCTTTCCTTCCCTTATACCAAATGGACCCTCAAGTTCTATACTGAGCAAGTGCAGGTGCCCATGCATGATGTTAAGCTTACTTTTCATTGAGGTGGCTAGGTGTTCTTGATGTGACCATACAATAGCTAGCTTATCTTTATAATTCGAGCAAGAAGGGCGCAGTAGAGTTTTCGACTTGTATTTGGTGCTTGTATATGCTCTCAACTTTGTATTATCATTTATTTACAAGGGTTATTTTCATTTCCCAAAAAAGGTTTTTTTAGGCTAAAGTTTAAATATAACTTTTGGATTTTTCCCAGTAATTATCTATACGTGCAGATATTTGTTTAATTCTGATGGGAAAGCCGGCACTTGTCTTTTTAACTTCTAATATTGGTTTCCCTTTACGGTGATTGTCTAGTGTGAGTGACAATTCCCACACAGTTAGCCTAATTTTTGAGGTTCAGGATTCATTAGTTTCAATGGTTAAATTCAGATGGTGCTTTACATTTAGAAAACTGTCAAACGAGGAAAATGGTAATAGGTGCCTCTTCATTTACCCAGGTTGGATTCCTAGAGGCTCTTGCTTTGACTCTAGGATTCACATTTCTTACTTCTTTCATTTTATGTATTGCATGTTTAGTATTATTTTTTCCTTTCCAGTTTGACTCAGGTGTATGCTTCTGTTCACTTTCAGTGCGCTTTTTACACAAGAAAATTAGGGTGATACTAATCAATTATCAATTAATTTATTAATATCTATTGATATATTAGGAAGCATAGTTGGTATAAATTAATTAGAGTATATCTAGAGTAAACGAAGCCAAAGCTTTCTGCTTTTTGGGTTTTTTTAGATTTACTTCATAATTTTTCAAAGTTGGCTGTGTGGCGAGGCAAATATGAAACACAAGCCCTAAGAAAATACTTTGTATTCCACATTTTATGACTAGGATAAAGTTCCTACTTGATTTATGACTAAAAATTAGAAGAAAAATATGAAACAAAGTAAGATGTTATACTTTTTGGTACGAGGGCTTGGTTAGACTTTTGGTCTCTATGATCAAGAAGAAAGATAAATTGAGAGCACAAGCAAGTTAGGCTTCCTCATGCCTATGATATTTGATATGCCATATTTAAGATGTCCTTTCGTAAAAGCAATAAATGAAATTGGTCAAAACCTCAAACTTTCCACTGTTAACATTACTTGCTATGATTTTCTATGCTAAATGTTATGGTACATACTTTTCTATAGGGTGTTAATCCTCTCATTGTAGTTTGCATTTAAAATTTTGTTCGTGTCTTTTCTTTACCAATTTTCTAAATATGATTCTGTAGGTGCTGCACATTGCTTGGGAGAATTGTATAAGCATTTTGGCAGACGAATAACTTCAGGTTTACCAGAAACTACAATCATAGCATCCAAACTTTTAAAATTTAATGAGGTATTTCCTTTTAGTTGGCATCTCTGTTGTTGAACTTGAAACCTTATACCGCAGAAAATGAAGGGGCATAAACACAAGGCAGAGGAAAAATTGCCCTTTTTCAATCTTGTTCTTGATTTATGAATACTTGTTTTCTTCTGTCCAAAAAATTTGATTCTACAGTTAAATAAGTATTCTTTAATTTCTTTGAACCTATTTTGCTTTTTCATATAATTTCAAATGGTTATAACTTTATTCTTTAATTCTCTTCCATTATCAGGATACCTGTAGACCAAAACCTGAGTAGAAAGATGTACTCTTTAATGGGGAGGGTTTTAGCTTACTGTAATCTAACTTCAACCTTATATTTGTTTTCCTAGTCTTTATGTTTTGAAGGATTCTGTGTCTTGGACTGATGTTATAGAGGGTGATAATACATTTTTCCTTGTTTAGGTGCTTGATTCTGTTCGTATTTCTAACATTTGAGTTTAAGTTCTTAATTCTATCCATCTTCTTGTTTCTGTAAGGCTTCTATTAAGGTACGCTTTAGTTGGTCAATGATCATGACTTAAGACTGAAGATTTGTAAATGTTGAGAGATCGTATAGGGCTTCTTCGCCAGATGTTTGCTTCATATGGCATTTTGATTATCAGTCATCTATACTACCTTGAGACTTGGAATATGTCCGGTAGGTTGTATCATTTTAGTGAGGACATATAGGTTTTTACCTCCAGCAGTGGTAACAAATACTTTTATTAAAATTATGCAACTGTAACTACTTGAGGCTAGCTTAGGTGATGCATGTGGGGTATGTCTAGGGGTCAACGATTCAAACCCACCTAATATAACAAAAAAAAAGGGGTATCTTTGTACTGTGGCTTGTGAAGCATATTTTCTTCAGTTTCTAGACTCGAGAAGATTTTTGTCTCTCGTACTAATTCATTTTCAATGCTTGATTGGTATTTCTCCTTGTACAGTTTTGCTGTACTGATTTATGCATATGTGGTTTATCAATGTGGCTTTATTTTATATGAAAAAGAGGAAAACAAAAAATTGTGATAGCTTTATGCTGCTTTCTTTTATTGAGGAATATAATCAATTGTTGCTCAAATTGGCTTTGAGTGGTGGGATGCAGTTCAAGTTGTTATATTAGGCTTGATTTAAAATTGGTGCTCTGATTTAAACACCTTTATCATAGTTTTGGCCATCCTTCCACTTATATAAATCCTTTTTGTCCCTTAAATTTCAGGAGTTTGTGAGACATGAAGCTTTACATATGCTTCAGAATGCCTTGGAAGGCTCTGGTGGTAATGCTGCTTCATCAGCATATGCAGAGGCTTACCGTATCATCGTGCGATCTGCAATGGGAGATAAGTCATTTTCAGTGAGAATAGCTGCTGCCAGATGTCTGAATGCATTTGCGAACATTGGAGGTCCAGGATTAGGGGTGGCTGAGCTTGACAATTCAGCCTCTTATTGTGTCAAGGCAGGTGTTCTATTTCTCAATTTCATTTTCATAATCGTAATGTGGCCTCTGTTTGAGTCTAAATCACTATTTTTATATCTTTGTGCTGCTGCTTCTAATAGGCCCTTGAGGATCCATTGTCATCTGTCCGGGATGCATTTTCTGAAGCTTTGGGTTCCTTGCTTGCTCTGGGAATGAATCCTGAGGCACAGGTTTCTACACACTAGCTGTCTCTGTTTTTTGTTTGATCCGAGCAACTTTCTTAACTTTTTTCTGCATCTGAGTAGGTCCAGCTAAGAGGAAAGGGTCCTTCCCCTCAACCAAAAAAATTAGAAGGTGGATTGCAGAAGCATTTAATTTTAGCATTCAGAAAAGGTATATTCTTGACTGGATCACCACAGTTTTGCTTGACAACATTGTTTTCTGCTGGCTACTCATCAAGGACCAATTGATCCCAAAAGATTCTAGATTTTAGTATTACTAATATCTTTAACACTCTCCTTCACCTTCATATGAAAGCCCTTTGGTCTAGAAGCATGGATGAAGTATTGGCCCACTGTACCTTGTTTGGAGATTAATTTAGTTAAGAGAATGAGGGTAGAAAGGACTGGACTCTTGACTAGCAGTTGGTCATAGAAGCTCTGATGCCATGTCATGGACCAATTTATTCCAGAACTTCTGTTATTTCGTGATTCCTCAGGGTTGGTTTAATAATTTCTTCTACAGTTCTGCCTTTAATATGAGCTGACTTCTTATATTGCAATTTTTGTGAGTGTGCATAAAGAGAAACCACTTGAATGCCAGGTTTTTCTACTGAAGCACTGGTGATCACTCGGTAGGTTCTGGTTGCAAGTGTTTTACGATCGCATGATTGTTAGAATTTCTAACTTTACATCTAGGTAGTTCAAAACAGGATTATGCCATGCTAATGGCACCTTGTATTCATGATAAACTTGAGCTTGTGCTTGTTTGTAAAGAGGGGGGTAATTAATTTTAATGGGTGTTTTATTCATGTAATTTCCTGCTTCTGATGTTTTTGCATATTACTACAAATGTCCATATGCGATACATGATGTATGTTTTTCTGGATGAAATACACTCTTCCCCTCTTTTTGCTTGGGATTCATTTTAATAAATTAGCCATCTCTTTTCCTTACAGTCTTTGTTAGTTCTGACATTCACAAGTTGTGTTGCAGCAAGTGGAGTACATTGTAGAAATGTTCGGGTTGGACTAACATTATCTTGGGTGTTCTTTTTACAGGTGAATCTTGAAACTTCTATAGAATCTTGTTCTCTCCTTTCTTTTGAACTTCCTTCTGTTGCTGATGACGCTATTTGTTGCAGATGAATATTAGCTGTTTGCTGATTTCCTTAGAGTAAAAGAAAAATATTTCAGTAAGGAAGGGAACAGAGTAAAATTTTGTCCTGGGCCAAGGGAGTTGCTACTTGAACCAAAGTATAGCTAACATGGGCTAATATAGTAGTCTAAGGGCAAGCTTGTTCAAGCTTAAGTGATTTTTATATTGTCTTGAAATTTTATGAAATGTAGAAATTATTTTGCGTTTGGTTAGGACAATAAAAAACTAGGTTCTCAGACCTGGACCGGAAACCGGCCGGTAGACCGGTTTGGGTCAATTTTTTTTTAAATCAATTTTTTAAAATTTTTTCTTTTGAATTTCATATTAATAATTTTAAAATTTTCAATTTCTCACCGGTTTAGTCTCAGGTTACCTCCGGTTTGACCCACTGACCTTTAACCCAGTACCCCGGTCGGTTCAGTGACCGGTCCGGGTTTAATTGCCTTGATAAAAAATGATTTTTCAGGTCTCATGATATTATTATGTATCTCTGTATTGTCATCAATATTCTCTCTTCTTTCGTATTTGATTATTTTTAGAAATTACTGAAAGTAGCTTCTTAAAATGACCAGAAATCGTATTTTTTCAGAAACTTACAGAAACATTCTAAAATTTATCAAATGTTCTTTTTTTAAAAGTGATTCTTTCATTAAAAGAAAGATGAAACAAATGGGTCCAAAGTAAAGATGGAAGATAAACTAAAACTATTCTAGCCCCCCATGAACAGAACTAAGATTGAAAGATTTACTTGGTTGCATTTATTTTACGTTGAATGACAGTGTAGGCTCAAAAAGACTAGTGGGTCCTATAGCACATACAAGCTGCCGTTTTTATGTTTACTTTTGCACCTTGACTTCTTGTTATTGGCACGAATTCGTTTTTTGTTAAGGAAGACGTTTCCCCCCCTTTTTATCTGTACCCTTGTTTTCGGGGTGGGTGGGGGATGTGTGCACATGCGTATCTGTAACATTTTTCCTTCACTCTTCTGACTCTGGTGTGTAGACCAGTTTTTAAGTCCAAGAATCTGAGGTGAGTGTATTTGATTTGGTTTCGATTTGCATTCTTAGTTAATTCTTTCTTGCAGGCCATTCGTATAAAATACCTGCATCCAGATAGTGAGCTTCAAAACTTTGCATCGCAAGTTATGGAAATGCTTGATGCTGATGCTTCAGTTGATGCTCATGCACTGGTATTTTCTCAAATCTCAATATAATTCTTAGTCAAATTTTAATTGCGAGTTCTGCTATGCTCTTTTGCTTTCTTTAACATGTGCAAGTACAGTGAAAATGCAATCCTGGATTGGCAATGTTTTACTCTATTTCACAAGTAGATAAAGGAAGAAGATTTTGTTAGAAAAGAAGTGTGGAGAAATACAGAGATAGAGTACATGAATTGCTGTTTATCTAGAGGAGATTAATTCTGTCACTTGTATCAGAGGCTTTGTCAGTTTTTTATTCTGATCATGCACGCCTTGTTGCAACTGCAGGCTTGTGTTCTTTATATCCTTCGTGTTGGTGTAACAGATCAAATGACAGAACCTACTCAACGAAACTTTTTGGTTTTTCTTGGAATGAAGGTATGCTAAAGTTACTTAATTTAAATCATTAGTCATCATCAAGTTGATTCTGTTTTGTGCATTTCAGTTTTGATGCCATCTTAAAGATATGTATATAAAAATTTTCTTCCTGGCTTTCTGGCAACTCGCAGCTTCAATCGCCTGAGGCAGGTGCTTCTATGAAGGTGGCTGCATTGCGTACTCTGTCGTGTACTCTGAAAACAGTGGGTGAGGTATGCATAAGTACGTGTTTTTATGAGAAAATTATTTTAAATGGGTTGTTTCTGTTATTATAAAGCAGTGGATGTATGAGATGGATATATTTCTAGTTTTGTGTGAGATGGACTGCAACTTAATTCTTGTTAATTTGCAGGTTCCACTGGAATTTAAGGAAGTTCTTGACAACACTGTAGTTGCAGCAGTGTCTGATTCGTCAAAGCTAGTGAGCCTTGCTTTTTGTTTCTTTTATATAAAAATAAATAACGTTTTTAAATATTCCAATGCTTGTCTATTGTGTATTATGTATTTGTTGTGGTTTTAAACATAATCTGTCATGTTACTTCTTGTGGGAGGGTTGTGATAGAGAAGTGGCTCATAAGTTTATCAAATACTTAATGGTAAATGGATGTTTACACTGATTTGGCGGGGAATGGATCCCTTGCAGGGAGTGCTGTTGCATGTTTGTGTGACTAGTATATGTAATTCTCTTGTAAAACATTTTAAAATTTCTAATTACTAAGATAAAAATTTTTAATTTTAATTAATGACTTAAAACTTTGACTTAAAGATTAAACTTTAATTGTTAGAAAAATTTATGATAAAATACTTTCAATTGTGGGGACAAAAATTATAATTGAGTCCCATGTCCATTTTATTGTAAAGAATCTTAAATTTTGAAATCATTTTGGTGGTTTAGTATTTGTGGAATAAACAGAGCTCAAACAGTCCGATACTATTATTTACACCTGAGGTATTCTATATATACATGAGGCTATTGCTAGAGATGCGCCATATTCGAAAGAATAACAGAATTGATTTGTTAGGAAGTTTGAATCCCATAATTGTAGGATCCCGTAACTGCAGACATAGGAATAATTAAATAATTATTATTCCTGTATTTACTCCCCCTCAAGTTGGATCATAGATATTTATCACGTCCAACTTGCTTACCAATCCTTTGAAGCTGTCTTCTGGTAGACCTTTTGTGAGAATATCTGCAAGTTGGGACTTTGTAGGTACGTAGGATAAGCAGATAATTCTAGCTTCTACTTTCTCTCTAATGAAGTGTCGATCTACCTCGACATGTTTGGTCCTGCTATGTTGTACAGGGTTTAGAGCCATGCTCAAGGCTGCTTTATTGTCACAATTGAGTTTTAGTGGTGAACTAAGTTGTATTCGAGCTTCTTCAACCACTCTCTTTAGCCATAATCCTTCCATGATACCTTGGGACAATACTCTTAGTTCTGACTTTGCACTGCTTTTAGCAACAACTCTTTGCTTTTGGCTTTGCCAGGTAACTAAGTTCCCCCAAACAAAGGTACAGTAACCTTATGTAGATCTGCTATCCTCCTGAGAGCTTGCCTAATCAGCATATGTATAGATCTTAATAGTTCTTTGATCATTCTTCTTGAAGAAGAGTCCTAGACTGGGAGTCCCTTTAAGATACTTGAGAATCTTATAGGCTGCATCCATGTGCTTCTTCTTTGGAGAGTGCATGTGTTGGCTTGCTATACTAACTGCGAATCCAATGTCAGGTCAAGTATGTGAGAGATAAATGAGTTTCCCCACCAACCTTTGATATTGTCCTTTGTCAGTTGCCATTTCATCTTTTTCCTATCCTTTTCTTTTCGCAGCTTCTTTCTTTGTCTTTGCAGGTGTATTGTTCCTCTTGACCTTCTTTGTAGTGTTAATTGGAACTTTACTAGGTTTACAGCCAAGCATATTGGTTTCTTTAAGTAAATCAAGGATATACTTTCGTTGGGACACACAAATCCCTTCCTTTGTTCTTGCCACTTCCATACCTAGGAAGTATTTTAATTTTCCAAGGTCTTTGACTTCGAATTCTTTATTTAGTGCTGCCTTAATTCATTCCATCTCCTTGATATCATTTCTAGTGAGAATAGTATCGTCTACATTTACGATGAGGATGGTCATCATTGCTTCATTCTTAGAGACAAACATAGTGTGATTGGATAGACTCTGCTTGTATCCTTCAGTTTTAACTGTAGTAGAGAATCTATCAAACCATGCTCGAGGCGATTGCTTTAAACCATAGAGAGATTTTTTTAGTTTGCATGCCTGATTGTGTTTGTCATTATTGAAACCTGGTGGTAGTGACATATATACTTCTTGTAGAATCTCATAATTATAGGTGTTAGAATATTAGTTGTCAGTGGGTTGTTAGAATGATTATGGGTTGTTAGAGTGGGTCAACAGAATTTTTTCTTTATTAGGTCATTGATTGTAATCCCGTGAATTCCTCCACTAATGTCCCCTTATGATAGTATAAATAGGGACTTCTACTCATCTGAATATATAGAACAGAAATAATCTCTGTTAAACATCTTCATGGTATCAGAGCGTTGAAGATAATTATCAGAGATTTTTTTTCTGTCCAGTATCGCTTGTAACTCCCACTTCTGTCGAGTTCAGGCCTCACAGTCGGCACCTCAGCTGATCAGCTCTTCCTTCCAGAATTGCAACAGCAGTGATTCAGAGAAGAAAAGAGGCTTATTGGCACTGTCAAAGCAGAAGCACTGTCACAGAATCATCGTTGCCGCTCCACAGACGAGTTCTGTGCTTCACCGTATGTTGCTCTCATCACCGCGACGTCACCGACGGTCTTGAGTCTGGTAACAGCACCGAAACAGAAACAATCAGGCCCCACTTCAGTTCCGGCGACCTCCTTCTTCCTCCTTGACCACTCTGCTCACAGACCCGAAGAGAGAAGGCTGTGAACAAAGATCGAGAGTTGAGCAGGGGAGAGCGCCGCTGACTGCAATCTTCGGTGTGTCCTTCATAGAACCGCTGACTGCAATCATCCCTCGGCCAAGTAGTCGCCACCGTTGAAGCAGTCAAAACAGAAGAGCCGAGACACAGAGGAGTGCGTATCATCTGGATCTCAACCTTCTGATCTATTATTTAAGTCATCGGGGACCAATCTGTCATTCTCAAAATTCGGAGGACTGAACTGGTATTTCTGAAATTTGAAGAATCAATCTGTTTTTTTCAAAATTCGGAGGACTGAACTGGTATTTCTGAAATTTGAAGAATCAATCTGTCATTTTCAAATTCGGAGGACTAAACTGGTATTTCTGAAATTTGAAGAACCAATCTGTCATTTTAAAATTCGGAGGACTGAATTGGTATTTTTGAAATTTGAAAAACCAATCCGTCATTTCTCCAAAATTTCAGTATGTCATCTGAAGGATCTTCCTCTGTTTCACGGACCAATGATATCTCTACTGTTCTTATTGTTTCTGAAAAACTTACTAGTGATAATTATCGGGAATGGTCTCAATCCATGACTCTGGCTCTAGATGGAAGGGACAAACTTGAATATATCACTGGTGAAGCAAAAAAGCCTCCAGAATCAGAAACCAAGGCATTTAGAATTTGGAAGTCTGAAAATGCCTTGGTATCATCCTGGTTGATTAATGCAATGTCTTCATCAATAAAAAAGAGTTTCATGTATCTCTCTTCAGCCCGAGAGATCTGGGAGGCTCTTCAAGAGACATATAGTACTGTAGGGAATCGGTCTCGCTTGTTTGATGTTAAGAAAAAATTGTGGCAGTTGAAACAAGATCTCATGTCACTTGATGACTACTATCTTGAAAAGTCCGCTCTTTGGCAAGAGTTTGATGCCCTAAAAAATAAAACTCATCATTGCCGAGCTGATGCTTCAGAAGATCGTAAAGAGAAAGAAGAAGAAAGAGTATACGAACTACTGGCTGGTCTAAATGTGATCTATGATGATGTTCGGGCTCGGATCCTTAGTCACGACCCCTTGCCTTCGGTACGTGAAGTCTACTCCATTCTACGCAATGAAGAAGATAGACGCAGATCAATGCTTCAGAATAATTCCGCTGCTACTCCTGCAACTCCTGAGGCCTCAGCTCTTGTTATTCAATCCACGGAATCGAAAGGTGTCAAAGGTAGACCATTTTGTGATCATTGTAAGAAACAAGGGCATACTAGAGATACTTGTTGGAACCTTCATGGTAAACCTGCTGATTGGAAGCCAAGAAAGGGGAAAGGACGAAGTCATATGGCTGAAGCTTCAAAAAGTGGTGAGATCTCCCAAAATGATCAATTGAGCAAAATCATGGAAATGCTTGCAGCACTTCAAACTACAAAACAACCTATTGCCACAGTAGTGAAGAGAGGTAATTTCTTGCAAGCCTTGACTGTAATAAAAGGTCTGTGTACAGGTAATTTCTGGATTGTTGACTCAGGTGCCTCAGATCACATGACCGATAATAAGACTATCTTCTCGTCTTATACTCCTATTTCTAAAGGAATGACTGTACGAATTGCTGATGACTCCGAATCTGTTGTCACTGGAATTGGATCTGTTAAAATCTCTGCTACACTTACTCTGCACTCCGTATTACATGTTCCAAAGATAAAGTGCAACTTACTATCAGTAAGTCAATTAGCAAATGATGAACGATGTCATGCTAACTTCTTTGCTACTTATTGTCTCTTTCAGGATCTGCTAACGGGGACGACGATTGGGAGTGCTAAAGAACATGATGGTCTCTATTACCTTTATACAAGTAATAGTCGTGAAATTAAAGGTTGCAATAAAGTGTCTCTCTCTAGTATTGGTGACTTGGAGTTATGGCACAAGCGTTTGGGCCATCCAAATTTCAAATACATGTCTCAAATATTTCCATCTCTCGTTTCTAATAAAAATGCATATGATTTTCACTGTGACTCATGTGAAAAAGCTAAGCATCATCGTACATCATTTCAAAAACATCCGTACCAAGCATCTAAACCCTTTTCCTTGATTCATAGTGATTTATGGGGACCATCACGCATACCAAACAGATCCAAATCCAAATGGTTCATCACATTTATCGATGACCATACACGTGTTTGTTGGGTTTACCTATTGAAAGATAAAATCGAGGTGTCTCAAACCTTCATTAACTTTCACAATATGATCCGCACCCAGTTCCAAACCCAAATCCAGATTTTACACACTGATAATGGGACTGAATATTTCAATCAGGCCATGTTCACCTTTCTAACTGAAAATGGGATCATCCACAAAAGTACTTGTCCCAATACACCTCAGCAAAATGGTCTTGCCGAACGAAAGAATCGTCATATCCTCGAGACTGCCAGAGCTATTATGTTCAATAGCAATGTTCCTAAATATCATTGGGATGATGCTGTCCTCACTGCCACCTTCCTCATTAACCGAATGCCCAGTCGACCACTATCTTACAAAACACCACTTCAGCTCCTGCATAAATATTATAACCTTCCGTATCTTGAAAACACTCTGCCACTCAAGGTGTTTGGATGCACGTCCTATGTTTACCTCCATCACACCAACAAACTTGACTCCAAAGCCCTTCGCTGTATCTTCCTTGGCTACTCCAATTCCCAAAAGGGCTACAGGTGTTATGACCCTGTCTCCAAACGGATCTTAGTTACCTGTGATGTCACGTTTCATGAAAACACTCCCTATTATTCCCTGTCTGCAATTCAGGGGGAGAGAGATGGTGAATTCCAGCCACAAGAGACACTAGAAGATGTTCGGACTTTTACAGTTTATACACCTACCCAAATAGAACCTAATCATATCTTTAATGATCCAATCCTTGAGAGAGACATGAACAAATGGGGAAATACCTACAAACGACGTCAAAAAGAAGGTAATGAGCCACAAGCTATTAGCACTCACCAAGAGTCAGAGCCGGAGGCAGGTCAAGAGGAAACAATGGTAACAGAGAATTCTGACATTGATCTTCCCATTGCAATACGAAAGAAGCCCAGATCATGCACTCAACATCCCATTGAGAGGTTTGTTTCTTATAAGGCCCTTTCATCTAAATACAGGGCATTTATCTCTCATCTTGATAGTATCAGGGTCCCAGACACAATTGATGAGGCCATGACTATACCTGAATGGAAGCAAGCTGTATTAGAAGAGATGGAAGCTCTTAAGCGTAATAAGACATGGGATATAGTGGATCTACCACAAGGAAAGAAGCCTGTTGGGTGTAAGTGGGTATTTACTCCTAAGTTTAAAGCAGATGGAACTCTTGAGAAATACAAGGCTAGGTTGGTTGCAAAAGGCTTCACACAAGTATATGGTGAAGATTACACCGAAACATTTGCACCAGTAGCCAAGCTGAATACAATTAGAATCCTCCTATCCATTGCAGTTAATCTAGATTGGAGTCTGCACCAACTTGATGTAAAGAATGCCTTCCTCAACGGAGAACTCAAGGAAGAAGTATATATGAAATTACCTCCCGGATTCCAAGGGAAGAAAGCTAATGAAGTCTGCAAGCTCAAGAGGTCATTGTATGGATTGAAGCAATCTCCGCGTGCTTGGTTTGATAGATTCACTCGAGTCCTTAAGAGACATGGATACACTCAAGGGCAGAGCGATCATACCTTGTTCTTTAAACATCACAAGGACAAGATGGCTGTTCTAGCAGTATATGTTGATGATATAATTCTTACTGGAGATGATAAGGTAGAGATCAATCAAATCAAGGGAGCCCTTACACGGGAATTCCAGATCAAAAATCTTGGAGAAATGAAGTACTTTCTTGGGATGGAAGTTGCTCGATCAAAAAGAGGCATCTATATTTCCCAAAGAAAGTATATACTTGATCTCCTAAAGGAAACAGGGATGACAGGCTGCAGACCTAGTAACACACCTATTCGGGTTGATAAAATAAACGAAGAAGCAGGCCTTGGTAAAGCTGTGGACATAGGAAACTATTAGCGAATGGTAGGTAAACTAATATATTTGTCCCATACCAGACCTGACATCGCATTTGCTGTTAGTATGGTCAGTCAGCACTCCCATAATCCTACACAGAAGCATCTGAATGAAGTGTACCGGATTCTTCGTTATTTGAAGGGATCTCCAGGACGTGGCTTGTTGTTCAAAAAGACTGATAAACGAAATGTAGAATTGTTTACAGATGCTGATTGGGCAGGTGATCAAGATGACAGGAAATCTACTTCTGGATACTGTACGTATATATGGGGTAACTTGGTCACATGGAGAAGTAAAAAGCAGAGCGTAGTTGCAAGAAGCAGTGCTGAGGCTGAATACCGAGCTGTAGCACTTGGGATTTGTGAAGGCATATGGATAAAACGTGTTCTTGAAGATGTACGGAAATGCATAAATCTGCCAATCAAAGTCTATTGTGATAACATGGCTACAATCGATATTGCTCATAATCCAGTTCAACATGACAAAACCAAACATGTTGAGATAGACAGACATTTCATAAGAGAAAAGGTTGATGAAGGCATTGTTGACCTACGATATATACCATCTAAGGAACAGAATGCAGATGTTCTTACTAAAGGACTACCCAGTGATAAGTTTGAATATCTTACTGGCAAGTTGAACATGATAGATATCTATAGTCCAACTTGAGGGGGAGTGTAGAATCTCATAATTATAGGTGTTAGAATATTAGTTGTCAGTGGGTTGTTAGAATGATTATGGGTTGTTAGAGTGGGTCAACAAAATTTTTTCTTTATTAGGTCATTGATTGTAATCCCGTGAATTCCTCCACTAATGTCCCCTTATGATAGTATAAATAGGGACTTCTACTCATCTGAATATATAGAACAGAAATATTCTCTGTTAAACATCTTCACTTCTTGTAATTCACCATTTAGGAATGCATTTTTGATATCAGGTTGTTAAAGAGGCCAATCAAGATTGGCAGCAATTGAGAGAACTCTGATGGTATTTAACTTTTCCACTGGGGCAAATGTTTCATTATAATCGATGCCGTATGTCTGAGTGAATCCCTTCGCAACCAATCGTGCCATGTATTTGTTCAAAGTACCATCTGCATTATATTTTGGGGTGAATACCCACTTACATCCCACTGGTTTCTTTCCATGTGGCAACTCTACAACATCCTATGTACTTTTTTTCTCTAGGGCTCTCATTTCCTCTAATACTGCATTTTTCCACTTTGGAATCTCAAGTGCCTCCTAAACATTATTGGTTATTCGAATATTATCAAGATTGGTCACTGTAAGTAAAAGAGACCTGAAAACTATATTTTCATTTCACTTATAGTAATGTGAGGATTACAAGTATTTATAGAATACAATAGAGACAGAGGAGGAGAGATTGAGGGGGAATACAGAGGGAAAAATTAAAGAGTAGTCAAACATGTTATGCCACCGAATATAACATGTTTCTAACACTCCCCCTCAAGTTGGAGCGTAGATGTTAATCAAGCCTAACTTATTACAAAGATAGTCAACACGAATCCCGTTTAAGGCCTTAGTTAGAAGATCTCCCAACTGGTCACTAGACGACACATGCCCTGTAGAAATAAAGTTCTTAATCTTATCGCGTACAAAGTGATAGTCGATCTCAATGTGTTTTGTATGTTCATGAAACACAAAATTAGAAGCTATGTGTAGAGCAGCTTTATTATCATACCACAGTTTTGTAGCCAATGATGTGGCAAGACCAACCTCCTTTATTAACTGGTGAATCCACACAATCGCCTATACTGATTGAGCCATGGCTCTATACTCATCTTCTGTACTTGACTTAGATACCACATCCTGCTTCTTGCTCCTTCAAGACACCAAGTTTCTACCCACAAACACATAGTATCCTGTGGTGGATCTCCTAGTAGACTTTGACCCAACAAAATTTGGATCACAAAAACATTCAATTTCGGTGTGGCCATGATTTGTATAGAGTATACCACGACCAAGTGAGCTCTTCAGGTAATGTAAGACATGCTCTAAGGCTTCCCACTGAGCAATGGTTGGTGCTGTCATGAATTGGCTAAGTACACTCATTGGAAAGGTCACATCAGGGCGAGTCACTGTGAGATAGTTCAGCTTTCCAATCAATCTTCGGTATCTCTCATGGTAGGCAAATGGCTTGATCTTCTCTGGATCAACCTTTTTTCTTACATCCTCAGGTAGTTCATCAAACGGTATGCTATCATCAATGTCCAAAAAAGGATTGGGAATCATAGGAAAACTATTTGGGGTGCCCCAGGTTTCCTAGTCTCCTTTAGCAGATCTAGAACATATTTTCACTGTGTCAAGAGGATGCCTTTCTTGCTTTTCATAATCTCAATCCCACGAAAATATTTTAACGAACTCAAATCCTTCATTTGGAAATGAGAATTAAGAAAGGTTTTGAGTGACGAGATTCCCGAAGTATTGTTACCCGTAATAACAATGTCATCAACATATACCATTAAGAGAATCATGCCTGTATTTGTTTGCTGATAAAATATAGAATGGTCACACTTACTCTGATTCAGACCAAACTTCTTAACCACAGAGCTAAACCTGTCAAATTAAGCACGAGGGCTCTGCTACAAACCATATAAAGACTTCTGAAGGTGACATACTTTCCCACGCTCCCCCTGAGTAACAAAATCAGGTGGTTGCTCCATGTAAACTTCAAGAAGATCATCATTCAAGAAAGCATTTTTAATATCCAACTGATGAAGATTCCAACCATAAGTGGCTTCCATAGAAATGAAGAGGCAAACAGATGACAGCTTTGCCACAAGGGAGAAGGTTTCCGAATAGTCAACACCGTAGGTCTGAGCATATCCCTTGGCAACTAGGCGAGCTTTCAAGCGTTCTAGAGTGCCATCAGCTTTTGTTTTAACCGTGAACACCCACTTGCACCCAATAACCTTCTTTCCAGTAGGTAAATCAACGAGAGTCTAGGTACTGGCCTTATCAACGGCCATCATTTCTTCTTCCATTGCAGCACGCCAATCGGGATGGGCTAAGGCTTGGTGGAGAGTAGTGGGAACAGTGATAGAATCTAAGGAAGCTATAAAGGAACAGGATGGAGGAGACAGGTGGTTATAGGAAATAAAAGAAGAAATTAGATAGGTACAAGTACGTTTACCTTTGCTTAAGGCAATAGGCAGGTCATCAGAAGTATCAGGAGTATCAGAACTATCAGGAGTATTAGGAGTATCAGGCACTATTTCTGGTTGAGGGGCAGGAGCGAGTGAACTAATTTTGGATCAGACACCGAAACGGGTATTGGTCGGCCATGACCATGATCGACTACATTACTTTCCCTGGGACGTTTTTGATAAACATGATGGATAGGAGGTTTATCAGGTGCCGGAATAGACGCTTGCACTGGTGGTAACTGAACCTCATAGACCAACATATCAAGACCTTCGATTGTGTCAGGAGATGTATATGGAGTAGAGACAGGGAAGAATGGAGTCGACTCATGGAAGGTGACATCTATAGACACAAGATAACAACGAAGACTATGAGAATAACACCGATAACCATTCTGAACTCTAGAATACCCAAGAAAGACACACTTGAGAAACTTGAGATCAAGTTTTGTAATAGTGGGACGGAAATTTCGAACGAAACGTACACAGCCAAAGATTTTTGGATCAATAGGGAACAAAGGATTCGAAGGAAACAAAGTTGTGTATGAAATGTCACCATTAAGGACAGGAGAAGGCATACGATTAATAAAAAAAACACGCAGTAGACACAGCATTAGTCCAAAAGGGCTTCGGAACATTCATTTGAAACATTAGAGCCCGAGCAACTTCTAACAAGTGCTGGTTCTTACGTTCTGCAACACCATTTTGAGCTGGTGCATCTGCACAAGAGGACTGATGAAACATGCCATGGTGTAGCATATAGTTTTGAAATTGAGAAGAGAAATATTCTTTAGCATTGTCACTTCTTAAGGTTTTCACAGATTCACCAAACTAAGCTTGAATTTCAATTCAAAAGTTGCAAAAATGAGGAAACAACTCGGAACGATTTTTCATTAAATAGAGCTAGGTGGTATGAGAAAAATCATGAATAAATTAACGAAGTACTTAAATTCGGGGTTTAACTCGATAGGACATGGACCCCAAACATAAGAGTGGAGTAAATCAAAGGGAGACACAACCCGTTTATTGACCCGAGGTGTCAAGTAAACACGATGATGTTTAGTAAATTGACATGATTCAGTCTAACGATGACAAATGATGGAACTGAGGATACATTCTCTTTAAAGAGGACAAATACACATGACCTACACGACAATGAATGTCAAAAAAAGACAAACCACCAGAGCAAACAATTGAACGCGGTACCTGATTATCAAGGAAGTAATGGCCACCAGATTTATAGCCCTTACCAATAAATTGCTTCGTTGTGAGATCCTGAATCAGACAATGGTCAGGAAAGAGTGTGATAAAACAATTTAATTGTCGAGTAAGCTTGGTAGTAGACAAAAGATTAAAGGCAAGGTCAGAAACACGAAGAACAGACGATAAAGGAACAGATGGGGTAGGTCTAATAGTACTAGATCCAAGAACACAAGAGTAAGAACCATTTGCAATGGTTATACTAGAGGGATTGGCATAAGGCGCATGCGAGGAGAACAAATAATGGTTACCTGTCATATGGTCAGTGGCACCGGAATCGATAATCCACTTTGAGGTAGAAGTGGCAAGACTAGAAGTAATGTTACCTGTAGCAAGGGCACCTGAAGGTCTAGTCTTAGATTCAGCCATTGATGCTCACCACAAGCAAGTTGAGCTCTACAACAAATAGTAGAAGTTGTTTAAGAAATCAAACAAGATGTACCAAACAACAAATAAGCAAGGATGCAACCACAACAAACTCTCAAGAAGGGCCCAGTGGTCAAATCACGAGAGCATAAAACCCATTGAAGATAGCAAAGCCGATGTCCAAACGGAGCTAAAATAACCAGTAGAGTTGGCCAAAGAAAATGATCACAGCAACTCCCATTCAATTCTTTGAATTTCAAAATGACAAAATGATCCTCCAAATTTGCAAAATGACAGGTTGGTCTCCTAATTTGAAAATGACAGATTGGTTCTTCAAATTTCAGAAATACCAGTTTAGACCTTAGAAAGTTGAAAATGACATTGGTTCTCCGAAATTTAAAATGACAAATTAGTCCTCAAATCAATAAATGAGCATGGCTGGCTAGATTCCTACATGAACCAACGACAACAATTGGAAATGTAAGGCAAGTTGGCAGAAAAATGTAGACAGAGAGCCCACACTCATAATTAAAGAACCTAGCCACCAAAAAACGAGTGAACATGCACGAAACCACCACCGTCTCGCTGAAACAGCAAAGAAGAAAACCAGACACGAGTAGGGCACCAAAATAAAACACAGAATATAAGCTGCAATTGTCCCAAACACTAACCAAAGTGTAGGAAACCTGAACCCAAGACACAAACACTACCGGAAGACGTTGCAGAGAGCTAGTCGACACCAGAGGAAGAAAGCGTTGTCGGAAATGATGGTCCATGCTCTGTCACGCGCTGATGGAGTGTTGCTGTCTGCTCGCGTCGTTGGACGGTGATCGGACCACCTGGGTTTGGCCAATCGGGGAACGGGGAGGCCAGGAAGTAGCATGTGCACGAAAAAGTGAATATGACCGAAGCACTACGTCTCTGTGTGTGTGTTTGTGTGTTTGAACTGAAAATGGCTATTATGGTTACTGAAATTGAGTTGGCTCTTAACTTTCATAGAGCTCTGATACCATGCAAGTAAAAGAGACCTAAAAACTATATTTTCATTTCACTTATAGTAATGTGAGGATTACAAGTATTTATAGAATACAACAGAGACAGAAGAGGAGAGATTGATGGGCAATACAGAGGGAAAAATTAAAGAATAGTCAAACATGTCATGCCACCGAATATAACATGTCTCTAACAGTCACAAAGGAGGAATAATTTGGAGATAGAGTTGCATACGATACATACTTTTCAATGGGATGCATTGTACATGATCGAGTCTTCTTTCTCAGGGCTATAGGCAGATCCAGATCATCAGCCTTCTTGGTTTGATCCCTCATTTTCGCAAGAACAGAATCTGTCACCGGGTTAGATTCAGATTCTGGCACTGCTTCAAATATGATAGTCTCCTTACCTTGTTTGTTCCTCTTAGAATTGACTTTGTATTGTTGATTTTGAGTGATTTCGTTTCCCCCTATGGTTTATGATTTGTCATAAGGTTTTCTTTATTTGTGATGGTAGGCATGGGAATGGGAATGGCTACAAATGGAGGTATGGGTTCAGGTCTTATGGGTGTTATAGGCTGAAATTCACTCCAATTCTCCCCTTGAATTGAAGATTGGGTGAAATAAGGGATGTCTTCAGAGAACGTGACATCACGGCTAGTAAACAAGTGTTTAGAGAGAGGATTATAGCATCTATACCCCTTTTGTGAGTTGGAGCAGCTTAACAAAATACACTTGACAACATGAGGGTAAAACTTCAAGGAGGGATGATGTAAATGGACAAAGGAAGAGCAACCAAAGACACGGAGCGGAAGCATATGGTCAAGATGAGAGATGGAGTGAGTTTTTCAAAGCTTGTCTATTGGGGAATGATGGTTTAGTACATGGCTAGGTAACTGATTAATTAAGTGGGTAGTGGTGAGAATGGCATCACCCCAGAAATATTTGGGGACATGACTAGTCAATAGGAGGGACCTCGCTGTTTCCAGAAGGTGTCTATTTCTATGTTCCACAACTCCATTTTGTTGTGGGCTATAGGGACTTGTGCTATTATGGATGACACCCTGTGACTTAAGGAAGTTTGTCAAGGATTAAGTAAAGTACTCGGTGCTGTTGTCGGTGTAAAGAACCTGAATGGTGGTGTTAAACTGGGTAGAGACATATTTGAAAAATTCAAGAAACATAGCGGAGACATCAGATTTTTTTTTTTAGTAAATAGACCCAACACATGGGTGTGTGATCATCGATGAATGTAACAAACCACTTGGCACATGTACGATTGGGGATACGTGCAGGACCCCAAACATTACTATGAATAATGGAGAATGGACGGGTATATTTGTAGGGAGTTGGGGAAAAAGTGGCACGATGGAGCTTGGCAAGTTCACAGACTTGACAATGAAATGTAATATTTTTATTCAATGAGAGTTAAGGAAATAGATGGTTCAAATAGGAAATATTAGGATGACCCATCCTTTTATGCCATAACAAAATATCAGAATTATCAGAATTGGAAAGTAAACCACTTAAATGTCTGCAACACAAAGCCTTCATAGTAGGTTCGGTAAGATAGCAGAGCCCATCAATTTCCTTAGTAGTGCCAATCGTCTTCCCCGATGAGAGATCCTGAAATGTACAATAAGTGGAAGAAAATGAGTTGATTTTGAACATCATCGTCGCCTCTATTGCTCTGATACCATGAAGAGCTATGGTGACTAGAGTTGATTCTGATGCTTTTTATTCATCTGAGTTCACGGGAATTATATACAAGAGGTGTATTATCTCCTAGCCTGATTCTAGCTGAGATAGATCCTAACATCTAGGGATTAAAATCAAAATAATAATTGCAAAATTCAAATTCCCATAATTGTTTAATCAGATCTTAAAATCTCGGTAACTATTGAGATTATGATAAGGGCAAATTTGGCCCTAATTGTGTCTAGCTTCCAACAAAAAACCTTACTCAGGCCCCAAGGGCTAGAAAAAATATCAAAAAAGTCTCAGTGTAGATTTCTAAAAAAAGTCCTAGTGTAAAACCCTCAATAAAAAAACTCCCTAGGGACTTCAGTAAGATAGATTTCGAATATGAACTTACCTTATTGACAAGTGTATGTGACTATTTGACAAGTCAAAGAGTGACCATTGACAAGCTCATATATGTTAACTAAAGCAACTTGACAAGTGTATGTGACTATATTGACAAGGTATAGAGTGGCTATTAACAAGCCCATCTATGTTAACTAAGCTAGCTCCCGTTGATAAGTGTATATCTCTATATTGATAAGTCATAGAGTGGCTATTGACAAGCCCATCTATGTTAACTAAATAGCTTTCGTTGACAAGTGTATATGATTATATTGACAAGTTATAGAGTGGTCATTGATAAGCCCATCTATTTCACTAATGTCTGTAGGGACTTTTTGTTAGAGGATTCTACGTTGGGTTTTTTCTGATAGAGGAATCTATATTGAGACTTTTTTGATATATTATCTGGTACCTGAGTGGGATTTTCGCTTTTTCATTTGGTGGTTGAATCAAATGGTCTTTTGAGATGTACTATCTCCGATTCTTAATATAAGATCTAGATAACTAATTTGTAGATGTTAAGGAAATTAGTTGAGTTAGTTATTTATAACAAATGTATGTTATTAATAGGAAATTTAGAAAGACTTGTGCTAGAAGGACATAACTTGCGGGAGTTTAATTATATTTTTCTTCTTGCTCAAGTATTTGTATCTGCTTTTTGAAAAGTCTACTTTTCCTACTACTATTAACTTTTTAAGTTATACGTCCACTTGCTGTTGGCTTTTTGTATGCAAGTTGTATGTCCATTTCCTGATTAGATTTCTTCATGTAGAGGAAATCTCTTCTTTTAAAATTAGCTAGGATGTAACTTGTAAAGGACAGACTTTGAAGAATGAAATCTGACATGGTATAGCCACTCTCTCTTCCCCCTCAAGTTCTCTATATTTCCCCCTCCATTTCTGGTCTTCTTTCCCCTCATATCTGACCTGTTTTCCCCTCTCCCTCACCCTGTTTCAGCTTTTTTTCTATCAACTTCAAATCTGGTTGTGTGATAATCAGTGAGTAGGTGGGTGTTTTACATCAGTTAGTTTCCTTAAATACCCTTTTTAATCATGCACATTGGAATTACCCTTTGATGGAAACTCCTTACTATGTGCAATCACTAGGGATACTTTAGGGAAAACATTATGAATTTGGGAGACAGTGGACTGAGATATTATATTAAGGACCAATAGCAATCTCTTTTCTAGCTCTTATATTTGGGACCAGAAGGGGTATAGTTTTTTGCATGTAAGTACTCCTGAAGTTCTAATGTTGACTATTGTGTTTAAATGGAATTACACACATTGTGATCAAGAAGCCAAGAGTGTGATACTCTTGCCTCCTTTTTTTTTATATAAAATATAAGCGCATGGTAATGGTGGGACTCGGCTTTGTTGAAGTTATTAGTCTTTTGGATTTTTATTGGAAGATTTTGGCATGACTTGTTACTTGGTAGATAACTTCAACTCCACGGGATTTTGTAACTAAGGCTTTTCTATGTTCATGATTAATCAGTTTTGGTTAGAATCCTGGTTATTTATTCGTCCGTGTGATTTCAATAAGTTTTTCTTGTATAAAAAAAGTTTTAGTTGAAACTGTTATATTTATGTTTATTGTCCTCAAGATGGTGTGATAGCAGTATTCTTATGTTTAAGCTTTTGTTTCATGTTTTGTAGTAATATCTGTTTGAAATATATGGCTAGGTTCGGATAGAGGCTGCTTTGACATTACGTGCATTGGCTGAAGTTGATCCGACTTGTGTTGGTGGGTTAACTTCGTATGGGGTTACCACTCTTACTGCTTTAAGGGAAAGTTTATCTTTTGAAAAGGTAAAAGTAAATTATTGATAATATATCTTATTTTGCGTGCATATGATTTTGTTATGTAGTTTGAATTAAAAGTCTTTATATTTTGACCTAAGGTAAAAGTAAATTGTTTTAATAATATATTTTATTTTGCATTCTGGTGATTTGATTATGTAGTTTAAATTGATCTTAGAAAAACATATTATTATGTTGTTAATTAGAATTAGCAATCCGTTTCACCAAAAAAAAAAAAAGGAATTAAAAATCTATTGCCCATCTTTGGATGGAGAGAAAATAAGGGGGAAAGAATACTAGGGAGGAAAGTAGGGGGAGATAAATTTTCCCCTCTTTGATTGAGGGGGAAAAGTAGGAGGAAGGATTAGCAGGCACCCTATTTTCTCCCGAAATCTTCTCTCCATCACCCCAAGTTTCTCTCCACTGATGTAGAGAAAATAAGAAGAAAACTTCCTCCTCTGTCCCTGGTAAACCTCATCTCCCTTTCACCTCATTCTTGCTTTTCTCTTCTATGTGTATCAGTGTTTCTGAATTGCAAAGTTGGATCTTCTTCAATGGGTATAATTATTATTAAAACAGTGTAGTAAGGGCATATCTCACACTATTTTTACCAAAACTGCCATTACAGTTGTTCAAGGACCTTGTCTTTTCAGGCACTTTGGTGTATAACTATATATGGTTTTGTAAAATCCCGAAATTATAGGAATCCCATGATTATAGGAATTGATTAAATCCAAGATTATAGCAAATAATTAGGATTATTATTTTAGATTCTTTCTTGATTATATAGTGATTGTATAGTATTAAATCTGGATCTCATTAAATGATCCGATTCTCTCGTGTATAAATGTAATCGTTCCCTGTTTGAATAATATACACTAGAATTATTCTCATGATTATCTTCATGGTACCAGAGCTTTGAAGAAAATAATTAGAGTTTTTCTCTTTTCCGGTGCTGGTAACTCCCTCTCGCTAGAAATCTCGTCGCTTCCACTCAATGTCTGATCTTGTCGAGCATCAATAGCTGATCTCCTCGCCTCGCTGCTCCCTGTGATCGCCAAATGATCCATCTGGTTCGTCGAGCTCCTTGTCTCGGTTTCCTAGCGTTGTCATCGTCGACCCATCTTGCCAGAGGTACACAGTTTGTAGTTTTCATCTGCAGCGTCATCGTCGACTTCTTCATCTTGATTTCTCAATGCCGTTAACATTGGACTTGGTGTGCACGTCTGAGCCTCACCGTCGATCTTTTCGTTGCTCTTCGAAGCTGCCATCGTCGTCAAGCCTGTCATCTTCGAACTCATGTACTGGTCCGCCTTGGTTTGTGATTGTCGACTGTTTGCCATGGTCCGATTCAGTGGTGTCTCAACCATCGTGTGTTCAGACTACTTCATCGATTAGTTAGTGTGCCTGTTCATGGTTCTCAGTGTGTTTTTCCGGCGTTCTGGTATTTAATTGCTCTTAGGTCAGATTGCTCTATTTAATTCCATTAGTATGTCATCTAAAGGATCTTCCTCTGTTTCACGGTCTAATGATATCTCTACTGTCCTTATTGTCTCTGAGAAATTTACTAGTAACAATTATCGAGAATGGTCTCAATCCATGATCCTTGCTCTCGATGGAAGGGACAAACTTGAATATGTCACTGGTGAAGCAAAAAAGCCCCTGTTTCAGAAACCAAGGCATTTTGAATATAGAAGTTTGACAATGCATTGGTGTCATCATGGCTGATCAATGCGATGTCGTCATCAATCAAGAAGAGTTTCATGTATCTTCCTTTAGCCTGAGAGATTTGGGAGGCCCTTCGAGAGACATAGTATTGTAGGGAATAGGTCCCTCATAGTTGATGTTAAGAAAAAGTTGTGGCAGTTGAAATAAGACCACATGTCACTTGATGATATCTATCTTGAAAAGTATGGCCTTTGGCAAGGGTTTGATGCCTAAAGAATAAAACTCATCATTGCCGGGTTGATGCTTTAGAAGATCGCAATGAGAAAGAAGAGGAGAGGGTATATGAGCTGCTGGTTGGTCCTAATGTCATTTATGATAATGTTCGGGCTTGGATTCTCAGTCAAGAACCCTTGCCTTCTGTGTGTGAAGTCTACTCCATTCTACGCAATAAAGAAGATAGGCGCAAATCAATGCTTCAGAACAATTCTGCTGCTACTCGTGTACCTTCTGAGGCCTTGACTCTTGCTATTTGATCCATAGAATCAAAAGGTTCCTAAGGTTGACTATTTTGTGATCATTGTATGAAACATGGGCACACGAAAGACACTTGTTGGTACCTCTATGGTAAACCTGCCGATAGGAAGCCAAAAAAGGGGAAAGGAAGAGGTTACGTGGCTGATGCTTCAAAAGGTGGTGAGACCTCCCAAAGTGATCAATTGAGCAAAATCATGGAAATGCTTGCAGCATTTCAGACTACAAAACAACCTACTGTCACAGTAATGAGGAGGGGTAATTTCTTGCAAGCCTTTCAAAAGGTGGTGAGACCTCCCAAAGTGATCAATTGAGCAAAATCATGGAAATGCTTGCAGCATTTTAGACTACAAAACAACCTACTGTCACAGTAATGAGGAGGGGTAATTTCTTGCAAGCCTTGGTTGTAATAAAAGGTCCGTGTACAGGTAATTGCTGGATTGCTGACTCAGGCACCTCGGATCACATGACTGACAATATGACTCTCTTCTCATCCTATACTCCCATTTCCAAGGGAATGACTGTATGGATTGCTGATGACTCTGAATCTGTTGTGACTGGAATTGGATTTGTTAAAATCTCTGCTACATTTACTCCACACTCTGTATTACATGTTGCAAAGTTAAAGTGTAACTTACTATCAGTGAGTTGATTAGCAAATGATGAACGATGTCATGCTAACTTCTTTGCTACTTACTGTCGCTTTTATGATCTGCTGACGGGGACGACGATTGAGAGTGCGAAAGAGCATGATGGTCTCTTTTATCTTGATGAAAGTGATAGTCGTAGGATTAAGTCTAGTAATAAAGTGTCTCTTCCTAGAACTACTGACTTGGAGTTGTGGCACGAATGTGTAGGTCATCTAAATTTCAATTACATGTCTCAAATGTTTCCATCTCTCGCTTTTAATAAAAATGTATCTGATTTTCATTGTGATTCATATGAAAAAGCTAAACATCATTGTACTTCATTTCCAAAAATTCCATACCAAGCATCTAAACCCTTTTCCATGATTCACAGTGATTTATGGGGACCATCATGTACACCATATAGATCAAAATCCAAATGGTTCATCACATTTATCGATGACCATACATATGTTAGTTGGGTTTACTTGTTAAAAGATAGAACAGAGGTGTATCAAACCTTCCTTAACTTTCGCAATATGATTCGAACCTCGTTCTAAACCCAAATCCAGATCCTACACACTGATAACGGGACTAAATACTTCAATCAGGCCCTATCCACTTTCCTAACTGAAAATGGCTTTGTTCACAAAATTACTTGTCCCAATACAACTCAGCAAAATAGCATTGCCGAACAATAGAATCTTCATATTCTCAAGACTGCCAGAGCTATTATGTTTAGTAGCAAAGTTCGTAAATATCATTGGGATGATGCTGTCCTCACTGCCATCTTCCTCATTAACCAAATGCCAAGCCAACCACTGTCTTACAAAACATTACTCCAACTCCTGCATAAATACTATAACCTCTTGTACCTCGAAAACACTCTGGCACTTAGGGTGTTTGGATGGACACCCTATGTTCACCTTCATCACACTCATAAACTTGACCCTAAAGCCCTTCGCTGTATCTTCCTTGGCTACTCCAATTCCCAAAAGTAATACAAGTCTTATGATCTGGTCTCCAAATGTCTCTTCATTACCTATGATATTACATTCCATGAAAATACTCCCTATTATTCCCTATCTATAATTTAGGAGGAGAGAGATGGTGAGTTCCAAACTCAAGAGGCACTAGAAGATGACTTGACTTTTATAGTTTATACACTTATCCAAACAGAACCTAATCCTACCTTTGACAATCCTGTTGCATCTGATAATCTTGATACCTCTTATGATCCGGTTCCAGGGGGAGACATAAACAAGTGGGGTAATTCCTACATAGGATGTCACAAAAGAGGTAATGAGCCACGAGCTATTAGCATTCACCAAGAGTTAGAGCCGGAGGCAGGTCAAGAAGAAACAGTGGTAACAGAGAGTTCTGACGTTGATCTTCCCATTGTGGTAAGAAAGAAGCCCAAATTATGCACTCGACATCCTATTGAAAGGTTTGTTACCTAAAAGGGCCTTTCATCTAAATATAGGGCATTTGTCTCTCATCTTGACAGTATCAAGGTACTAGACACAAGTGAGGAGGCCATGGCTATACCTGAATGGAGGCAAGCTGTCTTGGAGGAGATGGAAGCCCTTAAGCATAATAAGACATGGGATATAGTGGATCTACCACAAGGGAAGAAGCCCATTGGATGCAAATGGGTATTCACTCCTAAGTATACAGTAGATGAACTCTTGAGAAATACAAAGCTATACTGGTTGCAAAAGGCTTCACACAAGTATATGGGGAAGATTACAGTGCAACATTTGCACCAGTAGCCAAGCTAAATACAATCAGAATCCTCTTATCTATTGCAGTCAATCTAGATTGGGGTATGAACCAACTTGATGTAAATAATGCCGCCTTCAATGGAGAATTATATAATGACCTCAAGGAAGAGGTGTATATGAAGTTACCTCTAGGGTTCCCAAGGAAGAAACCTAATCAATTCTGCAAGCTAAAGACGTCATTATATGGATTGAAATAATCTCCGCGTGCTTGGTTTGATAGATTCACTGGGGTCCTTAAGATACATGGATACACTTAAGGGTAGAGTGATCATACCTTATTCTTTAAATATCATAAGGGTAAGATGGTTGTTCTAGTAGTATTTGTTGATGATATAGTCCTTACCGGAGACGATAAGGTAGAGATCAATCAAATCAAGGGTGCCCTTGAACGAGAATTCCAAATCAAAGACCTTGGAGAGATGAAGTACTTTCTTGGGATGAAAGTTGCTCGGTCAAAAGGAGGAATCTATATTTCCCAAAGAAAGTATATGCTGAATCTTCTAAAGAAGACAGGGATGACAGGTTGCAGACCTAGTGACGCACCTATTCGGGTTGATAAAATAGATGAAGAAGTAGACCTTGCCGAGGGAACTTTCAACGAATGGTGGGTAAACTAATATACTTGTCTCATACTAGATCGGACATTGCATTTGCCATTAGTATGGTCAGTTAGCACTCCCATGATCCTAAATAGATGATTTGAATGAAGTCTACCGGATCCTTCGTTATTAGAAGGGATCTCCGGGATGTGGCTTACCGTTCAAGAAGACTGATAAACGGAATGTAGAATTGTTTACAGATGCTGATTGGGCAGGTGATCAAGATGACAGGAAATCCACATCTGGATACTCTACGTATGTGTGGGATAATTTGGTCACATGGAGAAGTAAAAAGCAAAGTGTAGTTGCAAGAAGCAATGTTGAGGCTGAATACCGAGTTGTAACACTTGGAATCTGTGAAAGCATATGGATAAAGTGTGTTTTTGAGGACTTGAGGAAATGCCAATCAAGGTTTATTGTGATAACATGGTTGCAATCAATATTGCCCACAATCTGGTTTAACATGACAGAATCAAGCATGTTGAGATAGACAAACATTTCATGAGAGAGAAGGTTGATGAAGGTATCGTTTATCTACGATATATAGCGTCTAAGGAACAGACCGTAGACATCCTCACTAAAGGACTTCCCAGTGACAAGTTTGAATATCCTATTGGCAAGTTGAACATGATAGATATATATAGTTCAACTTGAGGGGAGGTGTAGAATCCTGTAATTAGAGGAATCCCATGATTATAGGGATTGACTAAATCCAAGATTATAGTAGATAATTTCGATTATTATTATCAGATTCTTTCCTGATTATATAGTAATTGTATAGTATCAAATCTGAATCTCATTAAATGATTCGATTCTCTCTGTGTATAAATGTAATCGTTTCCTCTCTGAATAATATACACAAGAATTATTCTCATATGATTATCTTCAGGTTTAGTGTCTTTCAACCCTTCATCTACAACTTATTTATTTTCTTTTGTTATTTTTAATTTTAAAAAAATATCCATTTTTATTTTTTACCTTGAAAAATAATATTTTTTTACTGAATTATTTGGTTTTGGAATATAATGACATGATCATATATGTTTACTACATAGTTTAATTTTAAATTATCTCATGATGGTACTATTAATACGTTTTTTCATTGTGTTATTTAATTGATTTTAAACATGATATATTTTGATATAGTGGTAAGGGTATTTTAGTCATTCATATATTTGTTGATTTTCTTTCTTCCTTGTTTTTGCTTGTCCATCCGAACAAGAGGGGTGATAACATTTTCCCTCCAGTCTCCTTTTCTCTTCATTTTTTTTCCTCCCAATTTTTCTTCACATACGAACAGAGGGTTAGGCTGTTAACTCTGAATAGGAGTTTAGTTGTATCCTTATTAGTGTTAGTAAATGGATGAAGGCATGTAATAACGGGTGAATGATTTTGATTAGTATTGTGTGATTACTTTAACAACATACTAACTTATCAGGCGGTTCTTTTGTTTGAGAAGGATCTCTTGTCTTCTGTTTTGCATCCCCCCTCCTCTTCTATAAAACTTCCTTTTCTTATCAAAGAAAAGCTTATTAAATGAATGCTATTAACAGTTTTCTTATCAGCTGATAGCATGCCATGTTGACTGTATAAAATGTGCCAAGTGTTCTTAGTTTTTAAATGTGATAGCTTTTGAGGCAAATACGAGCTGTTTGTCAGCTAATCACTGTAGTCCATCTAATCAGCAATCTGTATTTTGTCTGCAAATACTTTAGTCCAATTGACTTTATTGGAAGACCCAGAGAGAGAGAGGGAGGGACCCTTAGCATGCGGCTTGACCATATCAATTAGTTTGATACATTGTCTGCAGGGAAGCAGTTTGCAGTTTGAGCTGGATTCTTTGCATGGGCAGGCTACTGTCTTGGCAGCTTTGGTAACTATTTCACCAAAATTACCTCTTGGTTACCCTGCTAGGTAACTTGTCCTGCTCTTGTTTACTGCCTTTTCTGTTTTATTTGAAGCTAGTTAAAAGTTACAATTTCGAAGTGATTTCAAAATGGTCTGCCCTTCTACTTGTATCGTCCTATGACCATGTATTCATTCAGATTTCAAGATGATGTTTAACAGCTGAAAAAGCAGCACTCTCGTAGCAGATTTAGGGACTTGATCACTTTGTGGTGGTGGTGTTTTCTATTTGATAGCATAGGTTCTAGCATTTTTGCATGCTTTTTATATCTTAGTAGTACTGCGGCACAATGTTTTCTTCATGGAAGGACATTATGGATATTTCAACTAAGGTACTTGATGATCTCTTTTGTCTAACTTTGTTGCCTGAATCAATTGCTCTGTGGATGCTAATTGTTGTGGGGCCATTCCTATCCTTTTTGCAGTCTGACTTTTACTATGGTCGTTGTACTTGGTAGTGACAGAATAATTGTTCTTTCTTGGTATGCTGCGTTAATGAGCATCACTGTGCTTTAAGCAGGTTACCCAGATCAGTGCTTGATGTTTCAAAGAGAATGTTGACAGAACACAGTCGAAATCCTGTGGCAGCCATAGTTGAACAAGAAGCTGGGTGGTTGCTTTTATCGTCTTTATTGTCTTCTCTAACTAATGAGGTATACAGTATCAATGCTAATTTGTTGTCAGACAATAATTTATTTTGAATGGAGATTCAGAGCTTTTTAAAATATCTCCTTCAGAATCAAAGTAATTTTTTTTTCTTGATAATGAATAAATTTATCAATGGGACCTAACTGGTATATCTAATGAGGTAAAGGCATCGTCGTCAACACTAAACAATGTCTATTGTCCATGTCCATATGAGATTTGACTATTGAGGGCCTAACACAATCTCCTCATTTAGTTGGGCTTGGGACCATCTATAAAACATAGATGGAGCCTTACGTTTATTGTCCATCTTCCTCAACACTAATATGGGAAAAACACACAGCAATCCAATTTCTCTGCATGTCTAATATGAAAGTTTCAGGTAAAAATTCATGATCTGAACAACAGATCCATGGCAATGGCTTAGAGTGAAAGTTGTACTTGTTTGTAAACAGCCAGAGGATTCTCTTTAGGTGTAGGATGATTTAGCTGGAGAGAGGAGGGGTTTTGGTTGGTCCCACCTGACACGTGGGGCCTACAGGTCCACTTGGAGAGAATCCCACTCCAGAACCTTGGGGTCTGTTTGGGAGGAGAGGAAATGGAGGGGAAAGAATCTTTCCCTCTCTAGTTCTTCATTTTCTTGGTTTTCTTTCTCAAATAGTCCCTAAAAGCTATAAACAACGAAAGTCAATTCTAGATATAATTGGCTACAATGAAAGTTAAGAACAAGTAAGCTGCATTTTCATAATTTGATGGTGCACATATATAGGGAGGTGCTATTAGATCTTTAAAGTCGCAACAAATCATAATATTAAATCTGTTGAGTAATGTCCGACTGAAAGACTAAATTGTTGAGTTGTTTGTGTTTTTGAACGAGACTGACTTAAAGGAGATCACCTTGAATATTAGTCGAGGTAATAAAATGAATTAAGATTTGGATGGTTGCATACTAGAGGAATCCATAGTCCTCCTTATCTTGTTAGAAGGGCATTGGAAAATGGATACGCAAAATGTCAGGGGACGTGTATGCAAATTCTTCTGTCATTTGGATTTCTGGAGTAGGTTATGCTGTTCTATTGCTACTGACAGTGGCCGTAAATTCATCTGCTAATGTCACATATCTAGGGGATTTGGAAGATTGAACATTAAAAATTGAACTAGCTGTACCTGAGATATGATCAATAGCTCCAAAATCCAAGGTTTATATGGATAGCGGCTAGAAGATACGAAATTAACAGAATTACCTAGTTTAACATTTCAGCATACGATGCAAAATGAACAAATGCCTGCCGAATAGAAATTGTGATCTTTTCCTCTTTGCTAGTTTTTATGGGTGAAAAAAAAAAACAACGTTTCTGAGCTTCATAACTAAAAGGTATGTTGCAAGTAGTTTTGAGCAACCTCATAGAACAAGAAAATTCAATGAATAATATCCCAAACTAAATCACATATTATGGAAAAAAAGGAAGCTAAAATGTTTGTGAAGTTGCTGTTTGTGATGCATGTTATGGTTTCTGTGATAAAAGAGCAAATTCTTGAGCATAAAATCACAGGATTTGTGAAAATGAAACATGGCAGCTACTTAGCATGCGAATCTGTGTAAATGAATCGAACTGTTCTGATACAACAACAGCAACAACAACAAAGCCTTATCCCACTTGGTGGGGTTGGCTATATGGATCGCTCGACGCCATTGTGCTCGATCGAAAACCAGCTCTTTTGATATATTATTAACCAATGGATTCCACTTTATAACCTCATTAAGTATTCATTTCGGTCTTCCTCTATCTTTTTTTAGATGACTCCATACTGCTTGATTGACCCTTCTCGCCAGTGTACCCAATGGCCTAAGTTACTTATTATGGGGTCTTTCCACCCTTGCAGGAGCTTGAAGAGGAAGTCTTTGATATTCTTTCCTTGTGGGCCACCCTTTTTACTGAAAATCCAGAAAATGAAGTTAGGCGAACTGCGGATTTGGTATCAAGAATAAAGTAAGTATTTCTGTAAGTACTATCTATTTTTATAGGTCTTAAAATCCTCATTGCGATCCTCTGTGTTGTCTATTCATTTGATAGTATTAGGGCCCAGTTTGTATATGAAACAATTAGTCTCCTGGTATTTTAATGTTGAGGCCATATTCTTTGTCAATGGATGTTATAACATTCTGGACCAAGTCCACTTATGGATAAATGTTAAGTTTAGTCCCATAATTTTTTTTTTTTAAATCTAGAGCTTTTCATTCCGCCTTTATATTCACATAGGATGCCCCTTAATGTTGCGAAGCAGTATTCTTTGCCAGTGGATTTTATAATTTCACAGGCCAATTCACTACCATTCTAATGAACTCCAATTCACTGCTAATCACACTATGCAAGAGTATGCAAGAATTCTCATTTATTTTTTCTACTCCTAATTTCTACTTTTACCAAACTGCATGTGATTAAGAAACCTGAAATACTTATTACCCAAAAAAAAAAACCTGAAATACTCTACTATTAACTTTTAGTCATTCTAGCTTCAAGAGATAACAAAAGAATCAAGCAAACAAAAAGGCACTTAGTCTTCTGATTTTCTTTATCATTTGGGTTTTCAAAAGAAAATCAAAGTTGGTAATGAGATTTCGATATTGTCGAAATGGATGTTGATTAAATAACTTTCATGCACCTCTGTTTTTTCTTGTCGCATTTTGTAGTGTCTGGTCTGCAGCTGTTGATGCTCTCACCGCATTTATAAGATGCTTTTTGTCTTGCAACGTTGTGAATGGTGGAATATTGCTTCAACCAATTCTTGTGTACCTCAGTAGGTATGTTTGTTTAGGATTGTTGTCTCCTGATTTTGATGTTAAAATCTATCACTGCGCAAGACCTTGTTCTTGTTCTTTTTCATTTATCTTTTTTTTAAACTGTAACTTCCTATTGTTTGGCCAAACAAAAAAAACTGTAACTTCCTATTGACCTTAGGTTGTAATTTTTGGAATATGTTATAAGCAGGGCATTATCATATGTAATATTTTTAAGAGCCAAGGAACTGCCTAATGTAAAGCCAGCATTGGACATTTTTACCATCAGAACATTAATAGCCTACCAATCTCTTCCTGATCCTGGGTCATATAAAAGTGACCACCAACAAATTATTCAACTATGCACAACTCCATTCAGGTAGTCTTTTCTTTGCACTTATCTCTCATTTTTTATTTTGTTTTCTGGGGTTAAATAATGTTTTTGAGGGATTCACTATAGCTGACTTCACTTTGTGAGACAGGGTTTGTTGTTGTTTTCTTACTATATTTCTGACCTGCAAACAGGACAACTCTCCTCCATTGATCAGTTTTATGATTTGGCTTTTCTTATGTAGTTCTATGTCTAATTATTTTTTTCTTTGAGGATTTTTTCCTCCATATTGTTCTATACTTGTGCACTGGGCTGCAAAAGAAGTGTTCTATACTTGCTTTTATTCCTAATATAACTTCATATTTGAGCAAAAGACAGTAACGACATACTGAAACAGATGCTCCATATATTGTAGTTATTAAGAAGCAATGGATTTTTAATGCTATCTGAGGGTTATTGATTTGTTTTTTGAAAACATAGAATGATGATTGATGGCTATGGAGTTCTTTTCTTGTCATGATTAATTTGACATATTATAATGCTCTCCACCTTTTAATTTGCCATCATAAAAAAAGGGTGGTCTAGTGCACAAGGCTGCTGCCAAGTGGGGTCTGAGAAGTGATAGATATATGTAGCTTTACCCCCGTAAGCATAGAAGCTGTTTTGAGCTTTTAGTATGCCACATAGTTGTAATAAAATATAATTCTCTTCATTTTATGGCTAGCCTTTTGTGTTTTGACTATAATCTTGTTAAACTATTGTGCTATAAGAAAATCTTGTTCTAAACAATAGTCAAATGATGACTAATGCAGTTTCTTCTCATTTTCTCAACAATCGTAACTGCTTATACCTGTTTGACTGACTTGAATGTTTGCTACTGCTTTTTTAAATAAGGCATGCCTCAGGATGTGAAGAGAGTTCTTGCTTGAGGTTGCTGTTGGACAAGAGAGATGCATGGTTGGGTCCATGGATTCCTGGAAGGTTTCTAACTGGCTGTTCTGTGATTTTACATCCTACATACTTTGTGTTTTACTTTGTTAATTTACAAGGAAACTGCCTTAGAGGTTAGTTAAAATATAAAGGGATCTCCTATCTTGTTTACAATATGAGAAAATCCTTTTTGTAAGTAAATGATTACAATATGAGAAAATCCTTTTTATAAGTAAATGAGCTACGCTGCAGTCTCTTCTTCATTTCATCACCATTGGATCTCTTTATTAAATATCTTAACATCAATTTCAATGGTTTTATACAGAGGCTAGCTTGATTTTCTGGAATTGAGATGATCACTTGGTTTGCTTTATTATTTTTACAAAGAAATATTGTTGGGCTTGGGCTTTTTGGAAATTGAAAAAGGTGAAGCAAACAGTTCAGCCCAGGATAGTGGTTTGGTGCTGGATTTATAATGTTAAAGCATTCAAGGCCTTGTGCCCTGCTGCCGTCCAACAGAGAGACCAAATTTCTGTAGCTCAGTTCTGTGTCTGACTGCTGTAGTTTCTCTGTTAAATAGTTTCTTACTCAATTATAACCTTCTTTCAAATGAGATGGCCGTATCATGACTTCTATTTTCTTTCATATTAATTATTTGCACTTATTTGTATTGAATTGATGTATTACGTTGGACTCAATGTATCCTTTCAAGCCATTTATAATACTTTTGAATTTTTACCCATAATTTCTAATCTACTCAAACTGGTAATATCTCCTATGTTGCTGAAGTAACCACCAAGAAGAGAGCACATTAAAAGGCAGTACTTAAATCTGTGAAACCTTTCGACACTCTTATTTGTTTCATTCAACTGAGGATAAGACCCTCAATTGATATTTCCTGAACATTATCTATCTTGCTTATTTCCTTCTTTTTATCTGTTTTGCCGTCTCTCCTCCTTTTTCTAGTTGCATCCTCAAAAGCATCAGAGGTGGTCATCAGTTCACTGTGACCACCAATGGCTGGGACAAGTCCTTGGCCACCGTTAAGGCACCAATGTAAAAGATCTATCATTCTTGTGCAAGGACCATCAATGTTCATCTGTTATTAATTAGGGTGTAACTACGAGAATAAAATCTAATGATATAATTAATTTCCTCTCTATGAGGGCAAGCAAAAGATGGGAGGCTAATGTACAAAAAACTAAATTAAGGAGTGTAATTGTTTTATTTAAGACAAGATTCTTTTGATTTCACTAAACCTCAGTAGAGGTGCCTCAATAATATAATTGTTATTAGCAGATGGCTTGCTTAGTTTCACTCACTTATCTTGTTCTTGGATTATATATTAATAGGGACTGGTTTGAAGATGAGCTTCGAGCTTTTCAAGGTGGGAAAGATGGCCTTATGCCCTGTGTTTGGGAGAATGAACTTTCTAGCTTTCCTCAGGTGTTATTCCTTTATATAGTTCTTGATCATCATGACAATTCTGTGGTTGTTGTATGCATCCTCTCCTTTTTATTCTTTCTTTCAGAGGACTGCTTGACCATGTTTGTTTGAATTTCCCCTCTCTTCTCCTCAATTAAAGACTGACATAAGAGCAAAAGTATTATTGAAAATACGTGCTTCTCTCCAACCAAGCCAATTATACTAGATTACTGCTTAAACTACACTGTCATAAAATCTTCGAACTCTTATTCCAGCCTAATACCTTAAAGCATACCATGAGTAGCGGCTCCAAATCAGAAGGGCACACACTCAATGTTCACCTGGAGCCCTGAGTGGGTTGATCTGAAAATGATTATGAACCTAACAATGGATAAATATTTAGGCTGAACTAGAATTACATTTAATATCCTGAGAAGGAGTTGAATGTGATCTTTTTACAGATTAATTTAATCATTCCTTGGCCCCCCCTCTCTCTCTCTGCTTTTTTTTTTTTTGTAACATTATGTAGCTTCTACCAGTGAGTTAAAACATCTCTTTAGTGTTGAAAATGATTGGAGATTTACTTTATCTTCTTTTTTTCTGGTTGCCTTTTCTTTGCTGTCTTGGTACCTTGTTCCTTTTTGTACGTGGTTGTTCACTACTAACTTGACTTTGACCTTGAAGCCGGAGACAATAAGCAAGACTTTGGTGAATCAGATGCTTCTCTTCTTTGGTACTATGTTTGCATCTCAGGTACATAGGCACAGTGAATGAGTCAGCCTAGGCATATTGTAGAAGAATTGGGAAAACAGTGTTGTTGTTTACATGATATGAAACTTTCTATCTCAGAATAGTGGTGGTATGCTCTCGCTTCTCGGAATTATTGATCAGTGTTTGAAATCTGGGAAAAAACAACACTGGCATGCTGCAAGTGTCACCAATGCCTGCGTAGGGTTACTTTCAGGCTTCAAGGTGCTATTGATTAATCTTTTGGCACTATCTTAGTAGGTTGTTGAACTTAAAGCTTGGCCTGATATAATGATTTTGTTTTCTAGTCCTTACTTTCAAGGCTGCAAACAATAGGACAGGATATTCTGGGATTATCACAATCTATTCTTCAGGTAAGAAGTCATTGATTGATTTATCTTGGCTGGTTAAAATATTTCTTAAAATAATTATCTTTGTTATTGCCTTTTGATGCATTTAACTTTTCTTCTCTGTCAAATTCCAATTCAAGGGAATCTTAGTGGAGGGAGACATCTGTGCATCACAGCGCAGAGCATCGGCAGAAGGTCTTGGTTATTTAGCTCGACTTGGAAATGACATTTTCACTGCAAGAATGGTAAGGTTTTTCGCTTTTCAGTCTTTTTTTACAAGCTACATTTTTGTGTTGACATGTTTACTCGTGATATTTTATAGAAACTTAACTGATTCCTTCTAAAATAACTTTTCTTGACAAACTAACTCTTATTGTAATGGTTTCTCTTAATTAACTAATTCCTTCTAAACTTGATTCATTGAACAAGCTTAGATGGTGATGATTTTTCGTGACTGTAAAAGCAGCTGTTATCTGTTGTAATTGTGTGTTTGTGTGTGTGTGTGTGTTTTTTTTTTTATAACTTTTTATGGTGGCAAGCAGACTCGATCACTACTTGGAGACCTGAATGTAGCAACCGATTCCAACTATGCTGGATCAATTGCTTTTGCACTGGGCTGCATTCATCACAGGTTCTTTATTGAAATAGCAGTTGATGGTTTTGATGTCTATACGAAAAGAAACTTTATTTGAGTAGTTCCTTTATTTATTGGGTGTGTGTGTGTGTGTGTGTGAGAAGTTGTTTATGATTCTATCCTCTTAGGTATCTTCCTTGTCTTTCAAATTACGTGTAGAATTTAATCAATTGAAAACGTGTTTGTAATTTTGAGCATAGTTCTTACTTAAATATACAGTCAATGGTTGACATCCAAAAGTTAGATTAAATTCCTTCCCCTGAGGAGGAAGGTTAGGCAGGGGGAAAGCTTTCAGTACCGAGCCAAAAGAGGATCCACAAACTAGCTATAAATATCTGGCAAATTTCTTTGAAATTGGGTAACAGCTGAAAATAGGACTTTGGGAAGATTTTGGTGTGGGACATATTTTTCCTTATTCTCATCTTTATCAACTTTAAGCTTATGTATTGGAGTCAATTTATAACATTCTAAAGCAAGTACACAATCCTAACTCTTTAAGTTTATCTCTTTTTTCGTATTTCCAATTTCCTTATATTTCATAACAATGTTCATCTTATATATCTTGACTGCAGTGCAGGAGGGATTGCACTGTCAACTTTAGTTCCTGCAACAGTGAGCTCTATTTCTTCACTGGCTAAAAGTTCAGTTGCTAATCTACAGATCTGGTCTATGCATGGGCTTCTTTTGACTATTGAAGCTGCTGGCTTGTCCTATGTTTCTCATGTCCAGGTATTCAATTTCAGATGCTAGAATCTTGTGATCAATATATTTATGATTTAATGTTACAAATAAAACTGATAATGTTTGACTGACTAGTTGCAACGTTAAGAGTGGTTATTTCATTCAAAAAATTATGTTAATTAACCAATGTAACTCTTGCATTGTCGTCTCACTTGATTGATTCATGTGTTCCATTTAGTTCTTTAGTATCCTTTTCATTTTCCTTGATTAGTGTAGTGATCCGGTTTCCCTCATCTCTTGCTCTCTGTTACGTCAGTATTAAGAATTTAAATTTTAGAAAACATATTCTGGTTATTCTGCTAAAATCTGCATATCCTTATTCAGTTCTATCTGATTGTCTTCCCAGGCAACCCTTGGCCTTGCTATGGACATTCTTCTATCTGATGAAAATGGACTAGTTGACATTCAACACGGAGTTGCTCGCCTTATAAATGCTATTGTTGCTGTTCTTGGCCCTGAACTTGCACCAGGCAGCATCTTTTTTTCACGCTGCAAGGTAGTGCTTATATACAATTCGCTTCCTTTTGTGATAGAACACTTGTGGAAGTCTGCTGTGTGTAACACTCTTTTCCATTCAACTTGTGCACTTAAAACATTTTACTAAAACATGGCCGGTGATAACTATTGGGATCCCAAACATACAATTGGGCTTTGAGGACTTTGAAGCCTCGGGTCATATCCACAACATACGTTTACACAATAATTTACCAGACTGCATACATTCCACCAGATAGGAAATCATGCATAGAAATGGGCTCAGCCCAACATGTCATCAATAGTCACATTGCTAAAACATCATTTTATTCACCTATCACATCACGAATTTCCAAAATAAGGGCTTAGCCCAATGAATATCTCAATAGTCAGTGAGTTACTAAATATCCTTTAAGCCTCAAAATCATCAGAAGACATATTAAGATAAATCAAGTTTCACAAAATTACAAGTTTGAAGAGAAATCCTAGGCCATGGCAACTAAAAGCATAAAGGCAACATAATCAGGCATATGCCACACCAACTAGGGAAAAGATAGGGCCAGCAAGCTCACTCCTTCAGTGCTTTCCCCTGAAAATGGTAAAAGGTAACATATGAGATCTAACGTTTTAATAATAGTTGGCATCCATCCAATTATACACTTTCAAATCCTTTCAAAAACCATTCCAAATCATTTAAAACATAACATTTCTCAAAACATGCATGACATTTTGCAATTCTTTTGCAGACCAATTCCAAAACTTAGTTTTAGTTCACAAAACATTTAACAAATCACAATGCATACATAGAGACATACAAATGTGATGCTAGGGCCTGGCCTCCCTTATGATTCCTCTCCTACCTTATATAGCCGATGGGAACCATGGGCATACACACGAAGGAAGCATCTCATTCTTTGCTCTGTGTCCAAGCTTCCCTAAGGGTCTGTTTGGTGTGAGGGATTTGGAGGGGAAGGGAGGGAAGAGAAAATTTTTATGAGTTGAATTTTAAAAGATTAAAGAAGTGGGGTAATAAAATTTTAATAAAGAGAATATATAAGATAAAAGAGTAAGAAAAATTAATTAAAAATTTTTAACCCCACTTCTCTAATTTTTTTAAATTCAACTCAAAATTTTTTTTCTTCCACCCACTTTCCCTCCCCTCCCCTCAGACCAAACAAGCCCTAAATCAAGAGATATACCTAGCCAAAGGTATAGAGCTCAAGATTGATCTTCCCTCCTTAGGGAACAAGCCTAGGAAGTGTCTAAATTTCCCCTACTTCATTATAGACCCGTCCAAAGGAAATCAGAGGGAATGGGGCCTTGCAAGTGTTATCCATCAAGCACAGAGTGATGGCATACCTTGTGGTAGTGGAGTACTAGAGATATGTAGGTATAGTGATATTCTAACATACAACTCCAACTATCCAATCTCAACTCTCAGTGCATCACAAGAGCATGCAAGAAACACATGCAAGATACTTGAAAGATCAAAGTACTTTAACAATGTTCCCAACACAGTCCTAATATTATTTTGTACACAGGTATGCTTGAAAAGATTCAAAGTAAATAATTAATGTAATCTATGTAATCTCAGAGGAAAAAAATATTCTAAATGTTATATATAATCATGTACAGAAGGGGTGTATTTATACAAGGAGGGAGAGCCCCAGTATTAATGGCTCTTAATGATGATTTCCTAATCATAATCCTTGATTGATAGGGACTAATTGATTTTATATTAATTACAATATATTTCCTAACACTCCTCCTCAAGTTGGAGCATAGATGTTAATTAAGCCCAACTTGTTATAAAGATAGTTAACATGAGTCCCATTTAAAGCCTTAGTTAAAAGGGCGCAAAATTGGTCACTAGACTGCACATGCCCTGTAGAAATAAAGTTCTCTTTGATCTTATCGCGTACAAACTGACAATTGATCTCAATGTGTTTCGTACTTTCATGAAACACTGAATTGGAGGCTATGTGGAGAGCAACTTTATTATCAAACCACAACATTGTGGGAAATGATGTGGCAAAACTTACCTCCTTCATTAGTTGGTGAATCCACACAATCTCCTGCACCGACTGAGCCTGGCTCTATACTTAGCTTCTGCATTAGATCGAGATACAACATCTTGCTTCTTGCTTTTCCAGGACACTAAATTTCAACCCACAAATATGTAATATCCTGTGGTGGATCTCCTAGTAGCCTTTGACCCTCTATGATCTGCATTACAAAAACTTTCGATCTCGATGCGCCCATGATTCGTATAAAGTATACCACGATTAGGTGAAACCCTCAAGTAATGTAAGACATACTCCAAGGCTTCCTACTGAGCAATGGTCGGTGCTATCATGAATTGGCTAAGCACACTAACTGGAAAGGTCGCATCAGTGCGAGTCACCGTGAGATAGTTTAATTTCCTAATCAGTCTACGGTATCTTTCAGGGCCGACTGAGCTATGGCTCTATACTCAACTTCCGCATTAGATCGAGATACCACATCCTGCTTGTTGCTTTTGCAGGACACTAGATTTCCACTCACAAACATGCAATATCCTGTGGTGGATCTCCTAGTAGCCTTTGACCCCTTACGATTTGCATTACAAAAACTTACGATCTCGGAGCGACCATGATTCGTATAAAGTATACCACGACCATGTGAACCCTTCAAGTAATGTAAGACATGCTCCAAGGCTTCCTACTGAGCAATGGTCAGTGCTATTATGAATTGGCTAAGCACACTAACTGGAAAGGTCGCATCAGTGCAAGTCACCGTGAGATAGTTTAATTTCCTAATCAGTCTACGGTATCTTTTAGGATACGCAAATGGTTTGATCTTCTCAGGATCAACCTCTTTCTCACATCCTCAAGTAGTCTTCAAACGGTACTCTATCATTGATAAGTTCACTTTTGCTCCTCGGACCTACAAACGCAGACCGAGGCAGATTCATGAAAGTGGAACACTGCCTTTTGCACCTTAGAACGTTGACCTTGCAATTCCTACTAATTTGGCGAAAGGGGTAGAGGACTAGGTGGCCATAGACCACTAATAGCTGTTATTTTAACGTTGTCTTGGGGACTGTGACATGTGCTTTTTGTAGTATTTAGGAGCTTACTCTCTAGGGAGAGGGCATGGAATATTTTGTATGAGAATTGTTTTGGGAGAGGGACAGGTTCACTAAACCTGATTCTTCTTGGCTGTGAGAGTTGTATAGCTCCATAGAATATTGTATCGTGTGTTTCAGAATTCAATATATCATCCTTAAGCCAGTATTTTCGTGTTTCTGTTCTAGTTCCTAACAAATTGGTATCAGAGCACTCATCCTAAGGCTTTGTGGGAGGCAGCGACAGTAACATGGAGGGGCGATATGTGGATGAGATACAGGAGCTGAAGGAAACAGTGGGAAGTCTATCCTGCGGGATGTAAGACGTTACTGAAAAGATGACTGGGGAAATGGATGGGATGAGACATATGATGCAGAAGTTGCAAGAAACCTTAGGGCAACTAATAGAGAAGCAGAGACACATTGAAGAGTCTAATCCTCGACCACGGCCGAACCCACATGATGAGAGCTTAGAAACGAACGGGGACACGGACAAGGACACAAGAAGGTTTCGAAAGCTGGAGTTACCTGTGTTTGCTGGGGAGGATCTGCTAGGCTGGTTCTTCCGGATAGAGAGATACTTCAGCATCAACTCGATGGCGAAACCTCAGAAACTAGAGGCAGCTGTGGTGTGCTTGGAAGGAAGAGCCCTCCATTGGTACCAGTGGGTGGAGACCAGAACGCCGATACGTGACTGGTTGGAGTTCAAGCAAGAACTCTTGTATTGATTTCATCCCTCTCAACTGGGGGACAAATATGAGATGTTGTTGGCCCTCAAACAGGAGCACTCGGTCTTGAAACTCGTGGAAGAGTTCGAGAAACTCGTCGCTCCCCTCAAGGTGGTGCCGGACGAATGCATGACCGGAACCTTCCAAAATGTGCTTAAGCCTAAAGTTAGAGCAGAGCTTCGATTGTCCAGCGTTGTGACGCTACGGGAGGTGATGAGGATGGCCATACGCATCGAGGAGAAGAATCAAGTGGTGGATGGGATTAAGGAGAATAGAACAAACTGGGTCAACCGATTCAGTTTTGGATCCAAACCTGAGCTGGCCCAACCCGTATACACCCGCGTAACCCACGTGAGCGAACTTACTAGGACAATGTACTCGACACCATCAAACCCACAAGCGAGCCATCAACGGACTGAAGTTTGAGCAGCGGAGTCTAAAAATGGGAGCAACACAGCGGGAAGCGTCACGGTCAAATCCCGATGGCGTTCACAGCGACTCCCCTAGGCAGAAACCAATGAAGAAGAGAACTTGGTCTATGTTTCAAGTGTGGTGACAAGTACAGCCCAAATCATACTTGCAAGAACAAAAGCTTGCAGGTATTGATACTAGAAAAAGAGAACGATCAGGGTACAGAATCGCGAAATACGGCCGAGAAAGAAGAGGAGGAATTTCTGGAGTGCACCGAACCACCGACTCAAATGGAGTTATCATTGAACTCTATAGCTAGCTTTGGGGACTTCCACACTATGAAGATACAGGGCGAGATAAAAGGGATACCCGTGGTGATACTCATTGATAGTGGAGCAACTCACAACTTCGTTTCGGAAGAATTAAAAAAAGAATTGAACTTGCCTGTGGATGAGATAGACGAATACAGCGTCATAGTAGGCGACGGACATATCCTACGCCAGAAGAGGTGCCGAGACCTCCATTTTAAGGTACAAGGATTAGGTATTGTTCAAACCTTCTACCCATTTCTCTAAGTGGAGTTGATGTTGTGCTTGGGATGGAGTGGCTGAGATCGTTGGGAGAAGTCAAGGTTAACTGGCGGTGTCTGACTATGAAGATTGGCCGAAAGAGCGAGAGTTTGCTTACAGGGGGACCCCACCTTGGCAAAAACTCAGGCCACCCTCAAGTCTTTGATTCGTACAGTGATGAAAAGCGAAACAGGGTACTTGATCAAATTCCAGGGGATAGTGTGCGAAGAGGGGAATATGCATGTCCATCCCACTGAAATACAGGGACTATTGGATTAGTTCCCAGAAGTTTGTAGAGCCCTCGAAGTTTTACCTCCGTCTCGGCCTAACGACGATGCCATATTAGTCAAATCAGGGGAGCAACCACCAAACATAAGACCCTATTGGTACCCCCACCTCTAGAAAAATGAGATTGAGCAGATGGTACGCAAAATGCTGCAGAATGGGATCATCCAACCTAGTAACAGCCCTTACTCGAGTCTGATTTTATTGGTCAAGAAGAAGGACGGAAGCTGGAGTTCTATGTAGATTATCGGGCACTCAATAAAATCACTGTCGGATGAATTTCTGATTCCCACAATTGATGAGCTGTTGGACGAGCTAAAAGGAGCATCTGTTTTACAGTTTTGGCGAGAGTTATTCAAGCAGACAGGAACCCAACTTTGCCTTAGCTCAGCCTACCACCCAGAATCAGATGGACAAACTGAGGTGCTGAATCGCGGGCTCGAGACATATCTCCGTTGCTTCACTAGTGAGAGGCCTAAACAATGGGCTCAATGGCTGTCATGGGCTGAATTCTGGTATAACACGTCATATCACAGTGCTGCCAACATGACCCCCTTCAAAGCTGTTTATGGAAGGGATCCACCCACCTTCCTTACATTTCAGGATGAACCCTTTGCTATAGAGGAAGCTAATGAACAAATCCGGGCTCGAAATGTCATCATTTCCACCCTAAGAGACAATTTGTCCAAGGCCCAGTAGAAGATGAAAATGCAAGCTGACAAGCATAGGAGAGATGTTCAATTTGAAGTAGGCGGGCGAGTTTATGTCAAAATCAGGCCCTACCAGTTGCGCTCGTTAGCAAAAAGGCTCAATGAGAAACTTAGTCCTCGTTTTTATAGGCCTTTCTCGATCGTTGAGAAGGTAGGAATAGTGGCTTACCGATTGGAACTCCCTCCAACAGCTCACATTCACCTAGTTTTCCATGTCTCCAACCTCAAAAAATTTGTCCACCCCGCCGCTGTGATATCAAGTTTTCCTGCTGCCTTAATCGAGAATTTGGAGCTGCAGGTAGAACCGGAGGATATTCGTAAGGTTCAAAAGCTTTTGAATGGGCAACTGGAGGTATTAGTTAAGTGGAGGGACATGCAGGAGTTTGAGAATTCTTGGGAAGAGGCTACTGCTATTCGCCAGCAATTCCCAACCTTCCCCCTTGAGGACAAGGTGAATCTTCTAGGGGTGAGAAATGATAAGTTCACTTTTGCTCCTCGGACCTATAAACGCAAACTGAGGCAGATTCATGAAAGTGGAACATTGCCTTTTGCACCTTAGAACGTTGACCTTGCAATTCATACTAATTTGGCGAAAGGGGTAGAGGACCAGGTGGCCATAGACCACTAATAGCTGTTATTTTAACGTTGTCTTGGGGACTGTGACATGTGTTTTTTGTAGTATTTAGGAGCTTACTCTCTAGGGAGAGGGCATGGAATATTTTGTATGATAATTATTTTGGGATTGGGACAGGTTCACTAAACCTTATTCTTCTTGGCTGTGAGAGTTGTATAGCTCCACAGAATATTGTATTGTGTGTTTCAGAATTCAATATATCATCCTTAAGCCAGTGTTTTAGTGTTTCTGTTGTGGTTCCTAATAGTCATCAATGTCCAAGAAAGGATTATGAATTATGGGAAAGCTACATGGTACTGCTCCAAGTTTCTCGGTTTCTTTTAGCAGATCAAGAACATATTTCCTTTGTGTCAAGAGAATGCCTTTCCTGCTTCTTATAACCTCGATTCCAAGGAAGTACTTTAGCATACCTAAATCTTTCGTTTGGAAATGATAATTAAGAAAGGCCTTGAGTGGTGAGATTCTTGATGTATTGCTACCTGTGATCACATTGTCATCAATATATACCACTATAAGAATCATGCATGCATCTATCCGCTGATAAAACACAAAGTGATCACACTTACTCTAATTCATACCAAATTTCTTAACCATAGAGCTAAACCTGTCAAAATTCTTAGCAAGTACCGGAACAGACGCTTGCATTGGTGATAAGTGGACTTGATACACCGAGAGATTATCAAGATCATTTGCCTTGTCAGAGGATTGAGGCGGAGAAGTGGAAGGAAAGAACGGAGTTGACTCATGGAAGGTGATGTTTGTAGACACAAGATAACGACGAAGAGTGGGAGAGAAAGACCAATAACCCTTCTGAATCCTGGAATACCCAAGAAAGTCGCACTTGAGAGACTTGGGATCAAGTTTGGTAATAGTGGGACGGATATCTCGAACAAAACAGACGCACCCAAACATTTTTGGATCAACCAGAAACAAGGAGTTGGAAGAAAGCAGAGTCGTGTATGGAGTGTCACCATTGAGCACGGGAGCGGCATACGATTGATAAGAAAACACGTGGTTGACACAACATCAGCCCAAAAAGGTTTGCAAACATGCATGTGAAACATTAGAGCTTGGGCTACTTTTATTAAGTGTTAGTTCTTTCATTCTGCAACACCATTTTGAGCCGGTGTATCTGCACAAGGGGACTGATGAATCATACCATATTGTAGTACATAGTTTTGACATTGGGTAGAGAAATATTCACAGATACAACAAATTGAGTTTTAATTTCAGCATAAAAGTTGCAAAAGTGGGAGAATAACCTAAAACGTTTTTTCATTAAATAGAGCCATGTGGTATGAGAAAAATCATCGACAAAAGTAACAAAATACTTAAAACTAGATCTGGACTTGACATGACATGGACCCCAAATATTATAATGAATTAAATCAAAGGGGGTCGCAGCCCGTTTATTGACACGAGGTGCTAGATGAACACGATGATGTTTAGAAAACTAACATGACTCACATTCTAAAGACGACGAGTGATGAAACTGAGGATACATCCTCTTCAAAGAAGACAGACACATGACTTAATCAACAATGAACTTCAAAAGGAGACAAACCACTAGAGCAAGCAACTGAAGACGGAACCCGATCATCAGGAAAGTAATGGCTGCCAGATTCATATCCCCTACCATTAATTCACATCGTCATGAGATCCTGAATCAAACAATGGTCAGGAAAGAATGTGATAAAACAGTTTAATTGTCGTGTAAGCTTGCTAGGAGACAGAAGGTTAAATGCAAGATCAAGAACATTAAGTACTGAGGATAAGGGAACAGATGTGGTAGGTCTAATAGTGCTAGATCCAAGAACACGAGAATAAAAACCATTGGCAATTGTTTTACTTGAGGGATTGGCATAAGGTGTGTATAATGAGAACAAATGATGGTTACCTGTCATATGATCAGTAGCACCGGAATCGATGATCCATTTCGTGGAGGAAGTAGCAAGACGGGAATCATTGTTTCTTGTAGCAAGAGCACTCGATGAGGGTAGGGCAAAACCATTATCAGAATTATTAGAGGATTGTGCCATATGAGAAGAATCACTACGTTGCAGCTTATTTTGCAACTGGCGATAATAGCATTTGGTATGACCAAGTCCCTTACAATAGAAGCGGACAATCCCACCAGTACTAGGATTCTAAGCACTGTTTCCTTGTCTTAGGAGGCTTTGATTCTGTTAGAAACATAGGTAGTCAATATGGTGGCATGAGAATGTTGAAGAAGCAATACGGTGGCACAAGTTTATTGACTTTTGTTTCTCTATCTTATCGTTAATAACTCTTCCTCTGTCTCTATTTTGGTGTATATATATGTCTTCTAATACCCTCTTTTCAAATATATGAACTGAGTAAAAATGTGATTATATCAAGGTATTAAAACTCAGACCGGGTACTGAACCGGTCGGGGTACTGGGTTAAGGGTTAGTGGGTCAGACCGGGGGCAAACCGGAGCTAAACCGGGACCAAACCGGTGAGAAATTGGAAAATTTAGGCTTATTGGTATAAAATTCTAAAGAAAATAGTAAAAAAAAAAAATTTTTTTTTTTAAAATGGAAACCGGACCGGCCAACCGGCCTGTTCGCCGGTTACCGGGCCAGACCGGCCGGTCCGGTCCGGTTTCCAGAACTATGGATTATATACTCTTACATGGTATCAGAGCTTAGGGCTCCTTGAAATTCTTCCGGTGCTGGTATCCTTCGCTTGTCAGGTTTTGTTTTTGTCGGTCTCTGTTTCTATCTGGTTCTGTTTCGTTTCTGTCAGTGTCTTTTTTGTGTGAAAGAGTTTTGGTGGGTGGCGACCTTTGTGAACTTGCGTCCTCCCATCAGATCTGCCGTTGTCCAATCGGCCTATCCCCTGCAAATCACTGCCATTCGAGCAGCGCGTGAAGATCATGCGGCGCTACCATTCTCGCAGAAGTTACACGTGCCGGCTCGTGAGGGATATTTTCGGCAAGTTTTCTGCCGCTGTTTATGGTGTTGGGACCGACTAATTGCCATCGTCCTATCCCTTGTTGTTTCAAGACGTGGGTCCACACTATTTGTCCTCCGGTTGGTGATTCTTCCTTTGTTACTGATTCTAGCGTGTTCTTGCTGGTTTCTCTGGATGTTTTCTGCCTTGATTGGCTTAATTAGCTTTGGAAGCAGCCTTGGTTCTTTCCCTCAAGGATGTTATTACTCCACAAGTTGGAGGGTTAAGGTGCTATGAGAATCCTAAGAGTAAGGTGAAGGCAGTACCAGCTAATGATGAGGAAATCTGGGGAGCAACCTTCAAGGTTGAAGCGCTAGCGGTTCTTGCAGTCAGAAAGTAGAACTGTTTTTAAAAGTGGGGTACTGAATTATGAGGTGATATATTATTAGTAGATTATTAGTGGAGGGTTTATGTGGTTGTTGTGACTTCAGGGCATACATGTGGGACCCATGTAAATACTCTACTATAACTTTAAGAGTGGGTCCGGTAGGCTGGAATGTGTTGGATAACACTTACGGGATTCTTCTTGCTGAGTATTTTTCTTTTGACTCTTCTATTTGAGCACTATTGGTGTGGGTCCCATGCTTATTTGGAGGTGTTTCTGAAGCTCCTCTGCCCTTGTTTCCTTTCGGTGTGTTTTGTATTTTCCAAGTGTAGGTCTCTCTTACTAAAAAAAAAAAAATGGAGGTACTGTTTTCGACACTGTACTGTTCACTAGGGGATTGTTCATCTGGCATGTTGTTCACTCACGTTTACTGTTCATCCGACATGCTATTCATCGGCGCTGTTCACTGACGGTCATCTGGCAGCTACTGTTCCTCGTTTGGGATATATGAAATGAGTAAAATTGTGATTATATACTCTTTCAGGTTCCTGTTATCAGCAAAGACAGGATTCGAGGTATCATTTCCTTGTCTTGAGATACCCTAATTCCTGTTATCAGTTGGGCCACGGCTAGCTAAAGCATTGGCATTAGGGTTAGAAGCCTCGAGAGTATACATCTTGAAGCGAAGGAAGCTTAGAGTAGGACAAAATATGAGATCGAACTATTTCATAAGTTGGATCAAGGGCAATAAGAAAGCTCATAATCGCCTGCTTTTCCATATTATCCACCTATGCTTGAAGATTAGTTGTAGGTGGCATTAACATCTTCATTTCATCATACATTCACTTAAAATCCATGAAGCAACTTTTCAGAGGCCGGTCCTGTTGTTTGGCATGATAAAACCCTTTACAGACCTCATGAATACGAGTAACATTTTCTTTCCCAAAATACAGGAAGTCTAGATAGTCCATAATTTCTTTAACAGCATTACAATAACTAACAGAGGGAAGGATGTCGCTCTCGATAGAATTCTGAATTTGCAAGAATAATCGGACGTTTGCTCTAGCTCAAGCCAACTTAGGATCAGCCTTAGGAGGAGCCTCAGTCAAATGGCCCTCCTTTTCAATCTTAGCAAGTACATTTGAACAGTCTTGCTCTAATCCTAATAGTTTGTTCAGTTTAACTTATGATCGGTAATTTTGTTAGAAATTGGGACAACTTCGGCCGTCACACTAGTCTTAGAATCTACCATGGAGAATAACAAAGTAAACAGAATCCATAGAAACAAGATTACCGAGGATGAGAAACCACAAACAACCACAAAAAAAACCTTGATAACTAGTAAGGGAACCTAAATAAAAGAATCACAATGATCTGAAATGCTAAACCAGAGAAGAAATATACCAAATAAGGTTTCAAGATCCTCTAAACACAGTAGCAACAGTCACCCCAAAACCAACTAAATCACTTTCACAACTAGAAGGCAAAAAACAAAGAACTAGAAGCCAAAAGAGAGTAACCTGAAAAGAAAAACTCAAAACTAGGCCATGAAAACACCTATAATGGACCGGGTTCAAGGAGTTGATGATGAAAAGAGGAGTTGCCGCCGGAAACAAGCGGCCATGCGCCGCTGGAAGATCATTGACCGAAACTCGATCGGACCACCGAGGATGGGTCGATCGGAGGGTGGGTAGTCATGGTGGATGGTGGATGTCACCCAAGAAAGTCTCTTCCGAAACACACAACGTCACTCACTCTCTCTCTCTATTTAAAACGGTGACGACAATGGAAAATATAAAGCAAACAGAAACCCTAGAGCTTTGATACCATGTAATTTATGTAATCTCAAAGGAAAAAATATATTCTATATGTTATAGATAATCATGTATAGAAGGGGTGTATTTATACAAGGTGGTAGAGCCTCAGTATTAATGGCTCATACTGATGATTTTCTAATCATAATCCCTGATTGATAGGGATACTAATTGATTCCATATTAATTACAATATATTTTCTGACAATTAACAATTATCCTTATACACAAACATTCTTGAAAAGTCTCTGTTAGGAAATATTGTATGATTAGGAAATAATGTAAATATCCCACATAATCAGGGATAGTGAGTATCCCACTAAATTAGGGATTATAGAATTAATCATCATAATGAGCCATTAATTCAGAGGCTCCTTCTTTTGTATATAAATACCTTATACATGAATGAAATACATACACTTCAGAGAATATTTGAGTAACATGGTATCAGAGCCATAGTGCTCTCTTGGTTTCGTTTTTCTGGCGTTTTTTTTCCTCTGGTTTCTGTTCTGTCCGCACTGTTCACTGTGCACGGAGCTCCGGTCTAGGGCGATTTAGCCACCACGCGCGCCACCGCTGGCCTCACCGGCGCTCGATCGGCCTATCCCCGGAGTTTCGCCGCCGTCCGACGTGCGCGTGGCCCTCACGCGCCGCCTCCTTTCTCGCCGGACTTCCACGCGCCGGTGCGTGACGTCGTTTTCCGGTGAGTTTTCCGACGCCGTTTGCTGTGCTGGGTCGACTCGCTGCCGCCGTTCTTCCCGTAGTGGTTTCGTGTTGTGGGTACCTACGGTTTGTCGTCCCGCTGTTGATTTCTCCGTTTTTGCTGTTGGGAGTCCACTGTTGCTTCTGTTTCTGGTTCGTTGGTTCTGTTTCTAGTTCGTTGCTCCTGTTTTTGGTTCATTGCTTCTGTTTCTGGTTCATTTCTATCGTGGTTGCTCGTTGACGTCACCTTTGGGAACGTTTCTGTTGTCTTGGTGATTTCGTTCTTTAATACTGTTGCCTTTGCTACTGGTGGCTTTGCTCTGTTCGTATTGGAGCTGTTCTTGTGTGTGGCAGTGTGCTTGTAAGGTTTCTTTCCTCAGTTAACCCTTTGTTGTGTACTTTTTTGGTCTTGCATTGATGGCTGATTCCAAGACTAGTGCCACTACTGAACTTATTCCTGTGACTAACAAAATTACTGAGCACAAATTGACCTGGACAAACTATATGGATTGGAGTAAAACTGTTCGCATGTACTTACTTAGTATTGAGAAGGAAGGCCATTTGACTGCGACGCCTCCCACGGATGATTCTAAGATGGCTTGGGCCCGCGCTGATGCCCGTTTATTCTTGCAAATCCAAAATTCCATTGGCAGCGAAATCCTTCCCTCGGTTAGTCACTGTAATACTGTTAAGGAACTTATGGGTTGCTTGGAGTTTCTGTATTCTGGAAAAGGCAATATTACTCGCATTCATGATGTCTGCAAGGGATTTTATCGTGCTGAACAGCAGGGCCGCTCTTTAAAGAGCTTTTATGTGGAGTTTAAGAAAATGTATGAGGAATTGAAGATGTTGATACCGCCTACCGCTGACCTTCAGGTACAGGTTGATAATATGGAGAAATTGGCGATTATCAGCTTTCTTACTGCCCTTGACCTGGCCTATGAGACAGTTCGTTCCCAGGTCCTGTCTAGTTCTGAACTTCCTTCGCTTCAGGATGTGTACTCTCGTGTGCTACGTGCAGATAGTCTCTTACACCCGATCTCTACTCCTACTGCTAGTGCGTTGGCCGGCCATGGTCCCACTGATAACCGCCACCCGAACGTCTTGAACTCTGGACCTAGTACACCGTCCTTGACCTCTGTTGATTCACGGAACCAAGGTCCTCCACGTTCAGGCAACAATCCGACTCCTAGTCCTATTGTCTGCTACTATTGTAAGGAACCGGGTCATACCAAACGCTACTGTCGTAAGTTGCAAAACAAGCTGCAACGTACTGGAGCTGCTCATATGGCCCAATCCACAGATCAACCTGCCACTGTTCCATCCACTCCGAGTGCGCTTGCTACAGGTAATGGTGACTCATGCCTTGCTACTTCTTCCTCGAGGTGGATCATCGATTCTGGTGCCACTGACCACATGACAGGTAACCATCGTTTGTTCTCTACGTATGCACCTTATGCCAACCCCTCCTCTATTACTATTGCCAATGGTTCTGCTTCTCGTGTCATTGGCTCTGGCACGGTTACACTTACATCCTCTGTTCTTCTATCGTCAGTCCTTAATGTTCCTGACCTTGCTTTTAACCTTCTGTCTCCCAGCAAGCTTACTCGACAATTGAACTGTTTTATCTCACTGTTTCCTGACCATTGTGTGATTCAGGATTTTACGACGAAGTGGATTATTGGTAGGGGTTATGAATCAGGCGGCCATTACTTTCTTGACGATCAGGTGCCGCGTTCAGTTGCTTGCTCTGGTGGTTCCTCTCCTTTTGATGTTCATTGTCGTTTAGGTTATGTGTCACTGTCATCCTTGAAGAGGTTGTACCCTCAATTTCATCATGTGTCGTCCTTAGAGTGTGAGTCTTGTCAGTTTGCCAAACACCATCGTGTTTACCTGGCACCTCGCGTCAATAAACGGGCTGCGTCCCCTTTTGATTTGGTTCATTGTGATGTTTGGGGTCCTTGTCCTGTTGTGTCCACGTCTGGTTTTAAGTACTTTGTTACGTTCGTTGATGATTTTTCTCGAGCCACCTAGCTTTATTTAATGAAAAGTCGTTTCGAGTTGTTTTCTCACTTTTGCAATTTTTGTGTTGAGATCAAAACTCAATTTGGTGTCTCTGTGAAAACCTTACGCAGTGATAATGCTAAAGAGTATTTTTCTACCCAATTTCACGACTATATGCTGACCCATGGCATGCTTCATCAGTCCTCGTGTGCCGATACCCCTGCTCAGAATGGTGTTGCCGAAAGAAAAAATCGGCATTTATTAGAAGTTGCCCGTGCTCTAATGTTTCAAATGCATGTTCCTAAATCCTTTTGGGCTGATGCTGTATCCACCGCCTGCTTTCTTATTAATCGTATGCCATCTCTTGTTCTCAGTGGCGATGTTCCATACACCACTTTGTTTCCTTCCAAACCATTGTTTCCCATTGATCCAAAAATTTTTGGGTGTGTCTGTTTTGTTCGGGACATTCGTCCCGGTCTCACTAAACTTGATCCAAAATCTCTCAAGTGTGTCTTCCTTGGTTATTCTAGGGTTCAGAAGGGCTATCGGTGCTACTCTCCCGACCTTCGGCGTTATCTTGTGTCTACAGATGTCACTTTCCATGAATCCACTTCGTTCTTCTCTGTCCCAGCTCTGCCCCTAATCCAGATCCTGATCCTATCTTAGTGTATGAGGTTCGTTCCCCACCAGTGCAAGCATCTGTGCCGGCCCCTGCTCCGCCTCCTATCCACCAGGTGTATCACAGACGTCCTAAGGAAAGTAATGGTGCTGCTCGTCTTCCTGACCTACCCATGTCCGCCTCGGCGCCGGATCTGCCCTTAACCTCGCCCTCACTTGCCCCCGAACTACTGCCTGAATCAATGCCTAAACCAGTGTTTGAACCTGTGCCTGCTAATCTTGATCCTACTGTCCCTTTTGCTGACCTGCCCATTACCCTCCGCAAAGGTAAACGCACTTGTACGTACCCTATTTACTCGTTTGTTTCCTATAATCACCTGTCACCCACGTCCTGTTCCTTCATAGCCTCCGTAGACTCTATTCCCCTTCCCACCCATCTCTCCCAAGCCTTGGCCCATCCTGGTTGGCGTGCTGCGATGAATGAGGAAATGATGGCCCTTGATAAGGCTGGTACCTGGACCCTCGTTGATTTACCTCCTGGAAAGAAGGCTATTGGATGTAAGTGGGTGTTTGCTGTTAAGACCAAAGCTGATGGCACCTTGGAACGATTGAAAGCTCGATTGGTGGCTAAGGGTTATGCTCAGACGTATGGTGTTGACTATTCTGAAACTTTCTCTCCTGTGGCCAAGTTGTCCTCTGTTCGTCTCTTCATTTCTATGGCCGCTACCCATGGTTGGGATCTTCATCAGTTGGATGTTAAGAATGCTTTTTTAAATGGTGATCTTCTTGAGGAAGTTTACATGGAGCAACTGCCTGGCTTTGTTGCTCAGGGGGAGCATGGCAAGGTATGTCACCTCCAGAAGTCTTTATATGGTTTGAAACAGAGCCCTCGTGCTTGGTTTGACAGATTTAGTTATGTGGTTAAGAAGTTTGGTCTAAATCAGAGTAAATGTGATCATTTTGTGTTTTATCAACGAACGGTTGTTGGCCTGATTCTCTTAGTAGTCTATGTCGATGACATTGTTATTACAGGCAGTGATACATCAGGAATCTCATCACTCAAGGACTTTCTGGATTCTCACTTTCAAACGAAGGATTTGGGTCCGTTAAAGTACTTTCTTGGAATTGAAGTTATGAGAAGCAAGAAGGGTATTCTCCTAACCCAGCGGAAATATGTCCTTGACCTACTGAAAGAAACCGGGAAACTTGGAGCAACACCTAGTAGCTATCCCATGATTTACAATCCATTTTTGGACATTGACGATAGTGTGCCGTTTGATGAGCTACTCGAGGATGTGAAAAAACGAATTGATCCTGAGAAGATTAAACCGTTTGCCTATCCTGAGCGATACCGAAGATTGATTGGAAAATTGAACTATCTCACGGTAACTCGCCTTGATGTAACCTTTCCTGTCAGTAGACTTAGCCAATTCATGGTATCACCGACCGTTGCTCAGTGGGAGGCTTTGGAGCATGTCCTACATTATTTGAAGGGATCACCTGGTCGTGGTATACTCTATACGAATCATGGTCACATAAAGATTGAGTGTTTCTGTGATGCAGATCATGCAGGGTCAAAAACGACTAGGAGGTCCACTACAGGCTATTGCGTTCTTGTAGGAGGAAACTTGGTATCTTGGAGGAGCAAGAAGCAGGATGTGGTGGCAAAGTCTAGTGCAGAGGTTGAGTATCGAGCCATGTCTCAGTCCGTACAGGAGATTGTGTGGATCCACCAATTAATGAAGGAGGTTGGTCTTGCCACGTCATTGCCTGCGAAATTGTGGTGTGATAATAAAGCCGCCTTACACATAGCCTCCAACTCCGTGTTCCATGAACGTACGAAACATATTGAGATTGATTGTCACTTTGTACGTGATAAGATCAAGGAGAATTTTATCTTTACAGGACATGTACCATCTAGTGATCAGTTAGGTGATCTTTTGACTAAAGCCTTGGATGGCACTCGGGTTGACTATCTTTGTAACAAGTTGGGCATGATTAACATCTATGCTCCAACTTGAGGGGGAGTGTTAGGAAATATTGTATGATTAGGAAATAATGTAAATATCCCACATAATCAGGGATAGTGAGTATCCCACTAAATTAGGGATCAGGGATAGTGAGTATCCCACTAAATTAGGGATTATAGAATCAATCATCATAATGAGCCATTAATTCAGAGGCTCCTCCTTTTGTATATAAATACCTTATACATGAATGAAATACATACACTTCAGAGAATATTTGAGTAACAGTCTCAAACCAAGATACAAACATGTTCTAATGCACACAAACATGCATGAAAGTTTCAATGTACTTTCAATCCAAAACATGTTATTCGGAATATCACGAATCATATCAAGCCCTCAATGGGCTACAACGACCTTGGAACAGTTTTTACTATGCAAAACTATCAAAATATAAGACTTGCAAGTATAAGAGAGAATAACTAATGTCGTCTTTCCTCCAAGCTTACAAACAGATACAAACTTGAGGGCTCAAGCACCAGACACTCCCAACAATAGTAATCTATATAATTAATAGTAATGCACATCAAGTAAAGACTAATAGAGTTAACATTAGAGCTAATGAAAGTTAACTCTAAAACCTGCAAATTCCCAAAGGCTATGCTTTTTTTAATTGCTGTTCTGCACGTGGTGCTAGATCACCTTTATACTGGGGTTAGATCTCCAGAGGCTGTGTTTTTCCCCCCTCTTTTTCTTGTGTTGTTACACCAATGCAATGGTGTTGGAACGCCAGTGGGTATACCTTAAATCCTTCCAATTTCACTCTTTGCTGCCACTCAAACAAGTCACAATACTCATTTGTAAACCTCATACCACCCACAATAATCACAACCTAACTTTAATTACCCATAATTAACACAAGGGAAGGAAAAATTGGGATGTTACACTGGCACATTTTGACTCAAATCTACGAGTAGTATTAGTCTTGCAGAATTTCTGCTGTTATTGGATTTTAATTTCACATATGCTTCCCTCTATGTTTCTCTTTCCAGTCTGTTGTCGCAGAGATAAGCTGCAGGCAAGAAACTGCAACTATGCTTGAGTATGTTCAATTCCATCTAGCTCCATACTATTTTTGTCACATGATAATTTAGTCTTTTGCTTTAGAGTGTTGTGTTCTTTTGCTACACAATTATTGATGATTATAGGAGGTTTGTTTTCTCTCTTGCAGGAGTGCGCGCTTTACACAGCAACTTGTTCTTTTTGCCCCACAAGCTGTTTCTGTGCACTCCCATGTGCAAACTCTACTTTCTACCTTGTCATCAAGACAGGTTTTTATCCCCAGATATTCACTTTCCTTGAAAACATATATAGAGATTTTCTTACTTGTGCTTTCTTGATGCAGCCAACATTACGGCATCTTGCTATCTCCACTCTTAGGCATCTTATTGAGAAAGATCCAGTATGTCACCATCTTATAAATATGTCTAATTTAGAAAGACTACCTTATAGAATCTTCATCCTTAGAGTTGTTAATTGTTACAGGATTCTGTTATCGTTGAGCATATTGAGGATAACTTATTCATTATGCTGGATGAAGAAACTGACTCTGAGTATGTAGAGCAAAATTGCTCATCTTTCACTTTTTATTTGCTCTTGAATATATCCGAACCACTTTTTTTAATATAATATTTTTGCTTTTTTTGGTTAATGGCTTTGATTTCATTTTTGTCCCTTTCCTTGCTATAAAACATTTTGATAAAGAAGTGTAAAGGAATACTATGGCGGGTAATATAAGATATTCTCAAAAGTTGTAAAAATTTAGGGTTAATTGTTTTCTGAACTTAGCTTTATAGAATTGAATAGCGTACATCTATATAGATGATAAAATGGAGAGCAGCCTCTCATTTGAATTAAAAGATATAACTCCTTTAAGTGATCGGAGAGGCTGTAATTTATCTGTGTAGACGAAAGCTTGCAGTGTGGGACCATTTTAATTTATCTGTAATGTTTCTTATTTCATTTTGTTGATTTTAATAATGTTGGGCCTGAGGTAATATTTTGACCTCGCATTTTCCATCTTGGGCCTAATTCTTCATTATCATTAAAAGTTGGCTCTGGCCAACAATAATTGATATGTGGTTTTTACATTACATTTTTCCTCCTTTTGTCGATGCAGAATTGGTAACTTGGTACAAACGGCAATTATGCGATTACTCTATGCATCCTGCCCTTCTTCTCCATCTCATTGGATATCAACATTTCGCAAAGTGGTAAGTTCTGACTCAAAAGTATGTTGGAGCAGATTATGATGTCTGATTATGTATTGGGTCTGTTTAATGTGCAAAACCATTGATGTTATCCATTTATTTTAGGCCTTTCCTAACTTCCTATAATGAATGTCATAAGGAACTTTTATACCCCATGAAATGTTTTGAAATGGAAAGATATGGGGGAAAAAAACCACTTTTTGAAGTTGATGTTGATTTAATGGGATTTCACAGGTCCTTGCAACATCAATGAGAAACGTTGAAAATAACAATAAGGCAGGAAATGACAACTTAGATGCTGATGCAAGGTTGAACTTTGGGGATGATGAAAATATGGTTTCTAGCTCCAGTGGTAACCAAGGTTACAAATTTGAAGCTTCCATTGACACTGCTAATAGAGAGAGGCACCTCAGATATCGGACCAGACTTTTTGCTGCAGAGTATGCATTGCTTAATATATATATTGTGAAATTACATAAACTTATCTCGTTTTCAACATCTTGCATCAACTTTTTAATTTTACACCTTTTGGTAACTTTCTTTTCTTATATTTTGATATTCTGTAGTTGTAAATATATTGTAAACTGAATGAGGAATCCTTTTTAGTTCTCAAAGTTCCAATAGGATTTACATTTTCACTCTGAGTTAGACCTTGAGCTTTTTGTGCATATTTAAGTCATTAATAATCTTGTAGGTGTTTGAGCCATCTACCTGATGCTGTTGGAAGAAATCCTGCTCATTTTGACCTCGTTTTGGCAAGGAAACTTGTGAATGACCAGGCCTCCAGTGATTGGCTAATTATCCACTTACAAGAGTTAATATCATTGGCTTATCAGGTGCTTCTTTTAAAGTTATTAAAATGTATTAAATGATTATATTTTGTTGCTTACAGTTGAGCAATTTTAGAAAATCTGATTATTCAGTAAGCGACAAATTTTAATGCATTCTGATGAGGTCCGGATAATTATAAATAACTTTTTTGCCACCTCTCTGATTTGTCCCTCATCAGATAAGCACTATCCAATTTGAGAACATGCAGCCTGTTGGTGTGGGTCTCCTTGGTACCATTGTGGACAAGGTAACATCTCTGTTTGAAACTTGATCTCGCGCAACTCTTGTCCCTCCTGTTGGTTGTGCAGTTTGTCTTTATGTCCCTTTTTCTCTATCATTTTTCTGCTTTCTTTTTTCCTCTTTTGATGTCAAAGTCATCTTTTGAGACCCGCCTTTTAAATTTATTGGCCTTTTTGCATACCAAGTTGCCTGTGTCGGATGTTTGAAGTTTGTATTAAAGTGAGTTTGCTTGTGTTGAATTAGTTTTCGGACTGTAAGCATATCACATGTCAATATCTAAAATTTGGTGACTTCACTTCAAAACTTGTGAACACTGAAATGCAACGAGACATGCCAATTTGAAGACCACAAGTCACAAATACTTGTCTGTGGGTTCAGATTTAAGTGGACTAGTTCCTTTCAAGAATTAATATACTGTTATTGTTTAGTTAGCCCTTATACCACCACAAAGAAATCTAGACTTACATCATTGATGCTATTATAAAAGGATTTCGCATGGCTTAAGAAACATACATATAAAAGTATAATAATTCAATCCTGCTCACAAGCACATGGACAAAATATGCTATGGGACAATAGAAAGAAGAGTGAGACAATAAAACTAAAATTAAATTGGGATCTTTGATACTGAGGTGTGCTTGCATGTAGCCTAATGATCATAATCAGAACTAGTGTGATTAATGCATAATTGGCAAAACGAACTATCTGGTTGGCCATGTGGTAATGAGCGTAGCCAGTTTTATTTCACAAACACACACACACGCACAAAGGCATGCATTTATGTAAGTAGAATTCAGAGATGAAGAATTGTTTTCAATGCTTTATTCCTGTCAGTATGCCATCAATATATATACCAGTAGGAAGGCCGCAGGAGGCTGAATCAGATCATCTGATTTTAGCTAATTACGTATGATAATATCTAACATATCTTTTCCTATAATATTGGGTATAATCTATCTTTAGGATAATAATAATATCAGTATTTTAATATCTAAACTATCGGTATTTTCTACACTCTCCTTCAAGTTGGACTATAGATATCAAGCATATCCAACTTGCCAAAAAAATACTCAAACTTGTCCTCAAGCAACCCTTTAGTAAGAATATCAATAGTCTGCTCCCTTGAGGGTATATATCTTAATTGGACTATGCCTTCATCTATCTTTTCTCTAATGAAATGCTCGTCTATTTCAACATGTTTGGTTCTATCATGTTGGATAGGATTGAGTGAGATATTGATTATTGCCATGTTGTCACAGTATTTGATTGGTAGATTTATACTCAGTTGCAATTCCTCAAGGACTCGTTTTAGCCATATGCCTTCACAGATGCTCAATGCAACGGTCTTGTATTCAGCCTCAGCGCTACTTTTAGCAACCACACTTTGCTTTTTACTCCTCAATGTGACCAAGTTACCCCACACGTATGTGCAGTAGCCAAATGTTGACTTTCTGTTATCCTAATCTCCTACCCAATCCACATATGTGAACAACTCAACATTCTACCTATCAGTTTTCTTGAAACATAGACCGCGACCTGGAGATCCCTTCAAAGTATCGAAGGATCCTATAAACTTCATTTAGATGCTTTTGTTTAGGATCATGTAAATGTTGGTTAACCACACTAACTACAAATACAATGCCTAGTCTAGTGTGGGAGAGGTAAATTAGCTTGCCAACCATTTTCTGATAATTTCCCATGTCTATAGCCCTGCCAAAGTCCTCTTCTTCACTGATTTTATCAACTTGTATAGGCGTGTTACTCAACCCAGCATTCCTGTTTCCTTTAGGAGATTTAGGAAGTACTTTCTTTGAGAGATATAGATTCCTCCTTTTGATCGGACAACATCCATTCCAAGAAAGTACTTCATTTCTCCAAGATATTTAATCTAAAATTCTTGAGCAAGAGCTTTCTTGATCTGGCCAATCTCGATGTCGTCATCACCAGTGAGGACAATATCATCGACATATCCTGGTAGTACAACTACCTTGCCTTTATGGTTGTTGAAGAATAGAGTATGATCACTCTGCCCTTGGGTATATCCTTGTCTCTTCAGAACTTGAGTGAATCTATCAAACCATGCTCGTGGTGACTGTTTCAGCCCATATAATGATCATTTTAGTTTTCAGAGTTGATCAGGTCTTTTTCCCTGGAAACCCTGGCGGCAGTTTCATATACACCTCTTCCTTGAGTTCTCCATTAAGGAAGGCATTCTTTACGTCCAGCTAGTGTAGCTCCCAATCTAGATTGAATGCAAGAGATAGAAGTGTTTTGATCGTATTAAGTTTTGCTACTGGTGCAAATGTTTTAGTATAATCCTCTCCATAGATCTGAACTAGTCTCACTTTGTATTTTTCAAGGCTTTCGTCGGCTTTGTACTTTGGAGTGAATACCCGTTTACAACACATGGGTTTCTTCCCTCGAGGCATATCTACTACATCCCACGTGCCATTATGTTTAAGTGCTTCCATTTCTTCCATAACTGCTTGCCTCCACTCAAGTATAGCCATGGCCTCATCAATATTGTCTAGTACCTTGATGTTATTAAGATGGGAGACAAAGGCATGATAATTTGGGGAAAGGGCCTTACAAGAGACAAACTTCTCAATAAGATGTCATGTACATGATCTAAGTTTCTTTCATACTGCAATGGGCAAATCAAGATCAGAATTTTCCATCGCTGCTGCTTCTTCCTAACCTGCCACCGGTTTTGATTCTTGGCAAATGCTAATAGTCTGAGGCTCATTACCTGTCTTGTGTTGCCGTATATAAGTCTTAGCCCATTCGTTTATGTCTCCCCCTTAGATAGTCTCTATTCCTTCCTCAGGCACATTTTCAAGGTTATCAGGATTTTCAGGATTATCAGAGTTATTAGGGTTAGGCTCTGTTTGGCTAGGGATATAATCAATGAAGGTCAGGTTATTTTCAAGAGGTGGTAATGCCTGTGATTCATTATCTCCCCCCCCCCTTGAATTGCAGACAGGGTGTAATAAGGTTTTGTTTCATGGAAGGTAACATCACATGTAGTATTGAGGCGTTTGGAGACGGGGTCATAACATCAGTATCCTTTTTGGGAACTTGAGTAACCGAGGAAGATGCAACGAAGAGCTCTGGGGTCAAGTTTATTGGTATGATGAAGGTGAATGTATGCTGTGCAACCAAATGCTTTGAGGGGTAAAATGCTTTCAAGATATGGGAGATTGTAGTGCTTGGGAAGAGTTTGGAGAGGTGTTTTGTAGGACAAAGGTCGGCTTGGCATGCGATTGATGAGAAAGGTCGCGGTGAGGACAGAATCATCCCACGATTGATGAGAAAGGTCGCGGTGAGAACAACATCATCCCAATGAAATTTAGGAACATTGCTACTAAACATAATGGCTCTAGCGGTTTCAAGGATATGACGGTTCTTGCGTTCGGAATGCCATTTTGTTGAGAGGTATTGGGACAAGTACTTTTGTGGATAATACCGTGATCTGTAAGGAAGGTGGACAAGCCCTAATTGATATATTCAGTTTCGTTATCAGCATGTAGGACCTGAATTTTTGTTTGGAATTGGGTTTGGTCCATGTTGTGAAAGTTTAGAAAGGTTTGGTACACTTTTGTTTATCTTTACGCAAGTAGACCCAGCTAACACATGTGTGATCGTCAATGAATGTGATGAACCACTTTGAGTGTGTTTGATTCAGTGTGCAAGATGGACCCCATTTATCACTATGAATAGTGGAAAACGATTTAAATGCTTGCTATGGGATGTTTGGATAGGAAGTTCTATGATGCTTAGCCTTTTCACATGAATCACAAAAAAATTCGGATACACTTTTATTAGAACAAAGAGATGGAAACAATTGACACACGTAATTGAAATTCCAATGACCTAGACGTTTGTCCCATAATGCCAATTCATTAGTTCTAGGGACTAGGGAGAGACACTTTATTGCAAGACCTAATACTATAAGCATCACTTTTATCAAGGTAATAGAGACCATTAAGCTCTTTCGCACTCCCAATCGTCATCCCCATTAGCAGATCTTGAAAAAGACAGTATGTAGCAAAGAGGTTAGCATGACACCTCTCATCACTTGCTAATTGACTCACTGATAACAAGTTAAATTTTAAACTTGGAACATGTAACACAAAATGGAGAGTAAGCATAGTGGAAATTTTAACAGTGCTGAATTGCTGATTCCTCTTACAACAAACTTAGAGTCATCAGCAATTCTTATTGTCAGTGCCTTGGTAATAGAAGTATAAAATGAAAACAAAGTCTTGTCATCAGTCATGGGATTTGAAGCACTTGAGTCAACAATCCAACAATTTCCTGTACATAATCCTTTAATTGTAGTCAAGGCTTGAAGAAAGTTACCTCTATTAACAATCGTAGCAGTGGGTTGTTCTATATTCTGTAATGCTGTCAGCATTTCCAGAATCTTACTCAGTTGATCGCCTTGAGGAGGAGGTTCAACACTCTTGGAAGTTTCAGAAACATAGCCTTTTCCTCGCCCTTTTCTTGGTTTCCAATCAGCTGGTTTGTCATGTAGATTTCAGCATGCATCCTTAGTGTGTCCTTGCTTCTTACAATGGTCACAAAAGGGACGGCTTTTGGTATTTCTGGATTCCGTGTAAAGGGTAGCAAGGGCTGAGGTCTTTGAAGGAGGAGGAATAGCAGCAAGATTGTTATGGAGCATGGATTTACGTCTGTCCTCTTTATTTCGTAGAATAGAGTAAGTTTCGTGTACCGAAGGTAGGGCTTCCTGACTTAGGATTCTTGCTTGTGTGTCATTATAGGTCACATTAAGATCAGCAAGTAATTCAAAGACTCTTTCCTCTTCCTTCTCTTTATGATCTTCAGCAGTATGAGCATTACAGTGATGGACCTTATTTTTAGTTGCATCCAATTCTTGCCAAAGAGCTGATTTTTCAAGATAATAATCATTAAGAGATATGTGGTCCTATTTTACCTGCCACAATTTTGCCTTGATATCAAAGACACGAGACCAATTTCCTGTGTTAATAGATGCTTCTTGAACTACTTCCCAAATTTCTTGAGCTGAAGGGAGAAACATGAAACTCTTCTTAATTGATAAAGACATCACATTGACTAGTCAAGAGGAGACTAATGAGTTTTCTGATTTCCATATTTTGAACGCCTTGACGTCCTATGATGGAGGTGGCTTGATTTCACCTGTTATAAATTCAAGTTTGCCCCTGCCATCAAGAGCCATCAACATAGATTGCGCCCTTTCTTTGTAGTTTTCGCTAGTGAGCTTTTCAGCAACAAGCAGAACCATTGGAGCATCAAGTCCGGCTGAGCCTGAACGTGAGAACCCAGCAGAGGCGGAGGAAGCTTCATGATCTGTCATGGTCGAAACTTAAAAGAATAGGCTGTGATATTACCTCTGGTTGTTGTTGTGGCGAGTCGGGTATGTGTGAATAACTGAATGATGATTCTGGCGCAGAGACAGTAACAGCGTGATGAATTCTGGCGAACATGATGATTGGGTTTGTGTGCAGACGCAAGGGCAACGCGGTTGACAGCGGTGTCGCAACAAGTGGCGGATAGGTGTAGACCGATCAGGAGCAGATCGATCGGATGTTTGGTGATCGAACGTCGACTCTAAATTCTCCAACGTCCTCTGATACCATGTAGAATTCAGAGATGAAGAATTGTTTTCAATGCTTTATTCCAGTTAATATGCTGTCAATATATATACAAGTAGGAGGGCTGTGGGAGGCTGAATCAGATCAGCTGATTTTAGCTAATTACAGATAATAATAATATGTAACGTATCTTTTCCTATAACATTGGATAGAATCTATCTTTAGGATAATAATAATATCAGTATTTTAATATCTAAACTACTCAGATTCTACAATGTATAAATGTTCAATCAGTTAATTTTATGAAGATTGTGCAGGGCTTAATTATTAGTTTTGACCATAATTATTAGTTTTTGTTTTTGATAAATCTTTTTCTAATATTATAATATCCCAACTGGCCAACGTCTACTTGTTAATGTGCTATTTGTGAATTTTGAGCGACAGTTTGAAAAAGTAGCAGACCCTGAGCTTCCTGGACATCTTCTGCTAGAACAGTACCAGGTATATATCATAAGCCTTGGAATCCCCGTTCCTCATCACCCCAGTGTTTTCCATGGCAAAACTAGAGATCTCGCCTTTTCCCCCTGTTTAACTAAGTGTGCTTAAGTTCCTGGACTTGTGCTTAGTGTTTATGATTTTTAACTTGTTGAATCACTAAAATTAATTAAAGCTGTGCTATATATAGGCCCAACTTGTTTCTGCAGTTCGTACTACCTTGGACACATCTTCTAGTCCTAGTTTACTGGAGGCAGGCTTGCACTTGGCTACAAAGGTCTAAATTTGCATGGTTCATTTTTCATTAATTTTATAACCCTGGCCACCCTCTCCAAAATACATGTACTTTTGTCATTCTAAAAGTAATTTTAGACCTCTCAGAGTTGCTTGAGTTACTTTTATTGGATCCAAAAGTATTTTGGGGAAGTTCACTAGCATTCACTTTAAGTCAAACTCATAAGATTAACATTATAATATGTAAAAATTTCAGATACTGACAAGTGGAATAATTAGTGGAGATCAAGCGGTGGTCAAGCGCTTATTTTCATTAATTTCTCGCCCTCTGCATGACTTTGAGAACATTTATTATCCTTCATTTGCAGAATGGGTTACCAGCAAGGTATGTTGACTCCACTCTCTTGTGCACTCTTTAAACTCTATCAAGGCCATGAAGTGTATCTTTTTTCAATTTATTTTGTTTTAGATAGTTTGGTATCTTACCCCTTATTTTTTTTGGGGCGGGGGGATCTTGTTTTAGATTAAAGTAAGACTTCTGGCTGCCCATGCTTCACTGAAATGTTATATATATGCATCAATGAGGAAGCACGAAGATATAATTCCAGAAGAATTCCTGGCATTATTACCTTTGTTCCAGAAGAGCTCTGGTATTCTGGGGAAGTACTGGATCCGTACATTGAAGGACTATAGTTATATATGTTTGTGCTTGAATCCAAAAAGAAAGGTAAGCCTGAATATGAACTTAATGGATTTCCTTGAGCCCTCTTTTCATTTTGGAGATGAAACCCAGAATACTGTGAAACTGTTAATTGCAACATGGTTGCATTCTCATTCTAGCTGGGCTTTTTGTTTTTTCCGCAGTGGAATCTGTTCCTTGAAGGACTCCAATCACCTGTTGCTTCTTCAAAGTTGCAGCCATGCTTGGAAGAATCTTGGCCTGTAATATTGCAAGCACTTGCACTTGATGCAGTTCCTATGGGCCTTGAAGGGAATGAGTACACGGAAGCCTCAACAGAAACCACCCAAAAGAGTAGATTTGCATCTGAATATAGCATGGTTGAATTGACCAGGGAAGATTTCCAGTTCCTATGGGGGTTCTCTCTTCTAAGTCTGTTTCAGTCAAAAAATTCTTCCCTTCGCAAGCCGATTATAAGGCTGGCTTCTTTTAAAGTTACTCATGGGCCAGACTTACCAACTCATGAAGAGAATCCTTCAGGGCTGAAGTTATATGAAATTGTTTTACTGGTTTTTCAGTTTCTCTTAACTGAGAGATTTTCTAGAGGGGGATTCCTTACCATGGATATCTGCAAAGAACTGCTGCAGGTGGTTGTCCTTTCAATTCTTTTCCATCTAACTTAAATAAAATCATGGGTGTGAAAGAATCTCACTGTTCAACTGCCACATTTTATTCCATACTGGGTTCTGTAATGTCTGAGAGTTAAAATCCTTGCTATTGAATCCTTCTAAGATAGTACATCATTACCTTAGATGATATTTTTATTTGCATGTTTAATACTCCTTCGGTCCTTAATGTAGGATTGAATTGAGAAGTCCCCTATTGATACTCCATCAAACACATAAAAGATAATTATGTAGATAGTGAGAAATTTAGTTTTAGACAAGGGTGTTTTAGGAAAAATATGTCATATTTATTATGATTAACTAACTTAACTACCTTACTTAATCTAATCAAATGAGCTAAATGGTTCTTACATTAAGGACCAGAGGAGTAATTTTACTTGGACCTATAAATACATTGTTCTTTTCTATTAATTCATCAATTTTTTAGGCTTAGGTATGCTTGAACCTAAGTTAACGCGATATATTTTTGAACTTGAAAAATTGCAAGATGGTTAACAAGTATGGTGTCTGTTGAATGCAACATATAGATTTGTGATACGGGGGAGCAAATTGATATCACTTCTTAGCTCCCCTTCCATATATGCTGTTAGTATACATTTGAAACAGTGATATCTTGTTATGGAGCCATATGGGTGTCATTGAAATTTGGGGAACCTGAATCTTATAGATTCTCCTGTCAAAAAATTAATTTTCCTTTTTTTTTTTTTTTGCTTGTTTCAAAGTATAACATTTACTTGTAAAAGGGAGAAAATCATGTCTTATCTGTGCTCCACATTAATATATCACTGCAAGTCAACTACTGCATATGATTCCCTAGGGGGAGTTGGGGTGCTGAATAGTCAACTACTTGCGCATTCTTGATAATTATCCTCCTTTTGGATAAATACAAATTCTCACTTTCCTTGTTATGTTTAATTTATGCAGATTCTTTCATATTCCACCTATTTGGACAGTTCATGGAATAGTCTTGCAATATCTGTTTTGTCACAGGTAGACATTTGACTGTTTTTGTGGAACCTAAATTATATATCTTTCTTCATTTTATTTTATATCGTCTTTTGTGTTGCTGTTGAATAAAACTTTGTCAAGGACCACTTCCCTCAAAAGCTTAAGCATTTAAGCAAAAGTCAATGAATGATTTTAATTAATCCATGACGCATTTAGATAACAAAACATGGTAAAACATGATTTATTCTGTACTGGCATATCAATCTAGTGACTTGTTTGCTGCTGTCCAACTTTTTGAAGACATGATACTTCAGGTTAACGTATTTCTGATTTTTCCTACAGGTTGTGCAGAACTGTCCACAAGAATTTTTTGATAGTGAAAATTTTTCTCATTTAGCAGTGGAGCTTTGTTTTGATTACCTTTTTAAAGTATTTCAGAGGTAACATAATCTACAGTGATTTATGACTTTGATGTCGTTTCAATTGGTTCTATTAAAATATACACTGCTTAGTTATGCCTACTTTTCTGTTCTGCAGTACTGACTCACATTCTGTGGGTCATCCAATGTGGGAGGAAAATGTGATACGTACACTATGTAGCACAACTAAAGTGGTTATGCACCGTGTTGAAACCGAGGTTTGTCCGTTATTAGTTACTGGATAACTTGCTGCTATCTGAGCCATATTATTGTTAAATCATCATACAGAATGAACATTTTGCATGATATATTCGTCTTAAATTAGTCTCGTCTGCATTTGTTAATACACTGTATCCTTAGTGCTGATTTGATCTTGTATCTTGTTTTCTTCAGATGCAAAAGCAATCAAAATCAGTTGTTCTGGGATTTATTTTAAGTGCCTACAGGTGCATTAAGGAGGCTTCCACTGAATTCTGCTTGTCTGAAGCAATTGATGTGGTCAATTGTGCATACCCTTTGTTAAAAAAAGTCATTGATGGTGAGTTTTTTAACTTTTTCAGTTGAAATTGATTTGGCCTGCATATGTTTCCTTTCCTGATAACACTTGTTTATAAGATGCAAATATTTTCTCTTGCTTCTTGATTTTCCTCCTTGTGGTTGTTACTAGTGTTTGTTTCATGCATGTAATTTGGGGCAGTTTTATGTGCGCAACAGATTTTGTCCTGCAAGATTCCAGATGCTTAAATTGAATTCACGCTAACTTTGAACGTGCAGGCTCAACTTTGATTTATTAAGCTATAATAATTGATCGATTGTTACTCCATTTTTTGTTGCAGAGGAGTCTAAGCTTAACGAAAGCATCCCATCTCCTAGAGAAATATTGAGAACTTGTTTAAGTGTGGTGGCTACCCTGGCTAAGGATTATATTGGAGGGTTTCATCTGCTGGACGTTAAACAATTCAACAAGGGCAAACTATTGCAAATGAAGCTAGCATTTTCTCTTGAACAAATTATATCTATTGCTAAACTGGTTCTTGAAGTTGAATGCCTTGAATATTGCAAAGAAAGCAACTCCACCTTCGATAGCATGCTAAGATATTGTGTTAGATGTCTTCAAACCGTACTTGCTGATTCTAATACGCAGGTATATCAATATATGGTAGAATCTGTTGATACCCTGAAAGGAAAACAATCTGATAGAAATTTCTTCTTCCTAGGTTGGAGTGATAGGATTGCAAGCTCTAAAAGTCAGGGTTCAAAAAGGCGCAAATGCAGAAGATTCCAGCTTCTTAATGTTTTTTGCTGGGGAACTTATGTCTGATATTTTCACCTTGATTCAAAAAATGTTGAAGGTACTAGGAGCATATGCATCTGTCTTGACTCTTGATATTAGCCACAACTTATATTTTCATTTTTCTATATCATTTGGTTATGCCGTTTTTCAAGCATTGTTCTAAAAGACTCTTCCATTTCTGATACCAGCAGAATCCTATAACTAAAGAATCAGTAACCATTGCTAGCGAGTGCTTGAGTCTCATGGTACTATTACAAACAATGTCCAGAGGGAAGGATTGCCATAGAGGTTATACGAATATACTTCTACAGGCCATTGCTATGGTTTCCTTGTCAACTGGAGATGGATTATCTCAGGTAATGTAAACTGAAAAATCTAAACAGTGAGTTAGCTCTTTTGAGTTTTTTTTTTTTTTTTTTTTTTAAATTTTTCTTTTGATCATGCAAACAATTGCAGGAAGTCAATGATTTAAGAAGCACAGCCATTAAGCTTGTTTCTCGCCTTGCTCAAATTCCTTCGTCAGCAGTTCATTTCAAGGATGCTTTGTTATCAATGTCTCCAGTACACCGCCAGCAACTTCAGGTACCTTTTTCGTAAAGATATATCTTCTGTGGTTGGTTATTGAACTTATCTTGTTCCCTTAGCATATCTTTATGTACCTTGACAAATCCTGGAAGCTGTCCAGAAGAGTTATGAAGACTATATTGGCAAAAATGGAAAATTCCTTATATTTTCTTGCTTAATTAATACCCTTCAAATTAATATAAATGGTAGCTGCTTATTGATGATGTGCGTGTATGGTATCTGCATTCAGGGGATAATCCGAGCTTCCGTAACTCCAGACAAAAATGCAGCAGCGCTAAAGGTACCAGTTTTGGATGTAAAAATACCGAAGCCGGCAGCACAGAGTGAAGAGAAACCTTCTGCGCCACCTGCCACCGTAAAACAGAATATTGTGGAAGAAGAAAAAGAAGAAGATGATGATTTTAGTGAAGATGATTGGGATGCTTTTCAGTCTTTTCCTGTATCTGCAAATGATGCTGGAGATGAATCAAAAACAGAGAATGCTACTGAGGACCCTAACCTGGTTGAAGCGTCTCATACAGAAGACACTTTTGATGATGATGGGATTCAAGAACATTCTAAATCCAAATCTGTGAACAATGCTGAAAATCCAGAGGAAATCAAAGAGGAAGAGGAAGTGATATCTAACACTGCCGATGTAGAGATGTCTCCACAGAGCCAACCTCCATCTCATGATTTAACGACAGAGCGATGTGATATTCCATCCATTGATTCCACTGGCAAGCCACAAGATATTGTGTCTGGAGAAGGAGAAGAACTGGAAATTCATGAGGTTCATGACAAGGAAGCATCAATCCCAGGTACTGAACTGGTTTCTGGTGATCATCTCTCTGACGAAGAAACCAAAGGATCAGTTGAAGAGAAATTAGAAGCTGACATTCTGCACAAAGATCATTTACTCGAGCAAGAAGCATCAGATTCTGCAGTACTCAAACAAGTGGCAATTCATGAGGTTCATGATAAGGAAGCACCAATCACAGGTACTGAACCGGTTTCTGATGATCATCTCTCTGGCAAAGAAACCAAACTATCTGTTGAAGGGGAATTAGAAGCTGAAGTTCACGAGGTTCATGATAAGGAAACATCAATCCCAAGTACTGAACTGGTTTCTGGTGATAATCTATCTGACAAAGAAACCAAAGGTTCAGTTGAAGGTGAATTGGAAGCTGATATTCTGCACAAAGAACATTCACTCGAGCAAAATGCATCAGATTCTGCAGTACTTGAGCAAAGTTCAAGTGAATCTGATAACAATGAACACCTCAGGAAATGCGAGGATGCGCAGGAAAACGATTTAGATGAAAACAAGGGCTGTGAGCAGCAACAGGGTAAGGGTGATGATAGTCCTGTAGAAAGTGAAAATAGTCCGAAATAAGAATGACCTGCCAATTACTGGACATCACAGAGCGTATAGTACACGTTAATTTAGCTTTATAAGATTTCGTAGCTATGATCTTTTGTTGTGTATGGTAATTTTTTTCGGTGTAATATTGTTCATGTTGGTGCTACTGTTAGCATTTCAGTCATGTAAAATTTGTCATTGTTTGAAATTCTTTGATCTGTTTACTAATGTAGTAACTTGTTCAATCATAGCTTTTATTTCTAACTTTCATGACGGAATTACCCTTTCGTTTTAATCCTATAACAAAAAATCCACACAAAACAAATTCAAATGCCAATTTTTTTCGATTATATCTGTTTGTAGATTAGAAAAAATATGCGTGCTCATACACGCACAAACTCTTGAGCATTGTTATCTTGATTTCTTTGTTGCTGGTAGTGGAACAGGGGATGAAGTTCAAATTATTTACGTTTAATTTAAACGATTGATTTTTTTTTTTTTTTTTTGGTTTATTAGAAAATTCCTCTTTACATTTGCTGAAACCTGAAACAACTAAAAGATCGCTTTACGGACCATATACTGTCGCAACTCAAAGGACAAATTGGCTTTCGTTATCAATAAAATTTGCAATGTTAAATGGACAAATAGGTTCTATTATTTATTTTTCCTGTTTGGAACAAATTAAGATGCACTCCCATTTGCGGCTATGCTTTTTTTTTTTTTTTAAATGAGACTAATATACGAGTCTCATAATATGTCACGATTTTAAGATAAGTCATTCGTGTTGTTTACGATTTATGAATATTTTTATATAAATAATATATGTGTGTGTTATAGATATGTCATAAAGCTTGTATATTGTATATATAAAGAAATTGCAGTTTTTTAACATATTTTTCAATTACTTTTAAAATATTACTCCCTTCGGTCCTAATTATAGGATATATTTACCAAACTTTAGAGAAATTAAGGATAATGGTTAAATTAGTTAATCTTATTTATTTTTCTAAAATACCCTTATTTAAAATTTAAAATGGTATTCAATTACGTTGATTATCTTTTTTTTTTTTGTACCTCTCCTGCTTCACACACGATTTCTCCAAGCTCTTACACAATCGGAGGTCATCAATCTCCCTCAATAACTTCCGATATACTCTTATTAAATTATTAATATGTTTAATTATTATTGAGAAAGTATCAACAGGGGGTATTTTAGGAAGAAATTGACAAAAATTAGAACTTTATCCTATAATTAGGACCAAGATCAACTCTCAAATGTTGTTCTATAATTAGAATTGGAGGGAATATTATAAGATTTATTGTTGACTTGTAAAAATTAGGAAACTATACATTATAAACCACAAATCATACAAGATGGGTGAAAATTTGCAATATAGACCGATTCGGCGATGCTTAATAGTCAGAACTTTTTTTCGCCAGAATCATAACGGAATTTAAAAAAATAAAAAAGTAATTTGCTAATTGAAGTATGGGGACTGATTTGAAAATCGTCATAATTATAAGTACCAACACTTTTATTTATTTTCAAAGTAAAAAAACAGTTTTATTTATTTATTTTGAAAAAAAAAAATCTAAACACTACGGGAGAAGAAGTTTGGTAATGCCGCCAATTTATTTTTGGTCCGCGAACGCGACCTCGATGTTGATCTTCTTCGCGGCTCGCCCACTGGAGCCTGCAAATTGACGCCTTTCAATTCCCTACTATACATTTATCATTGAGTGGCCTGCACCAAGTAACAATTTGAATATCTTTTTGCCTCCAATCCCAGTTCATTTTTTCAGATACAGCTCCCATATTTTTCTTCCTGGTTATGCTAAATCTATAATTCAAACCACTTCCTTTCCGTCTTTTTTGTTTCACCAGCCTCTTCATCACTTCCCAGATCAAATTCAAGTTTGTAATAGTTCAAAATATAGATTTTTCCTTTTTATATTTTTATTTTGGGGCGTGAGGATTCTGTCATGGAAGACAATTCGAAGCTGCTGATTCTGTATGCTACTCAGACTGGAAATGCATTGGATGCAGCGGAGCGGCTTGGTCGCGAAGCTGAACGAAGAGGCTGCCCTGTTAAGCTTCATTCTTTGGACGAATATGATCCTGTGAGTTGCTTTCTCTATTTGTATCATTTAGGCGAAATTGCAGTTCCGATGTGGCTTCGTTGTTCTTAATTTTCTTCAAGGCCTCAGCATAGTAGCCTGGCTGAGTATAAAATATGGCATTTTTTTAATCCTGTGATAGCGCAAGAAATTGTATTATGATGGTTGATCGAGATGCAATAGATGCTAAAACTATGGCAGGGTGAGGCACAAATGGCTGAGTGTAGGCGCGGGGGAAATGCTTCTCCTGTGACCTTAAAGTGTAAATTCTTAGTTATTGATGCTTGAATTTAATTACTGCGGAGCTTTTGAAAGTTCAGCGTCTTCAAGGTTTTTCTTTGTAATTGTCATGCCGTTTATATTCAATGCATATAGGGCACGATGAAAATAATATGAGTAATATTGGTCTGATTTATGAGGAGGCCAAAATTAGAGCTGTTTGTTTTGGCTTGTTCTTTTAGGATGGAAAAATGATCACAAGGCTTTGTGTTCTCTTAGCAATGCTTTGGTGCATTTGGCTGGAACAGAATGCCTACATCTGTAAGGCTGCTCTGTTGCCTTTAGATATCTTATATGATCAGTTTATGTTTGTTATCTCTCTCTAGAGTTCAGCTTATAGTTTCTTTAAGGGCTTTCCTGACGTTTATGCAAAAGGATTGGATGCCATTTACATGTTGAAGACTCTATTTCTCTATCTTAATTTCATTTTCTTTGGGAGTACAACTAGTCTTTCTCTCTCATATGCTTCTCTCTTTTTAATACATGTTATTTTATCCAAAAATTTTTGTTCACAGAATTTATTACCAAAGGAGGAGGCTGTGATTTTTGTGGTTTCAACCACAGGCCAAGGGGACACACCAGATTCCATGAAGGTTAAATAAAAGTATTTTTTATTTCTTTTATGTTTTAGTGTCATGGAAGTGATTAGGTGGAGCCAGGAATTAATTTCCATTGCCCAGTTGATTATCTTCCTTGATTATTTATCTATTTGGCTATGCAGGCCTTTTGGAGATATGTTTTGCAGAAAAACCTGAGCAAGCATTGGCTGAATGGCGTTCCTTATGCTGTATTTGGTTTGGGTGATTCAGCTTATCTGAAATACAATGTAAGGATGTTGATTTGCTAATCTAAATAATTGTTTGTAGTATGCTGCATGTTTTTGTTGGGATATTATTGTGTCCCATCTCTTAGTTAAATATAAACTAGCATAATAGTAAAGACTTAAGAGTTATGCTTGGTTCACATTAAGTGCGTGTGCATGCTAGTATTTAATCCTGCTAATTTATGCTATAATAAATATCTTTTGATTGTGAAAATCCTTCAATTGAGTAATTCTAGTGCTGCAATTTGATGAAAATGTTATTAATATCAGTTGATATGTTTTGATATTTAATTTTCATCTTCTGAAAAAAAATGTATGCACAAATTTCAGTTTGTCGCAAAGAAGCTTGAGAAAAGATTGATGGACCTTGGCGGAAGAACTATTTTAGAAAGAGGTTTGGGAGATGATCAACACCCTTCAGGGTAAGATTTTTAATATGCTATCAATTTAGAAAATTTTGTTTGATTTGGTTGAAACAATTACCTTTGTGCTTGTGGAACATGAAATGTTCTAAAATGAGTGAAACAACTACCTTTGTGTTTGTGAATGATGAAGGGAGCTTGATCCTCCAATTGGATCTTTGTATAATTCTGTTTGAATGTTAGTCATCATTTCGACTTAAAAAAATTTAAAAATGAGTGAGTTAGTTAATTTTTTAGTGGTGTACTCATTTGCAGCTATGAAGGTGCTCTGGATCCTTGGTTGTTATCTCTATGGAAAGTGTTGAGTGTAATAAAACCTGAATTCTTCCCCAATGGTGCCCATGTGATGATTCCAAATGAAACATTAATTGATCAGCCAAAAGTCCAAATCACTTATCACAACATTGACATTGTGGAGTCGCAATTTTCTACTGCCTCAGGTAACAAGTTATTAAATTATTTGACGTGCAAAGTTGCAATGTTCCCTTTAATAGTTAAGCTTGCTTTGATGCATCCTTTAAGATAAGGCATGATAGTCTAAGAAACATTGGTTAATATTGTATAAACTCTTCATCATATGAGCTTTTACACTATTATGTGTCTTCTGTTTTTCTTTCAGACAATACGCTACCATCTACATTTGTATATTTCTTACTGATGCGTTTTCATCTTTTATATGAAAAATGATGATATCTTAACAGAGATGCACTCGAGATGAGTTTATTTTGAGCTATGACTTCTTGTTCCTTTAATGGAACTTTGGTAGAACTTATTATGGGGACATCCGATAAAATTAAATTTGCCAATGTATATTTGTGGTTTTTCCCCAGATTTAAAGAACAATGAGATTCAAATTGGAGGTACTCGTTCAATGCATCCTGGCACATCCCATCCTGACAGAAGCAGGCCTGGCTGCTTTCTTGAGATGGTATTGGATATGGAACTATTGTAGATTAGCTCGAATTGTGGCTATGAGTAGAATTTGGCCATTTCTATTTAAGGCAAATGATGTGATCAATATATAAGTTGCTGTGTGACTGTGCATTCTCCAATCTATTTCATATATAGTGCATGATGATGATCCTACTTATATTATAAATTGACTAGTTCATTAGCTCTTTTAAAGGACAATACATTTGATATACAATTGTCTATATGCAAAGAGTAGCGGAGGAATGTAATTAGTGTGTCAATACAGGTTTTGGACAGGCCGTGCTTAGAATAATAAGCAATCCAATCATATGCATTTTTAAGACACTTGTGCTTTTTATTGTTTGGAAAATTGAGGAATCTGACTTTTTAGTTCCTGGGAAAAGTCATTTGTTGATGGAAAATAATAATGTTTGCTTAAATATGTCCAATCTTGTGTGAAGCGGTTCCACTTTAGTGATAGATATTAATAATTTTGATAGATGTAAGTAATTGGGGTCTCTTCGTTGCTATATATATATATATATATATTTTTCCCTCTTGTATCATTTCATATATCTAATTCTGATTGTGTAGGTAAAGAATCTTCCTTTGACCAAACCAAACTGTGGAAAAGACGTCCGTCATCTTGAATTTGAATTTGTTTCACATGTAAGCTCTCTTGTTTTCTATAACCTTGTATATATTTGTATAACATTGAATTTTGGATTCTTTTAACCCATTTATGTATGATTTATTTATCTATCTATCTTTTCTTACTTTGGTACATTGTTTATTTCTACTTGAAATTGTTTTTAGTTCATGTGATAAATAACTCCAAGGTTATTCAGCTTCCTCATTTGAATTAAATGATGCGTTTATGATTTTCCTTAGGTTATTGAATATGACATTGGTGATGTCCTTGAAATTCTCCCCAGTCAAGATCCAGCTGCAGTTGATGCTTTTATACAGCGCTGTAAATTAAATCCTGATTCATTTATTACTGTGAGTTCTTTTTGTTATTTTTGAGAATATTGTAATTCTTCCACACGAGATTCTTGAACATTTGCACTGAGTTCATGCTAAGTTGCCCCACGTGTACTACTATTTCCATAAATGCATCCTTCAATGATATCATCAGACGGTTGACATATGTGATCAGCTACAGTGAACTTTCATGGATGCACGATCATTTTTTTTAGATGCTATAAGGTTTTCCAGTTACTGATTTGGTTATTCTGTGTTTATGAACTGAAAAAAAATCAAAGAATTTGTTTTGATTTCCTTGTAAAAGTTGAAAATTAATTTTCAGTTTGTTCTTTTTGGGAATATTAAAATAGTTAGTGTGTTTAACTTTGTACCAGTTTCCAGTTCCAGCTTATTGGCTTTTTTTGACAAAACATTATTCTTTCTATGAAATATCTACATAATTGTTCAATTCAATGCATACATATGGTGAAAATCATGTGACTATGTGAATATGCATACTTCTGTTATTTTCTTATAAGCAATTTCATCAATTTCAGGTCAGTTCCAGAGAAATGAATAATTGTGATGCACCCTCTATAGTCCCTATAAAGTTAAAGACTTTTGTGGAATTGACAATGGATGTGTCTTCAGCTTCCCCTCGACGATATTTCTTTGAGGCAAGATCCATTATGCTTTCCAACTATCGTTATAATGCTTTTTACATGCACATGTATTTAACTTTCTGCAATAAGTACTTACATATCAATAATTTATTAATTCAAGGTCATGAGTTTTTTCGCGGAGGCGGAACATGAGAGGGAACGACTCAAGTATTTTGCTTCACCTGAAGGAAGAGAAGACCTGTATCAATACAACCAGAAGGAGCGGAGAACTGTTCTTGAGGTAAAATCATGATACATGATTATCTGATTGTTCTTCCCTTGTTTATTGCCACAATCTTTTCGTTTTTTTCTCTTTTAAGAAAAATTTCATATGATCTGTTTCTTCCCAATCTTTTGCATTGTTCCATATTTGTTTGGTATAAAGGTATGTTTGAGAGCTCTCTTTTGATTTTAAAAGAATGAACAATTTGAATGTCTAAAGTCTTAACTGTTTTATTTATATCTTAAATAGTTTCAACCTGCGAGGTTATTACTGGGATAAAGCTGACATTTCAAGGCTGAAATTAAAACCACTCACTTACTGGATATTTTTGGTTCAATGCCTTGCATTTTGATTTCCTTTTATAACTAATTTTAAATATTCCGAGTATATGCCTTTTTTTTGCCTTTTATTATATAGGATCATCCTGTTTTGATTAATATTCATATTTTTTTTAAAAAAAAATAAGCAGGTGTTGGAGGATTTTCCTTCAGTACAAATGCCATTTGAGTGGCTGGTGCAGTTGGTTCCCCCCCTGAAAACAAGAGCTTTCTCCATATCTTCTTCCCAATCAGCTCATCCCAATCAAGTTCACTTGACTGTGAATGTGGTGTCCTGGACAACACCTTACAAAAGGAAGAGGAAAGGTCTATGCTCCTCATGGCTAGCTTCACTAGATCCTAAAGATGGTAAAAGCACAAAAAAAAAAAAAGAAAAAAAGAAAAAGAAAAAACAACACATCATACAGATTATTCTTGTGAAGAAGCCATCTGTTTCCTTAACTATTTTCCTTTTATGCAGCCACCTATATTCCAGGTTGGATTCATAAAGGTTCTCTTCCTCCTCCACCACCATCACTTCCCCTGGTACTCATTGGACCCGGAACCGGTTGTGCGCCATTTCGTGGTTTTGTGGAGGAAAGAGCATTACAAAGCAGAACAAGTCCAACTGCGGCAATCATTTTCTTCTTTGGTTGTCGAAACGAAGATGGCGACTTTCTGTACCAAGACTTCTGGTTGTCTCATGCAAAAAACCACGGCGTGCTTTCAGAAACAAAGGGTGGTGGTTTCTTTGTTGCATTCTCAAGAGACCAACCTCAAAAGGTTTATGTTCAGCACAAGATGCGTGAACAGAGCCAAAGGATCTGGAATCTATTAGCCGAGGGAGCTGCCATTTATATAGCAGGCTCTTCAACCAAAATGCCACCAGATGTATCTGCAACTTTGGAGGAGATTGTATGTAAAGAAAGTGGGGTCTCAAAGGATGCTTCTTTGAGGTGGTTTAGGGCTTTAGAAAAGAGTGGTAAATATCATATTGAGGCATGGTCTTAGAACAAGACCTAAATTTGTTTCACTTTCTACTGTAGTTTGAGAGTAATCATCAAGTTTTAATAGTAGTACAGCTTCTGGCAGTCTCATATGGAGGATGGATTCCAGAATCTGGCTCTATGGATTGAATATTGTGTAATTCTTTTACAGAAAATTTTTGGTAATTTAAATCATGATGATTCTTAATTAGATACGTTTAGTTTAAGTGTTGACTGCACTGAATCTTGGTTAGTGCATTTATGACAAATGTTTACACAGTCCATACTTTGGATATGTGTGTGCATATTTCAACTTATATCATGGTTAAGAGGAATTTCATTTAAGCTTTTAAACTTAAATGAGATTAAGAGAATTTGATAATTAATTATATTATAATTCTTTAAAAAGAGATTACTAATGTCAATCTTGCAGCCAAATTCTAAAGTATATCTTCCATGGGTATGTACTTAAACTTTTTAAAATCGCGAGTTTGACTACTTAAAAACAAGTTATGAAAAGAAAGAAAAAAAAGGGTGGAGAGTTTCTTTTCTTTTTCTTTTTAAATTTTATTGAGAGAATTTAACCTTTTTATCTCGAGCTGGTATGGCCCAACCCACCAGCCTGCCAAAAATGGCGCCAGCCCACTTGAACCAGCCTACCCTGTTTTGTTTTCTTTTAAATAAAATAAATTCAAATACCCTTATTACCTTTTATTTGATGCCGTGTTTAATAAATTCCTCATACTTTTTATTTGACATTTTTATTTTCATATTATATTTATTTATTTTACTATTATTAAATTTAAAAGAGATGTGTTTATATGTTTTTGTTATGTGAGTAGATGAAAAAAAAAGAAAGTAAAAATGAAATTGACTTCATAACACAAATATATAAAAGAAAAGAAGTGCGACATGAGCGGGTGAAAGAGAAAGAGAGTAAAAATTTTTTTTTTTAAAAAGAGTGAAATTAAAAGAAAAAAAATTGGCGGGCTAACCCAACAGGGTTTTGCTATCTTGCGAAGGGGTCAGGCTAGTGCCAAAGCTCCCAACCTGCGCGGGCTGCCTAGCAACCCGTAGGCCAGCCCGCATTACCAACACTATTTTTAATCTCCCCTCATAAGGGAAGGGACCTACACACCCATCACTCACTCATCCACCGACCACTATGTCAGCCACATGGAGATGTAGAACCCACAACCGCCCCCATAAGAGGAGGTGTGTGGTGTCATTTGAGCTATAAGCTCTTGATAGAGAGAATATTTTCTTTGTTTGCGACTACTTGTTGTTGTTGATTAAATGTAAATGTAACAGATTATTACCATGTTTGTCATATCAATATTCATTTATGTGGAATATCAACTCAGCATCAATGGACAATTATCCCCTCCATCCATGGACAATTATCCCCTCCAAATATTTTCTAGACAGGGAATATGTTTTTTTTATACAATGGCCAAGCAAACTTGGATATTACATAATACTAAAGAAAATTAGACATCAAGGAAGTTGAGTAAGGTCATCTCTCATGAGGGAAATGTAGGATCGGTAAGCACAGCGGAAGAATTTAAAAAAAAAAAATTTCACCGATCCTAATCGAGGATCTATCAACGGCGTTTAAACCAAGTTGGAAGGATTCATACCTTTTTGATGATTCAGAGTTTTCACGATCTCTAGGAGCCAACACGTCAGGTCTGCTCCCTCTACCGGTATCCACACGAATGCTCTCTAACCGAGATTGCGTGTTAGCGCCTCTAATGTCTCCAAGGGTTTAACTTGCGGCTCTCAATTCTGATGTACTCTGAGTCTATCAACTCTATCAAGTTTATAACCCATGAGGGTTATTTTCAAATTTCAAAATTAATCATCATTAATTTTGAAATTAATTAACAATTAATTATCTTGATGAGCTAATTAAATAAATTCAGTTTAAATTAAATCTGTCCAACAGTTTTAATTTAACCTATTTATTTAATCGAAATAAAGAGCCATTAGATTTAATTTATCTTCATAAATTAAATCTGAGATACTATATCTCTATCATGTTAGTTATTAAATTTAATATATCTTAATAAATTAAATTTAAAACCAACACAATATAATAATATCATATAATATATATATATATATATATATATATATATAATCTATTTCGAAAATATATATATCTATATAATATTATTAAATATAATAATATAACATAATATATATATATATATATATATATAAAATTCATCCACCTTAAATCAAACATTATCTCGTGTTGGGCCATTCTTGTGTGCGACCCTGTAGGCCCATATGAAGTTGGCAGTGGGCCAATAACTACACTAACCCAAAAGTCGCAAGCGGCCTCTAGCAAGACATTATGACTATCCAATTCATATGAGGATCGTTATCACGATGCAACCTGTCATACAACCATGTCACATCCCTTTTGTCACACGATATATCGATCAAGGATAAGGCATGGAAAATGTCATCCTCTTGTTCCTGACCATTACTTTCTCGATTCCTGAGTAGCCTGATAACAGAGACAGAAACTCCTTTCATCATAGTATGGCCATACATTTCTCAGACTCACTCATCGAGGGGCCCAGTAATATCTCTCTACTAATGTGAGGGACAAATTCCATCTTGATCATTCATATTCCTCTACATGAAAAACCACCAAGCCCGATCGTAGCCTTTATCATCACCCGGTCAAAAGTGACTTTTGATTAGTTCAAAGCTTAGCAACTCTCATGTAGGAATCCATGATGACCTCAGGTCTAAGGGCATTGTGACGTGGTTATACATGAGAAAAGCTTATGACTTGATCCATGTAGCTTTCTCATAGTGGGTCGGTCCAGCACCTTGTACTCTTACAAGCGCCTAAGACTTTGATTCGTATCTCCATATCTTATCAAAGTCATACTGGTCTTGTTTCATCTCTGCTCCCGCATAGATGACCGACCAGGGACATTTTAGGACAATCTTTATGAATTATCCAAGGATACAATTATCACAGTTAACATGCAAATAATATGATAACAGAATGGAGAAATTTCATTAAAATAATAATGTTTAAAGTACAATGATTGACCCTTAGGGCACAATTTCCAACAGGAAACACACCATGAATGTGGGACTGGTAAGATTACTAGACTCTGAACTAAGTGCTGAGCTTCTTTTGCTAGATAATTAGCACACCTAATTTCATCTCATGGTGTATACCGAAGTTCAAGGTCCCATTTGGAGTAAAGCATATCCCTAATTGCATTGATCTCTTATCGAAGTGGCTGATTGAACCTCCGTCCCTCATAACCAAGTGGTATGCTTTAATTGAGTCTGTGTAAGCAACAACTTTGTGAAAGCCATATTGTTTACACAGTTGCAGACCTGTCAATAAAGCATTAATGTCAGTTGTGGTAGGGGGAACAAAACCCAACCTCCTCTGAAATCCCAGGGCCCAGTTGCCCCTTTCACCTCGAACCAGACCTCCGCATGCGGTAGTGTGTTGATTGTTTATTGATCTATCGGTATCTAGCCGAATATATCCTTTCGGTGGTAGTTGCCATTTGAGGGCTTCCTCTCTATTGAATTGAAAAATTTGATGCTTGTAAGTGTCATAGAGATTGGATTCCATCAGCTAATACAGGCTACTATGAATGACTTCATTATCCTGAACTCGAACTCCTCCATCACTCCCTTACATATATTTTTCCATAGCAACCAGCAGATGATGCTGAAGATTTCGGACCATGTCCATCGTTTGAAATAAACCTTTCCCTAGTAAAGTGACATGTTCTCCTTGAGCCATATCTATAAATTAGAATGAAAAAAATGAAGATGAAAGTTAGCATTCTCACAAGTCATGAAGGATGTGTAAAATGTTTTCTTCTCGCTGACACTCAAAAGGGCAATCCTCACTAAGTGATAAACCTCTCATAGCTCTAAGTGAGTTATTAGGGTAGTCTCTTATGAATAACTTGCTATAGAAACATCTTTATCTTCTCCGGAATAGGTAATTTTGACACTTTTTTTCACAAAGTCAACCCATTCTGTTCTTGCTAGGTAGATAGAAATTTGTAAGTAGCACGGACACTAAATTTGCCATCCAAAGCATTTCTCCAATAGAAAAGGTCATATCCATTTTCACATGGTATGTTTCCTTTAATTATAATATTGACAACAAACTCTAGAAGAAATTCTTTCCATTTTGGTATGTTCTACCCACCATTTGCCAAAACAAAATCCCTTACTTTGGCACAAGAACCTAGATTAATAAAATTTCGATCAACCAAATGGATAAGAGGTTCTTCAATCGGGTTCCACAAATCCCACCAAGCATTTGCCTTAGTCCTACTTTTCCAACTTCTACCAATCTCCTAGTAGAACTTCTTCCAAACAACAGTGATATTACGTCACACACTAGAGGAATTTTGTCTTTTGCATACAATGGGGTATTTACTGTCTTCGCATCCATATTTCCCTTTCAGACATTGAACCTAGAGATCGTCCGGTTTAGTAAGAAGGCCCCAACAAAGTTTCATAATAAAAGCAATGTTCTGTCTTTGTAGATCTTTCACGCCTAAACCCCTAACTTCTTTGTGCTGTTGATTTGCTCCCAAGAAATGAGGTGCATCTTCCTACCTTCTTGTCCCTAGTTTCAAAGAAAATTGTGACTCACCTTCTCCAACTCCTTTAGAATGCCTTTAGGTAGTAACATTGTCTGCATATGATAACTAAGCAAGGCTGAAAGAACATATTTAATCAAAACCATCCTACCCGCCATGGTGAGGAATCTTCCTTTCCAGTTGGATTGTCGTTTCATATCCTTCTAAATGATTGGGAAGCAGGTGGCTTTGGTAATTCTATGATGCAGGAGCAGCATTCCAAGATACTTACCAAGATCACTCGTGATCCCAATGCCCAGCTTGTGACTTAGTTCAAGTGCTCTATTAACATGAACATTCTTGGAGAAGAAAGCTTTGGACTTGGCCAAACTAATTTGATAACCTGCCACTTCACAAAAGGATTTCATAATTTCTCTCATTAAATCAATTTGATCCTTTGTAGCTTAACCAAATAGGAGGAGATCATTTGCAAAGAAAAGGTGGGATGTGGGAGGGAAATTTTTGTTGAAGCGAAGCCCCTTCCAGTGACAATCACGAACTTCCCTATTGATCAACTGGCCTAGATGTTCCATACAGAGCACAAACAAGTAAGGGCTAAGGGGGTCACCTTGATGAACTCCCCGTGTAGGCTGGAAAGCAAGTGATTCGACTCTATTCCAGAGGATTTTCATGGAGACTAAGGATGTGCAAGCCATGATGAGATTCATCATTTCATCGTGGAGTCCAACACCGACTAGCGTGGTTTTAAGAAACTTGCCGTTGAGGCTATCATAAGCTTTTTCCATGTCAACTTTAATCGCCACTATTCCTTTTTTCCTTTTTTTACTCTTCATAGTATGAATAGCTTTTTGGGCAATGATGATATTATCACTGCTTTGTCTGCCTGCAATAAAACCACATTATTAAGGTTGAATCAAATATTGCATCACCCTTTTCATTCTTTCCGCAATAACTTTAGTGATAATTTTAAAAATAACATTACAAAGAGAAATTGGGCAAAAATTTAGCAGCTAGCAACACTAATATACTCAATATTTATTCTTAACTAGTTTAGGGAAATTTAGGACGGCTATAATATAAAATTATCAAGCTTTACCTCCTCTTGACCCCTAAATTAATTCCAAGGGATTATTCATTTTATTTAATTAATATAAGTTCATCTTTATTAAAAAAAAAAATACTTACAATTTAACATTGCACTATAAATCTCTCTCGAAACAACAATTAAACATTATTTGCTCAAAAAAAAAAAAAACAACAATTAAATCATTATATTATCCACAATCTGACGTCTTTTCTTAATTTTATTACCAAGTATCTGAATAATTAGCTATTTTAGTTTTGGGGTTTGAGGCTGCTCCTTTAATTAGGTTCAAACTTTATGGTTTTATTAGATTTCTGATTAAAAAATTATAAAACAATAGGTCAAATTAAGTGCTTTTTTCAATGAACTTTATATGCCCATGTCAAGAAGTTATTTTCTTTCCCCAAAAAAAAAAAAAAAAAAGATAATCAAAATTATATACTGAATTTTGCTTTTTCTTTTGGCCTGAATAAATTTTGTTATTTGAATTAACATTTAAAAATATTCTAATCAAAACATTTTTTTTTGCCAGAATTATCAAAACAATTAAATGTAATGAACTATATAATTATAATTGTCTACTCGCGCAAATAAACTCCATTCTTTTGCCTTATCTTCTTCAGTTCGCCTCTCGCAGTTCCACAGCAGAAGGAGTTCGCTAAACTTGGTTGGAAGATGTTATCCATGGTGGTCCAACCGAACCTTCACGCTTCTTCTCTCAAGCCTCTTGTATTTTCATCTTCGAATCCTTCTGTTACATTCATCAAGTCTTGCGTTTTCACAGAGCCCAAGCCATTCTCTTCAAATCTATTTCTTACTGCAACACCCCAAAAATTTAGGCTCTCTGCCGCCGCCGCTACAGCTGAAGAATCTCTTGATGAGGATATGGAGTGGGATGGTATCTCTGCAGAAACTCCTCCTGCGACTCAGGTAAGTTTGTGGAGTTCGAAGGATTTTTCTTTTGTTTTAGGTAATTGTGAAGTGTGTGTTTGATGTTATATCCTTTTGTTAAAGAGTACATGAATTGTTGATTAATTTTAGTCTACCATTATAGATTATAGCTATCTATGTACTTATGTAAAAGGTTTTTTTTTTTTTTTTTTTTTTTTCTTTTTGGGGTTCAAACATGAAAGAGCTTGAGACATTGTACCAAAATGTCACACTTGTTTAATATCGAAACCATTTCATTTCTCACAATTCCTTTGAAATTAAACAAATCGAAACGGCCGGAGAAATTTCAAAACCAGAGACACTATAATTTAAATTTTATTTGAATACTCGATATTTTATATCATGTTACAGTCTGGGGTCTCATATTTATGTTATCTGTTGTTAATATTTTAGAAGCTTGGAGTGGTGGTGAAGCCAACTGACAAGCCAAGGCTTGTGCTGAAATTCATTTGGATGGAGAAAAATATTGGCATTGCACTCGACCAAATGATTCCGGGGTATGGAACTATTCCTCTGAGCCCTTACTACTTTTGGCCAAGGAAAGATGCTTGGGAAGAGCTCAAGGAGTTACTGGAGAGCAAGCCCTGGATATCCCAAAAGCAAATGATCATTCTTCTCAACCAAGCTACCGACATCATCAATTTGTGGCAGCAGAGTGGTGGAAACTTAGTGTAATCTTAAATGTATGATATTTCCGACGTGTTTGATGTTGTTTTAAAAGTACTTTTCCTTGTCAATATCTTTTTGGGAAAAAGAAAACATAATTTTCTTATATGCATTTACTACTGCTGCTGCTGCTGTGTATTAGAACCAGTACTATGTTTAATGGATTGTTACCGTTGAATGGTTTGTTAGGGTGGATTTCTCAGATCTTTAGGATAGTCTTGTAGGCACTTCGCCTCCAAAGGATTAATATGTGACATGTGACTAACTCTAATTGAGTATTTAGGCCACATTCAGTCATGGTATTTGCATTTGATACAGATTAACTGGAGCATATAGATATCACTATTCCCCTTTGGGAGTGACTAATCTCTTCACATGTCCTCTTAAAATAATGTACATATAGAGTTCACAAATTGAGGACCGTTAGTGAACTTATGTGGTTGTTCGTTTGTATATTTGTTTTAAAATAATGTTTAGCATCTGCAGAGCACAATAACTTATTCTGAAAAAACAGGTAGTTAGTAAGACAAATAACAAAGTTCGGATTAATGAGGTGAAATAACTCATATCTAGTTTTCTAAGACTTAGACAGATTTTGTTAGGCTAAATTAAAATGGTGGTTCATTTGATTTACCATTTTGTTTGGTCTCATTGTTGGGCAAGGATAGACTTAAAATCTAATGATTACTGTAGACTGTCTTCTTAGAGTTAAAACAAATGAGTGGTGAGTTGTTTCTGAGATAATTCTCTTTTAACCTATAGGAACTTCTGGATCTATATTTAACATTTCTGGTTTCCTAGCAAGGAAAAGATTATAGTTTAGGAGTATGACATTTATAAGGAATTCATAAGGCAAGCAAAGACTGAAGTTTAAGGCAAGATAAATTGTTTCACTGCTATTCCTCTTGAAGTAGAACCATATGTGATAATAGGGTTGCCTTTCTGCCATTGAAATCATGGACTGGTCTTTGCATTTCCTCATATACTTATTTTTTTTAATTATATTACTTCTTATATTGATATTCTGGAGGGAAATACATGAAATTTATCATTTTGCATAATTTATCATGGTTTTGAGTTTTGACTTTTGAGCAGTGCCACAAACTGTAATCAAACAAATTAGCAGTTCATGGCTTAAAATCAGCTCAGTTAGTTTTCAGTGTTTTTTTGGTATTGTGGAGGTAAGGCTTTGTACATCTACCCCTTCTCAGACCCCACCTAGTGAGAGCCTTGTATATTGGGCTGCCCCTTTTTTCTTTTTCGGTATTGAGCATAATTCATGAGTTCCACAATAGTTGATTAACAAAAAAAAAAAAAAAAAAAATAGAGAACCCGTAGGGGTTTAATATCTTATTTTAATAACTGGAATATGATTCTTTTCATGGGTAGATCTTAAATACACGTGGCCAATATAAAAAAATTATGGCTTTATGATATCTGGAGAGAGAATAGCTGACTGCACTGACAAAAAAGTAATAGTAAAGAAGTCATTGAGACCAGTAGAAGGAAAAGAAAATCATGTAATTTGAATAAACCATGCCATTTTTTTGGCTTGTCCTTGTGCTTGTGTGATACATTCTGACCATGTCTTCTAGTTCATATATATCTCTCATGTGCTCTTCTCAATCTCATCACTTCTATAGGGTACATAATGCAGTCAGATTGAGGCTTCTGTAGATTCTATCTTGGAGATTGTTTCATTGGTAAGTAAGATGAGTTCCACACTGAAGTGTTGATTCTCTGCAGCTACATCAGACTATTGTTTTCTTACTTATTCATTCATAACCTTACTGTAGAGCCCAACTGATCACTTATATTGTCCTTCCTATGTTCTCCCATGTATTTTCTGAAAACTTGCTCTTTCCTCTGATTAATTTGGTTGGCTTTAAATGAGATTCAGCAGAGTTGAAAATTATGATATGATGTATCTCTTTGGTCTATCTGAGGAAAACTCAACTGTTGTACCTCATTGAAAGCATTAAACCCTAGTTAAAATTAATTAATTTTAATCAAATTTATTGTTTTCATTTTAGTTTTAAGTTCACTGTGGCTTGTACCAGTTTTGTAATACGCTTTAGGCTTTAACTCGGAAAGTAGAATGTGGTTTTTCCGCAATGGGGAAAAAAAATGAATGTGGTTTTCCCAATTTTGTAACAAGCCTTGGCCCTAGCTTAAGCATGAGGTCTTGGGTTTGAGTCTGTGTGAGGTAAAAAATGGCCTTTAGAAGAATGATCCTCAATTGAACCTTACAATATTTGAATTTAACTCATTTAGATAGTCATATTTAAAAAAAAAAAACACTATTTATACTCTGCAAAATCTCTTGTCTGATTAATGTTCAACATATTCAGAAAATTGTTGGGTGTTTTCTGTAAGCATAAAATAATTGGCTGTGCTTGACTTGGTTCTTTCCTGCTCTTCTTCCTCTTGCTCGTTTGCCAATCTAAAAGTCTTGTTCCAATTGCAAAGTAACTCCAATTTCTGCTGCAATATGCCAATATCCTTCAGCACTTTCAGTCGGATTTCCATGGCTGGCCGTCTAGCTGAAAGCTTCTGTATCATCTGAAATAAAAGCATAGCTCAAGTTATTCCGTATAAAAATGGGTTAATTATATCCAGCACTTTGAAGTATTTTCTAAGTAGCACTCAGTGTTCTATAAAACTAATTTTGTGGTTCATCCAGTACCTTAAAGTATTTTTGCAGTAACTTTTTGTATATTTAACACCTGAAAGTATTTTTCTAGTAACACTCAATATTTAAGTTTATGAGCTCATTGCAGCTGAGAAACATACTTTAAGGGTAAAGTTGTACTAAAAATATTTTGGAATATTGAGTGCTACTAAAATAATTTAGGATACTGAATGAACTATAAATTAGTCTAGGATACTTAGTGCTACTTTAAAAATACTTTAGGGTGTTAAATACATCTAAATTCTATAGAAATTGTGCAACGCCATCTTCTTTGATATGATCGGTACCGTTGAGTTCACTCGATTATTTTGGTGTAATTCCACAGCATGAGCAGTAAATTCTTTCCCAAATCTGAAAGTGAAAATCTCTCTAATCTTTCGAAGCTCTGGAAATTCTCCACATCTAGGATGATGCAAAGATAAGGCTTGATATTGCTTCTTTGATCTCCTCAGGACACTCACTATTTTCAGACATTTGATTTCAAAATACACACATTTCAATAATATATTCCACATCTTCCGTTCAGTATTGAAATTTAATCAACTACAAGGATAGTTATATATGGACAGGAAAAGACATGAGAGAGCTTGCTTACCTGTTCTTTTCAACAAGTTTAGCTCTTCCTCTCAGAAAGTTGCAGTAATTTTCTATCATAACAAACACATCTACCATGTTTTGTTCTCTTACTAACTGGCTCCACCTGTTCGTTACAACTCAGATTTAGTGACATGAAAGCTGAGAAGACATATTCTAAGGTAAGGTAAAGTATTTTATCAGAATCACTTGTTTTTACAAAATCTATTCTCTAAAATCATTTTTCTTTGAAAGTTGTTTTCTAAAAGCTAATCCAAGCATAAAATAAGAGTGAACCAGAGAAGGGACTGAACTTACTCGGAGGAGAGCTTTGTCATGGCAACCTAGGTTCAATAATTGAACAACATCAGAGCGAGAAAAGGATCCTCGTACTTGACACTTGTTCTTTAACATAGCAATCCTTGAAACAGCTTGCTTGCTTATGTCTTTGAACTTGGAACCTAAGCTTTTCCCAAGAAGACCCATGTTTTACTTACTCCACAATATAGCCTCTATGAATTTAGCTATATCAATGATATTACACACACACACACACACACAGCAATACACATAAAAGATGGGAGACCTGTCTTTATAGAAGCACCTAAATAATGGAGTTCAAGTTTTTCCGAGTTATTACTTGTTCGCATTGAATCGGCTTAGGTTCCACTTTTTATTGGTTGATTCCTTCTTTTCATAGAAGTTGATCCCACGTTAATTAATAGCTTCTTTTGAAAAGTCAATTATAGTAAGCACTCTGGCGTCTAGCTTTTCTTGTTGGGGATGCTAGCATGAAGAGGTCAAAACAGGTCATTATTATTTGGAATTCTGGATGAACACATCTTGTTCTTTAACTAGTTTTCAAACGGTCCAAATATATCTTCATTCCGTTATTCTACTTTCTTTGTTTGGAAGCATTTTATTTTACTTTTGGGTTAAAGTGTAAATTTACCCTGAAAGTTGTCGTTAAGGAATAATGTTATCCCGGAAATTTTTTCAGGTTCAATGTTGCCTTAGTAGTATTAACATAGAGCAATATTTCCCGTTTTTGTTAACAAGTTAATAGTCAACGTCAATTTTTTAATGGTCAATGTTATTGTTTTAACGGAATAAGGTAACATTGCTAAATTTTGAAACTTCTAGGTTGTCATTAAACTTGAAAAAACTTTTAAGGCAACATTGCTCTTCAGTGAAAACTTCCGATGCAGATTTGCACTATAACCCTTTACTTTTTAAAATTTTCTAATCATTAATTAAATGTTTATATTTTTTAAGGAAAATTAATCTGCAAGTTCATATATCCACCTAATTTTTAATGGGGTACTTGTATTTTTTCCCTTTTATCATGTATTTATAGTTTCACTTGTTTTTAATCAGGTCCCTATAGTTTCATGTTAACGATAATAATTAAAAAACTACAAGGACTTCATTAAAAATCATGTGAAACTATAAGGACATGATAAAACAAGAAAAACTACAGCACCTTTGAAGTATTTTTCCAAATCCATCTACCATCCTAAAATATTTTCTTTAGGTGCATCCAACACCTTAAAGTTTTATTTGGTACTAAAGTATTTTTCTTTTTAGGTGCGTCCTACATCATAAAATATTTTAGGCCACTTGACACATATCAAATCTTTGTAACTTAATTGACAAACCAATGTAACCTTTTTTAGGTTTTTTTTTTATAATTCATGGGCATTGGTAATGAGATAATTGTATTTGTTAGTTACAACTTGATTCAATATAAATGACATCTTTGTTATTTAATTTTCACAACTACTCAATCGTTATCAATAAGTTAGTAGGATGGTAATGACAAGTCAAGGTACTTCCAATGGCAACATCTCAATTCATATAAAGACATATAACTTATATCCAGCATAATTCACCATTTAATTGCTCACATCAAATTTGGAAATGAAACTGGTATTGAAATTTAAACACTTAAATGCCAGCCATTTTAGGTTGCAAGAAATTGCAAGTGACAGTGCACCCTTATTTGTCATTACAAGTACTTTTACTTATCATTTCTTGCACTATATAACTTTTCACTTTTATTATGCAGAATTATGTCATTTGTGTGAGTTTATATGTTCGTTTTTTAGCTTAACCGCAAACGTACAGATCGTCACAAATAGTAAAATAGCATCATCCCATGAGCACAAAGGAAAAAATGAGCTAGTTATCACAATTATATTCTTAATTAGGTTGAGAAAATTCATTTTTTTAATTTAATAATTCAAAGAAAATAATGAAAAGCAAAATGATGGACTTAACTTCCATTATTTTATTTCGAGCCAAAATCAAATATTTATCCTGATAAACTTATCAATGCCTTATATCAATTAATAAGCCTAACTTTAGACACCAATCTTTATTTGCAAATACTAGATTAGTTCTAATATTTCTACTGAACCAACGAAACTATCTATTTTTGGCCGACTTTGTTCTTGTCTATTTTAATCTTATTTAATTATTTAGTTCGTTTTATTTTTTTGGGCAATCTATGTGACAGCTCCTTTTTTTTTTTTGTTTTATATTATATATCCTTTGATTATTTTTGAATGCACAACTTTACTTTCATATTTTTATTTTTTATTTCTATTCTTTCCCTTAAATTTATTTTTTCCCAATTAATAATTAATTTTGGCCTTGTCAGCTAGCGTGTGACCGCCATATGAGCATACACATCATAGATATGTCCTAGTCATCATCCGATGTGGTATGCAAATCATCAGCCACGTCATCAAATAGTCAAAAGCTCCATCCGAGGTAGCTTCCAGCACAACGCCACGTCAACTGCAAGTCCAAGCCAACAACATACGTTGGAGTACACATCAACTGCCACATCTTTAACTTGTCCTCATCATCACGCGCATGGCAGCCTCACTAGCACAAATGTCGTGAGTTTGACCGGGTCAACATCCTTGGTGTCACTACAACTCACCAGCCTCATTAGCCCTTTGTCCCTGTCATCTTCCTCGGTGTCATCCATGCGCAACAAACATCACCTGAAAGTCCAATCATCAGCCTAAATGGCAGAACACATCAGCTGCCACGTCTTGACTTTGACCAAACCAACATCCTTGGTGTCACAACAGATCATCAGACATGTCAGCTATTAGTCCCAGTCATCATCCTACATGTCATCCACGTGCAAACGTCACATCATCAGTAAGTTCAGTCATCAGCACATGTAGGTTGCCACAACAGCTGGCCACGTCTTCACTTATTCTGTCAACGTCTAAGGTGTCACAACACATCATCGGCCACATCACCTGTAAGTCCAGTCATCACCGCACATGGCATCTTGTATCAAGTGCCAAGCCTTCTCCTGGTCCCATCATCACGCGTATGGCAGCCATCTGGCTGAAAATATACATGTGGTCCTGAAAATATAATAAGTAATTAATAAGGACATAAGTATATGTGGTACTGAAAATATAATTAAACGCTCATCTCGGCTGCAAGTATGCTTGTGGGTTAAGGCACATCACCAGTACTTGCAAATTACACACAATATGCCTGATATTTTGGAGTTGATGCATAGCCAATTGCTTGGACCATTCGTTCAGCAATTAAGCCATAAAATTGTCTTCCTTTTTCTGATAATTAAAATCTAAAGTAAGGGTCACTGAATTGATAAGGCGAAGTAAGAGGCGAAAATTGAATTTTTCAAAGAAAAAAATGATCTGTTTTAGTAGTTGCATAATTCAAGCTAAAGTTCCTAAAAAGTTGGAAGCCTTGACTAGAAAAATAACTAGCAGAATAGCATCCATGTAAATCCCTCTTCTGTAGTGTTTTATCATCATATACTTCCAAACTTACCCTTAACATCAAATATTGATTTTTTCAACATTCTAAATAAAAGGATATTGTTTTCTTTCAAATAAAAAATAGTAATTTATCCCCAATTATCTTATGAAGAGAGACATGGGCATACTTGTCTAAGTTTTTTTTAAAGGAAAAATCATTTAAGAATATACAAATCATCATCTACTACTACTACCTACTTTATTATTATTATATTTTCTTTTAATAATCCTTCATTATTTTTAAAATAAATATTCATCTTAAAATATTTACACATAATATCAAGGGAAAATCCTATATAAAGTCACCTGAACTAAAATGATTATAAATCAGGTTGATAAATTCAATAAATCTTTAATTAGATCATAACGCCTATTTAAATTTACAGAGGTAAAATGACTTTATAGACCTAATCTCTCTTATCTTCTCTTTAAATATTTCTCCTTCCACTCTCTTTCTCCAGCGTGCCTTCTATCTCTCCGTCCCACAACAACCCAAGTTTTGTCCTTCCTTATTTCATCTTTTTCAGTAGTTATACACGATATGTAGGACCTGTAAAATGAAATACAGTGCGTAGGAGGAAAAAATGAAAAAAAAAATTCATATGCATAATGCAAGCGTTGCCTTCAGATCACACTCATAAGCTTCATTCCAATGGGCAGATTTTCATTATCTATGTTCACACCCAATGTCCCTTCTCTCTTCTCTCTCTCTACACACACACGATCTCACAAACATACTCCTGAATTCCCACTTGCATTCACTGGAAGTAGACCTAGACACATAGGAGTAGATTTTATTCTCTTCGATCTTTTAATTTATCTGTTCTCTCTCTACAAATTTCCAGCTATTTGGGTTTTTCTTTCATTCTCACCTCGATTTCCGAATTGCGTCTATGCTGATTGGGGTTTTCTTTCTTTCAATGCAACCATGGCAGGGCAGGTGAATTTCAATTCACTCACTAAGCTCACTACTTTCTCCTCATCCTTTATTCGTCTGGTTGCTGTGGGAGAAAATGCGACGGAAAGAGAGAATGGAAGGGATAATATTCAAAGAATATGAGATAGAGGATGGTATAAAAGTCAGTTTACCTATAATTTAAAATCCTGAATTGGGTTTATGATGTAATTAAATATTTGTTAAATTTACCAACCTAATTTTAAATTTTATTAGTTCATGTGGCTTTATACAGGGTTTTCCCTAATATCAATGTAGAGTAAAAAAATAGTATATATATAGAATTGTATTATTAACATTATTTACGGATAATATTATTTTTTAAATAAGTTTCCCCTGCATCGTTCTCTTTCTCCGCAAGTTTATTAAACTCGAATAGGCCAATTCAAAGTCACATAAAAACTCATTAATAATAGCTCGTTTGTTATAACTAAAAAGGAAAGATAATAATAGGAAGGGAGAATATAAGGGTAAGAGAGGATAATTCTTATTCATTATTCATGGTATATATAGTACATAACACATGCCTCTATTTATAAGCATAACCTTACAATCTTTATGGAATCGATTTATAAGCATAACTTTACAATTTCTATAGAATCGATATCTACATCTATGATGACAATAAGAGATAATTGTGAGATACTGGAGATAATTGAAATAATGGAGATATATGGACATCCACAAAAATATTATATTCATAATACTCCCCTTTGGATGTCCATTATATACTAATGTGCCTCATTAAAAAAATTCAACTAGGAAAAACCCGGTGGGATAAAAACTTAGCGGAAATTAAAAAAAGAGTAAATCATTTGTTGATATGCTATCCGCGCCGCCTCATTAAAAATCTTGCTAGGAAAACTCAGTGGGATAAAACCATAGACAAGAAAAAGAGTATAACATGTATCAACTCTCCTTTTGGCAATGTGAGTTTATATCTTTGAATTTTTGAAGTCTGATATCATGAACAAGCTTTCCAAATATTGTTGTTGAAATTAACTTGGTGAACAAATTTGCTAGATTTCATTGCGGGATACTAATTTCACTCTTTTCTATTGATGTAGTCCATTATATTTCAATGTCTTCGTGTTGGTGTATAACTATATAATACTAATAAGCAAATGATATATCAAGTTGTAATACCCCAAATTTTGAAACTTGAGGCTAGAGACTAAGCCTGAGATAAGTGGACTGCTAAGCCCCGGTTTAGCAAGATCCTAAATTGTGATTAAGAGATAATGACTCCAAAAGTGGATGTGGTTAGTGATAAATAACCCTTTTGGAGAATTCGATGTGATTTGAGTTCCGGATGTGATTCGTATGTGCTATGAGCAGCGCCGAAACCCTGTATTTAAGTTCAATTATGGATTAACCTCTAAATTGACTTAAAATAGAGGGAGGGCGCATAATGTGGTGATATGGAAAGATATGAAGTGTTTGGTGGTGATTCAAGAGAGATTACCATAATCAGGGGCAAAACGGTAAATTTACCGACTGACTGGTTAGTTACCGATGAGAACACTCCTTAGTAATCAAGATTAATGGCTAGGATTGAAAGAACAAGAGGTGGAATCCTATGCATGCAAGTTTATATGAAATCATAGTAGGAAGTATAGGATGGTGCCAAGTGGCAAAACAAGGACCCTTGGATTAAAGTTAAGCTTTCTAATCATTTTTCTCTTCTCTCCACTTCTAAATGGTCGGCCAACACATGAGAAAAAAGGGGAAAATCTGATCACTATCTTCATCATCTTCATCTCTCCAAAGCTTCCATTTTCGCCAAGCAAGGAAGGAAAGAGAAAGGAGAAAGCTCATGGTAAGTGCTCTATATGGTCCTCTATTGCTAAAACACCCTTCTATAATGTTGTTCATAGTGATGAGAGCTTCATCTCTATGGTTTTAGATTCTTGATTGGAGGTGTTTAATGGCTTGAGAAAATTTGGAAAGATGGAGAATCAAAGAATTGGTTTGGGAAAGAGGAAGAGGTGAGTATTTGAAGACTTTTGATCTAAGTTTTGTGAGTTTTGGTTGAGCTTTGTGAATTTCGAATTTTGCCCTGATTTTCTTGTGATTTTGGATTGGATGAATTGGGTTGTGTTTTATGTTGAAAATGGTGCCATGTTGTGGTATTTGATCATTAGAATTGGTTTGAATTGGATTGGACACAATGGTTGAAAAACTGGAAATTCTGTCCAGTGAGAATTCTGTCTGGGTAGTCTGTTTGTGTTGCCATTTTGAATGGGCAAATGATGTTGGAAAATTATGAAACTTTCCAGTCTTAAAGTTCACATCTCAAGCTTCAAAATGGACATAAATTTTGTGTCATTTCATTTTGTGAGCTGGGAGTTTGAACTGACCAAAGTTTGGCATTCAAACTGGACCCTGTTTTGGCAAGTCTGTTCTGGACAGTCAGATGGCGTGGACGTTTTGACTGGGCAAATGATGTTCGAAAATTATGAAACTTTCCAGTCTTAAAGTTCACATCTTACGCTTCAAAATGGACATAAATTTTGTGTCATTTCTCGTTTTGAGCTGGGAGTTTGAACTGACCAAAGTTTGGTATCCAAACTGGACTCTATTTTGGCACAACGTTAGGTTTTTGGTAAATCTGGACTTTTGTGGTGATTTCTAGTAATGGCCAATATTTTTCCTAAAACGAGGACTTAAATAGATTCCATTTGGCTTTGGAATCACCTTATTTCGATTGTTCCTGAATTAGTTATGATTTTTGGAAATTCAGCCAAGAAATTGGATTTTCTGGGCCGCAGCCAACCCCCATTTTCAGCATTTTGAGATTTTGAAAGGTGATTTCCAACCTAGTACGTCCCAATCCTTTAAGCTTTCGTTGAGCTTATTTTAGCCACCTAAAGGGTGTGAATGGTAACCAACTTTAAGTAATATAAAAGTAAGAATTTGGAATTGAGATTGATCCTATATCCTTGATTTGGTTTATAGGGTTCAGTATTCATTGGTTCACGAGTAAGCGGAGTTGGAGCATACGTGGAAAGAAAAGTGTAGGGAACTTACCTCTCCTGCATGTATTGATATTTGTGTTTGTGTATTGATGCATGTTATTGCTTTGCTTGATTATGTGAAACATATATGAATGATTGAAGCTCTGTTTCTATTTATGCTATGGCCATGAGTATGTTGTTGAAACATTGAGCATGCGAATATATCATTATGTGAACATGAGTTATTGTGATGCAAGCATGTCATGCATTAAACACTTATCTTGCATGCATATTGGTATCTGTTTCCTACTGGGATTCTCTAGAATCTCACCCTCCCCTACCAACATTTTAGACAGGTCAAGTGGCCCAAGGAAGGAGCAAGTGACTAGGGGCGGCGAGAATCCCTTATGAGTATTTGTATTTGGTAGTTGGTTATCGTTATATACTGGGATAATTGTATATGTTCGGATGATAGTTGGGATGTATATTTGGATATTGTATTTGTATATTGGATGAGTATTAAGTATGCATGTATGAAGTTGAGATTTGTGTAATCCCCGTTTGAGGAATTGTAAAAGGGCGAATGTGCCCTATGAATTCTATGTAAAGGTATGAACCCGGGAGTTGCCGGGAAGTTATTGTTGTACACTCTGATATTTTTATAAATGTGATATTCCGCGTAATGTAATTGTATTCGAAATTGAATATGAGACCAAGTAAATTATATTTCGAAAGTTATCTGTGAAAACCCTGTCGTGAAGATGGGATTTTAAATAAGTTTTGTTTCCTATTGGTCTCTATTTCATTTTAATTGAGTATTTCGGATATAATTACGGAAGGGGGTTACACAAGTCATGTGTGCTTGACTCACATAATTGCTCCAATTACTCTCAGAGATGATGCTTTTGGACCATCTCTTTATCACCTTCTTGAGGGCTAAAGATATGGTACTTCTAGACCAAGCATTTCTTGGAGTACATTATGGATGTGATTTATCCACAGATAGATCTTGATAGACAAAAATCCTATCTTTCAAATATTCAATTTGTAATCCAAGGCAACCTTTTGTTCTTCCCAAATCCTCCTTCAAATTCTTTCTTTAAGTAATTCTTAGCTTTTGCAAGCTATTCAGGAGTTTAAGCAATTCAAACCTTTTGCAAGCTCTTCAAGAAATCAAGCAATTCGTAGCTTTTGCAAGCTCTTCAAGAGTTCCAAAAATATTTAAACTCTTCAACATAAATTGAAATTATAGTAGATTCATTTTATATCTTTTCGTAAAAAATACATGGGTAGAATAGATATTTTATATCATTCCTTCAATAACTATTTACTGAGTTGGTAATACCATAATTCCCTCATTGTTTCAAACCATACAAAGATTTGAATTGTATGCTTCTAGCAACTTGAATTCTTCAGGAACTCTCTTATGTTTAGATCTAAATTTATACATGTATGTATTTGATCCTTCATGGATTATTTTATTAGTGAACCATATGTTATAATCATATTCTCTAGATGCATATCAAAATTTCATATACTGTCAAACTTCCAAATTAACAAGACTATGAAATTGTAATCCACCATCGGATAATATCTATCAATATTGAACTTTTGTGAAAAGTATTGTGATTGTATTTCTCCTTTTTCACAAAAAAATGGCCATTTATGTGATACTAACATTGTACTTTGGGTACTCGAGCTAGAAATACACAAATTCACGTTATGATATTGCATGTGGCGCCTTTTTTTCTAGTGGCCTATTATCTTTATGTCTATATCTCATGACATATTTGAATACAAGATCCTCATTTGATCACATGATATTATCATCAAAACCTTGTTAACAACTTTATCTTTTCAGTTTCTTTTTCTTTTATGACATAAAAAATTGAGATCTCTCTATTGCTTTTACGTACCCGAACCACTCCTAGGGTCTTACAAACAATTATGTCTAAATTGTTGCCTCCTTAATATGATCATCTTGATTATTTTCTCCCTTTTCTCTTTTCTTTTAGAACCGATCATTTTCTCATGCTTCAGGAATGTCTCATTTTTCATTTATACTGATTGAAGCATTTTTCAGCTGGAATATGATATATGAATTCTCATTTATGTTAGTGACTGCATCTGGCAGATATTGTAATAAATAAGAATGTAATAGTTGATGAACTTCTGGTTCATACTATTATATTTGAGGATCTACGTTTGATACATTCAATGTATTTTTTTTCGAGCTACTTATGTCAATACGCGTTTCTATTTCGATATATACAGAGTAATAGATACCAAGTCCCACAGGCATACAGAAAAGTACAAATATATTGATAATAAGTAGTTGTTTACAGACTGGAATCAACCATCCAGAATTTGATAATATTTACAAATATATACAGAATATCCAAAAATATTCCCAATACAGACTATGTATAACCATGATCTTTGTCTCGAGAAACGTTCCGTTAGTTCCCGTATCTAAGTCCTTGCCTTTCGAGCCGCTGAGATAATGTTATTTAGAAAAAGGGGTGATATTCCAAGGAATTCCAGTAGAAACATACTATCGTTCACATAACATACAATAAGTAGATATGATATGCATCATATATGCACCAATTAATGAACAATATAAAATATCATCGTCATGTATACATGAGTAGAGCTCCAGCCCCACTAATCGTACATCGGTTGGATTCTTACCCAACCCCTAGGTGTAAGTGCACTTCCTGCACCTCCTAGGCAAACCATGTTCATTAATAAAAGCACAAACAATGACAAGCACACAATCATATGAACTATGACATGATGTATGAAGGATAATATCCCTACCTCAAGTCTCTTTTACCCCGTTTTGAGTGCCTTGTAAAACATGCCAAGCTCAAGCTCCTAACTCGGTCCTAAAATATCAAATGTACAAGAATTAGGTTAAAATCCATTCATGTACCATTTTAGACACTTCCATAGTATTTACAGTGGTCATATTAGCCTACTGTGAAAATCCACCAAAATGCCCCCAGGGACCCGCCTGACCCCGTCGTACCCAGTCTGACTATACCTTTTCTGAAATTTTGATTGGGGCTATTCTACATATTTTTACCCAAAAATTCCATTTTTGGACTCAGAATTACCAAATTCACTGCCAAAAGACAGATTTTCCCTTGTCAGCCCCGCTTTTCGGGTTTTAGGGGCGTTTTCGTAATTGTGCTTTTTGGGGCTCTTCCGAAAAAGTGACCAACTGTAAATCCACCTAATTTTCCCTCTTGAACTCAACGGAATTATCATAACATCAAAAATCCAACTCTAACCCTTTGTATCAGCCCTGTTTGAAATGCTTGAAACTTTGGGAAAAATTGGGGTTCTTCGATTCTAATTCCGTAGATGTGTTCCTTTATACTCCTAATCACTTTATTAACTATTTAATTACGTTATAACTACATTTAGACCTAATTTTGGCAGCATAACATTTCCAACATCACATTTCCTATATTCAGAATCAAAGACAATCCAGCGAAATTTTACTGATTAAATTACTCACAGTAGCCATAACAATCAATATTCGAAGGTTTGGAAGTTACCTTTCGCTTCCTCTAGCTCTCCCTTAGTGTAGCCGAAAACCCTAGCTTCCCAACACCAAAATTTGAGCTTCCCAAACCTTGTATAACATAGAAGAGTAGCTTAAGAGTAGAGTTATATGCATTAGGTACGAATTCACTAAAGAAATCGACCTACATCGTGAGTTTTCTTCTCCTTCTCTCTCTAGAATTTCTCAACTCTCTCTTTCTCTCTTATGGCTGAACTTGGGCGTCGGATTTTAGAGGAGGAAGAAGATGGGAAATGTTTTATAATCCCATGCTTATGTCATCATTGTGTATGCTTATGTCCTTTTTCTAATTTCCAAAATTAAACTTTTTGTGTACATATAATGTTGTGCCATAAATCCAATTGAAGTGCAACTAATACTTCTCTCTCTTGTTACATGTAATAGCATCCCAAGGATCCCTCCTTTAGGTCCTAATTGGCTTCACAACTTATTCAAGTTATGTATACACGTAAAGTCACAATTTTAGTCAAATTTGCACTTTTGCTCAAAATTTTCATAAATGCATATTTATTTGACCAAAATATTCCAAATATTTCCCCCCTTTATTTTCCTTTTACTTAATTGAAATTAACGTCAATTAATTGGAACATAATTAATTTGGTGCTTGTTTGACAAAATTACAAGTTTGCCATTACATTTTCTTTTCATTTTCGGATTTTCTGGCAAATTTTCTACCCAAAGTTTGAAAAATTATAACTAAATTTGTAGACATTATATCGGAGTGATTCTAAAGGCTATGGAATCCTTATTGAGTCTAGTTTCAAAGAAAAATATATCCTTTTGCCATTTGAAAGCATAAAATTCCTAGAAGTAATTTCTTTGGATGATGTTCCGAAGAATGGGCAGTTTTCCTCGGCTATCTTCAAAAATTCATAACCTTTTAAATAAAGCTCCAAAAATTATCCATGACCTATCCAATTAAAGTTTAGGATGTGTATACTTTTATCCTGTAAAATTTCATAATTTTTGATCATCATTTGTCACCTAAAATCACATGACAAACTCATCTCCTCATCGAGAATTCTCACTAGCAACAAAATCACATCTTTCAAAATTCACCCTTCCCTTTTATTGTATATTTCCATATATTTACAATGTATATTGGTGAATAAAATTTGGGGTGCTACAACTTATTTTCTCCTCTTCATGTTGGAAAAAATTTTGTCGATTGACAATAAACTAATTATGTAGTATAAGTCTCCTAAATCCATTTGTTTCGTTTAAAAACATCATTTTGTTCCCTTTAGAAACATTATTTTGTTCCATTTAGAGACAAACAAGAGGAAGGATGTTCTTGCCCAATATTTATCCCAATTTTCTTTGAATATCTATCTATATGCAATACTGTGGTGGAAGTATAAGAATATATTTACATATTCAAAATTTTAAGATGAAAAATGGCTGGCTTTTGACCAAAAACCAATTATAATAGCAAAATTTATAATACCTTATTAGCTTAATGCATTTAAGTATTGCAATATGTAAAATCAATAATCCCAATACTAAAATGGGAATTTTGTTCTCATAAATTTTGATCTACCTATACCTGGAGGCTTTGATAAATAATTTTGTAGATCATTTTATGGATCATATAGCCTGAAAATTGTGCCCTACAATAATTTCTTCAAACGATTTTGCAAGCTTGAGGTTGCAAACTAATCATACATGTAACCATCTCATAGATGCATCTATAAAATTTATTCAATACTTGTATGGGTTACATGTTATTTGATTGGGACCATATATATGAGTTTGATATATTTTTAGAAATTCAAAAATCCATCCCAAATCACAATTAGTGATCTTCTCATAATCACTATTATATTATTTGAGAACAAGCAGAATATAATGATATGTTGGCTATTTATAAAGAATCTTTTGGTTCTTTAATGGATATCAATACATAATATATATAATAATTTGTTGCATCATATCTGACTTGGATGATCAAACTAGTCACACCAACAATAGATTTGTCTAGATTAGTAAACTTCTAATTTACTATAACAAAATTTCAATTTTTATAATATATGACATAATTGAAATCTTACTATAACATGACTCACACTTATACTCCAACAATCTCCCCCTTAACTGAGAGTTATACAAATATATTTTTCTTATTTTTATATCAGTTCTTTAAGAACTATATTAATAGTATTTCTTTTTCTTTACGTAAAGTTCTCTAGGAACTGCCACATAGTTCTTTAGGAAATACTATATATTGATATATCTCTATATAGATTTTCAGGAACTATCTTCTCTGTATATTCAATGCCTCTTTATAGGAAAACACTACTCCTTACATATATATATATATATATATATATATATATTTTCTATGACATCTCAAAACCTATTTACTGAATTTATAAATTCAACAGAAATTTGAGAATATTCATTAAGAGTTAAAATCAAACTTCATAGAGATCATTCTACATAGGGCTAAAGTGAAATGAAAAAAAAATTGAGGGGAATGTGAGGACAAATACAAAATACCTTATCAAATGGTATGCTCGAATATTTCTATTGCAAGGGCATGTTGACTATAAAGACAACGAGCATTTAAAATTGTAATAGCACATGAATATCATAATAAAGTAAATTACTTTAACAAATAAACATTATGTAGCCTTCTAGGCACAAAGATATTTATTGACTTATCATGTAGACTTCTAGACACAGAGATATTTATTTAGTATTAATCAAGTTAGATGTCTCTAACTTTTTTGGAGCCTTAGTCTATACTCATCATTTTATTATACATGGAGAAATATTGTTGCCTCTATTTATTACTTCATGAATTGACCATACATAATTATAGCATACCAACATTGTAAGTTTGGAGAATCTCTATAACTTTTAATTTCCATGATATAAATCTTCATAAACATTGGTTTTGGGACTGTTAATTTTTCAGTGGAATAATCCCCTAGGAGTTATTAGTCTTTAGGACTGTAGAAATAATTTTCAAAGTTACAACTCCATATTATATCAAAATAAGAAATCAAAATGATATGGCTTCTTACCATATAATTTTAGAATATGATATTATATATGCTGTATGGCTTTTGGCCATACTAAAAGTAACAACAACTTACAAGATAGAAAAACAATAATAAACTCAAATAGTAGCCATAACGTTATGTCTTAAATAAGGATTAAACTCGACCTGCCCTTAGACTGTGGGTTATCCCAACTCCTCTCCTAAAATTTCTCCACAAAAAAAAAAAAACAAAAAAAACAAAACAAAAACAAAAACAAGGGTTAAACTAAGTAGAGGGAATTGTTAAAGGCATCAAAGTTACATAGGAGCCACCAAATTGTACATTCCTAATGATTAAGTTGTTTAGAGTTTATATATTAACTATTTTAATCTAAACAATTAACAATTTTTTAGAACAAACCATAAATCCCCATTCATATTTCATAATAAATTCTATTTCTCTTACTTTAGGGCAATATACGATAAAGGGAACCAATAAAGCATTCAATTTAGATTAATTCGCTAAACATAGAGAATTCATATTAAGATACGCAAAAGTCCATTTAGAATATGTAGAGCAATTAAATCTCAAAGACAGAATTACACATGCTATACGCTAAGATTTAAACCTATCATATTCATGTTCTACCACATAGAATCGAGTTTGCAATAAAAGATCTATAATCGAAGATGATGAATCAATTAGGAGGAAAAACAATAGTGTACCATCATTCCCTCTAAATAAATTGGAAAAATCTTACCACGCCATCTTAACTCTACTCTGAACGAACATGAATTTGATTGAAGTAGACCTTCACAAGATATATTATTAGCAAGCTGAATGCTAATTAATATCTTAGCACACCATTCTTCATGAGACATGCTTGCGGCGTTATTCTTCCTGTTCTTTCCTTCAAATCTTGGAATGCGGCTTGAATTGCGACAAACTACCATAGGAATAGCTACGGTTTTGTGCCACAGTTTTTTTTTGGTTCGAAGGTCACATTCTTGCCATGACAGAATTCTTTTGTTTTTGTTTTTGTTTTGATTGCTGCTGATACTCGTTTTCTAGCCGCAACGTCTGGGGAAACACCACGCCCTTTGAATAACGTATTGCAGGTCTCCAGTGAAATCCTTCACAAACAATATTTTACTCTATTGTGATATCGGCTTTCTGTTGACCCTCGTTGTATTTTGCTTTTGAATAATATATACTAGTGAGAGCCTCCCGTAGGACAGGAAAAAGATCTACGTGGATTAGCCACGAAAAAAAAAAACAACTAATCTAGTAGAGCCTTGTGTTGATAACGTTATAAATAAAAGGGAAAGATAATAATAGAAAGAGAGAATAGAAGGGTAAGAGAGAATAATTCTTATTTACTATTCCAGTATATATAGTATATAACACATGCCATCTATTTATAGCTATAATTTTACAATCTCAATAGAATCAATATCTATATATTTGATGACAATAAGAGATAATTGTAAGATACAGGAGATAATTAAGACAATAGAGCTATATGAACCTTCACATAAATATTATATTCATAACAGAATATATAGCACAAGCTATTTATCAAAAATATAGATAACCCAGGCTTCCTAGCCTTAGCCTACCACGTTAACACAAACCCTGAATTCTAAAATCTCAATCACCGAACTCGAGAGTACATGCCACCTCATACTCATCTTCATCAATTTCAAAAGCCATTGATATGTTACTGTTGAACTCACGTCGAACTCCAAATCACTAATGTCACATATGAATCCTTTTATTTTGTCGAAGAAATTCTGCTCAATTTAGACGCCCAAACCCTAATTCATCCATCTTTGTTTGCAGAAATTGGAATTCTCTTATTAATAGTCCTGATTTCATATTCCGCCATTCAAATCATACTACTGATTGCAGAAAAGAAGTCCTCCTCATTAAATGTAGGCGTTGGCGACAAAATCATGACGAGAGAAAATCCTTTCATGATACGGTAAGGAGGTTCAAAGAAAGCTATTCCCTACATTTGGATAATGACCAATTCGATTTGTTTCGCATTACAAAAAGTCTTAGCATCAATGGCCACCATGAGATAAAAAGAATGGTGGGTACAAGTAATGGTTTAGAATGTCTTGCCGATTATTCACTTCTCGACTTTATTCTATGGAACGCATGAGTTCAAAGATATGCATCGCTTCTTGGAATCACCATGACTTATAGTGGATATCAATCACATGTAGGGTTTGGTTTTGATAGTAGGAGCAATGATTTTAATGTTGTAAGGTTTGTTTCTTGTAATAATAAAGTTGATTGAGTTTGGGTTTTCTCATATCTGACTCGCTCGTGGAAACATGTCATTGATAGTTCTCCTTGTCGTATTCAACGCAATGAATCAAACCCCGGGCTCGACAATGGTGTGCTCATCAATGGTGTACTTCATTGCAGTGCTTGGAATACAGTAGGATATTATCACTTTGTTCTTACATTTGATCTAGCACGTGAAGTACTAGTGCTTGAAAAATATCATTTCCTACGGGCATTTGAAATGATGATGAATATTCACTTTCAATAGTCCAGGCGGGGGATTCAATCACTGTGTTAGAGAAAAAATATCTGAATGGCGAGACAATATGGTCCATGTGGTTACGAAACAATATGAGGTGTATAACATTTGAGAAGAGATTTATCAGGCGTAACTGAGGCCCAGGGATGTTATCTAAAAGTAAAAATAAAATTAAAGCCAAAAGAAATTAATTGGTAAAAAGCTTATTTTCAGAAAAGAATTTCAGGATAATAAGGTAGCAGTCAAATATTAAAAATATATATAAAGGCTAAAAAATATTAAGGAAAAATTATAGAAAGTTATTTTGGGCAATAAAGGATCGAGTTTATAGTGAAGATAATGGTGGGGTTATTTCATATCATTAAGGGCCTATTTTTTAGAAATATATAATTCAAGAAAAATAGTTGGAGGTTATTATTTTACCTGAAAATTTAAGAAAACATATGTTTTTGGGCTAAATAAGCTATTAGGGAAGAATATCCTTGTAAAGTAGTAAGAATTAATTTCTAGAATTTATTTAGTAATTAAGTACTGATAAAGAAGTCGCAAAATGGTAATTTCGTCACCCTAAATCCAAAAATGGAATTGGTCCATATTTAAGCCCAACGTTTGAAGTCAGAACGTGCTCCACCAAACCCAACCCACAGGATTAGGATATCTGAGATTGTATTTTGTTCAAGAAATTGCAATGAAGAAAAGGGGTTAAAATGGGTTATTTAAATACGGGACCCACAAGACTTATTATATTATATTTCCCCATCACTTAAGATATTCCAGTTGTCCAGCCCGTCTATCTTCCTCAATTTGATCTGGATCAGAGAAACAGAGTGAGAGAGGGAGTTGAGACCGAAGAGAAGTGGAAGAACATGGCGAGGAAGAGGAGGTGGAAGAGGGGATACAATCCCCACATGCAAGCTTGAATATAGGTAAAGGTAAGTTCCCTAAACATCATCCCATCCTTATTTTCTTCAATTGATGCGTCTTGAGGAAGAAGATGATGTTAAAAATAAAATCTGGTCTTAGAGAGGGGAAATGAAGAACAATATATAATAGTGTAAGATAATGGTAAGGGAAAATGGAATAATGTTGTAATGTTTGCTTGTCTTGGCTTGCTTGATTGAATAAGGCCTTGGGCAAGATGATTTTCAATTTGGAGTTCACTGTTTCAGAGATGAAGCTGCTGAAATTTTTGAGAATATGAGAATGTGAAGGGTTACTGAAATAGAAAAGAGCTCGGGTCTTATTTATTCATCAAAAGGTTTGATCAAGAAATGAGATACTGAGTTTTGATTTGAAATGAATAAGCTAAATATTTTTAAGTTTATAGAAATTCTCATTCTTACAAAGGAAAAGTTTTTGAAAGTTTAGCCTTTCGGGTTGCTGAGTGGGTCAAGTATCTAAGAATCAGCCAAACACTTCTATTAGATCTTCCTAGAGTGAGGTGTTACAAGGTCCATGAATCATGGGCAAATAGAATCACAACAAATGAGCTGCATCCAATAGAGTGTTGGGCATAAGGAAGAACGGGGACATAATACTAGAAATGGGGAATAGACAGATTCTGAGATGCAACCCATCAACTACAAAGTTACAGCCCTTTGAACTTTAACGAAGACTGTCTTTATTGCTTATCATAGAGAGAACTTGTACTTGCTAGATAAAGGAAAGATTGTATGTATTGACAAGTTATTTAGGCACTACCCTTGTTCCTTTTTTTACGGTAGCAAAACAAATTATTAAGTGAAATCACATCTCTTAATGAAACCACTTGGCTATAAACATTGAGCTGCAACTACATAAAAGTTGATATTCAGATCTTGCTAGCAATGTGTTGTCAAAATATGTATTGTTAGGCTGCAACTATATGAGCAATTTGGTTAATTTCTATAACTCTCGACTAAAATTAATTTTTGGCTCATATTGTAATGGCAATACTTATGATTTTGGAGGAAGCTTTCTAAATATCTTGATGGATTAAAAAGTACCTTTTGCTTAAGGGATCTGGGTTCCGTCCGCTGCCAATCCTCTTCTTAAAACTAGTTTGGGTGTAAAATGATGGGGCTGAATTTTTTTCTTCAAAAATAGTGTCTAATATTTTGAAATATTTTTTCTGGAAGTATCTAGTATTTTAAAATATTTTTTAAGTAGCATGCAGTATCCTAAAATAATTTTTTATTTTTTTAACCCCTTAAAATATTTTTTCAGTTGTACACTGTCTTTTTCAGCTGTACACAATATCTTACCAGACTGATTACAATTTTACCCTTAATTGTTTTTTTATTTCCAAAAATTACTTTAAAATATTAAGTGCTAATGGAAAAATATTTTAGAGTGGGTGGAAATCAATAAATCAATATCTTAAGTTTTGGGTGCTTGTTACTACTAAGAAAAATATATTAATGGTAAAATTGTAATCGGTTTCCTAAGACATTGGGTACAATTGAAAAAATATTTTAAAGGGTTAAAAGCAACAAAAATATTTTAAAGTAATTTTTGGAGCTAAAAAAATACATTAATGATAAAATTGTATTCAGTCTGCTAACACACTAGGTACAATTGAAAAAATATTTTAAGGAGTTAAAAGCACTAAAAATTATTTTAGGATGCTGCATGCTACTTTAAAAATATTTTAAAATACTAGATAAAAATACTTCAAAATATTAAACACCATTCTTTTAAAACACTTTGAGAAAATGATTGTCAGCGGATGGAATGGCAGCGTAGGGAAGCCAGTTCCTTGCTTTAGAGCCTGTTTGCCACAAGGTGAGTGAAGGGAAAGAAAAATTTTAATGAGTTCAATTTAAAAGGAACAGGTAAGTAGGATTAAAAAATGGAAAAACTGGGGGAAAACCAGTGAGAAAACCGGTCCGGTTCATGAACCGGACCTGTTCAGTATTTTTTTTATTTTTTTTTTTAAAAATCTTTTTTTTTTTAAAATTTCTTTATAATTTCATATTAATAAACCTAAAATTTTCACTCTCTCACTGGTTTGGTCCCGGGTTAGCTCCGGTTTGACTCCAGTCTGACCCACTGATCCTTGACCCAGTATTCCGACCGGTTCACTGACCGGTCCCGGTTTAATAACCTTGCAAAAAATATTTATATTTTAAAAGTTGGGATCAAATTAGTAAACAAAGCTCAAAACATTTGAGCTTTAATGATTTAAATAAAATAGGAAATATCTAAAACTATTTTGAATATTTGTATTTATTTATTTATTTAAATTATAATTTTTTATTCATTATCCCATGAAATTGAAGACGTAGGACTCATTCCTCCCGTCTCGGTTATTCAATTTCACTTTTAATTATCTAATATCTATAGCTATATTTATATTTATATTGATTATTCACATTTATTTAATTATTTTTAATTATTTAAAATATTTGAGAAGCAAGTGCAACATGGGTAGAGAGACAAGAGAATATGAGAGAGAAATCTTTAGGATAAATTAGAGTAGTTGAAGCCGCAAGATTCGCACCAATTAAATTTTTGATTTAGTATCTTAACTTCTTCATGTTATTATTTATATTATTTATTTTTTATTTCATTTAATATCTGTCATTATCTTTTTAAATATTTATATTTGTCTATTTAAATTATATTTTTTATTTTTTATTTCATTTAATATCTATCATTGTCTTTTAAAATATTTATAATTATTTATTTAAATTATAATTTATAATTTATTAATTTTATTTTATTTTTAAATTATGTACTACTAATTATTGAATTTATGAATTGAAATATAAATTTAATTAATAGATAATCATTAATTCATTTTGAAGGTCAAAATCGGTGTTTCCCTTTTATTTCTCAATTGCCACCTTTCAATTTTCTTCTTACTAAATAACTCATCTTCTCTCAACCCATCTTCCCTCACCCCTCAAAATCTTCCCTTCCCTTCCTTCCCTTCCCTTAAATTCCTTTCCCTGCTCAAATCTTCCGCGTACCAAACGACATGCTCTTAGTAATTAATTAGAGTTCTTAGAAGTATTTCAAGATTGTGCTTAAAGTAGTAGCATGTTTGTTTGAGGCACTTCTTATTATCCTCATAAGTCCATTATATTGTCTTAGAAGAGTCAGACCAACTATAGAATCAAAATTCTTAGTGTATCATTAGTCTTAGAAAAATTAATCATTCTCCATTCCATTAAATCTGTTTCAGTTGAACTTTATTTAAAAAAGAAAAGAAAAATAAGTTGCTTAATTCAAGCTAAGCTTCTTAAAAAGCTGAATTGGAAGGCTAATTAGAAAAATAACTTACAGAATAGAATTGTTCGCATAGCAAGGGTACGGATCATGCCAAGTAATAAAGTGATATATAAATATAGTATCATTCCTATGAGGATTTAGTTCTAAAACTAGGTCAAGTATCGATTATGATACTTTTGCCTAATCTGAATGATATAAATGTCAAAAGTGAAGGGAAACTATGAAATAAACCTAAACTAAAATTAAAATCAATGTGATTCTTTGACTTCAAAGATAAAATGAGGATTAGGATCATTTATTGTCCTTGTATTTCATAACATTCAATTTACCTCCTCTCATAGATGCTAGCTCTTAATGAAAATATGTGCTATTCTAGGATTCAAAAGTACTTCTAAAAGCTCTCTCAAATTAAAAACAAGTGTTTAATTCCATTAATTGCTCAATCTCTTGACACACTTCATAAAATCCAAATTAAAATTTCAATTCTAATGTGACCATGTAATGTTGGCAAGTATATCTCTATCTTGACAAAAACCATTCATTCATCATGCAAATTTCAAGTTCTTACATAATTTTACCCAAGTTTTACACTTAAGCTATCCCTCTCCAACATCAATCAAGTGAACAAAACATCTAAATGCTGATCAAAGACTTAGAAGCATTAGGCAAAGTGTTAAATAAGCACACATATATCATTAATCACAAAAAGAGAGGAGTATTTAAGTGTTAACCCATACAAGAATTCAAAATAATCCTAGAGCTAAGTGTTTAGCTAACTATTGACAGCCACAAGCTACAAATACAGAAGGAAGTACCAGCCATAGCAAAAAATAAGAGGGAAAGAGGAAGAAAATCACACTACAAAAAAACATGAAATTTTTGATAGAATTTGCCAGGGAAATAAATTCTGTCAGAAATTTTCTCATGGAATTTTTTCGGTGGCAAAATTTGCCACGAAAAATATTCCGTAGAAAATTCCGTCTTTTGCTATGGAATTTCCAATGAACTAATTTTGTCGCAAATTTATGATGGAATTTCCATTAGAAAGTTGCAATTCCTTCGCAATTTCAGACGGAAAAGAATTTCGTTGGATATTCCCTTGCAATTTTAATTCTGTTAAAAATTCCGCGGCAAAATTTAAAGATTATTATTTTTTAATTAAATTTAATTTTAAAAAATTATTTTTATAAAATTTATTAGTTATTAATTAATGTTTTTAATTTAATTTTTAATTATTATTTTCTAATTTCTAAAATATTTTAAATTTCCAATCATAGGTTTTGGTCCCTGTAGGGGCAAAATGTTCATATAAAAATTTATTTATAAAAAATAAAATTTATTAGTTATTAATTAATATTAGTAAAAAAATTTTAGTTAATAATTATTTATTATTATTAATTAATGAAAATAAAAAATTAATTTTACAAATTAGACAAGAATATAGTCATATGAAATTTATTTAAGATGTATAATTTTTTAATTTGAAGTTAATTTATATTAAAAATTATAAGAATATATAAAATTATTTTATATTATTACATTTATATATATAAAAAAATATATTTATAAATAATTGATTATGTATAATAAGATTATATATATATATATATATATATATACTTGTGTAATAATAGAATGCCAAAGCAGTCGAGTCCATCCGGTAAGGCATCACGCGTGTATGGACAATTCCGTCAGAAATTGTGAGGGAATTCTGACGGAATTAATTCCATAAGAAATTATGACATAATTCAATTCCATCAGAAATTCCCTTACAAATTCTGACGGAATTAATTCCGTTGCAAATTACTGATGGAATTTGAATTCTGTCAGAAATTGGTTTGTCACGCTGTTATTAGCGACAGAATCCATTCTGTCAGAAACTCTCAATTCTGTGGCAAATTCCATAAAAAATTCAGTGTTTTTTTTTGTAATGTCAACCAAACCAAGTGAATTTAGCTTGAATGTTTTTAAATCCTCAATCATTGGCCTCCCAACCTTCTAGAGCCTCAAACCCTAGCATAGCAGTCCCCAAGTTCAGCTTCCAAGTCATAGAATCACACTGCTGTGCGAGTTATAATGCCCTAAAATCAGTTCCCTCAGCAAAACACATAGCTTCATTAATCACAGTTGGCTGTAGCCAAGAAAAGCCTTGGCTGCGGCCAAGAAAAGCCTTGGCTGTGGCCAAGAGCTCTTTGTTTCAATCTTTGGCTGTGGCTGAGAGCTTTTTGCTTGTGTCCTTTGCTGAGACCAAGAATTTCCTATTTTGTCTCAGTTGAGGCTAGCAAATTTGTTTGTTGAGGCCAAAAGCTCTCTGCCTTGTCTTTGGCTGAAGTGAGAAAATGTGTTGGCTGAGGCTAAAGACTCCTCTTCTTTTTGTCTCATATTTTCTTGTCTTACCATGGTGCCTGGACTTTCTACACTCCTTTCCAACTCTTTAAGCATTGATTTGAGCTTCCAAAGGCTCCACATGTGGCTCAAATGATAATCTATCAAAGCAAGAAAATCCATAAAAGCCAAAGTTGATGAAATATGACAAAATATTCACACTTAAATCAAGAATTCTATTCCTTTAACCCAAATATCAACTAGAAATATTTTCCTTACATATGTAACCCCAAACACTACCACAAAAAGGCACTTTTAATGACCGTTTTTATATCCTTTAGATACCATTTTCAAGGGGGACATATATGTGAGTGTCATTGAAAGTTTTGAAAAAGTCAACCGTTTTAAAATGGTCGTTGTAAGAGAGGTACAATGATTGTTTTTATAAAAATAGTCGTTGTATCTCATGCCTGAGCAACCCTGAGGCATGGGTTATAACGACTGTTTTTATGAAAACAGTCGTTGTATCCAATTTTTTTAAATGTTGTTTGTTTTTCTCCCCCACAGCATTGAAACACTGCCAAATTCCAGACATGTATATTTTTGGTTTGGAACACACTCAAATAACAAATACCATATCCCTCACAAAACAAGGAACAGATAGCTAAAACCATAAAAACAGTCTTGCTAAGAAATGCACCGTATGAATGTCATAAGGGATTTACAATTCACACACAAATAAATTGGGACAGCATTGTGATTCAATAAGAGCACTATCATAAGGGTTTTATAATAAATAGGGCAGCTTATGAATCAAATAGACTACATTTAGCAATGTAAAACATGTACATCCTTACATCTTTAATGCTTCATCATCATTTTACAAAGTCTTCTCTAACAAATTCATAGTACTCAATATAAACAAGAAACTAAGAAACTAACATGAGGCAAAGTATTCGAGTAGGGCAACATAATGTACCACTGCACAAAACCACTACACTATGTAAGAAACCTCTACACATCATCGTCTATGTGTTGTAGAAGATATCTTGACAAAAGGTTTTAGATCAAATTAATGTCATCGATTATGTAGGCATTCTGATTATCAAAAATCTGTGTGCAAATTGGAGAATAAGTTAATATAAATCAAGGAATTGAATGAAATAACTAACAATTCATTTACAAGAATAAAAGTGAATTTCAGTTGAGAATCAAGAAATGATCACCTGATCAAAATTGGTAGTAAGGCCACTAAAAATGATGTTATACATATATAATAAAACATAGTAGCCGCACTCAGTTTTGCCTGATTGGTGAGGGTACTATACATAAAAAACAAATGGTAAAAAAGAATAAAAGCATATGTAAAGCAACTGTCAATCGAAGAACTTGAATTTAAACAACTTACTTTCGGCTGGAATTACTTCGTATGACCACTTTTAGCTTCGCGCTTCCCACCCATTATGTAATATGTCTTCAGTGCACTGTAATTAAAATGAAAAACAGAAGACATTATTAAAACAATTGAGTCAAATCAAAAAGCAATGATTTACAAACAAATTAACTTATGTGTTGAAAATGCTCGGATTTCAATGACTGTTAAGCATAACAGTCATTGAAAGCTCAGCTTCAATGACTGTTTTTTTTAACAATCGTTGACGACTATTTTCTCAAGAACAGTCGTTGAAGTGTTAGACTTAATTTTGAAAATGCCATCGTGTGCTTTTTTACTACTGTTATTTGAAAATAGAAGTTAATTAGTGATGTAAATTCTACTATTTGTAGTAGTGAAATATGTGTGAATTCACCAATAAGTGTAAGAAATTATAAGCAAATGTGCTGAAATGACATATTTCATGAGGCTAACAAGAATCCATGTAAATCCCTCTTCCCGTGTTTTATCATATATTTTCAAACTCACCCTTAACATCAAATATTGATTTATTTCAATACAATGAATAAAAGGATGTTTGTTTCCAGATTTAAAATACTTATTTAAAAATAATTATTTGAAATTCCTGTAGTTGAGAGTGAAAAAAAAAAACTATTATAGATGTTTGGCGCGAGGGATTGGGAATAACTTGAGATTCGAGAATACCACATATATATGTGGGATTGCTTAACTCTAACCACATAATGCTATCTGGGATTTGAAAATTTTGGGATAAAGCTATCCCTATTTATGTCTAATATTTTGCCCTAAATCTCCATCGCTTAAAGCTCTCAGCGCGACTCTCGCTGAAGCTCTAGCCGTTGCTCTCAATCACCCTGCGGGTTTAAAAGTTTTTTTAAATGGAACTCATTAAAATTTTTTCCTTCCTCCCTCAAATTCCTTATTCATAGCATTCCTTGAAAAAAGGTTATAAACTAAGGGCATTATTGTCATTGTAGATATCATGCATTTTTATTCCTTCCTCTTTTCTCCTCTTTATGCAAATACAAGGAGGGATAATATTATCTCTTCACTTTTCTCTCCCCTCCATTTTCTCCTCCCTCTATTTTTTCCTGCCTCTAATTTTCTTTTCATCTAAACATAGTTAAGAGTTTGAAGTCTGTAGTCTTGGCTGAAGTTCACTTTAGTTTTATATGATCAAGGAATGTTAATCAGCTTGGTGCGTATATTATTTAATTTTGATAAGATGTTTTTAATTTTTAAAATAGAGTGAAAAATAAAAGGGTTAATACCACTTTTAGCCCTTAAAGTTTACTCAATTTTGGTTTTGATAACTAAAGTTTAAAATTTGTGGGTTTGATTCTTCAAGTTTATTTCGTAATAGTTGGTCCCTGAAGTTTGAAAAGGATTTGGGGTTACATTTAATGGTGTTATTTTATTATATGTGGCACTAACTCCATTTAATTGGCTTATGTGGTATGCTTACTAGAAGAGCTGATGTGGCAAATATATTATAAACCTTATGAGCAAAGAAAAGGCTTTGCAAAATTAAACCATGCACGCCAGACAGGGTAAAGGGGTTTAGGGCACCATATTCAGCCGGCGGTGATCATCTTTCGTGAAGCTCAAGGGAGGCTCTGAACTAGAAGGGGACTTGGGCAGGAGTGGTAGTAGCAAAAGCTAAATAACTTTAGGCATCTTTTGTACTCTGCTACCTTTCAAGCCACAGCCATGAAACAGAAGGGGACTTGGGCAAGGGTGGTGCTAGAGAAATCAAGTTTGTTGAAGGTTGCACATGAACAACAAGGCGTGCTTCGAATTCCCAGTACATCTTCATCTTCGAGTGCGTCCTCGAACTGCTCCGTCTCGGTCTCAGCCAGGACGACGTCGATACGTGTGACATCAACAAACTCCTCAGTTCTCGTTCCTATGAAGACTTTTGCTAGGATATGGCTTCGTTCTAGACGAAAAAACAGAGATAGGAAATAGATTGGGCTGTTTGACTTTATTTTTAAATTTTTTTTTTAAAATAATAAAACAATAAAATCTGTTTAGTAAACTGTTTTTAAAACAAAAAAAAGTTGTTTTTAAAAATAAAAAATCAAAAGCAGTTTTTAGTTGTTTTCTTATTTTTATTTTTCTATTTTTTATTAATTGAAGCTGCCACTTATCCACTATTGATACTACATTACTAGTGACAACCACTGCTATATTACTACCTGCGACAGCACTGCCATGTCACTTTAAAAACAGATTTTTGTAAACAACTATCCAAACAGATTTGTTTTTTTATTTTAAAACTTGTTTCTAAAAATTGTTTTGTAAAACTATTTCTGAAAACAAAAAACAGATAATAGAATCAAACAAACTAAAGATAGTGAGATCTTTTTCATTTTCATCTTTCTTCATTGTAGTTTGTTTTCTTATTTTTGCTGTTTATATTCCTCATCTTCATCTAAAGGAGGACAGAAATTTTATTGTAAATCTTTCTTCCGGCAGCCGCGATTCTTCTTCTTTGTTCCGATTTTCTTGGGGAAAAGAAAGTACAAATAAATTGATAGTAGATTCTGAGATCTTTTAACTTGCCCTGCAATTTAATTCTGTTCCTGTTTCGAAATTGTTTTTCTTTTCTGTTTCAATTAGTAAAATGTGGAGCTAGATGAGGATGAGCGATGACGCAGAGTGAATTCATGAACAATTTCAAACTAACGAATATCAGGTGCACAATTGAGATTTCAGAAATCAGATATCAAGTTCGTTTCATTCTCTTCCAAAACACTTTCACACTCTGCTCTAATCCCTCCACAGCACTCTTTAACCGTCCTCTTGTTTTTTTTTTTAAAAAAAAATTAAATAGCCAATTCATAAGGTTTATAATATATTTGCCATGTCATCTCTCCTAATAAGCATGCCACATAAGCCAATTTAATGAAGTTAGCGCCACAGGATAAATTAACACCTTCAAATGCAACTCCAAGTCCTTTTCAAATTTCAGGGACCAACTGTCATAAATGGATAAAACTTGAAGGACCAAAACCACTAGTTTCAAACTTGAGTGATCAAAACCAAAATTCAGTGAACTTCTAGGACTAAAAGTGGTGTTAACCCAAAATAAAATTATAGAGAAGCTTAGCTCATCACACTTGCACAGCATCGTACGAATAAGTCAGGATAGATATATAAAATAGTTGGTAGTATGGTATATATAGATATATAAAATAGTTGGTAGTATGGTATATATTCCTTAAGAAAGGCTAAAGTATATTTTTAGTTATTTAAGTTTACATGAGGTATACTTTTGATCCCTTGATCGCTTTATAAAGTATACTTTTTGTAATATCCCAAATTTCGGGACTAAAGGCTAGATAATAAGCCTGAATAAAGCGGACTACTAAGCCTAGTTTGGGAAGAGTCCCAAGAATGATGAGAGATAGAAAGATTCTCAGGGACTATGTGATTTGGCCCTACAGGGTAGAGGGCTCGGTATTTGTAGGCAATATGATTAAGTGTTGGTGCAGATGTGCACATGACACATATATGGTGCCATCGGATGGTTGAAAGATGCCACCCAACTATGTCATGAGTTATGAGATTGATTGGTCGAGTGAAATATACCAGTGTAGGTATGGACATGGCATTTTCAGGGCAAACATGTGTACCTGCGTTTTTAGAGTGGATGCTGGTGTGTGGTGCCATGTGGGGCCATACACATATACTCTGACCTGGCATCATTTGGCGGGCCTCGGTATACATGAAGCAATCCCGAGTAAGTTCTGAGTAGAATCCCGAGTAAGAGCCAATAAAGTAACTTTAATAAAGTAAGTTGTAACCCCCTTCCAACCAAGGCCGAGATTAAAGTCATAAAACATGATTAAGATGAATTAGAGACCATAATACAAATTGGGACTTATAAAATAATCCTTTGCCCAAAATAATGGTTTACAAAAACTTTTCCAAAACCTATTCACAATGGTCTCATATTCATATCACGAATACATAAATGGCCTATACTGGTTGATTCCATTCATAAATATCAGAGTACAGCGTAAATTCCCAACACACGCAGGTTTCATTAATTAATAAAGGGATTATACAAGGCACAAAGCCAATAATTCTTTTTCCTTATCTTAGGGATTACACAAAACTATTCAAATATCACCAATTCGTAAACAGGCAATTCCCAACAAAATATCCATATGATCTACATGATAACCAAATAATCAAAACAAATCCTAATCTGGAGCTCTACCCGCTCTTCGTCACCCGCTTTCCTTTTGATCCTTCAACCCTATCTAAAAGTTGTTTTGGGAGAGTGAGATTCTAAAGAATCCCCGTAGTAACAAATCACTCATATTATGCATAATAATAAGGCATGAAAGCAAATCATAACCCACACATAGCAACTATAATGGCAATTACAGCGGCAAGGGCAGGTATGACTCATGTCACCCTTACGTTTGCTCACGCTGTATTGCACAATCACATGATCATATCACAATATCACCACAGCTAGGATCCATATAAAATATTTCACATACACACACAGCCACACTGGCCGGATTCACAGAGCATTTTCTCAAAGATCCATGTCTATTACAACGGCAGTTTAATGACTGGGTTAGGTATGATAAGCATCAACCTCCTACGACGGCTCCGGCTGAAGTGCTCATGCTGCAATGGACTATGGCACATTTTCATTCACATTTCACAAACACATAATGATCAATCATGCATACCAGACATCATACACAACATGAGAGAAAAGTCACTACTTGCTCGTTCCTTCCATGCACGCTCTGGCACTAGTCCATCCCAAGGGCAAATGTCGTATCCTATAATTCATAATGAGTGACGAAGTATTATTCTCTATCCAATACTCAGTTACTTCTTAACACTTAATTTGGTTATCATTATTGCTCTTTGAATACCCATAAGTAACTCTATCAATATCTCTAAAGGTTTATAAGATCTATCCCAAAGATCCCCTTTTTGAAAGCTCAAACTTGATATTTTTCATTGAGACACTCGATTGAAGATGGCCTCACTTGAGTGATATTGTACAGATACTCGAGTGAAGAATACCTCACTTGAGTGATGGTATGGTCTACACTTGGGTACCACCTTACCAACACGAGCAAGAGATCCACAAACCTTGTCGATGGGTTGGTCCGGTTTCACACCTAAAAATGAGCGACACTGATGAAGCTCCACCGTCTCTTCTACTACATGCTTTTTTTTTTTTTTGGTGAGCGTCTCTTCTGCTATGCTAACCTCCTGTCATGCGGCTGTGTTGTTTGATTGAAGAGCAAATGGGGTCTTTTGGGAAGGGGCAAAGTTGTCAAGAAATTTCATAACTTGGTATTATCATTCAAATATTTCACTTCCATGGAACTCATCTCAGTATCATGGGTCTACCCAAGAAATTCTACTTCCATCATATTTGAAGGAAGTGGACTCCAATGTATCAAACAGCCGAATTTCATCATTTAACTTCTCCAATCTCAATTCCTATGTACCAAATGAGGCATTAGTGTGCCCACTTTGGAGACTAACTAATCCACAACTAGACGATATCCTTGGATAAAAGGGTATTTTTATTAAAAAGAAGAAACTTGTTAAAGAATGAAGAAAGATACATAGTAGGAGAATCATCTGAAAGAAAAGGTAGGGGGTTACCTTGTTTGATTTAGTTGATGGGAAGAAAATGTGAGAAGTTTTTAATATCTCTTATTTGGTTTAGAAGGGGAGAAGTAAGGAGGAATAATAGCAATTTATCATTCTACCCTAACATATTTAGTAATATTTTTTATTTATATGTTATATAAATTAAATTACATCTTATCTAAATAATATAATAATACGTTTATATATAATTATTATAATAATATATTTTAAACATGGAATAATATTTGTTACCTTTAATAATATATTTTTTTAAAATTAATTTTATAATAATATATTTTTAACTATAATATTATTTTTTTATTTATAATAATATATTTTTAAATTAAATTAATTTCATAATAATATGATTCTAATTAAAAATATATATTGTATTAAAATTAATAAAAATAATATATTTTTTAATTATAATTATATATTATAATAATATTTTTATTTATTATAATATATTTTTTATTTTAAATTAATTTTATAAGAACATATTTTTTAATTATAATAATATTTTTAATAAAAATATAATTTTCTTAGATTTTATTTCATGATAATATTTTTAATTATAAAAATTTAATGTAATTTTATAATAATACATTCTTTTAGTTATAATAATACTTTTTTTTATTTAAAATTATAATAGCATATGTTATAATTATAATTATTTTTATTAAAAAAAATATTTTTATATTAAATTAGTTTTTTAGTACTATATTTTTAATTATAATAATTTTGTATGATAACATATTCTTATTTTAAATATATCTAAGAATAAAAATATTTTAATAATGAAAATATTTTATTTATCGTAATACTTTTCATTATGGACACTTTTCATTATGGACATGATTGAAATATCACATAAATTATAAGGGTGTAGTCCAAAATTATGGCTCCCCCCAAAACCTCTTAATTTGGAGTGGGGAGGGATGGTTTGGTGTTCTCTTCCCTCCAAAATTTTAAACTAATTGAGAGGACGGGAGCATATACCCTCCCTCCCCTTCCATCTCCTCTCCTCCAACCAAAGACACCTTAAGAAAAGTTTAATAAGTGAAAACAGAAGCAGAATAAAATATGAAGTCAAACATGCACCCAGCAATTTGAATTTTAATTTACAGGAACAGAAGAACTGAAATTTCGGAGGATGAAATTCAGAATTGGATTTTGAATCAATGGAAGAGATAATAACCCCATTTAATACGCATTCATTATACTATCCTTAAACGATTTAACGATCTGATATTCAACTGTTAATTTCAAAAGCCCAAAAATTGAATAAAAATATTACAATAACTAACCAGATAGTCATATTTTGTGCTGATTATAATCAATGATTTCTTCGTGATCCATATAACAAATGCAATTATCCCGGCGATCAGTTATTTAATTTTTATTGTTTATCTAAATTTTTAAAACCTATATTTTTTTCAAAAAAGTAGAACATTAATGAAGATTATGATATTTTAGTCATAAAAAGTATAAAATGTTACTAACAGATAAATGTCCCGATCGTTCATGCTTTTCCAATTGGTAAAAAATGTCCCATCGTTTTTTGCAAGTTAATCCAATCTAGTCCAAAATAAATATCCAAAATAAAATTGATTGATTAATAAAAATTGAATTTCGCAGTGTATTATACTCATTTAATATCACATAAGATTCATCCTGATAGATGTCCAAATAATGTTAAAAAATGTCATTAACAGGTAAATATTCAAATATATTAAATAATGTTTATCCAATTTGCCAAAAATATCCCATATTTTTCGTAATTTAATCCAAATATATTAAATTTGTTAAAAAAATCCAAATATATTAAATAAAAATTAATTAATAAAATTATATATAGTTATATAGGTGCAAGCGAATACTATGTTCTCATTCCAGTCCGCCGGCAATGTCACCCAATAGCTCTCTTATTCCTCGCAATGCCGACGATGATCACAATAAACAAAATGGCTCTGACCAGAACGCCACATCAATTACCACAAATGGGAATGTTATTATTTTTATCCCTTTCGACATTGTTCAACAAATTCTGCGAAACCTAGATGCCCAAACCTTATTTAAATGCGCCTTTCTTTGTAGAGACTGGAATTCCTTCATCACATGTCCTGATTTTATATCTCACAACTCACGCCGATCTTTTGATTCCAAAAGGCAACTCCTTATTATTGATGAGGTCCGCGACGGCCGCCAACATAGCTTTTCGCTTCATTGGGATAACGACCAATTCGATTTGATTCATACAGTGGAAAGTCCTCCTATTTTTGATGGCTTTAAAGGAAGAGTCGTGGGTACAAGTAATGGGTTAGTATTTTTTTCTAATCTTTTAGGAAAAAGATTTGCTCTCTGGAATCCAACTATCCGAAAATATGTAACACATCCCACACCCTTCTTCACATGGGATGGAATAGTAACAGAGATAAACTCAAGTGTAGCGTTTGGTTTTGATGATAGGAGCAATAATTTTAAAGTTATATACCTTGCTAAAAATGTGTATTATGAACCTCTTATGGCTTGGGTTTTCTCATATGTCACATGGTCGTGGAAATGTCTCACAGCTCGTCCTCCTCCATGTCAGGTACCTAACTCAAAAAACAATATGTTGTTCATGAATGGTGTACTTTATTGGATTGCCTGGCACCATGAAAGATATCATTTCATACTTACACTAGATGTGGCAAGTGAAGTATTTGGAGAAATTTTTCTTCCTGTGAGTATCATGGGATCATATGGTTGTATTTGTATAGTGCAAATGGGGGACTCACTTGCTGTGGTACATAAAATGAAAAGAACATATGATCGCTTTGGGTGTTGGTCTGTGTGGGTTATGAATCAATCTGGCGACCATGATTCATGGACAAATGTAATCAACCTGCGAGAAGATCTTGTGTATGACCTCCATGACAATTCGTTGATTCCGACAAATTTGTTGGCCATAAAGAATCAAGACATGATACTAGAAACAAGAGGGGGTCAAATTGTTAGGTACAACCCAACAACTACAACAACAAAACTCCTACGACAGCGGCATATCACAGGCCCCGGAGATTATGTTCTAGTTCATGATTATGCAGAGAGCTTATATTTATTGGAGAAAGGAGGCAATGTTAACTCCTATTAATATTGATGAGATGTTACCTCCTATTAATATCGATGAGATGTTACCTCCTATTAATATCGATGGGAATGCTGCTAATTCCTGTGATTCTATTATTGGTAGAAAATTATTATATTCCTTTTATTAATAAATGATTTTTTTCTTTTTATGAATTTTTAAATATTTTTATTAATTTTTTGTATTAGATTGAACCTCACCAAGTGCAGTGTTTATTAGATCAAGCACCAAACCGAACCCAACCTATGAACACTAATAGATAGAATTGCATGGACCTTAGGGCATATGGGTCAAACTTGATGGCTAATTAATATATAGCAAATTAATCTATTATTACTCTTCCATAGAATGGCTAGTTTTCTTAATTCTCTATACAAACTTGGAAGCTAAGACTTGTGATTGAGAGGTGAGAGTGTTGGAAATTGTGCCCAAAGGGCCAATCATTGTACTTTAAACATTATTAATTTAATGAAATTTATCCATTCTGTTATCATATTATTTGCATGTTAACTGTGATAATTGTATCATTGGATAATTCATAAAGATTGTCCTAAAATGTCCCTGGTCGGTCATCTTTGCGGGAGCAGAGATGAAACAAGATTAGTATGACTTTGATAAGATATGGAGATACGAATCAAAGTCTTAGGCACTTGTAAGAGTACAAGGTGTTGGACCGACCCACTATGAGAAAATTATATTCATCAAGTCATAAGCTTTTCTCATGTATAACCACGTCACAATGCCCTTTGATATGAGGTCATCATGGATTCCTATATGAGAGTTGCTAAGCTTTGAACTAGTCAAAAGTCACCTTTGACCGGGTGATGATAAAGGCTACAATCGGGCTTGGTGGTTTTTCATGCAGAGGAATATAAATGATCAAGATGGAATTTGTCCCTCACATTAGTAGAGAGATATTACTGGGCCCTTCGATGAGTAAGTCTGAGAAATGTATGGCCATACTACAATGGAAAGGAGTTTCCATTTCTATTGTCAGACTACACAGGAATCAAGAAAGTAATAGTCAGGAATAAGAGGATGACATTATCCATACCTCATCCTTGACCGATATATCGTCTGACAAAAGGGACGTGACATGGTTGTATGACAGGTTGCATCGTGTTAACGATCCTCATATGAATTGGGTAATCGTAATGTCTTGCTAGAGGCCGCTTGCGACTTGTGGGTTAGTACAGTTATTGACCCACTGCCAACTTTATATGGGCCTACAAGGTCGCACACAAGAATGGCCCAATACGAGATAATGTTTAATTAGGGTGGACGAATTTTATATTTATATATATATGTATATATGTAATATAAAAAAAATTCTTTAATAATATTATATAGATATGTATTTTCGAAATTCATATTATATATATATATATATGTATATATATTATATGATACTATTATATTGTGTTAGTTTTAAATTTAATTTATTAAGATAAATTAAATCTAATAACTAACATGATAGAGATATGGTATCTCAGATTTAATTTATGAAGATAACTTAAATTTAATGGCTCTTTATTTGGATTAAATAAATAAGTTAAATTAAAACTGTTAGACAGATTTAATTTAAACTGAATTTATTTAATTAGATCATCAAGATAATTAATAGTTAATTAATTTCAAAATTAATGATGATTAATTGTGAAATTTTAAAATAGCCCTCATAGGTTATAAACTTGATAGAGCAGATATACTGAGATACGAATGAGAATTGAGAGCCGTAAGGGAAACCCTAGGAGACATTAGAGGCGCTAGCACGCAGTCTCGATTGGAGAGCATGCATGTGGAAACCGGTAGAGGGAGCGGACCTGACGTATTCGCTCTTAGAGATCGTGAAAACCCTGAATCATAAAAGGTATGAATCCTTCCAACTTGATTTAAATGCCGTTGATAGATCCTCGATTAGGATCAGTGAAAATTGTTTTTAAAATTCTTCCGTTGTGTCTACCGATTCTAACAGAAAGCTAGTGATAAGAGCAATTTGTAGGCAAAATCTACAAAGAAACAAGAAAATATTTGGTTTGAGTCACATCCGAGAACACTATCCTTAAGAGATATTTCGTAGCCCCCTCAGTAAATAGGAAGTGGCATCTCCTCAAGATTAAACGAACCCTTCTTGTAAGAATACAGGGCGGCAGAGTTGGTGAAAGATAAAGTAACTCAGTAACAGATTACCGAGGCTTCTATTTCTCTTCTCCAAATGATGTCACGGTTGGGGTATTTATAAACATGAATCAATGCCTTGAAGAGGTTCCTTTTGAAGACTACATCTTTTCAAGTAGAAGTCATAACCATATATTAAATTCATGTTACATTAATTCATGAACCAACACAAATCCTTTAATTTATTAGGACATGACTTTTCAAGACACATCTCTTCATTTTAAAATATTCCAATAATATTGGAAAGACTCTTTATTTGACACACCCATATGCAATATTTACAACAATCCCCCACATATGTCAAAGAAAACACATCATTTTTGCTGAGTTACACCCATAAATATAACCATTGTATTTGGTAGTCCTTAGAACTATGAACCAGACCTAGACCAATAACACTTGATACACAAAAATGTCAATGAAGCATGCTTCTATGAACTAAAAAATCTTGGTGTGTATCAGAGGCATTAAGAGTTAGATTATATCCTAACATTTCTGCCGTTGATGATGGTTTTGGATGTTATGTCGGCCATGCGCGGGCCTGGTCCATAATGAATGCTCTAGAGATTTTGCCAATATCTCATAGGAGCGGCCACACTCCACATTCATAGAGGTGATTTCACAAAAGTGTACCTGTACTATGCACACTGCCTCGTTGAACTATGGAAACATTAAGAGCTTTAGTCAACTTACAATAATGCAATCTAGCACATTCAAAGTGTCATTGGAAGGAACGTAAACTATATTTGTGCTAGTCAGAACTAACGAACGACTTGTTCTTACCCATTAAACATTCTTCATGGGATCACTAATCACAAAGGTTGAGTTGTTATCACTGTCAATTAGTAGCTGGTTTTAGTTCCATCCCTCTTGACATTTCAACAATCATTTCCTCCCAAAGGGTTTTGTTAACGGATCCAATAGGTCTGTTATTGACCTCACCAAATCGATTGAGATAACTCTACCATAATTCTTAAGCGCTTATTTATATCATATCTCAAACATTTCCAATCACATCATTGTTCTTTCTACAATGGTTATCGCCATATTTAGCAAGCACATATCATCGACACTTAATGTCAGTTTCATACCAAAATATTTTTTAAGAGATTTTCAACATTCTTAGCATTCCATCTATTTACAGCGTAATCAACTCTAACTCTCATAATATACTTTATTTTTACCACCACTAAAGGTCAATGATAATCAATGGATTTCCACATATAAACTGAATTTCAGTTACCATCCGTGCATATCAATACAACAAGAATTCTCTATATATGATGCCATCATTTATGACATCCCTTGACTATTTCTTTCTCTTCATGAGAGTTTATATATGCTCAATCTCCACACATCTTCTATTATGTCACAGGATTAACATTTATCAGTGCTACAAATTCTCAAGAATTTGTGCATAGATTGATTGAGCTCTAAAATCATTTTGAGTAGCATATTAGCATCATAAAGATTATTTACATATTGATTCTTAAAACCAATCTTAAGTTAAATTTCTCTTATGTCATTATTATTCTTTTATGATCTCAATGCTCCAAATCATATTTTTTTCATTCACTCAAGATTCCAATTAAAAATCAAATTTGAAGTCTCATAATATCATACATGACCATGTATGCTATCCACATTAAAATTCAATATGTGTTCACAATAATAATGGAAGTTATATCAAGATAAATGCATACCCACAAATCATGAAAATCACAAATATATACATCATATAGATGACTAGCTTTTTCATGCCAAGATTATTTCAATGCTTGTTTCAAGCCATAGATAGCAAATAACATAACACATATCACATGGCAATTTATAATTTTCCAAATATTTTCTTGAACCAAAATAATAATAATCTAGTTTTCTTTTAAGGTATCACAAGATATCCAATATAATATTTTTTTTTAAAAAAAAGATGCCCCCTCATCGTAGACACCCCCACACTTTTAAAAATTTCAAAAAATATCTCACAACTTTTCAATAGTAATTCTAATTAAATTAGAATATCACCATATAATCCTCCTCCATTCTAATTAAATTAGAATTTTCTACCCAATAAATTATTTGAAAATTTATAAATGCCAATACTCAATATTATATATATACCCATGACAACGCATAACGGAGCAAAATTAAAACATTTAATTATGAGAAAAAAAATATACAGATACCAAATTAAAAATTGAAGAAAATTATAGATACCTTCAAATAGTTTTCCCAATACTTTTATAATAATTATAACAAGATACTACTCATAAAATTTACAATTTTAAACTGTAAAATCATTTTCATTGTATAGTACTTACTTGTTACATAAAAAATTGAAAAAAATAATCAATATCCAACAATCAATATTGATGTAGATTATGAAATTTTCCTGAGATTGAAAAGTTTTGGGACAAAATTATATCTGTGCATGATAAATTTTGGACAAAAGTATCCTTCTGAAATGTTACCCTAACTTAAGACTCAGTACTCTATGCATATCGAAAAAAGACCTAGTACTCTATTCTTGCGATCCATCTCCATCACTGTAAGCTCTAGCAGAAACTTCTCGCTGTCCTTCTCAATCACCCAACCGAATAGCCTCACACCACCGACTCATCAATCTGATAAGCTTCCATTTTCCTCACAAAAATTAGTTGTCGGATCATACTGATGACACGTAGCATGAAACGAAAGCAGTCTAAGCCACGCTCCACATCCTCATCGGAAGGCAATAATATTCCTTTTGTTGCTCACATTGTCGAAGAAATTTTGCTAACCCTAGACCCTGAAACCCTATCTCAATGCGCCTTTGTTTGTAGACACTGGAATTCCCTTATTACTAGTCCCGACTTCACGTCTCACTATTCACACTGAAATTTCCATTCCGATAACCAAGTCTTCCTCGTTGAGACCTTCTACGGGGAACAAAGATTATCACTTCATTGGGATAATGACCAGCTCGATTTGTTTGGAACAGTGTAAATTCCTAGTATTTTTTGTGGCTTTAGCGATATAATAGTGGTGGGTAGAACAAATGGGTTAGTATGTCTTAGTGATACTTTACATGAAAATTTCATTCTTTGGAATCCAATTATTCGAAAAAACATAATGCTTCCCAAACACTCCATCACATGCGATGATGGAAAAAACTCAGGTGTAGGGTTTGGTTTTGATAGTAGGAGCAATGATTTTAAGGTTGTAGAGCTCGTCAAAGATGACTATTATGAGCTTGTTATGGTTTGGGTTTTCTTGTATGTCTCATGGTCATGGAAATGTCTCACCCCTCCTCCATTTTACCTCATTGAGGAGGCACCATACGTGTTTATCAATGATATACTTCATTGGATTGCCCGTAAGTACCATGAATTCTTTAGTAACAAATTTGTACTTACATTTAATCTGGCAAATGATGTGTTCGGGGAAATATTTCTTCCTCGGGGTGTTGCGGAATCTGCTAGTGGTCATACTTCTATACTAACAGCAGGGGACTTGCTTGTTGTATCACTACCAGAATTTGGAGGATGGTTCATGTGGGTTATAAAACAATGTGGTATGGATAAGTCACAGACAAAAATAGTTGCGGTGGAAGAGGACTTTCTTCAATATGGAATGCAAATTCCAAGGTATCTGCTAGGCAAAAGGAAGAACGGGGACATCATAATATAATTGTACGGAGGAGAGACTCTTATATACAATCAACCAACTTCAACAACCAATGTCCAATTATATCCAACCTCAATAAAAAGTATTGCTTTTATTGGTTATCATGTGTAGAGCTTATATTTATTAGAGAAAGTCTCAACTCTGGGAGAAAGTATCATCTCCTATTAATATTGAACATGCTACAAAATTGTGATTAGAAGATTATTTATTCCTCCCTTCCGTCCATAATATAAGAACTGGTTGACTTTTTTTTGGAAAGATTAAGAAAATTAAATAAGTTATTACTTAACCATAACATGTGTTATGATCATTAGATTATATATTAATTTATAAATCAAGGAAATTAGTTTAAAAAAAAACGATAAATATAAATACTTTCATGTAATTTATTTAGCTTAGCTTCCCTAATCTCTCTAAAAAAAAAGTCAATGTCCTCTTATATTAAGGACTAGATGGAGTATAATATTTCTTTCTCTAAATTGTTAAATATTTTTTTTTATTAGCACTCATTAGCACTCGAAACTAGATAGCAATATATAGTAGTTGTGTATCATTGTATTCGCGCCACAAGTGGCTGGATCAGGGCAAGTAATATAGTTGTGATTCGAGTATCGTTCCTATAAGGATTTGGTTCCAAAACGCAATCAAGTATTGATTATCACACTTTCGCCAAATTTGAGTGATACAAATATCAATAGTGATGAGAAATCAATACTAAAATTAGAAAACAGATAAAAACAAATAATTCATGGACTCTAAGGATAAAATGGGATTTAGGAGTATTTATCCTCCTTTTATTTCAAAAGTACTCAATCAAATCCCTACAATATTTGCTTCCTAATGAGAGATTATGCTAGCAAAGGATACTAAATTACCTATAATTGCTCTCTCAAGCCTCCAAATTAAATAAGTTCTTAATTCAATTCATTCCTTAATCTCTTGATTAATTAATTAATTAAACCCCCAATTTTCATTGCAAACCCTATATGACTATGTGAGGTTAATAAGTATATCTCTATCTCATAAACAAAACCATCCATTAAACTCACAGATTTCAAGTTCTCACATGATTAAACTCAAGTTCTAGACTAAACATAGCTCTTTCAAGTATCAATCAAGTGAACCCAACAATCTCATTGGTGGTCAATCACAAAAAGCATTAAGCAAAGAGTAAAATCAACATAATCATATCATTTGTCACAAATATAAAGGGAAAATGAGTAGTTAATCCATATTAGGGTTCACAATAATACTAGAATCAAAGCTTTAGTTACACATGTTCATAAAACCCATTAGAAAATGAGCATAAAATAGAGTAATAGCATAACATAAGGATGGAATGGAAGATAGAGACGAAAAACCAAGAGGAGAAGCTCAAAACTCTTCAAATATTCAATTCCTAGCTCAATCTTCACCTTAAGAACCAAACCCTAGCAGCCACAAGCTCCAAAATGCTCCAAGGAAGTCTAGAATGGTGGCCAAGGTCGAAGGTGAAAGAATATAAAGCCCTAAAATTATTTATGTCACCAAAATGCTCAACTTTATTAATTATCGTTGGTTTAAGCCAAGCCAAGCCTTAGTTGTGGCCAAAAGTTCTTTTCATGTATCTTTGGCTGATGCCAACAACTCTTTTCTTGTCACTAGCTATGGCTAGCCAATGTGATGGCTAAGTCCAAAAGCTCTCTGCTTTGTCTTTGGCTGAGGCCAAAAATTCCTCTTCTTGTTTTGCATGGTGTATGAACTTTCCAAACTCCTTTCCATCTTTTTATGTAATGATTTTAGCTATGAATCTCTTCATATGTAGCCTAAATGGCATGTTTCAATAGAGCAAAATATTTACTATCGACCCAAAAAAGAGTTTTAGCCCAAACACATTTTCCTATGATTTGTATCACTAAATATGTATGAATTTTTACCAAGAAGTCTAAGAAACTATAGGAAAAAGTGCTGAAATGGCATGAAATTCATAAGGTTAACACATTGTTACCATGTAGAATACATGCTTGGTTTCCTAGCTCAATTGTAATATAATTCTCTGCTGAGATTTTAATGCCAATCCTTTCACTACCAAAAAACTGACTTTTAGCGGCGACTTTAATAGTCGCCGCTCAAAGTGGGAGTTTCAGCGGCGACTGTTGATAGTCGCCATTAAAAGTGCCACTTTCAGCGGCGACTATTAAAAATTGCCGCCGAAACCATACTTTCAGTGGCGACTTTTAGAGTCGGCGCTGAAAGTCAATTTTAGCTTATTTTATTTTTAAAATTTATTAAAAATTAAAAATTATTAATTTTTTTAAAATAATATTTATAATATTAAAATATTAATTATTAAATAATTCTATTTAATATTAATTATGATAATTATATTATTATTTATTAATATTATATTTAAAATTTTCTACTGAAATAATATTTATGATATTAGTAATTATTTTATTTTATATAAAAATAAATTATATGTTAGTAATATTATATGTATCATTTTATATTAAAAATAACATCTATAATATTAAATTATTATTTATTAAGTAATTTTAATTAAAAAATTGGTTAATTAAATATATAAATATTTTTTACATTTTTATTTAATTTATCATTGTTTTTAATAATATTATATATAATTAATAATTAATTATATATATAAATGATTAATTAATTAATTATGTGCGTGTGTGTGTATGATAATATTATATATATAACAATATGTAATAATTTAACACAGGTTCATTTTGGAGCAACCAGCAAAAGCACGCGCGTGAAGGCATCGACACCATGAGGTCGCGGGTTCGAGCTAGAGGAGAAGCACTTTCAGGAATTATGTGATGTCGACACATGGAAGCACGAGGAGCCGACATGTGGCAACGTGTGGAGATGCCATGTAGCAACTAGTGGAGGAGAGAGACATATATAATTTGTAATTTTTTTAAAAAAAAATTGTGACGGAATTTGTAATTTAAAAAAATTACACTTTCAGCAGTGACAAAAGGTGACTTTTAGCTACAGTCGCATAGGCGGCGACTTTTAGCCTTTCGGCAGCGACTTGAAAGTCATTTTTTTATAGTGTTTGTTAGTTCAAGTTTTTCACTCAAGAGTAGAGCTGGGAAAACGGGCCAAGCCCGTCGGGCTGGCCCTTTTAGGCCCTGGCCCTTCAAGGGCCGGGCTTGCAAATTGTAGCCTTAAAAGGAAGTCGGGCCTAAAAGGGCCGGCCCTATAAGGCCCCGGGCTTAAAAGGGTCTGCCCTTTAAGCCCGTTTATTTTTTTTATTTTTTTTTGCTTGGACAGGAACCATGTTACATTTTTGAATTGTCTTATTGAATCTATATGTCACTCTATCCTCATATTGTATAGAGTATGATTTTTGAGTATATTGTTCTTCCTATTTAGAATAAAATCATATTATATACTATTCTGCCTGATAGAGTATGATTTTTGATGGAGGTTGTGATTATTTGACTACTTGAACCTACTGCTCAAAGTGAAACACAATCAAATGTCCTTGAAATTGATGATAGTGGTGAAGAAGGTGAAAATGATAGTCGTCATACTCATGTTGTTTAGAGGTTAGAGTATTGAGCTTCTTGCCTTCTTATATTTTAGCCTTTGTGTGAGTTATTTATGGACATGATTTTACCTTTGATTATACATTAGTAATTGTGTTTGTTTGTTGCAAGAGACGTGTTATTTAAACCTTAATGTTGACAACATTTATGTATTAAATTAGAACTTTAATTGTTGTTATTTATTAATTATATCTCTCTGGGGAAAATACGTATGAAAAATAGTTAAATATTGTGAAAAGGACTTCCTAGCCCTACAGGTCGACCCTGGCCCTGATGCTCTCGGGCTGGGCTTTGAAAAACTGTAATTTTCTTGACCCTGAGCCCTTTAGGGCCGGCCCTGTTAGGCCCTGGCCCGTCAAGGGCCAGCCCTGATTCCCAGCTCTACCGAAGAGGCGGGTTAATTGGGTGATTTTAAGAATTTTAAACTTTAACACAAACTAAGTAAAGAGAGAAGAGTCAAAGGGATATCACCGAAGGTGGACACAAGTGATTTATAGTGGTTCAATCCAATCTACTTGACCGATGTCCAATCCCCAGAAAGCCTTTCGTAGATTTCCACTATCTTTCCAAGGTTTATAGGGCTCTTGGTGCCTCAGTACAAGCTAGTTCTTCTTCAAAGAGCACTCGCTCCTCCTTACACTTTACAAACAATGGCCACTTAAGGTCCCACTACCTTGAGTATCTGAACTAAAATAAATATTTACGTATATTCTCTCACAAGAATAAATAAATAATCACTGAAGTACAAATTCACATAGAAATTTAGCTTTGAGACTTAGCAATGAATGTAACCATAAATGCGCAATGTTGGTTAGTTGCTCCATCTTCAATGCTCTTTTATTTGTAGTATGAGAATGTTTGAAGGCCGTTGCTATTAGATTGTTGCTGATGGAGTGTTTGGTCTTTGCTTCTAGCCATTGGTTCTGTCAGATTATTCTTTATGTCTTTAGAATTAGTGGTTGAGAACAAAGAGAAACACAAAAGTTCTTTTTGCTAATCTTGGTTTAATCCTTTATTAACCACCTGTAATATCAGCAAGCATTGATATAATGAAATGTTGACCAATAAGAAGCAATTAGAATAAATTTAGGGTAGATTGAAATGAGTATCAAGATTTATAATACGATGCTCTATTTTATGAAATTGCATCACTTGAGTGGTCATTCAAGTAATCTTTACTTAGTCATTTTTTAAAACAAAACAGATCACCAGATGGTTCACCATGGTGATGTGGTAATGATGTATAAATATAGGATGACTTGAGGGACCACTCATATGATCTTGTTTTTAAAAAAAAAACAGATCACTATGTACTTCATTATGGTGAACTGTGGTGATGAGAATAACAGGATTGCTCAAGCAATCACTCAAGTGATCTTGTTTCTCTTTCTTTTAAAAGAGACAGATCACCAGATACCATCATCATGGTACAATGGTAATGATGCTCTTTTTACACACCACTCTATTAGATATGATTAGTTTTGATGATGTCAAATATAGATATTAAATGATAAGAGCAAAAAGTTTATATAATGTATTTCTTTGACTAACTATTATATTACATATTTTGTAGATTAGTCAAGCAAAGAATGAAGAAGATTGAATTAATGAAAATGAACAAGAGGAAGAAGAAGGAAGAAATTGAAAATAGTCAAGGAGATGCTTACTTTGGTTATGGAGAATTATTATCAAGAGGAAAAATAAGAAGAAAGATATTGAAGAATGAAGAACTTGGAAGATCTATCATGAATATCAATATTCAAGTTGTTAGATGTGATATTGGAGGTTTCTATAATGATACCGGAGGTTTCTATGATCAAATGATGGTTGGAATAGGTTAATACGAAGCTAAGATGACTTATATATGAGTTTTGGCACTTCTAGAGGTGTTATGCTCGAGCACGAGGTGTTTCACTCGAGCATAGGAAGAACTCACTCGAGCACAGGATGAGCACTCTGTTCTACTTTGTTTTATGTTCAGCCTGAGCAAGGTCTGGTATTTTGGTCATATCTCTCAAACCACATATCGGATTGACCCGAAACTGGTGGAATATGAAAGAAGACTCCCAACACATAAAATGGGCACCAGGATCACATTGAAAGAAGATCAAATGAAGGAGATATGAATCATGGAAAATGAAACTGAAATTACCGTCACGTTTTGACAAAGGTTCGGTATTTTGAGCGTAACTTACAAACTACACATCGGATTGAGACAAGACTAGTGCCAAATGAAAGTAGACTCAAAGAGCTTTCCATGGATAGGTAATTTGCCTAATTTGAACGTATATGCTAGGAGCTATGCCTTCTGGAAGTTGACGCTCGTGCAGACTAGCGAAATATACACTCTTTCGATCATAACTTGCAGAATACAAGGAGTTTGGAGCTGATTCTTGTTGCATTGGAATGCATATGGCAAGAGCATTCTTATGATACATCATTTGAATCAAATAAACAAATTTTTTCTAAAGTAGCCCCACATCACCCGCGAGTGTAAAAACTGACTCTTTGAAAAAGTTGTGCGAGTGATGTCCGGAAGCAGCTGAAACGTGAAGAAAATTGCATCACTCGAGCACTAGGATCCATGCTCGAGCATTGGATGATTTCTCACTCGAGCACATGCAAGTTTTGACATTGAAGTGATAACCCGAGAAGAAGCTTGTACGTGAAAGCATGAAACGCACTCGAGCATGACTGGTTATGCTCGAGTGATTCGAGAATTCACTCGAGCAGATGTGAGTGAAGTGCAGCGAGTGCTTGCCCGAGAGGAAGTCAGAACGTGAAAATATGAACTGTACTCGAGTGAGCTATATTGCACTCGAGTGAGGTCTTGACAGAAATGAAACAGACTCTCACGGCCATCAATCCAAACGTGGTTAAATGTTATACAATCATTATGTTTTCACTTGTTATTGTTCCTAAACATTAACTAACATATATTTCAAGTGTAAAATAGGAGATTAAATATTTGGGTTGCATCTTCAAGAATGGAGGTCATGTATGAAAAATCTTCACTCAACGTGATGAGTCCCAGAAGCCAGAAATTTAGCTTTTGACCAATGATCCAACATACCCATGACTAATACTTGCTCATATTAATGATTAAACATTTTATAGTGTGAAACAGGAAATTTAACGGTGAGCTTACAGATTCAAATGAAAGAGTCAAGTGTTGCGGGCGACATCATTACACACCGAATGACGGCTATCTACCACGACAAGCAACTGACCCACCATGAGAGATTGTCTGGAAACTCAAACGAATTCATTCCATTCCATAACGTGATGTACAGCTCAAAATGAGACATGCGGCTCCTCAACGTGACGCTTTGCTTTGCAACGGAAAGCTCATGGTAGCTCATTTTTCAAATATGCTCAAACGGTCAAAATGACTCCAACGGACGAATGCTCACAACGGTCATCATCTTCATCAACTATAAATGAGAGAGCATTCAACTTTGATGGGTAACGGAGAAAATAGAGACAGCAAGCAACTATGAGAAAAGTGATAGAAATGTGAATCCTCTGCTTCTACCCAAACACTCTATTTTCCAGTTTCTATATTACTTATCATTGAGAGAGTGATTATTTGTATTGTACTTCAATGAGTATTATACCTACTCTGTGAGAGAGTCTGTAAACACCTTCAAATATATTTCTGAGTTGATCTCAAGGTAGAGGGACCTTAAGAGGGTTGATTTTCTTATGGAGAAGCTGTAGAGAGAATTGCCAGTAAGACATTCTGCTCGTAAGACTTACAAGGTGCAAGCAGTAGAGAACGTTGCTGCTCATAAGACTTACAAGGGTGTAAGTAGGAGAGAACGTTCCTGCTCGTAAGACTTGCATGAGTAAGCAGGAGAGGAAAATTTTCGGGATTGCTCTGCTTGTAAGACTTGCCGTAAGGGGGAGTATTTCAGTAAGAGATTTGTAAAAGGTTTCACAAGTACCCGACTAAACTTGTGGGATTATAAAGGCTTTTCTTGTGCCCGGATTAAACAAGAAGATAGTGGATTTGAAAATCTCAGGAGGAGCCTGGGGACTGGACGTAGGCCGTCACAAATTGGACCGAACCAGGATAAATCACAATTTGCATATTCTCTTCCCTAAACTCTTATATTTCCAGCATATATTATTTAATCTAACTGTTGATTTATAAACCTTCATACTTACCGCTTTCGTTAAGATACGAAAAGATTTCTAAAGTTCTTAAGTTTTTATTATACACCCAATTCACCCCCCTCTTGGGTGATAGCCGGTTCTAACACACTCAAGTGATTTAGTCTTAGAAAATTTTTTAAGAATGTTTAGTACTACTAGAGTCACTGTGGTGTTATGCTAGTGATATACTTTAACACACATCATTCTAGTGGTCACTTGAGTGATCTTCTCTTAGAAAATTTTTAGAATACTTATCGCTAGAACATATCACTGTGGTGAAGTGATAGTGATGAAAATTTATTACATCACTTAAGTGGTCACTTGAGTGATCAAGTTTGAAATCTTTTTCCAAAAAACTGATCACCAGATGGTTCACTATGGTGGTTTGATAGTGATGAACTTTGTATCTCATTACTCGAGTGACTACTCAGTAATTTCTTAGAAAAATGTTTTCCAGAAATCAAATCACTATCTTGGTGACCATGGTGAAGTTGTAGTGATGGTAAATTTTTCCATCACCCTAATTGGTCACTCGAGTAATCATTGTCTACCACCATTGGTGAGCACTATGGTGATTAGTTAATTTCAAAAATCACATCACTCGAGAGGTCACTCAAGTGATCAACTAAAATTTTCATAAACACCTCATGATTGTTTCAAAAATAAAATAACCAAGTTTTGTCACATCTTTCACCGTAATGGGTTGCAAAATCATTTTAAGTTAATGTGTCTTCTCTAAAACACTTTTCTTAATTTTTCTTAAGCCTTTTTATTATCAAAGCATAGGATTTAACAGCCTTAACTTGAGAATCATTAAGTTTTTTATTGACTTAAAAGGCACAATTACTTATGCAATTGGGTGTTCATGGTATTAAATGCCCACAATGCTCACTCGAGCCTAAAAAAACGCCAAGTTCAATGTAACATCCCAATTTTAACACTGAAGTTGGGACATAATTAAAATTTTATTATCAAAGAGATTGAGAAATTAATTAGTCAAAATTTGGGTCTTTAAGGCTTAGAAACACTAAAAATGATAATTGGAAGCCATATCTTTAGACCTTTATGAACAGTTTTTGAAATCAAGAATTTTCGAGTAGCAAAGGTTGATATTTTAAAGTGATTCTTTATGCATTAGGAAGTAGACATCTTAAACTTTCCATAGGGTACTAATTTGTAATTTTTGGAGATGTGTGGAATTAGTTATGAATTTTTAAAATAGGACATTTTCCCTTTGTGCCACTTGTCGAGGTGAGTAAACTCACCTACCAAGGCTAGTGACACAAAGATGCATTCTGTAATATCCCGATTTGTGATTAGGGCTGATAACTCTGATAATCATTGAGATTAGTGTAATTAAACACTTTTGGGATTAATGTAATGTGATTTTGAGAATTTATGTGTGTGGTATTTAAGATCAAGGGTTGTGATTCATTGATAATGGGTCGGGATCCTACGCTTTGCGATTGTGTGAGTTCATGAAGGAGTGCTTAAGATCATGACATGTGGCATTGTGGTAGTGGTTGGATGATGCACTAGAGGACAAAACCTCACTTTTCTCTCATTTTCTCTCTCATACTCGGCTAGCATGGGCAAGGGGAGAGGAGGAAGTCATCATCATCATCCTCACCATTTTCTCTCTCATTTTTTTTCTCTCCATTTCTGGCGCACAAGCAAGGGAAAAGAAGAAGAAAAAGCTTGATCTTGGTAAGAAATGATTCTCCTTTGCCCTAAACCTCTTCTCTGATATTGTTCACCTCAATGAGAGCTACCTTGTGATGATTGTAGAGCCTTGAATGGTGTAGATTGGGGCATTGATTCGAAATTGAAAGTTGAGGAATCAAAGTTCTGAATTGAGCAAAGAGAAGAGGTAGGCATTTAGAGTATTTTGATACATTGTTTGTTATTTTTGGCTAAGTTTAGTCAAATCTGAAAATTTTGCCCTAAGTATGCCAAATGTTGAAAATGTGGATTTGATGGTGTTTGGTGGTGAAAATGGGTTAATGTCGAGTTATTTGATTATTGGATAAGATTTGGAATGTGGGAAATGTGTTAAGGGAAATTTGGAAAATGTGTATCATAGAGACCTTAGTGAATGATTGTGGTCAAAGTGGTTTTTGAGTGTTTTTGGAAGTTGCCATTGTGTTCCCTTGTTAGTGCCTAGAGTGTATGAGCATTTGGAAGAGCTTGGGGACCTTTGGGTGAGGATTTTGACCATCTGGTGTTATCTGGTTTTTCTGCGTTTTGGGTCTCTGATACACATCACTCGAGCAGAGGAAGAACGTGCTCGAGTGATGCGCAAGTTTTTCCCCTTTGTGCTTCGAGTCACCTGGGTTTTATGAGCAATGCTCGAGCACATCGCTTTGTGCTCGAGTGAGGCTGTGCTTCAGGTGGGAGTTGTGCTCTCGGGTGCTCACTCGCGGTCTCACTCTCTCTTGTGCTCGCGGGTATGGGCAGCGTGCTCGAGTGAGCCTCTTGTGCTTCGAGTGAGTTTGTGCTTCTGGAGTGGGTTTGTGCTCTCGGGCAAGTGCTCGCAGTCTCACTCGCACTTGTGCTCGAGTAATGTCCGTACTTGTGCTCGAGTGAGAACATCTGTGCTCGAGTGAGATGACCAAAAATCAGTGTTTTGCCTTCGAGTAAGGGGGTCTTTTGGGTAGTGTCTTCCAACCCTCTAAGCATATGTTTAGGCCTCTAATAGTCATCTAAAGAGTCCTAAATGATAACCAACTTAGAGAATTAATGAAATATACATATGGAAAAGAGATTGATTGGTTGTCCCTAATTGATATAGGATTTGACATCTGTCGTCCTCGTGAGGCTAAGGTGCCAGAGCCAGTCAGGAAGGATACAGGTAGTGACTCTTTCTTTATACCTTGTGTGATACATTGTATGTATATTATGTCATTGTTTTTGAAATGAATATCGTATGCTGCAAGTTTTGTGAAAACTGTGAAAACACCGCTTTACCAATAGTCCCTGAGTCGCTAATAACGGTTCGGGTGAAGGTCGTATGCCTTCCCGGCGGTAAAAGGGGATGAGGTTAGGGTGTGATATATGTGTATATGTGGGCCGAAAGGCTATATGTGAAGGCCGACGGGCCATTTGTGAAAGCCGAAAGGCTATATTTGAGCCGTGTGGCTATCTGTATGCACTGCCACGCCAATAGTCCCTGAGTCGCTAACAACGGTTCGGGTAAAGGTCGTATGCCTTCCCGGCGGTAAAAGGGGATGAGGGTGGAGTGACTTGTGTTGCTGTATGAGATGATTGGTGTGCATATTCTGTGATTGCATGTGGTATGAAATTGTTGTTACTACTGGGATTCTTTAGAATCTCACCCCTTCCATATGACTAACCTTTTCAGACAGGGCGAGTGGCTCGAAGGGAAAGCGGACAACCAGGAGTAGTTAGGACTACTCTGAGAATTAGTGGTAGTTGGTTATCCTTATTTTGCTTTTGGGATTACGGAATGTATATAAGTTGTAAATGATATTTTGGATATGTAATCCCCATTTTGGGAACGTGTAAACTCATTATATAAATGAAGTAACCCGGGGTTTGCCGGGATTTGGTTTCCGCACTTTGATATTTATTATGTACTCTGATTTCTCAAGTAATTATATCCGCCTGTGAATGTGAGACCAGGGTTAAGTACGATTTAGAAATGATTTTGAAATACCCCATCTTTTGGATGAGGGATTATAAATGTTATTTCGTCTTATTGGTCTCTATTTCACTTAGATTTCGTAAACCGGATGTGATTACCGTGAGGGGGGTTACATTTTTGGTATCAGAGCTGCAGTTCCTGGCAAGGGTAGAGTTTGCTAGGATAGCTCCCATAGTGTGTCCTTAGTGATACGGGATTGATTGTGAATGTTTGTTCGTATACACATCTTTGGGTTATGATTGTGGATATCTGAGATTTGTAGATATGTGTATACCATAATTGTTGGATTAATGGGGTGAGTTCTTTGTAGAATGAAAAGAACAACCAAAGGTCGCCCCAGAGGACAACAAGCAAATCCCGATGTGGAGTTGGTCAATGACAATCCACCGGATCCTATGCAAGAGTTGATGGGCTTGATAAAGGATCAGAGGGATATGATTACGGAGCTTAGAGAAGAGCTTCGAGCTGAGAAAGCTAAGAACAACGAGGGTAGAGGTCAGTCTACTCAAGAGGGAACTCGAGGGGAAACCCGAGAGGAGTCTAGACTAGAAGATACTGCTGAAGGGTCGGCACGATCACTTGAATCGCCTCCTCGTACTGAAGAAAATCCAAGGCCGCATGGAAAGTCGGTCAATGAGGAAAGAGACCTTCAGTTTTGGGTCTCCAGGTTTTGTAAACACCTACCTCCGACATTCAGAGGGAAGTTTGATCCTCAGGCGGCGGAAGACTGGTTGAACCGTCTTGAGAAGATATTCGAGGTTCTAGAATGTTCCTCGGAAGTGCAAGCCAAGCTAGCAGTGTACAAGCTTGAGGGTGATGCAGACCGCTGGTGGCGGAACATTGCTCTATCATTGAAGAGTAATAATATACCATTGACCTGGGAGGTGTTTCAGCGACATTTCGACGAGAAGTACTTTCCCAAGTCAGTGAGGCTTGAAAAGGAGACCGAGTTTCTACAAATCAAGCAAGGGGATACGGAGTCATTTGACGAGTATTTGTCCCGATTCACCCGCCTATCCCGATACTCCTCTTATCTTCAGAAGAGGGATGACGAGGAGCTGAGCTCAGATTTACTCATTCGGGGTTTGAGGCGTGACATGAGGAAGAGAATAGCCACCCATCAGTTCTCCAAGTTCAACAAGGCTGTTGAAGAGTGTCGGATCACAGAGAGCAACTTGAGAGAGTTGTATCCGGCTAAATCTACTGGTGGTTATAGTGAGCCCAGCAAGGGTGGTGCTTCCCAGAAGCGGAAGGGTTCGGGATCATCTTCGTATAGGGGCGGTGGTAAGAAGCCCTACCAGCCCAGAGATCGTGAACCTCAGAGAGGGGTGACTGAGAGGAAATGTCCTCGTTGTAACCAGTCACATTATGGCAAGAATTGTCAGGGTGAGATGATTTGCTTTAACTGTAAGCGACCCGGACATCTTTCCAGAGATTGCCAAAGACCGCAAGCGGAGCAGAGACCGAGGGCTCAGGGTCGAGTATTTGCTATGACTCACGAAGAAGCCCGGAAATCCCCAGAGCTGATACAAGGTACAGTTCTTCTCAATGGATTTGTATTACAAGCATTGTTTGACTCGGGTGCAAGTCACTCTTTTATTTCTTGTGATTGTGTGAAGCGGTTGAGTATGAATGTGTATAAGTTACCATTCGAGCTGATTGTGTCAACACCGATGGGTGTAAAGGCTGTAACTACTGATGCCTGTTTGAATTGTGTTATAATCGTAGAGGGTCGTGAGTCGGTGATAGATTTGATTTGTTTACCGCTAAGCCAATTGGAGGTCATTTTGGGTTTTGATTGGTTGAGAGCGAATAATGTGTTGTTAGATTGTGGGAACAAAAGGATAGTGTATCCTGTTTCTCAAAACGTTGAGGATGGCAACGTCGGTTTGAATTTTCTTTCGACGGCTAAGGCTGAGAGGTATTTGCAAAAGGGTTGTCAGGGGTATATGGTTTTCTTTTCTGTACAAGGAGAAACCAGCGAAACTTTGAGTAGTATACCCATAGTGAATGAATTCCCTGAGGTTTTTCCGGACGACTTAAGTGGATTACCTCCGGAAAGGGAAGTTCAATTTCCGATTGATATTGTGCCTGGAGCGGGTTCCATATCCAAAGTCCCATATCGTATGGCTCCAAATGAAATGGCGGAATTGAAGAAGCAGATTGAAGATTTGCTCGAGAAAGGGTTCATTAGACCCAGTGTGTCGCCTTGGGGTGCTCCAGTTTTATTTGTGAAGAAGAAAGACGGGAGTCTTCGTTTGTGTATCGACTATAGAGAGTTGAATAAGGTTACCGTCAAGAATAAGTACCCTCTCCCTAGAATCGATGATCTCTTAGATCAATTATCTGGTGCATGTGTGTTTTCGAAGATTGATCTAAGGTCGGGGTATCATCAGCTGCGAGTGAAAGCGGACGATGTTCCGAAGACTGCTTTCCGGACCAGGTATGGTCATTATGAATTCTTAGTGATGCCATTTGGGTTGACAAATGCGCCTGCGGTATTCATGGATTACATGAACCGTATTTTCCGACAATATCTGGATCAATTCGTTGTGGTATTCATTGATGATATTCTGATATACTCTAAGAGTAGAGAAGAGCATGAGCATCATTTGAGAATTGTGTTGAATATATTGCGTGAAAAGCAACTCTATGCTAAGTTGAGTAAATGCGAGTTTTGGCTATCAGAAGTGAAATTCTTAGGCCATGTTATCTCGCAAGGAGGGGTCTCCGTGGATCCCAGTAAAGTGGAAGCAGTACTGAACTGGAAGAGGCCAGAATCTGTGGCAGAGGTACGCAGTTTTCTGGGTCTTGCTGGTTATTATCGGAGATTCATTCAGAATTTCTCCCGTATTGCGTTGCCGATGACCAAGCTCACGAGAAAAGATCAGCCGTTTGTGTGGGATGAGAAATGTGAAAATTGTTTTGTGGAGCTGAAGCAGAGGTTGACTACGGCACCTGTGTTGATTTTGCCCGATCCCAGTTTGACATACGTTGTGTATTCTGATGCCAGTGGGCAGGGATTAGGGTGTGTCCTTATGCAGCAGGGACGTGTGGTGGCCTATGCCTCTCGACAGCTCAGACCTCATGAATTGAACTATCCCACTCATGATTTGGAGCTTGCGGCTATTGTGTTTGCCTTAAAGATTTGGAGGCATTACTTGTATGGTGTGACTGTGGAATTGTACTGCGACCACAAGAGTCTCAAATATCTGTATGATCAGAAAGAATTGAATATGAGACAACGACGCTGGATGGAATTGCTCAAGGACTACAACCTGGAAATAAAATATCATCCGGGTAAGGCGAATGTAGTCGCTGATGCTCTTAGTCGAAAGACTGTGGTTGTGGCAGCTATGATGATATATGAGGAGAAATTGATTGCTAATTTTCGTGATATGAATTTGTCGAACCAGATCATCTGTGCCAACTATAATGTTTCCCAAGGGGAAAGTGATCTGAGAGCTGAGATTGAAGAAGCTCAGAGGCAAGATGACTGGATACAGCGTAATCTGGCTAGAATCGAGCGGGGAGAAGCGCGGGGTTATGATGTGTCGCCTCGTGGATTGGTTCGCTATCAGAAAAGAGTTTGTGTTCCACTTAAGGCGGATTTGAGACAAAAGATTTTAGATGAGGCACATAAGAGCCAGTATACTCTTCATCCTGGTATGACTAAAATGTACCATGGTTTGAAATCTGTGTATTGGTGGCCAGGAATGAAGAGTGATGTGACGAAATATGTGGCAAGGTGTCTCACATGTCAGAAGGTGAAGATTGAACACCAAAGACCGCCTGGTTTGTTGCAAAGTCCTGAGATTCCGGAATGGAAATGGGAAAGCGTGACCATGGATTTTGTTACGGGATTGCCCAAGATCAGGAATTATGATGCGATCTGGGTCATTGTGGACCGGTTAACGAAGTCGGCGCACTTCTTACCGATCAGTGCTAGTTATTCCCCGGACAAGCTAGCAGAGATTTATGTTCGTGAAATTGTGAAGCTCCATGGTGTACCGAAGAATGTCATCTCTGATCGAGATCCTCGTTTCACTTCGAGATTTTGGAAGGCATTGCATGAGGCACTGGGTACTCAGTTGAGATTCAGTACAGCCTATCATCCTCAGACAGACGGTCAGTCAGAGAGGACTATTCAGACCTTAGAGGATATGTTGCGGGCGTGTGTTCTTGACTTCAAAGGGAGTTGGGATCGTTTTCTTCCACTTGCAGAGTTCGCCTATAACAATAGCTATCATGCGAGCATTCAGATGGCGCCGTATGAAGCGTTATATGGGAGAAAATGCCAATCGCCATTGTGCTGGAATGAGTTGTCCGAAAGGAAGCTTTATGGGCCAGATCTTGTGGATCAAACCTCAGCCCAGATTCGAATCATTCGAAAGAGGCTCATTGCAGCTCAGAGTCGGCAAAAGAGTTATGCGGACAAGAGGAGAAGGCCTCTACAATTCGAGGTTGGTGATCATGTGTTCCTGAGAGTATCTCCTGTCACCGGCATTGGGCGAGCTATAAAGCGAAAGAAGTTAAGCCCGAGGTATATAGGTCCTTTTGAAATCCTTGATAGGATTGGGCCTGTTGCTTATCGTATAGCCCTACCTCCGAGCTTGAGCAGACTCCATGATGTGTTTCATGTTTCCCAATTGAAGAAGTACCAACCGGATCCATCTCATGTCGTTGAGTATGAGAATGTGGAGTTGCGAGATAACTTCACATATACGGTGGAGCCAGAGAGGATAATTGAACGAGAAGAACGTCGGCTCAGACACCGGAGTATTCCTTATGTGAAGGTGATCTGGAAGGGTATGTCACAGCGGGAAGCAACTTGGGAGACAGAAGAAGATATGCGAAGGCGATATCCGGAGTTTATGGCTCAAGTGATGTAGCAAATTTCGAGGACGAAATTTAATTGACGGGGGGAGAATTGTAATATCCCGATTTGTGATTAGGGCTGATAACTCTGATAATCATTGAGATTAGTGTAATTAAACACTTTTGGGATTAATGTAATGTGATTTTGAGAATTTATGTGTGTGGTATTTAAGATCAAGGGTTGTGATTCATTGATAATGGGTCGGGATCCTATGCTTTGCGATTGTGTGAGTTCATGAAGGAGTGCTTAAGATCATGACATGTGGCATTGTGGTAGTGGTTGGATGATGCACTAGAGGACAAAACCTCACTTTTCTCTCATTTTCTCTCTCATACTCGGCTAGCATGGGCAAGGGGAGAGGAGGAAGTCATCATCATCATCCTCACCATTTTCTCTCTCATTTTTTTTCTCTCCATTTCTGGCGCACAAGCAAGGGAAAAGAAGAAGAAAAAGCTTGATCTTGGTAAGAAATGATTCTCCTTTGCCCTAAACCTCTTCTCTGATATTGTTCACCTCAATGAGAGCTACCTTGTGATGATTGTAGAGCCTTGAATGGTGTAGATTGGGGCATTGATTCGAAATTGAAAGTTGAGGAATCAAGGTTCTGAATTGAGCAAAGAGAAGAGGTAGGCATTTAGAGTATTTTGATACATTGTTTGTTATTTTTGGCTAAGTTTAGTCAAATCTGAAAATTTTGCCCTAAGTATGCCAAATGTTGAAAATGTGGATTTGATGGTGTTTGGTGGTGAAAATGGGTTAATGTCGAGTTATTTGATTATTGGATAAGATTTGGAATGTGGGAAATGTGTTAAGGGAAATTTGGAAAATGTGTATCATAGAGACCTTAGTGAATGATTGTGGTCAAAGTGGTTTTTGAGTGTTTTTGGAAGTTGCCATTGTGTTCCCTTGTTAGTGCCTAGAGTGTATGAGCATTTGGAAGAGCTTGGGGACCTTTGGGTGAGGATTTTGACCATCTGGTGTTATCTGGTTTTTCTGCGTTTTGGGTCTCTGATACACATCACTCGAGCAGAGGAAGAACGTGCTCGAGTGATGCGCAAGTTTTTCCCCTTTGTGCTTCGAGTCACCTGGGTTTTATGAGCAATGCTCGAGCACATCGCTTTGTGCTCGAGTGAGGCTGTGCTTCAGGTGGGAGTTGTGCTCTCGGGTGCTCACTCGCGGTCTCACTCTCTCTTGTGCTCGCGGGTATGGGCAGCGTGCTCGAGTGAGCCTCTTGTGCTTCGAGTGAGTTTGTGCTTCTGGAGTGGGTTTGTGCTCTCGGGCAAGTGCTCGCAGTCTCACTCGCACTTGTGCTCGAGTAATGTCCGTACTTGTGCTCGAGTGAGAACATCTGTGCTCGAGTGAGATGACCAAAAATCAGTGTTTTGCCTTCGAGTAAGGGGGTCTTTTGGGTAGTGTCTTCCAACCCTCTAAGCATATGTTTAGGCCTCTAATAGTCATCTAAAGAGTCCTAAATGATAACCAACTTAGAGAATTAATGAAATATACATATGGAAAAGAGATTGATTGGTTGTCCCTAATTGATATAGGATTTGACATCTGTCGTCCTCGTGAGGCTAAGGTGCCAGAGCCAGTCAGGAAGGATACAGGTAGTGACTCTTTCTTTATACCTTGTGTGATACATTGTATGTATATTATGTCATTGTTTTTGAAATGAATATCGTATGCTGCAAGTTTTGTGAAAACTGTGAAAACACCGCTTTACCAATAGTCCCTGAGTCGCTAATAACGGTTCGGGTGAAGGTCGTATGCCTTCCCGGCGGTAAAAGGGGATGAGGTTAGGGTGTGATATATGTGTATATGTGGGCCGAAAGGCTATATGTGAAGGCCGACGGGCCATTTGTGAAAGCCGAAAGGCTATATTTGAGCCGTGTGGCTATCTGTATGCACTGCCACGCCAATAGTCCCTGAGTCGCTAACAACGGTTCGGGTAAAGGTCGTATGCCTTCCCGGCGGTAAAAGGGGATGAGGGTGGAGTGACTTGTGTTGCTGTATGAGATGATTGGTGTGCATATTCTGTGATTGCATGTGGTATGAAATTGTTGTTACTACTGGGATTCTTTAGAATCTCACCCCTTCCATATGACTAACCTTTTCAGACAGGGCGAGTGGCTCGAAGGGAAAGCGGACAACCAGGAGTAGTTAGGACTACTCTGAGAATTAGTGGTAGTTGGTTATCCTTATTTTGCTTTTGGGATTACGGAATGTATATAAGTTGTAAATGATATTTTGGATATGTAATCCCCATTTTGGGAACGTGTAAACTCATTATATAAATGAAGTAACCCGGGGTTTGCCGGGATTTGGTTTCCGCACTTTGATATTTATTATGTACTCTGATTTCTCAAGTAATTATATCCGCCTGTGAATGTGAGACCAGGGTTAAGTACGATTTAGAAATGATTTTGAAATACCCCATCTTTTGGATGAGGGATTATAAATGTTATTTCGTCTTATTGGTCTCTATTTCACTTAGATTTCGTAAACCGGATGTGATTACCGTGAGGGGGGTTACACATTCTGTGCCCTGTGCCACTTGTCATGGCAAGTAATGCACTCACTGAGGCTAGTGCCTAATTTTATAAATAGTGTTGTCACAGACAATATTCAAAAAATCAGAGTTTCTGAGGTTGGGGTCAATTTTTCTGTTAGGGTTTCGACATTTTTGAGTTGGGGAAGCATTCCTAGGCCTCAAAATGGTTAGGGGTCTATTTGGCAAAGTGGTGGGCAATCCCAACCACACGTTTAGAGAAAAAACTCATAGTGGCAGCTTTTGAACCGTTGGCAAGACGTTTATCGTCCCTGTGCTTTTGGAACCACCGTGGCTTTTTTTTGAAGCTAATCGAAGTAGCTTTTCCACTGCACTTCTGAGCTTTTATTTTCATTCAAATCATTTCCTACTTTTTTCTTACTTTTTTTCATTGGTCTCCTCCTTCTCTCTTTAACATAATGAAACCTAGCTGAGGAGGAGAGTTTGGTGGCGGAGCTGCGAAGACAGATAGAGCCAAAGGAGACAGAGTTCGATGGCATGTCCAAGCGATGCTCTATTTCGCTGCCCCGTTTCGCTGGTTCGAGTGTTCCAAGGAAGAAGAAGATGCTTTGGTCAAATTAGATTCGACCAAGGATTTCTTTACAAACTTCAAAAGTTTTTAAGGAGGGATTAAATTGAAAATTATTGAAATATTTGTAGGGTTGAACTGTAATTTATGAAACATTTGGGTCATTTTCTATGATTTCCCCGATCCCTTTTCTTCATTCACTTGTAATTTTCATAAATTCCGAGGTACTTTTCTATAAATTTCTCTAGTCCTCAAATTAGTACTTAATCATGTAATAATGTACCAAAAAATGCATTAATCTGACTTATTGTATTTTATCAAGTTTTAATTTTAATTAAATTTTTCACTTCAATTATCACAATATATACAAATAATATATATATGATTCATGCCTTTTTCAGTCATTTTGCATCTAAACGGGCTTTTCAAACTCTAATCCAAACAAGTTCAAGGTTAGAAAAAAAAGTCACTTCTGCCACCGCTAATCCAAACACAAATCACATTTACATTTTCACTTTTTTTCCTACCTTACTTTTCCAAAAGTCAGATGGTAAAAAAGTAACTTCTCCACCGCTAATCCAAACAGGCACAAGATAAGTCTTTCTAACTCATTTCTACTCATCTTTTCTTAGATTTTCAGATTTGGGAATTTTAAAATCTTAGGGTTCTTGAGATTTTTGAAATGGGTGATGATTTCACCGATTATTTTAGGTTTAAATGAGTTATTTGGATTAAATAAAGAGTTTAATCAATTTTGAGAAATGACTATTTTGAGGGGAAATCCTAAGTTATGAAATTGGGATTTTTGAATGATTTGACTAATTGAAGGTTGTTTATTGGTTAACTTGAGTTGTTGAGCTATTGGAAACCTCTTGTTGGGATGACTAAGTTGGCTAAAGTGGAATTAGGAACTCTAGAGGGGATTAAGTGCCTAAGTCATTATTTTTGCCACCCAATTAGTTAGTAAACTAATGTGTGGTGATGTTGATTGTGTATATTGAATTGTAAAAATTGTTGGTGTTGAGCTTGGAGTTTGAATTATCGTGGTAAACTTAGCTTTGGCTAAAGATAACCACTTTCCAATTGTTATGTGTGTTGATATGATGTTTGTGAGTATTTTGTGAAATGAATATGAAAATGAAAATGGTATATTGATATTGATTAGATGTTTCAATGAGTACTTTGAAATATTTATTGAGATTGATAAATTTATCATGATGTTGATGAGTATTTTGATAGAAATTTCCTTGTGGAACCTAATTGTGAAATATATATATATATATGAGCTGAGAATTGAGATATTATGGGGTGTATTTGAAGATGATTTGATTAGTATTGTATGAATGTGAAAATCTAGAGAAATTTTTGTTAAACTATTTATTGATAATTATTGTGATGATTAGATTGGGATAAGATGGATTAGTTTATTCTACCATGTGGTATAACCTCTATTGGTGCATGATGGTTGGCTTCTATTGTCCCACTAGTTCAATGAGGGGCTGTGACATCCCACTAGTTCAATGAGGGACTGCCCCACTGGTTCATGAAAGGTTGTGACGCCCCACTGGTTCAATGGGGGGAAAGACTTATGGTATAGGCATGTGTTCTGTGGATTTTGGCTTGTCCTCATCACTTGACCAATAAGCTCTTAAGTGGCTAGTAACATAGATAATAACTTAACCCATGGGTCTAGTCAGTAGAAATAAGGCAGTTCGTTTGAATTGATAGGAGGCTATTTGGGAATTGTGATATGTTATGATACGGAAATTGTGATATGTTATGTGATATGAAATTGTGATATACGAATTTGTGATACGGGAATTGTGATATAAAAATTGTTATATCGTAATTGTGATAAGGAAAATTGTGATATGAGAATTGTGATATGAAACTTGTAACATGCTATTTTGTGAATTATATTTCTAATACTTTGTAATATAAATTGTTCCACTTTGCTCCTCACGTGTAACATCTCAAATTTCAATCACCAAATTTCTTATATCAAAGGGAATAAAATGGTGAATTAAAGAGTACAGTAAATGATAAAACAAAGCAATTGGTGGTCATACACAATCACTAGGGCAAAACACTAATTTAACTACATGATTGTGCTTCAGTTACTTGAAGAATAGAAGTGATAATTCATGTGACATAATTTTACTTCTGTTTTACATGTAACTAACGCTGTAATGTACAATATGGCATTATTTACTTGAAGAATAGAAGTGCTAATTCATGTGACATAAGTTCGCTTCTGTTTGAAGTGTAATTGACACATTAATGTACAATATAGGGGAATTTAATAAGTAAAATATTTGCATACTTATTTTCCCTTATATGATGATTTTATGGATGATATTTGAGCTTAATTTAATAAATTTGGGTGTAATTAATAAATAAATAATGATTTCGGCATAAAATAGAATTTCTTGAAAAATACTAAATTAGACCCTCTTTCAGTTTTCAGGCAATATCTAGAGCTCTAGATGTCGAATTGGGACGTTCTTTATATGGATAAAAAGCTAAGAAAGAGCTCTATAACTTTGATGTTGAGACCAAAACCCAGTTCTATCTGCAAGGGTTTCAAATTTTGCTTGGAAGTTGAAAGCGAGAATTATCTACCATTCCACCAACCATTTCATCTACCACTTCATCTTCCTTTTCACCAACTTCTTCATCTATCATATTCTATCTACTACTTCACCTACCACATTTCATCAACTACGTCATCTACCCTACTTCATTCTTCCCTATATATAGCCACCCTCTTCTTCACATTTCACACACCAATTCATACACATTACTCTCCTCTCTTCTTCACTTACAACCATTTCATATCCATTACTTTCCTCTCCTCTCCATATACACCATCTTAGATTTAATTTTATGCATTGTATTACTTTTTGCATGCCTCTATCTTGGAAGGTTTAGGATTGTATTACTTTTTGCATGCCACCTACATGAAAGGTTTTACCTCCTAAAGGGACGGCTAGATTTTTCCATTTTTCATGCATCTTTGGGTTGTATATTTATGTTTGGGAATTTAATATTCAAGTTTTATGTAGTATTTATGCATATTTCATTCTAGTTTTCTATAATGTCAATTTATTTTTGTTTTGTTTTTAATTTTATCATGTGCTAAATTTCCATTTTCCTAGGGTGATGACATAGATTACTAATGACGGATTGAATCTTAACTTATTAAATCTAGTTTGAATTTCTCCTTCATGATTGAGTTTTAATTATTATTCTTAATGCTTTTAATTGACTAGCCATCTTTTAAATGATTTCAATATGTATGTTGAGACCAAAAGGAGATGCATGTGTATATAGCATATAATTAAAACCATGACTTGCATATGAAATAGGAATATATTCATATAAGTTGTGTAGTCTTACTAAGTTCCATGAATCTTAATGCATAATTAATTGCTTAAATTCATATAGGAATATATTGTATTAGCAATTAATTATAGAATTGCTTGACCTTGGAAGAGGCTAGTAATTAAATTAGGGAAACTCGATTATCAATCATGTGGAATAAATTGTGCTAGAATAGATAAGTGATTTAATTCGGAATTTGTTAAGTGAAATCTGACCCCTAGGACTTTGTTTCATAGTTGTTTAATATCATTTGCATTCATATTTAATCATCTTTTATTTTGTACTTTCAATCATCAACTAATCAACCAACTAAATAGAGTTAAAATTACCCATTTTTGTACTTAGTGATCAATCCTCGTGTGAACGATACTCTACTCACTTATGTATTACTTGATTATGACATCATACACTTGCACTATTAAATTAATCATCTAAACTCGTATCAAGTTTTTGGCGCCATTGCCGGGGATTGTAGTCATTAATATTAATACCAAGTAATTTTAATACTAATTTGGTCTTTATATTATATTTGTTTTTCTTTTTGGTGTTTTGTGTTTCTTTTCAGGCTTCTGCTTAATGTATGACCAGATCGAAGGAAACTGAACTACAACCTCTTGATTCTGAGATCAAAAGAACTTGTCAAAGAAATTGAAGAGTTCGGAAGCAGTCTACTTCATGTTAGATCTCATGTTTTGATGATAACAAAAGAATGGTATGAAAAAGAATTGATTAATAAATAAGTTTGAACAAAGTAATAACAAGAATAAGCATCACTTGAAGTAAGCATTGGTGTAATGAGGAAAGACCAAGAGAAAATGCTGAGAAACTTAAGCATGAGCAATTTCTCTAAGGCATTACTCGAGTACGTACTCGAGTAATGAGACAAAACTTGAAGTAACCAGAGGCACCTTCCAGTAATCTGCCAACGTTACTCGAGTAAGTACTCGAGTAATAGTGTAAGTATTTTCAAGTTGCTCTCGGCCTGCCAATGTTACTCGAGTAGGTACTCGAGTAACCATGTGAAAATTTTCAAGTTGCTCTCAGCCTGCCAATGTTACTCGAGTAGGTACTCGAGTTACTCTGTTTCACAAAATGTGGTGCTCTCGGCATTTTGTACCACTGCCAATGTTACTCGAGGAGCTACTCGAGTAACTCAGTAAGGTAAGCAAAAACTTGAAGGTGGTACCCGATTAACTTGATATAATTTTATCTCATTTTCCTTGAGTCACTACTCTAGTATGCAAGTATTTAATGTTTCATTTTTAGTGGATTCCTCGAGTAGGTATCCAAGTATGCAGAGTTATTTTCAAGGAAAACTTCAAGTCATTACCCGAGTAAAGTGTGCCCAAAAAGTAAGTTTACTCGAGTAGGTACTCGAGTAACAAGGTAATCTAATTTGATGTGCTCTCAGCCTTGAAATCCTGCCAACATTACTGGAGTAAAGCATCGAGTAACCAAAAGTTTATTTGAAGGTTTACTCGAGTTGGTACTTGAGTAACTCATAAAGTTGTGAGTGTATTACTCGAGTAGGTACCCGAGTAAACATACATTTCCAAAGGTTTGAAAATTGGTTATTCCATGCACTACCCGAGTAGTCTTAAATTTGTCTGTTGACTTGCAATTGATCAAAGATTTCCCGATGATACTTGAGTAAGTACTCGAGTAAACTTTAAGGAATACTCGAGTACCTACTCGAGTAAGCAAACCCAGAAATCCAGAAATCATTCAAACGTTCATTGATTTGTTTCCTATATGATTAATCTTTCAGTATATTAGTATTCTTAGTCTATTTACAGATAAACAATGAAGGAATCATATCAAGTAATGGAAGTCAAATGAAACGTTCAAATGCCAACCACTGCCAATGGATATTTTTCAAAAACTGAAAAGTCAATAGTGGCTGCGTACTCTACAACGGACAAAAGGAAATGTTCCAACGGTCTTCACCAACATATCTATATATATGGGAACATCCAAACAGAGAAAGAACAACAAGAACACACAAAAACGTATAATCAAGTTCACTGCTCTGTTTTCACATTGTAATTATATTTCTATGCTTCAGTGATTCTCATTTACTCTGTAAGAGAGTTATTTCATTCAAACTCAATATTTGTTATTGAGATAACTTAAGGTTGTGGAACCTTGAGTTGGGATTGGATTACAACTTGTAAGGGGGAGCGAGTGTCCAAGCGAAGGAACTTGCTTGTACTGAAGTGCCAAGAACCCACTGAATCTTGGAAGTTATAGTGAAACTCTCTGAGAAGCTCTGAGGACTGGACGTAGGTCAAATTGGTTGTGACCGAACCAGTATAACTCCCGGTGTATACTTTGGTGATATTTCTCCTTACTTCTTACTGTTTTAATTTCACTGTTAAAATTTTACATTTCCGAAGAAATTTTAGTATCACCCAATTCACCCCCTCTTGGGTGAAACGCTTGTTCTAACATTTGGTATCAGAGCGTAGGTCTTCTTGTTAAGGTTTAACAGCCTAAGAAGGATCCAATGGCAAGCATGGGTGAAGGAATTCTTCCCGATGGAGCATCCATCACTAGACCCCCTGGTTTCAATGGAGAACACTTCTCTTTCTGGAAAGCTAAGTTTAGAGTGTTCGTGATGGCTACTGAATATGGGCTATGGGATGTAATTGAGAGTGGAAACTATCAACCTACAAAGACTGTAGATTCTCAGAAAATTCCCAAGACGCCAGCGGAATATGATGAGAATGACAAGAAACTTATCACTCTCAACAGCAAGGCAATTCTGATGTTACAAAGTGCTTTGAGTCAAAGTGAATATTTCAGAATTTGCACACTTCTAACAGAAAAACAAATGTGGGAAGCTCTGGAAATAGCTCATGAAGGAACTTCGGGAATAAAGGAGAATCGAATCAACACTTTGGTCACCGAATTTGATCTACTTCGAATGAAATCAGGTGAGTCGATTTCTGAATTCGAACTTAGATATACTCACCTTGTTAACCAACTTACAGCTCTTGGGAAAGTCTATGATCAGCACACCCAAGTACGAAAGATTTTGAATATTCTTTCTAAAGAGTGGGAAGCAAAAGTTACTGCAATAGAAGAAGCAAAAGGAGAATCAATGAGATCAGTTGCTTCTCTATTTGGAAATCTTTCTGAATATGAAAGCAAACTAAAGTTCAAACGAGAACTAGATGACATTAGTGACAAGAAAAAGAAAGGTCTAGCACTAAAAGCGAAAGAAGAAAATCAGGATGAGGATGAGGAGTTTGACGATGATGAAATGGGCCTAATCATAAAACGATTCAAAAAGTTCTACAAGAAAGGTCAAGGATTCAAACACTTTCAGAAAGGAGGAAATAGCAACAAAGATCATATCATTTGCTATGAATGTGGAAAACCAGGACATATCAAATCAGAATGTCCAGACCTGAATCAAAAGAACAAGGAAAAGAGAAAAGGCAAATTCTTCAACAAAAAGAAGGCCTTCGTATCTGCTATATGGGGTGACAGCTCCTCAGACGAAGAGAGTGATGAGGAAGAAGTAGCTAATATATGTCTTGTTGCTCAAGAAGAAACAGAAGAAGAGGTAAATGATTCTGAACCTACCTATGATGAATTACTTTCCGAATATAATGCATTACATTCTGAATTCATCAAAATAGTTAAAGAATTGGTTGTTTTTAAAAAGAAAAACAAAGCTCTTGAAATTAAACTTAAAGAAAGTTTGGAAAAGGATTGTGAAAATTGCTCTTCTTTGAAAAAGAAAAATATTGATCTCACAAAAACTCTTGAAAAATTTACTCAAGGAAGTGAGATGCTAAATGTCATTTTAAAAGCTCAACGATTTGTAAATGACCGATCTGGAATTGGTTATGATCCAAGATCGGATAAAAGGAAAGGTAGAAAGAAAGCAGGAGGTAAGTCTTATTTGAATTATTTCCAGCATTCTGTGCATATATCAAATCCTTTTGCATTTTGTAACTACTGTAATAGAAAAGGACATTATACTTCTACATGCATTCATAAGAAGAAAAGAACAATAGGAACCTACAAATGGGTACCTAAAGGTTCATATATTCAGAAAATTATTTGTACTAACCCGAAAGGACCCAAAAAGATGTGGGTACCAAAGACTTAGTCATTTGATTGCAGGTATGTCTTAAAGCATCCAAAAATAGCAAGTGGTACATAGATAATGGATGCTCTAGATATATGACCGGAGATTTCGAAAGTTTTACCACATTGCGACCTAAGGAAGGTGGAAAGGTAAAATTTGGAGGAAATCAATCCGGAAGGATGCAGGAATTGGTGAAATAAAAAATGACAAAGGAATACAAGTCAAAGATGTATATTATGTTGAAGGCTTGTGTCACAATTTGCTGAGCGTAAGTCAAAGTGCAGATAAAAACAACTGGGTAATATTTGACTCAGAAGAATGCTTAATTATCAACAAGAATGACTTACAGCTTGATAAGAAGAATATCAAGGCTAAGCTCAGAGCAAAAAGGGAAGGTAACTGTTATACTCTAGATATTAGTAGAAATGAATCTGAAAATTGTTTTCTGAGTAATGCCGATGAAAGTTGGCTATGGCATAAGAGATTGGCTCATGTCAATATGCATCAACTAGGCAAATTACTCAAAAAGGATTTAGTACTTGGATTACCAAAAGTAAATTTCAAAAATGACTTGATTTGTGATGCATGTCAAAAGGGTAAACAAACTAAATCATCTTTCAAATTGAAAAATGAGATTTCAACAAATAGACCATTACAATTATTGCATATGGATTTAGTTGGTCCAGCAAGAGTAAAGAGTCTTGGTGGCAACCTATATTCATTGGTCATTGTTGATGATTTCTCTAGATTTACATGGGTTATTTTTCTATCATCAAAGGATGAGACATTTGAAGAATTTATTGTTTTTGCCAAGAAGGTGCAAAATGAGAAAGGTATGTCCATTGCAGGAATTAGGACCGATCATGGTGGAGAATTTGAAAATCAAGCCTTTGAAGAATATTGTGATACTAATGGTATTGATCACAATTTCTCTGCTCCAAGAACACCTTAACAAAATGGGGTCGTGGAATGAAAGAATAGAGTGCTCACAGAAATGGCTAGAGCAATGTTGAATGAAAAGAACGTATCCCAAGTGTTCTGGGCTGATGCTATGAGTACAGCATGCTACATTTCAAATAGAGCATATCTCAGAACAAAACTTGGAAAGACACCATACGAACTATACAAAGGAAGAAAGCCAAACATTGCTCATTTACACATCTTCGGTTGTAAGTATTTCATTCATAATAATGGTAAAGATAACTTGGGAAAATTTGATTCTAAAACTGATGAAGGAATTTTCCTAGGATATTCTAACCGAAGTAAAGCATATAGAGTTTTCAATAAAAGAACTTGTGTTGTTGAAGAATCAATTCATGTTGTATTTGATGAATTTGAATCCTCTGACAAAACCATTGATGAAGAACAGGAAGTTGTTTTAAATCAAGAGAATGGTCAATCTATTTCTAAATCTCTTATTCCTGAAGTTGATGAAACCAAGGAAGAAGGGCAATCCCTAGGACAACCTAGAGTTTGGAAATACAATAAAAGTCATCCCTTAGATCAAGTCATAGGAGATATGAATGAAGAGATCAAAACTAGAAATAGAATTTTCAATGAAGTAAGTTTTTCTGCATTCATTTCTGAGATTGAACCTTCTAACATTGATGAAGCCCTATCAGACATTGGTTGGGTTATAGCAATGCAAGAAGAACTAAATCAATTTGAAAGAAATCAAGTTTGGGATTTGGTACCCCGACCCAAGGATCATCTGATCATTGGTACTAAATGGGTATTCAAGAACAAACTCGATGAATCCGCAATTATTGTCAGAAACAAGGCAAGATTGGTGGCCAAAGCCTATAATCAGGAAGAAGGAATTGATTATGAGGAAATGTATGCTCCAGTGGCTAGATTGTAAGCTATACGTGTACTTTTAGCCTTTGCATGCATCAAAGGATTCAAACTCTATCAAATGGATGTAAAGAGTGCATTTTTAAATGGTTACATCATGGAAGAAGTGTATGTAGAACAACCTCCAGGTTTTGAGGATGTTACTAAACCTGACCATGTTTTCAAACTCAAAAAGGCTTTATATGGTTTAAAACAAGCTCCTAGAGCCTGGTATGAAAGGCTCAGTAAGTTTCTTATTGATCAAGGTTTTGTACGAGGAAAAGTTGATACAACACTCTTCATAAAACGAAAACACAACGATATTTTAATTGTTCAAATATATGTTGATGATATTGTTTTCGGTGCTACTAATGAATCTCTATGTAAGGAATTTTCTGAGATAATGCAGGGAGAATTTGAGATGTCAATTATGGGAGAATTGAATTTCTTTCTTGGTTTGCAAATCAGACAAAGAAAGAATGGAATCTTCATATCTCAAACAAAGTATTTGAAAGAGCTATTGAAGAAGTATGGAATGGATGAAGCAAATGGCACGGACACACCTATGAGGTCAACTACGTTACTTGATGCTGATGTCAAAGGGAAAGACTACAACATCACAAAATATAGAGGAATGATTGGATCATTACTCTATCTCACGGCAAGCAGACCAGACATCCAATTTAGTGTTGGCATATGTGCAAGATATCAATCGGCACCAAAGGAATCACATGCTGAAACAGTCAAATGAATCTTTAGATACCTTGCTGACATACCTGAATTGGGTCTATGGTATCCCAAAGGAAGAAGTGAATATCTTGTTGCATACTCAGATTCAGACCATGGAGGATACAAGACAGATAGAAAGAGCACCAGCCGACAAGGACAATTTCTTGGAGGATCTCTTGTATCATGGTTTAGCAAGAAACAAAACACTGTGTCTCTTTCATCAACGGAAGCCGAATATGTAGCTGTCTCAAGTTGTTGTGCACAAGTGATATGGTTAAAACAACAACTACAAGATCTTCGTATTTATATCAAAGAAATACCAATCTATTGTGACAATACTAGCACGATAAGCTTGGCAAAGAATCCAGTTCAACACTCTAGAACTAAGCATATCGATGTCAGACATCACTTCATCAGAGATCATGTTCAAAAGAAAGATGTGAAAGTGATATTCATTCCTACTCATCTTCAACTAGCAGATATCTTCACAAAACCTCTTGCAAAAGATCAATTTCTATACATTAGAAGAGAATTGGGAATGGTAAATCCCAATGAGTTATAAGTTATTTAAGCTTTTCATAATATTAGATGAAGTCACCTGATAATGTTTTGATGATCACTAACTTAAGCATCGGAGTATATAGAAACTTGTTTTGCAGGGAGTTTGAAACTCTGTTTTGAGAAACAAAAACAAAGATTATCAGAGGACACCATTACTGGAATATCAACTTGAAGTAATGACTAACGGAGAAGCAATACCCGAGGAACAACTTGAAGTAAAGTAACATTTTACTCGAGTATGTACTCAAGTAATGGCCCCCAAAACTGGAAGTAATGGATCAAGTTACTTAAAATTTAAATCTAACGGTTCAGTTACAAAGAAATGAAGAGTCAGAAGATGAAAAGACAGGTTACCCGAGGCGAGCCTCGAGTAAACTTAAAGCTTACTCGAGTAAGGCCTCGAGTAATGGCGGAGTCCAGATTCTCAAATTGATGAAGAGTGACTCAAATCTGATCAGAATGGGTTATAAATTATCGAGGGAACATCCATGGATAATTACTATATTATTCATGCCAGGTACGCAATTTAAATGAATTATTTTAGAATTTTTCTGAATGAACACCCGAGGAAGGGCTCGAGTAAACTTGAAGGTTACTCGAGTACGGCCTCGAGTAACGTCGGGTTCTAGGTCTTTATCTGTCGCAAACTCGGTCATTTCCACAAAATCTCCTCGAGTAAATCATTATTCTCTCTCACAAAAACTTTTCACAAGTGATTCCTTGCTTCATTACCGTCAAAACCCAATAGATTTCATTCCTAGAAACTTCCTATTTTGCTCAAAATCCCTGTGCCCTAAATCGCGTCTGTGTTTCTGTTTTCTCTAAAAATCTCAGTTTTCAATCATTCAGAAAGATGAGAACTAAAAACCTTACTCCCATAGACTCCTCTGAATCCCAACAACTCTCTGATCCTCTTTCTTCTCCTCCCACTAAGAGAAGAAAATTAACCCTGAGATCAAAAGCCAAAATTCATACTCAACCTCAATCTCAACCAAAACCCAAAGGAGTGGTGATTAAAGAGCCTATTGCTACAAGGGCTCAATCCAAAAAGAGTGCTTCCACTGGGAAAGGCAAGAGTACCAAGACTTCCACACCTATTCCCTCTGATTCCTCTACCCCCTCTTTCACACCTAAGCCTTCTAAAAAGCCCAAGTATGACAAAAATGTGGCTAAGGCTATGGCTAGAATTTTAGAGCAAATGGAGAAGGGACAATCTTCCAAGAAGTCCAAAGTGCCGGAAGAAGAGATCACCAATCCACCAAAGGGATTCAATGTTAGCAAATTGGTGGAATCTCCGAAGTATCTATCTCAGTTCTCAAGGAGGAAGGTGTATAAAACACACTATGTGGATCTCAGATTACTTCAAGAGGTAGTGAAGCATGACCTTAGTCCTTATTTAGATCCCTTTATGCCTTGGCTTTCGATTAGATTACCATTCTGTACTAAGGTGATCACACATTTTTACTGTAATCTAGAGATTATAGATGAGCCAAACAGAACCTCAGCCGAGGAAGAAATGACCACCACAGTTAGAGGCCAAAAGATTATGATATCACCCTCTAGGATTAACCTGTGGTTAGGGATAGAGAATCCCCCAGATGATGTTTACTCCCAACTTGAGCCAAACCAAATCTTTACTATCCTTAAACCCGGAGAGTTAGTTGGCCCTCTAAATTTCAAGCCTAGTGATATGTGTGATCATCACAGGGTCCTATGGTACATTTACTCTAGGTCCCTAGTGAACAAAGCCAACAATTATACACACTTCTCTGATAGGGACTTTAGGTGGTGCTTCGCTTCTCTTGAAGGAATAAAAGGACTTAGGGGAGTATATCTTCTCGGAGATGAAGAGATACAGGGTGGATGGAAAGGCTACAACACCAATACTATATCCTCGAATTGTATCACTTATTCTGAAAGAGAATAAGATATGGTATTTGGATAGTAAGGAGCCCATTAAGAGGTTGACTCCGGTTGGGAGAAACCAGATTGGGAAACTAAACATTGACATCCCTCTCAAAGGCCCTCTGGAGTCTGGGTCAAAGAAGAAGAGGAAGACCACTGAGGCAGAAACCAGCAAGATAGATGACACTCAGTCATCGGCTCCAGCTGCTACCACATCATCGCCATCCTTCCTCAATGCCACTCTCCAGTACTTTATGGAGAATATGCTGAGAGGATTTCATGTGGATATCGCCAACATAAATGCTGAACTAATAACCCACATGAATACCAAGATGGGAGAGTTGGTGGAGAGAATGGACAAAAGGCATGAGAAATTGCTAGCGGAGCAACGTGCCCAGGGTGAGATTTTGAGTTTAATTCTGGCACGTCTGGACTCTTTAGGTCCTGGACCTTCTGCCGGTCCATCTACTTCGACACCACCACCACCACCACCTCCAGTGAACCCTCCTTCTGAACCTCTTATCACTGAGGATGAACCATCTACCCCTCTGGTATCTAGTCCACCTGAGTCTCAAGCCAAAGACATTCTATATACAGTGGACAACCCATATACCAATGAAACCGTTCATATCGTCATTGATGATTCACCTCCCAAACCTCAACCTGAACTCGCTCCTAAACCCATTCCCTCTCCTACCCAAACTGAGGAAATATCTCCCTCTTCCTCCTCTGAACATCTCACTCCAGTGATAGATACCCCTCCAGAGGCTGAGACCACTATGGTTGTCTTCCAACACTCTCCTATTCCTCCCAGCGATGACATCCATATCCCTCCAGTAAATCTGCCTGAACCAACTTCTTCCAGCTCCTTTGATTCATCCAGTTCAGATGATGGTTTAGTGCTTCCTGTGAAGCCTATCTCTATGGTCAAGCCTTCTAGTCCTCCACTTCATTGATGATGCCAAAAAGGGGGAGAAGAGCTTGAGGGTGAACTTTGTGGAAGTGTCTGAGCTTATTTTGGGTATTTGGGTGTATATGGGTTCTAGGGAGTATTTTGGGACTTATTAGTTCTTTTTATTAGTTTTCTTGAACTTATTATCTTGTAATATGCAAAATTTAAGTTTAATGCAAGTGTGCTTAAGTTATGATTTCATTTTAGTTTATTTTGAATTATGATTCTTTGATGGACTAATGAAGTTGTTGTGTATGCAAGGTGTATGCTATGAATCTAGACTTAATAAGACATATTTAAATTGAAATTTCAATTTAAAAACCATGTTCAAAATCACCAAGTTTTGTCATCATCAAAAAGGGGGAGAATGTTAGATCTCATGTTTTGATGATAACAAAAGAATGGTATGAAAAAGAATTGATTAATAAATAAGTTTGAACAAAGTAATAACAGGAATAAGCATCACTTGAAGTAAGCATTGGTGTAATGAGAAAAGACCAAGAGAAAATGCTGAGAAACTTAAGCAGGAGCAATTTCTCTAAGGCATTACTCGAGTACATACTTGAGTAATGAGACAAAACTTGAAGTAACCAGAGGCACCTTCCAGTAACCTGCCAACGTTACTCGAGTAAGTACTCGAGTAATAGTGTAAGTATTTTCAAGTTGCTCTCGGCCTGCCAATGTTACTCGAGTATACCATGTGAAAATTTTCAAGTTGCTCTCGGCCTGCCAATGTTACTCGAGTTACTCTGTTTTACAAAATGTGGTGCTCTTGGCATTTTGTACCACTGCCAATGTTACTCGAGGAGCTACTCGAGTAACTCAGTAAGGTAAGCAAAAACTTGAAGGTGGTACCCGATTAACTTGATATAATTTTATCTCATTTTCCTCGAGTCACTACTCTAGTATACAAGTATTTAATGTTTCATTTTGAGTGGATTCCTCGAGTAGGTACCCAAGTATGCAGAGTTATTTTCAAGGAAAACTTTAAGTCATTACCCGAGTAAAGTATGCCCAAAAAGTAAGTTTACTCAAGTAGGTACTCGAGTAACCAGGTAATCTAACTTGATGTGCTCTCGGCCTTGAAATCCTGCCAACATTACTGGAGTAAAGCATCGAGTAACCAAAAGTTTATTTGAAGGTTTACTCGAGTTGGTACCCGAGTAACTCATAAAGTTGTGAGTGTATTACTCGAGTAGGTACCCGAGTAAACATACATTTCCAAAGGTTTGAAAATTGGTTATTCCATGCACTACCCGAGTAGTCTTAAATTTGTCTGTTGACTTGCAGTTGATCAAAGATTTCCCGATGATACTCGAGTAAACTTCAAGGAATACTCGAGTAGCTACTCGAGTAAGCAAACCCAGAAATCCAGAAATCATTCAAACGTTCATTGATTTGTTTCCTATATGATTAATCTTTCAGTATATTAGTATTCTTAGTCTATTTACAGATAAACAATGAAGGAATCATATCAAGTAATAGAAGTCAAATGAAATGTTCAAATGCCAACCACCACCAACGGATATTTTTCAAAAACTGAAAAGTCAATAGTGGCTGTGCACTCTACAACGGACGAAAGGAATTGTTCCAACGGTCTTCACCAACATATCTATATATATATGGGAACATCCAAACAGAGAAAGAACAACAAGAACACACAAAAACGTATAATCAAGTTCACTGCTCTGTTTTCACATTGTAATTATATTTCTATGCTTCAGTGATTCTCATTTACTCTGTAAGAGAGTTATTTCATTCAAACTCAATATTTGTTATTGAGATAACTTAAGGTTGTGGAACCTTGAGTTGGGATTGGATTACAACTTGTAAGGGGGAGCGAGTGTCCAAGCGAAGGAACTTGCTTGTACTGAAGTGCCAATAACCCACTGAATCTTGGAAGTTATAGTGAAACTCTCTGTGAAGCTCTGAGGACTAGACGTAGGTCAAAGTGGTTGTGACCAAACCAGTATAACTCTCGGTGTATACTTCGGTGATATTTCTCCTTACTTCTTACTGTTTTAATTTCACTGTTAAAATTTTACATTTCTGAAAAAATTTTAGTATCACCCAATTCACCACCCTTCTTGGGTGAAACGCTTGTTCTAACACTTCAATCCTAACCAATCCGATGGCAAATCCAAGGGGAGAAACAACAGATACCAAAACACTCCGTGACTATGCAACACAAACAGTCACGGAGACAAATATTGGAATCAGGAGACCACCAGTCACAGCTAACAACTTTGAAATCAAGCCTATAATTATCTAGATGATGCAAGCAAATCAGTTCGGTGGTTTACCAAAAGAAGATCCTAATGCACATATATCCAGCTTCCTAGAAATTTGTGACACATTCAAGAATAATGGTGTTACTGATTATCCCATTAGACTTAGACTTTTCCCTTTCTCACTCAAGGATAAGGCTAAGAGTAATATTGATGACACAATCGCTACCAGTAGGAACCATGACTACATGGGAGATCATGGCACAGAAATTTTCAGAGAAATACTTTCCTTTAGCAAAAACTACTAAATTGAGAAATGAAATTGCCTCATTTACCCAGCATGAGCAAGAAAGCCTATATGAAGCATGGGAAAGATATAAGGAGTTGCTAAAGAGATGTCCTCATCATGGGTTACCAAGTTGGTGGTAACTGCAAACTTTCTATAGTGGGATGACACACATCTCCAGAATTCTTATAGATGTTGCAGCTGGAGGATCTTTAATTGGAAAAAATATAGATGATGCTTATAATCTACTTGAGAAGGATGCAACCAATGCATATCAATGGCCTTCTGAACACAGCAATTCAAAGAAAGAACTTGGAGTATACGAGCTGGATGTCCTTACAACTTTATCTTCTCAAGTTGCATCTATATCCAAGCAAGTAAGATCATTGATAACCCAAGCAAATGTAATCAGCACTCCTACTGAAGCTTGTGATCAATGAGGAGGACGTCATGTGAGCACGCAATGTCAAGAAGGACACTCATTCATGCCGGAGCAAGCTTATTTCATTAGAAATCAAAGGAATGACTCATTCTTAAACACCTATAATCCAGGTTGGCGAAATCATCCAAACTTTAGTTGAAGGAATAATCAAAATGCATTCAATTTGCATGAGAACTAACAGCAACAAGCTTTTCAGCATCCAAATCCACAACAACAGAAAGTGAATTTAGAGGATGCACTGGCTCAACTAACCATGAATACATCTCAATTTATGGCTATGACTAATGCAACAATCAAAAACCAAGAAGCCTCAATAAAGAACTTGGAGATCCAAATGGGAAAATTGCAAATATGCTAAATTTTAGGCAACCAGGAACTCTACCAAGTGACACTGAAAGAAACCCAAAAGAATATGTGAAGGCAATTGTACTAAGAAGTGGTAAAGAATTTAAAGATCCTGTAATTAAGAAGAAGGATGATGGAGAAAAGAAAGAAAGAAGAGAAAAACAGAAGGAGGAAGTACAAGAACAGAAGGAGGATGATGTGATATTAGGAAGAATCATCTTTCCAGACAATCCTCCTCCATATGTACCACCAGTTCCATACCCTTAGAGACTTGCGAAGGCAAAGCTAAACAAGCAGTTTGTAAAGTTTCTGGAGGTTTTCAAAAAGTTACACATCTACATTCATTTTCCAGACGCTCTTGCTCAAATGCCCAGTTATGGAAAATTCATGAAGGACATTCTCTCAAATAAGCATGAGCTTGAGGAATTTGAAATAGTTCCACTTACTGTGGAGTATAACGTTATTATCCAAAAGAAATTACCTCCAAAGCTGAAAGATCCAGGAAGCTTCTGCATACCTTGCACCATAGGTCAATGTCACTTTGAAAGAGTACTTTGTGATCTTGGAGCAAGTGTAAACCTCATGCCTCTATCTGTCTACAACAAACTTGGTCTTGGAGAGGTGAAGCTAACCACAGTTTCATTACTTCTGGCTGACCGATCAATAAAATATCCAAGGGGTGTCTTAGAAGATGTTCTGGTGAAAGTGGACAAACTTATATTCCCAGCTGATTTCATAATACTCGACATGGAAGAAGATCAAGAAATTCCTATCATTCTTGGGAGGTCATTTGTAGCAATTGGGAGAATGTTAATAGATGTGCAACAGGGGAAGTTAACCTTGCGAGTTCAAGATAATCAAGTATCCTTCAACATTTTCAAGGCTTTATCCTTTCCAGGTGAAGGTGACACTTGCTACAGAGTCGATACATTGACCAGCTGCATAAAAGACATGGTGAACGAAATCTGTATAGATCAACCATTAGCAATGGGAATGGTAGATGTATCAAAATCTACTAATCCAGAAGCCTAAGAGCAGATAAGGTACCTTGAAGCAAATTCCCCAATTTTTATCAAACAACCATTTAAAGATCTTGGGGAAAGGTCGAGTAAGCCAGTACCATCAATAGAGAAACCACCAGTACTTGAGTTGAAAATACTGTCATCCCACTTGAAGTATGTTTATCTGGGAGGAGATTCAATATTACCTATAATCGTCTCTACAGCTCTTACTCCTGAAGAAGAAGAAAAGTTATTAAGAGTTCTAAGGGAGTATAAAATAACATTTGGATGGCCAATAACTGATATAAGAGGGATTAGTCCTTCAATTTATATGTATAAGATCTTAATGGAAGATAACTACAAGCCATTGGTCGAGCACCAGAGAAGACTTAATCCAAACATGAAGAAAGTGGTGAGAAAAGAGGTAATAAAGTGGCTGGATGCTGGCATAATCTACCCAATCTCAGACAGTCAATGGGTAAGTCCAGTTCAAGTTGTGCCAAAGAAAGGTGGAATAACAGTAGTGCCCAAGGAGAAAAATGAACTGATTCCATAATGAACGGTGACTGGATGAAGAGTGTGCATCAACCACAGAAAGCTCAATAAAGCCACCAGAAAAGATCACTTCCCTCTGCCATTTATAGACCGGATGCTTGATAGACTAGTAGGGAAAGTCTATTATCGTTTCCTGGATGGGTACACAGGATATAATCAAATTACAATTGCATAAGAGGATCAAGAGAAAACAACTTTTACATGTCCATATGGTACCTTTGCATTTAGAAAGATGTCATTTGGTTTATGTAATGCTCCAGCAACATTTCAAAGGAGTATGATGGCGATCTTCTCAGACATGGTGGAAAAGTTCATTGAGGTATTCATTGATGATTTTTCAATTTTTGGAGAATCATTTGATCATTGTCTTTCAAATTTGGCAAAAGTCTTGCAATGTTGTGTGGAGACAAACTTGTTTCTAAATTGGGAGAAATGTCATGTTATAGTGAAAGAAGGAATCGTGCTGGGTCACAAGTTATCTGATCGAGGCATTGAAGTAGACAATGCTAATATTAAAACAATTCAAAAGCTACCACCTCCTTTCTCAATCAAGGGCATTGGGAGTTTTTTGGGACATGCTGGATTCTATAAAAGATTCATTAAGGACTTCTCAAAAATCACAAATCCATTTTGCATGCTGTTGGAGAAAAACACTTCCTTTATGTTTAATAAGGAGTGCTTATCAGCCTTCCAAACTCTAAAAGGTGCCTTGACTTTTGCACCAGTTATCATAGCTCTAGATTGAAATCTTCTATTCAAAATGATGCTAGCAAAACATGCGATGCAAGTGATTATGCAGTTGGAGCTGTTTTAGGCCAAAGAAGAGACAAGATCTTTTATGCTATCTATGATGCTAGCAAAACACTCTTAGAAGCACAGCTGAATTATGCAACAACAGAAAAAGAGCTTCTAGTAGTAGTGTAATTAATAAATTTGATAACTAAAATATTTACATATTTATTTTCCCTTATATGATGATTTTATGGATGATATTTGAGCTCAATTTAATAAATTTGGGTGTAATTAATAAATAAATAAATAATGATTTTGGTATAAAATAGAATTTCTTGAAAAATACTAAATTAGACCCTCTTTTAGTTTTCAGGAAATATCTGGAGCTCTAGATGTCAGATTGCGACGTTCTTTATATGGATAAAAAGCTAAGAAACAGCTCTACAACTTTGATGTTGAGACCAAAATCCAATTCTATCTCCAAGGGTTTCCAATTTTGCTTGGAATTTGAAAGCGGGAACCATCTATCATTCCACTAACCATTTCATCTACCACTTCATCTTCCTTTTCACCTACTACTTCATCTACCACTTCATCTTTCTTTTCACCAACTACTTTATCTACCACATTCTATCTACTACTTCACCAACCACATTTCATCAACTACTTCATCTACCCTACTTCATTCTACCCTATATATAGCCACCATCTTCTTCACATTTTACACACCAATTCATATCCATTACTTTCCTCTCCTCTCCATATACATCATCTTAGATTTAATTTTATGCATTGTATTATTTTTTGCATGCCTCCATCTTAGAAGGCTTAGGATTGTATTACTTTTTGCACACCACCTACATGGAAGGTTTTACCTTTTAAAGGGACGGCTAGATTTTTCCATTTTTCATGCATCTTTGTGTTGTATATTTATATTTGAGAATTTAATATTCAAGTTTTATGCAGTATTTATGTGGATTTCATTTTAGTTTTATATAATGTCAATTTATTTTTGTTTTTTTTTAAATTTTATCATGTGCTAAATTTCCATTTTCCTAGGGTGATGACGTAGCTTACTAATAACAGATTGAATCTTAACTTTTTAAATCTAATTTGAATTTCTCCTTCATGATTGAGTTTTAATTATTATTCTTAATGTTTTGATTGACTAGCCATCTTTTGAATGATTTCAATATGCATGTTGAGACCAGAAGGAGATGCATGTGTATAAATCATATAATTAAAACCATGACTTGCATATGAAATAGGAATATATCCATATATGTTGTATAGTCTTACTGAGTTCCATAAATCTTAATGCATAATTAATTGCTTAAATTCATATAGGAATATATTGGATTAGCAATTAATTATAGAATTGCTTGACCTTGGAAGAGGCTAGTAATTAAATTAGGAAAACTCGACTATCAATCATGTGGAATAAATTGTGCTAGAATAGATAAGTGATTCAATCTGAAAATTGTTAAGTGAAATCTGACCCCTAGGACTTTTTCTCATAGTTGTTTCATATCATTTGCAATCCTCGTGGGAACGATACTCTGCTCATTTCTGTATTACTTCATTACGACAGTGTACACTTGCACTATTAAATTAATCATCTGCATTAGTATCAGTTGTATATCCAACTGATGCCATAATTAAGATGCTATAACAATAATAATTATGGAATCATTTTAGTAAGCACCAGAAGCCATAATTAATATAAAGTTTTGGAATTTAATTGTGAAATAAATAAATTTGAAATATAACATGTCATAACTGTATTAAATACTACAAATAAATTTTAAAAAATAATTTTTCCCAAAATATAATTATATTATAGTTATAGTATAAATGACATTTTTTAAGTTGGTCATTTATAGCTCAGGACCATCTGGCAGAGAGTAGTGAATTTCTTTTAACTACTGAACTAAACCTAGTTAATTATTAAAAAAATGGATGATCAATTTATGGATGGAACTTGACCCATAATTTATAATTTATTTACCGAGCTTACTTAGAGCGTCAGGTCCTATAGGAAACCAAGGCCGTAGTTATAACCCACATGACTCTAAGGAAGCCTTAGAAATATGTTAACTATTTTTTTTCTAAAGAAATGGAAATATTGCATAAGTTCCCACTCTACCTGACGCCCTAATACCTTTAATAAAAACCTCTACTACTCTAATAACTTTGTGGCTTCTCTATATCAATTTCACTCCAGCTGTGCAAACTTCACAACTTCCCTTCATCACTATTAACGTAGCGGCTTCCAGATAGAGCACTACAAAAAAACACTCAATTTCTGATGAAATTTGTTCTGTGGCAAATTTCATCGAAAATTCGTCAGAAATTTCATCAGAAACTTTTTCGACAGAATTTTTCCATGGTTAAATTTGTCACGGAATTAACCATCGGAAAGTTCAGCGGCTAAATTAGCCATGGAATTTCGTCGCAAATTCTGTGGAAAAATTTTTTTGCCACTAAAAAAAATTTAAAATGTATAAAATTTTATATTAAAAATAATATTATAAAATTAATGATTAAATAATTTTAATTAAAAATAAAATATTATTAGTAATGAATATTATATTATTATTTATTAATATTATATTTAAAATTTTCTACTAAAAAAATATTTTTAATATCATTATATTAGTTATTATTTAAATTTTTTGAAAAATAAATTATTATTTATTAATATTATATTTATCATTTTATATTAATCATAATATTTATAATATTAAATTATTTGTTATTAAGTAATTTTAATTAAAAATATAATTTGGATTTAGAAAATTGGTTAAAATATAGTTATAAAAAGATTAATTAAAGATTTAAAATTTATTGAATTTGAAATTAATTAATCATAAATATATAAATATTTTTTTATAATTTTTATTTATTTAATTTTATTTTATTTTTAATAATATTATATTTAAATAATTAATTTTATATTATGATAATATTATATATATAACATTATGAAATAAAATAACGTAGGTTCATCTCGGTGCAACTGGTAAAGGCTCGAGCGCTAAGCCGCCAAGAGCATGAGGTCACGGGTTCAAATAGGAAGGGAGGCATTTTCAAGATTTAAAGGTGCAGAGACTTTCGCTACAACTAATTCCGCTACACCCTAGATGCTATGGTGAAAATGCAATTTTAACTGATGCCAAATTAACTTGTTGCACTAGTGAACATGAGTATGTTTTGAACACAAATTGTAAACATTTGAATTTGCTGCCAATGAGTTTCCCTATGTAGCATTCTAGTTGTGTGACATTTTTAAATAGGCAAATAATGTTCAATGCCTATGATATTTTTTAGAATGAAAGTAGACTTATCAAGCTGGCAAGTGAAACTTGCAAGCTTATCTGACAACATCCAAAAATAGAAATTATGGGAATTATAAGCTTCCATTTGGTTAAAGGCTATATTTTTTCTTAAAAATAGACTTAATAAGGGTCAAATAGCCATCTGTTTTTAGCAAGGTGCAAAAATGGCAAAAAAATGTATGGGCAAAATGGTCATTTGACCAATAAAGCAAGAAGCCATCTATTTTTCCCTTTAATTGGGGAGTTTTGGCTAAAGTAGAGAGCAAGAATGGAAAGCAAAATACTTGGCTCATATTAATTCAAGAAAGAAATTTGTTGGCCAAGTAAATTAGACACATGTTAATAGCCATTAAACAATATTAATTCATAAAGTAAGAAGTGCTATTTTGAAGAGCCTTTTATCCCTTCTCTTCCTTATTATTTCTTGTAGCAACCTCAAAAAGATGAGAAAAATCAAAACAAAAAAAAAAAAAAAGAAAATGGAAGAAGAAAGACAAAGGATGAATATTGAAAGCTCTTGAGCTCTGGAGCCGACTTCACCTCTGATTCGGCATTTCCATCTTTTGGAGTCTTCTCTAATATTGTTCCTCGCATAGAGAGCAACATTTCTATGGTTTTGAATTTTCAATCAAAGCTGTTTGATTCCATTTACTCAGAGGTGCTGCTACCGGAATCAAGAACATATCACATATTCGTGTTTTGGTGAGTCTATGCTTCGATTTGAATCAAATATCCTATGATTTTGTTGAGTATTTCTTGAGATACCCAAACTCTAAATTTCAGAAAGAGGGAGTCTTTTAAGGTTTGATGTTCAGATGATGATGATTATGATGTTAACAGAGGTTTTATGATGATTTTTGAAGTTTGTGTTCAAATCTGCCTGAATTCGCTTTCTGGAGACAGAGAACTTGCAACGTATTTTTGATCAGTTAAACTTAGTCCAAATGCTATGAAATTTTACAAGATTAAACTTAGTCCAAATGTGACAAATTTTTTTTGACAAATTTTTGGAAAATGTGTGGCTGTAATTGATGCTCTGTAATATTTTTCATTAAAATAGGACTTAAATAGCTTTTATAGAACCTAAAACCAACCCATTTGGATTTTTGTAAAATTAATTATGAATTTCCAAAGTTAGGTTAGCAGATCTGGCAAAATGTGTCAACTCTATGAATTATGACAATTAAAGTAATTTGGGCAAATATGGGCCCAAATATAAGAGACATGTCCTAAGGCCCAAGTTGCCATATTAGACATTCATTTTCACGGCTCTAATGATAAGGGTATTTATTTAGGGCCATGAGAAGTCAAGAGGAAGCATCGTTAATGGGTGGAAAAGAAAAGGTCCAAGAGAAGGACTCAAAGACCAGAGGTAGTGAACTTACTTAACTTGCATGTATTTGATGTTTTTTCTACGTATTGATTTGCAGTATTGCTTTACTTGATTATGTGACGCATGTATGAATGAATGAAGCTCTGTTTCTATTTATACTGTGGCCATAGATATATTGCATGAAACATTGAGCACACAGAAATATCATTATGTGAACATGAGCTTATGTAAGGCAAGCATATCTTGCACTAGCATCCATCTTGCATGCGTTGTTAGTAATTGTTTGCTACTGAGATTCCCTTGAATCTCACCCTCCCCCAACCAACCATTTAGACAGGTGAAAGCAGAGAACACTACAAAAAAGTTGTCATTTAGTAGCAATTAAAAAGGTGTATTTGTAGCGGTTTTAACCACTACAAACAACATTAGAGTGGTTAACAAAACCGCCACCAAATCCATTGTTGCAAACGTATTTGTAGTAGTTATTAGTAACCGCTACTCAAGTCAACAACCTACTACTATATTTGTATCGGGTTTAATCCCAACCGCTACCATATCTACTATCGATAAATCATCTTATGCAACATTTGTAGCAGTTTTTTAACCACTACAAATTTGGCACCTGTGACGGGAAATGAAAAAATGAAAATTTGTTTTCGTGTTTGTAGCGGTTATGGAACCGCTATAACATTTGGAAAATAAATTTAAAAAAGGAGCCAAAAGTTAGTAGCGGTTACATAACAGCTACTAAGATTATATGACATTTAAAATTTGGTGCCAAAAATTTAATTTTTTTAGCGGTTTTGTTGCTATGAACCACTACAAATATTTTGTGAAATATTTAAGAAAATTATACAATTATTTTTCTCCACTTTTATAATATGGGATTTGATAATTTATTATTTCAAAAGTTTAGCTGATAGTAATTATTATGTATAAAGAATGATTTAATTAAATTGTTATAGTATAACAATGTGGTTATCATTATGTAAGGAAAATAGGAAACGGCGTAAAAAAGTCCTTCAATATCAGAAAAAAAATAGTGAGAATAAATATTATGCATAGGAAAAGAACATTGAAGTGGAAGAATAGAAAAACGTGTTACCATATTTGATCACCTTGTTCAGATTCTCAGCTCTTAGAAAAATATTTGTAAATAAGAAAAAATGAATGAGAGAAAGAGTTGAAAGAAATGGGGGAGTGTTTGAAATGAGGTGTAGTGAGGTATTTATAGAGATCTGTGTAGCACTTGTAGCGGTTAATGTGACTGATGTTGTAGCGGTTTGATCTTGTAGTGGTTATGGTCTTTAGTTGTAGCGGTTTGTATAATTGCAGTGGTTTTTTTTTTTTTGTTTTTGCGGTTAGAGAACCGCTACAAGTAATGTACTGATTTTTTGAAAAATATATATATACATTCAAGGGTTACAAAAACAAAAGCATATAATTTGTTTAATCATTCATTCTCGCCATCCCTATAGAAATTGTGGGAAGAAAATGTTAGCATGGGGTATTATTTTGTAAAAAAAAATTAAATTTAAATAATGTGAATTTAAAAAAAACATCGAAGTAGAGGTAAATTGTCATCGCTTTCAAGGAAGAAGTTTTTGAAATTGGTTGGCTAAAATGGCTCACTCTCGTAGGCGCTGTTATCGTCATCACTCATGTCATAAAGGTCTCTAGGCTTTAAAGGAACTACCAAATGTCAATCCCTATGCCTCTCGTTCACGACATAATAAACCTGGTGTGCCTCTAAGGCAAGAATATACAGCTCATCATCTGCAGAATTTACCGATGTGATGCCTAAGTTTTCAGTTGTGAGTCCCTGGGAAGTCGTGGTATTTGCCCACAAACACTTGAATAGCGTCACTGTGAAATGACCTTAGTAATTAAGTTCAACGACATCAAGAAGCTTTCTATAATAAGGGACGCCTCCAAACTACATGTTGGCATCACTGTTGCTGGCATAACTCCTTGGCCCAAAAGTGTCATAAACACCTAAATTTTGAGTTTGCAATCCTTGATCTCATGAAACCATGTAAAACTTGAAACCATTGACATTGTGTGCTGTAAACGTTTTGCATGGTCAAGAGGGCCGATTGCGAGATCTCTGAAATCTGGTAAGTGTGGGTTGTGGTCATTTAATATTCTGCGTGCAAACTAGATTGGGAATTCTCTGTGGACCTTTTTGTCAACTTTGAAGGATGTTTATGTATGGATCCTGAGTTAATGTTTAGCATGACTTCTGAATTCCCTGCAATTAATTAAGGGAAGGCGATCATGAAATGTAAGTGAAAAATGTTACGAAAGATATAAAATAATATATAAGTGTACAATTCTTACTGAAGGAAGGGTTCAACTTAAGTGCAATTAATCAAGACATGTCTATATGTTTGCAACTTCTCAGTTGCCATTAGTTTAAAGTTCTCAGTTTCTCCAACTGGTTTACCAACATGAAAGATAAATTCTCCTGATATTGGCACAGGTTCAGAACAATCGTCTATACGAGGCGAGCGGTTGTAATCCGTCTCAATGTCACCAAAGTACCTTGAATAGAAATATAGCACCTCATCCCCTATATAACCTTCAGCTATAGAACCTTATAGCCACTCCTTATTCGTTACGTAAGATTTCAATTTCCCAAGAAACCTAGGATGTAAAGAATGGGAAAATGATAATAAATGATGAAAACGGCAACTAGCAAATATAGGAACTAACAATGACGCACATGTAAAATAAGTACCTCTTAATAGGATACATCCATCGATATTGAACTGTGCCAGTGAGCTTCATTTCATGAACAAGGTGAACTCTAAGGTGTACCATCATAGTGAAAAAGAACGGTGGAAAGATCAATTCTAAATAACAAAGCGTAAGAATGATTTTGGACTATAGTTGATCAAGCTCCTCAACAATCAAAGCCTTGGAATACAACTTCCGAAAGAAAGAACAAAGTTCCACCAAAATGATGGACACATCAAGAGGAAGTGCATTCTTTAAAGCTAGCAGAAGTAACTGTCGCATAAGAACATGCGAGTCATGACTCTTAAGGCCAGCAAACTTTCGAGCCTGCAAATCAATACATTGAGAAATGTTACTTGAATAACCATCAGGAACTTTTATTTTCTTCAACGTCGTTAGGAAGACTTCCTTGTTCGGTTTTGTGAGGGTAAACTTTGCTGATCAAAATTTGTCATGCACATCTGGCCACACATCTTTACGAACTCCCATGGCGAGTAAATCTTTCCTTGCTTAAAAATGATCTTTTGACTTGCCAGGTTCGTTAAGCAGTGTATATAGCACATTATTACAAATATTTTTTTCAATGTGCATGACATCAAGACTATGACAAAGTAAATTGGATTTCCAATATGGAAGAGTAAAGAAAATGCTTTTCTTCTTCCATTGCTGAGGTGCTGAAGTTATGCCTGTCTTTCGGCCTGTTTGTGCTGCATCGTCGCTTTTTTCGAACTTGAATTCAACATCCTCAAACTGCTGTAAGATATGTCTTGTAGATCAGTCTGCAACTGCTGTATCCACTCCTGTCATTTTATTAAACAATTAATTATTATAGTTTACAATAAAGTTGTTTTATAAAAAAATAATAATAAATTAACTTACATTGGCCTCCTCTACCTACTGAGACGTCGGAGTCCCATCATGGTGTCTATGGTTAATAGCGAACAACTCCCCATAGTCGGCCTGATGGTTCTCCTATTGTGCCTTCCACTCCTAAAAAAATTACAAAATTAAATTAGTATTATGAACAACAAAATACTAAGTTTATATTAGTACCATTAAAAGTTACTAGCTCCTATAAGGGATAGCAAAGGTCTTCGATCCTACCGTGTGGTGGATCATCTGCTGCCCTTAGCACCTCGTATTCCTCTAAAAAAGCGCCTGTAAAAAAATAATATTAAAAATATTTATACAATATAAAACAATTATAATTATTAAAAACATTCAATTTAAGAAATTTAAATTAAAATTTTAAATATAAATAAATTATCTGTCCCTATGCGCTTCTCCTGAACTGGACAAAACTCGCCCGGTCGTTCGGTGGGACGCCATCCGGGATGTTCTCAATTAGCTGCTATAGAGGAATCGTCACATCCTTACTCATACTGTAGAAGAGACGATTCCTCCTGTTCTTCCAGCCATCGCCCATCTTTATCAGCATGTACTTCTTTCAGTTGTCCTAGACGGCAAACATAAGTTGTAACACAATTAAATAAAAAATTATTAAACATGACACATTGAAAATAAGACAATTAATAAATAATACTTAAATACAATTAATTACAAAAAATAAACTATAATTAAATACTATTAATTATCTTCACCACCTTGTCCTACGCCAGGTCCTTCGGCCCATTTGGAACGTTTCTCCACATCCTGAAGTGAAGGGGGAACCGTATCCAATTCGAGTCCAGCTCGTTGAGGAAGCGTTGAACAATTGACCCCCATTGTCAATGGCCTGGTCCGTGGCCTCATTCCACGGAACTACAACTTGTAGTGTCCGGTCCAGGCTGTTTAGACTGGCTACATCCAGCCTCCTAGTGGACACATTCCCCTACTCATCTGCACAATTTACCATATACATTAGATAAATGGAGTTTAAATAGTTAATTTATTAAATAAAAAAAATATATTTACCATGGACCTATACCTCAAACCCTGTCAACTGGGAAGACGTCCGTCATGGGTTGTTCTGGTCCCGTGCGTCCTCCTGTTTCAGAAACTGCTGCATATCTCTAAGCGGAATAGGGATCTCAAACTCATTGTTTTCTTCATAATCACTGACACTGAGATCAACTCCTTTTCCCAGAACAGCCTCAGGCATCTGTGGTGCCGTCGTCGCTTCCTGTGGGGCCGCCTGTGATGGCTGTGACGGGGTCACCTCCTGTGATTGTTGTGGGGCCATATGCTATGGCGCGGTCTCCCTCCTTCGGCACTGATCCCTCCCACTGCCCCTACCTCTGCTGCTACTACCCTGCAGAATCGGTCTAGGGAGCTCAACCCCCTTCCCCTATCCCCTTGATGCCATATCAACCACAAAAATTTTAAAAAAAATTAGTCACATTTTATATAGAAAATACAACAACAATAATAATAATAAGTGGAAAGAAAAATATGTAATTTTCTTTCCTCAAGTGATAAAAATGTGAAATGCTGCAACGAAACTCTTAGAAAGACGTTAGAACATTCAAATCTAAAAAGAAAACTCTCAGAGAAATGTTAGGAAACAAAATGGCCAAATGTTGGACATGAAGGGTCGTAGGGCTTAAATAGGCTGACTTTTGTAGAGTTTTCTTTGAAACTTCTACATAAACCACTACAAAAAAGCTCAGAAAATGAAAACAATTTGTAGCGGTTACTAATAACCGCTGCAAATATGAGACTCTTGAAGTTCTGTAGCAGTTAATAAAAAAAATGCTACCAAACCGTTACAAAAAGGGGACCATTTGCATTCCATAGCGGTTCAGTTCATAAAAACTACTACCAATAAACAGCTACAATTCTTGCTCATGCTTCACAATGGGTGGCGCCAAGCTGGCGTCAACTTTGTAGTGGTTAATATGCAATAACCGCTACAACATCGTCATCATAAGTTTTAGCGGGAATGTGGCACCAATTTTTTAGCGGTTTGTAACTTACAACCACTACTATTAACGTTCGGTGACCCTCACGCCATTTGGTGTAAAGCTTAACGCTACAAATTATATACAAACCGCTACGACTAATAACTTTTGTAGCGGTTAATATTAACCGCCGCAAATGCACCACTACGAAACGTCCTTTTTTTTGTAGTGGAAGAGGAATGCAGTGGTAGAACGAAGATGGGAAGATGTCTGTGTTTCATTGTAATGGGTTTAGACACCTTAGTAGTCCTATGCGGCTACATGAATTGTAATTATTATGTAAAATCCCTATAAGGAATCCTATAATCAAGTACTTTTTATCAAAATTTTTATGCTATTCCTGTGTGCCCACGGAATTACGCACTAACACTCTGAAAAATGTGAAAATAAGTTAAGATTGTGACATCTTACGACCACATATTAGCATAGGTAATGAGTTGGATAGATAGTTATTAAGACTTTTGCCTCACCCTATTGCTCTTAACATTTTTTATGTGATAGTTCTAGTGATGGGACTCGGGGAGAGTTCATGAGGCTTGATATTGTGATATCTCTATGTGGCCTCTTATATTCATTTATGTGTTGAAATGACGTATATTGCCATTCATATGACACATTTTGGATACTCTAATTAATTCTATAACTACACAGCTAATGAGCTTGTAGAGGGCAAAAGGCCTTTAGAGGTTTTGTTAAATGACATTGTGGATCTACAAATGCATACTTTGATATTTCTTGATTATGTGAAAGATGTTTTAATTAGTTGAGCTTATAGTTGAATGTGATATTTTGGGTTTCGTGAGGCTCAAGGCCAAGTATTGTGATCTTCTATGATAAAGAAGAGAGTTTCAGTTGTGAAACCATTAAAAAGGATTATTATTATTATTATTATTATTATTATTATTATTATTATTATCCATGATAGCTCTTGAATGTTTAGTTTGTCTCTTTCTATCATAGATAACTTCGTTTGGGAAGAAAATCTTTTGATAACAATATTTAATGTTTAAAAAGTAATTTTGAGAATTTTTCTACTATGGTAGACTCTTGAGTTTAACTTTATTTTTTTGCCATAGTACTGTTAATTATCTTGTGTTTTGATTTAAGAGTATGGATAATCAAGTGTTAAGGAAAGGATTTTACACCCGACCCTAAAAAATCACCCATAAATTATTTGTGCATCTTCAGGCCGAGCATCTATCAAGGTATGCTGCCTTACCCATTTGGCCCTGCCCAAAATATATGTATAATTGTATCTCTGAAAATTAAGAATATATATATATATATATATATATATATAATATACACATACTCTTTATTTGTCAAAATTGAATAAACATATTTACTTACCATTCAATTAGAATATAATGAATAAACAAATTTTCTATTTACTCAGCAAATATGCATATTTTTTCAATAAACATATTTAAAAAAGGAATTGGTAAATTGAGTTATTGAGAAATAAAGTATTATTAAGTAGTAAGAAAATAAGTTCTAGTGAATTAATTTGTTTCATTGGCCCATGAAGTGAATCTAAACAGTAAAATCATAAAAGGACATTTACATGAAATATGTTTTTAAAATATCAAACTACAATTGTTTTTTTTTATGCTTAATTATTTTTTGGATTTTAGAGAGATTCTTTGATTTACAAGCCTGCCTCGCCCTACTCAGCCCCACCTGGCCAAAATTACTCGGATTTTCATCGGGCAGGGTCAGGAAATGGGCTATATAAAATGCCGCCCATTATCTTCATCATTTGGGTCAGGCATTGGGCAAGCATTGTGCCATGCTTGCCCTACTCATGAACACCCCTTATGCAAAGGATTAAAAAGGTAATTTAAGAAATTCAACACATAATAACTAATCTAATTAATTTTCTTAATTTTTTTACAAATTTAGTAATCAAGCTCCTGTATCAAAAACCACATAGAGTATTTAAATTTTTGAATATTTAGAAGAAAACAAATGCAAGTGTAGCAAGTAAAGGTAATTTGGGATTTTGAGTTAGGACTTCGGCGGCCAACAAGAAAGCGGTGGATAAAATAATTTGAGTTTTCCCAGAAACGTGGGCTTCAAAAGAAGTTTGAAATATTTTCATTTGATTCCCGATTTTTGTAATTTGTCCACCGAAAACAAATTTAATCCTCACGTTTTCAATTTGATTTTTTAAACACTGAGAAAATATCTCCTTGAAGATACTGAAGAACGCTGAAGTTGATAGACCCTACCAATTAAATTGTTGGGATTTGAATAGCTGTTTCATTGAAAACTTTGAAGCTGACTTTATATGGGTCTGGATTCTCTCATAATCTTATCTACACCATTATATTTAAAAAAATAGATGGTCTACATTTAATATTTTATAAAACTATTATTTTAAACATAAATAAATAAATGTAAACTATGAAAATCTGATCTACACCATTTGTAGTTGTAATACAAAAAAATTAATAATAAAATTAATTTATAAAACATTATAATAATATTTTTACAAAATATTAAATCTGAATCATTTATTTTTTTATCTAAGGGTGGAGATGAGATTCTGAGAAAAAAATGAGAGAAAGGATTATGAGAAAATCTGCTCCCCACTTTATATACTGGCCAAAAAAACAGAGGTGACATTATATTGGTTATTATAAATTTAACCGTAACTATAAATTATTTGTAATGATTGTCTAAATTTCAATACTTGTGTTGATTTTGATCATACGATAGGATTAAGAATTCCTCATTTATTTTTAAAATATTTGTCTTAATTTTTTAAATAAATTAGAAAATCAATAAAGATGAGTCGAAAATGCCATTAACAAGTAACTATCCAAATATATTCAATGTTGGAGTAAAATACTCTAACCTCCCCTCTGTTTTGCCTTAATTACACAGACCTCCCCTCTATTTAGGAAACTCATATAAACCTCCCTTAAAACTAAAATATATGTTACACAAACCTCCCTTATAGTTTGAGATTTTATTTCCATCTACCCAAACTGTTAGTTGACCGTTAAGTTTGACTTTTAAACTTTTTTTAACACTACAAAAAAAACGTGATTTAGTAGCGGTTAAAAATGGGTATTCGTAGCGGTTCTAACCGCTACAAACTAGGTTAGTAGCGGTTACGAAAATCGCTACTAAATCGTACGTTGCAAGCGTTTTTGTAGCGGTTCTATAAAACCGCTACTCAATCAAAACTAACCGCTACAACCTTTGTAGCGGTTCATAGTAACCGCTACAACACCAAGAGATATTTGTAGCGGTTATACAACCGCTACAAATATAAAAAATTTTATTAAAAAGAAATTTTTTTTTTTGTAGCGGTTAATAACCGCTACAAATATATAAAAATGAAAATTTGTTAAAAATGACATTTTTTATTTGTAGCGGTTTCTTAACCGCTACTAAATTTGAATTTCATGAAATTAGTAGCGGTTTTAAAAACCGCTACTAATTTCATGAAATTCAAATTTAGCGCCAAAAAATTTAAATTTATCTTTTAAAAGGCGCGTTATTTAGTAGCGGTTTAATAACCGCTACAAATATTTAAAATTTTTTTTAAAAATATACGTTGATTTTTTTCTTTTTTTTCAATATTATATTAAATAGTTTAATTTGTTATTATTTTATCTATTTCAATTAGTTTATTATTTAATAGTTTAACTTATTAATAAATTAAAAAGAACAAATGTAATTGAATATGATTAGTATAAAATTTATATTAATAATATTATTAAGGATAGTTAGGTAATAAGGAATTATTATATTTTATAATATAATGTAATTGTATATGAAAAATAGATGAAAATGAGATAGAGTTATGATATATCTAAAAAAAATGGTTAGAATAAATTTTATAGAAAGAAAAGAAATATTCTAAAAGATATTGAAAATCTTGTTACCATATTTGATCGTATTATTCAGCTCCTCTACTCATACGAAAGAAGTTGTAAATGAGAGGAAATGAAAGAAGGGTAAGGTGAAAAGAAATTGGGGAGTGTTTGAAATGAGTTGTGATAAGGGTATTTATAGGGATTCACGTATAATTTGTAGCGGTTAATGTAGCAGTTACTAATTAGTAGCGGTTATTTATATTTTTGTAGCGGTTTAATTATTTGTAGCGGTTAATGTAGCGGTTTTTATTTAGTAGTGGTTATTTATATTTTTGTAGCGGTTTAATAACCGCTACAAATATTATATTAATTTTTTTTTTAAATTTTTTTTTACATTTTATTTTAACACAAATTTTTTGCATTTTTTGTGAAGAAAAATTTTTTACACTTGAATTCTACAAATATTATTTTAATTTTTTTTTAAAATATTTTTTTACATTTTATTTTAACACAAATTTTTTGCATTTTTTGTAAAGACAAATTTTTTACACTTGAATTTGATCACTCATCGTCGCCATCCCTACAGAAATTTTGTAGAAAAATTATTGTTATTGATGTATTATTAAATTTAAAAAATTTAATTGAAATGACGTGGACTTAAAAAAACTCACCGCAGTGGAGGTAAATTGTCATCGCCTTCAGGGAAGTAGTTTTCAAAATCAGCTGGCTGAAATGGCTCACTCTCGTAGGCGATGTTATCGCCTTCACCCATGTCGTAAAGGTCTCTTGGCTTTAAATGAACGACCATGTGCCAATCCCTATGCCGCTCGTCCTCGACATAATAAACCTGATGTGCCTCTGAAGCTAGAATATACGGCTCATCATCTTGAGAAATACCAGTATGAATCGGGCGTGAGAAATTGACTGATGTGATCCCTAGGTCGTCAGTTGTCAGTCCCCGAGAAGTAGTGGTATTTGCCCACAAACACTTGAACAGCGTCACGGTGAAACGGCCTTGATAATTAAGCTCGACCACATCAAGAAGCTTGCCATAGTAAGGGACGCCTCCGAACTGCATGTTGGCGTCACTGCTGCTCGCATAACTCCTTGTCCCAAATGTGCCATAAACACCCGAATTCTGTGTTTGCAATCCTTGATCCCGTGAAACCGTGCAAAACTTAAAACCATTGACATTGTATGCTGTAAACCGTTTTGCATGATCAAGAGGGCCGATTGTGAGAGCTCTGAAATCCGGTGAGTGTGGGTTGTGGTCATTTAGTATTCTGCGCGCAAACCAACCCGGGAATTCTCTGTGGACCCTCCTATCAACTTCCGAGGATGTCTGTGTATGGATCCTGAGCTGACGCTTGACATGACTTCTGAATTCCCTGCAATTAATAATGGAAAGGCGTTAGTGAAATGAAAGTGAGAAATGTTACGAAAGATATAGATCGATTAACATACATGTGAGTGTACAATTCTTACCGTATGAAAGGCTCAACTTGAGTGCAATTAATCAAGACATGTCTATGTGCTTGGAACTTCTCAGTTGCCGTTAGTTTGAAGTTCTCAGTTGCTCCAACTGGTTTACCAACACGAGGGATAAATTCTCCTGATGTCGGCGCAGGTTCAGGACAATCGTCAACACGAGGGGGGCGGTTGAAAGCCGTCTCAAGATCATCAAAGTACCTTGAGCAAAAATAAAGCACCTCATCCCCTATATAGCCTTCAGCTATAGAACCTTCTGGCCACGCCTTATTCCTCACGTAAGATTTTAATTTCCCAAGGAACCTACGAAGTACATAAGAGAAAATTGATATAAAATGATGAAAAGGACGACTAGGAAACATTAAATACGGACAATAAATGAAAGCACATATTTAAAATGAGTACCTCTCAATCGGATACATCCAACGATATTGTACTGGTCCAGCGAGCTTTGTTTCATGAACGAGGTGGACCGTGAGGTGAACCATCACAGTAAAAAAGGACGGAGGAAAGATCATCTCCAAGTGACAAAGCGTAAGAATGATTTTCGACTGCAGCTGATCGAGCTCCTCAATGATCAAAACCTTAGAACACAACTTCCGAAAGAAAGAACAAAGTTCCACCAAAACGATGGAAACATCGGGAGGAAGTGTATTCTTTATAGCCAGAGGGAGTAACTGCTGCATAAGAACATGTGAGTCGTGACTCTTCAGGCCAGCAACCTTCCGAGCCTGCAAGTCGACACATCGAGAAATGTTGCTTGAATACCCATCAGGAACTTTTATTTTCTTCAACGTCGCGAGGAAGACATCCTTGTTCGATTTTGTGAGGGTAAACTTCGCCGGTGTAAATCTGTCATGATCATCTGGCCAAGCTTCTTCACGAACTCCCATGTCGCATAAATCTTTCCTAGCTTGAAGGTGATCTTTTGTCTTTCCGGGTTCGTTAAGCAGCGTATACAGCACATTGTCGCAAACATTCTTTTCAATGTGCATTACATCAAGACTGTGGCGAAGTAAATTAGATCTCCAATACGGAAGCGTGAAGAAGATACTTATCTTCTTCCACTGCTGAGGCGCCGAAGTCCTGTGCGTCTTTTGGCGAGTTTGTGCTGAATCGTCGCTTTTTCCAAACTCGACGTCAACATGCTCAAGCTGCTGTAAGATATCTGTACCGGACAAAGTCTGAGGTGGTCCTCTGTTCTCTGCTTTCCCATTGAAGCGATTCCGTTGCAATCTGAACTTATGCATTCCATCGAGAAACCTCCGATGCCCCATAAAGCACCACTTTCGGCTGTGGGGAAGGCGCAGTGCGTCAGAGTCGAAATTGCAAGCCGGACATGCCGACCCAGTGTGCACATTCCAACCAGATAATGTGCCAAGCCCAGGAAAGTCACTGATCGTCCCCATTAAGGTTGCACGCATGTTGAACAAAGTCTTGCTGTGAGCGTCGTACGTCTCCAAGCCGACATTCCACAGGTCAAGCAATTCCGCAATAAGCGGTTGGAGATACACATCGATGTCATTGCCCGGTGCCTTTTTGCCTGGAATGATCATAGACATAATGAAAGAGCTTTGTTTCATACACATCCAGGGGGTAAGTTGTAGGGAACTAAGACTACCGGCCAAATGCTGTAACTTGTGCTAAGATTCCCGAAAGGATTGAAACCGTCGGTCGCCAACGCAAGCCGGACATTTCTGGGGTCAGTCGCAAAATCTGGAAAGTCATTGTCAAACGTTTTCCAAGCAGCTGCATCCCGCGGATGTCTTAATTTACCGTCTTCGTTTTTATCAACGGCATGCCACCTCATGTGCTCAGCAGTTTTAGACGACATAAATAATCTTTGTAGACGAGGTTTCAAAGGGAAATACCTGAGAATCTTTGCGGGTTTCTTCTTCTGCTTTTTCCCCTTCCGAATTGTCTTGTACCTTGATGTGTGACATCTCTTGCACGTCTCCCTGCTGGAATCGTCTCCCCAATACAGCATACAATCATTTGGGCACGCATCAATCTTTTGATAATTCAACCCCAACCTGTTGATGATCTTCTTGGCCTCGTAGAAGGTTGTGGGAATCTCGGCGTCGGGGAATGCATCTTGTAATAAGTCGAGCAACATCGACATTCCCTTATCCGTGATCCCACACAAGCACTTGATATGATACAATTTGATCAAGAAAGATAATTTAGAATATTTGCGACAACCTTGATATAAAGGACGATCTGCCTCATCCATCAAGCTGAAAAAATCCCGAGCTGCTTCATTCCCCATAAAAGCCGGCTCAGAGCCGCGCACTTCTTCGTTGAAGTTGTCGCCTTGAAATCCAAACGCATCACGCACAGCATCATTCACAGGATCATCTTCATCTACTTGAACACCTACTTGAGAACTTCGAGGAAGAGCCTCGTCATATCTAATGCCGGCCTTCTCACCATGAACTGACCAGAACGTATAGTCCTCAGGGAAAGGCTTCACAAGCAAATGTTCCTTCACAACATTTCGTGGATGCCACTTCTTGAACTTGCATTTCCGACACGGACAGACGATCTTGTCGTTACAGCTGGCGTGAGTGAATGCGAAATCTAAGAAACTGTTTAATCCGTACAAATAATCAGGAGAATTGCGCGGCAACCTTATCCAAGATTTATCCATAGCTACAAGTGAGAGAGAAGAAAGTATAGAGAAGAAGATGAGTGAGAAGATAATGAAGAATGCCTAGAACCTTATATTCTGAAAATCCAACGTTTATAACTTTGTAGCGGTTATTAAACCGCTACACCAACCGCTACAGAAATTCCAACGTTTATAATTTTGTAGCGGTTACATATATAAAACCGCTACTAATATTCAAGCCGTTAATTGGTGGCAAATTCAAAATGTACTTGTTGAGTATTAGTAGCGGTTTTATATATATAACCGCTACTAATTTCTTGAACATTAGTAGCGGTTATATATATAAAACCGCTACTAATACTCAACAAGTACATTTTGAATTTGCCACCAATTAACGGCTTGAATATTAGTAGCGGTTTTATATATATAACCGCTACTAATTTCTTGAACATTAGTAGCGGTTATATATATAAAACCGCTACTAATATTAAAGCCGTTGGACATTAAATATAAAAATAATTTTCTAATTTGTAGCGGTTATACATAAGATAACCGCTACAAATGTGCACAAAGGCGGCAAATTTGAAAATTCAAATCATTTGAGTGTTTGTAGCGGTTATGAGTTAATAACCGCTACAAAGATATATATTTGTAGCGGTTTTCCTTGGGAAACCGCTACAAATATAGAAGTAAATTTGTAGCGGTTATGAGTTAAAAACCGCTACAAATATATATCTTTGTAGCGGTTTTAAGTTAAAACCGCTACAAATTTACTTATAATTTTTTTTTTAAATTTAGATTTAAATCATTTATAAATTATTTCAATGCGATATAATAATATAAATATAATTATATAAAACACAATAAGAAAATTCTGAAATAAAATCTCATAAATATTTACAAATGTTTAAAAGAAAAGAAAATGTCCTAAACTAAGAAGCTGGGAGCTGATCCTCTGGTGCTCCCTCAGGTGGGGCTCCCTCAGATGCCGCTGGATCGGGCCGCTGCGTAAACTGAACCGCACCATCCTCATCAGCAGGAGGAGGAGCTGTAGGAGGAGGAGTAGTGCTCGGGACGACGTAGCGAGGGACAGGGGGGACCGCTGGATGCTGCTCGTCCGGGAACAGCCGATTCCATACTCCCTCGAGCATAGTGTTCGCGATCTCACGCCACTGCGTCTGCTGCGCGTACATAGTGTCTGCGTGGATCTGCAGCTGCTGCTGCTGCTGCGCCAGCATCTGCTGCATCTGCTGCTGCGTCTGCTCCAAATCTGACCGCAGCTGGTCAATCGACTCGTCCCTCCGACGTCTGACCCCTCTAGAACTGCCAGCCTCAGAGGCGGCGCTCCTGCCGTAGATCATGCTGGGTCTGGCGCCTATCCCCATCCCCCACACTCGTCCGGGGTGCTCAGGCTGAGCCAGACCAGCCTTCAGAGGAGCCGTCGGGTCCACTGACCCCTGTGACTCCTCAGGCTGGGTCTGTCGCAGCTCAGCCTGCGACTGCTGCATCCGCTCCTGCCATTTTATGAAATAATTAATAATTACCATTTTTCATTATTAACTTTGTTTTATAAAAAATATAATTCAAAATTACTTACAATGGCCGCCTCTGCCTGCTGAGAGGTCACAGTCCCGTCACGGTGTCTGTGTGTGATGGCGTACAGCTCCGCATAGTCCGTCTGACGGTTCTCCTGCTGAGCCCTCGTCTCCTGAAACAATTACAAAACAATTAGTATTATGAAATAATCAACTAAAAGTAAGTGAAGCACTTGAAAAGTTATCAGCTCGCTGTAGGTCACAGCAAAGGTCTTCGATCCTGCTGTGTGGTGGATCGTCTGCTGCGCCCGGATCCCGGCGTTCCTCCGAGCAAGCTCCTGGAAAAAAAATTAAATGTATTATAATTTAAAATTAAATACAAAATAAAATGATATTATAATTTAATATTTAACAATTACAAAATTATATATAAAAAATATAATAAATACATTACCTGCGCCTTAGGGCTCCTCCTGAACTGGACAAAACGCGCCCAGTCGTTCGGCGGCACGCCGTCCGGGACGCTCTCCTGCAGCTGCTCCAGAGGCATCGTCCCGTCCCCATCCACACTGTGGAAGAGACGGTTCCTCCTGTTCCTCCACGCGTCGCCCATCTTCACGAGGGCGTACCTCTTCCGGTTGGCCCGGACGGCAAACCGCAGCTGAAAAAAAGACATTTAAATATCAATAATTATAAAAACCATAATTTAAAAAAATAATTAAATAGAATTAATTACAAAAGATATTAATTAAATATTTTTAATTACCTGAACCACCTCCTCCCAAGCCTGGTCCTTCGGCCCCTTCGGAATGTGCCTCCACGTCGGGAAGTGAAGGGGGAACCGCATCCAATTCGATCCCAGGTCGCTCAGGAAGCGGTTGAGCAGGTGACCCCCATTGTGGATCGGCTGGTCAGTGCCCTCGTTCCACGGCACTACAACTCGCAGGGACCGGTCCATGCTGTTCAGACCGGCCACATCCAGCCTCCTCGTCGTCACGTTCCCCTGCTCATCTACACAGTTGACCGCACGTTAGATAAATTATAATTCAAAGTTAAAAAGTTAAAAAATTAAAAAATTAAATAATTTACCTTCGACCTGCACCTCAAACCCAGTGGACCGTGAAGACGACCCTCGTGGGTGGTTCTGCTCCCGAGCCTCTTCCTCATCGAGGAACTGCTCCATCTCCCTGAACCCACTAATCGGGATCTCGAACTCCTCCTCGTTGAGGAAGTCCTCAACGCTAATCTCTGGCACCTCCACCTCAGGCACCTCAGCTGTGGTCGTCGCCTGTGGGATCATCTGCGGTTCCTATGGAGGGATGGGCTGAGATGCCTCGGTAGCCCTGCCTGCGCGCTGCCCCCTCCCTCTGCCCCCTGCCCGGCTGCTGCCACCCCGTAAAATCGGTCTGGGGAGCACAGGGGCCTTCCCCTTATCCTGTCCTGAAGCCATATCAACTGTACAAATTAAAAAAAAAATTAGTCCATTATTATACAAAAATATAATAAAAATACAAATATAAATAAAAATACGTGTTATATACGTACCTCAAGTGTAAATACTGCGGAATACTGATCAAAAACTCCTATAGACTCGTCTGAACGCTCAAATATCGAATAAACCACTCAGAGAAACCTCAGGAAACAAAATGAGCAAAATGAGAAATGGAGGAGGCGAGGGGTTTAAATAGGCCACATATTAGTAGCGGTTATTTTAAATAACCGCTACTATAACCGCTACAAATAATTAAATTTGTAGCGGTTCTACAATAACCGCTACAAATCTTCACAACGTTTGAAATTCTGTAGCGGTTATTTCCCAGAACCGCTACAAATTTGGAGTCTCTTGAAATTCTGTAGCGGTTCTTGCCCAAAACCGCTACAAAATTCTGACCTTTGGTATTTTGTAGCGGTTATTGTGCATTAACCGCTACAAATTTTGGCGGGAATTTCGCGCCAAATTTGTAGCGGTTTTTTGTAGGAAACCGCTACAAATATTCTTGCCGCTAAAAATTTGTAGCGGTTTAGGTAAAAACCGCTACAAATACTATAATTTGTAGCGGTTTAGTATAACCGCTACAAGTTCACCACTACGAAACACCTTTTTTTTTTGTAGTGTAACCAAAATGCCCTTCTTCAGTATTAAAATTATTTATATATATAAGGGTTAATAAAAATTTATACAACCATAAATTTATTCTATTAGATTCTCTAACTTTCTAATTTTTTAAAAAATTTATTAATTTTGATATTATAAATTAATTTTGACTTAAAATATATATTAAACACATATTTTTATCAAATATAATAAACTATATAAGTATGAGATTGTATGTATCATTTAAATTTATAATTTAATATTTTTTTTCACAAATATTTATAAACACATTTGATCAAGCATATTTTTATTTAAAATCTTGCTTGAATATTCAACGTTTGTGATATTTACATTAACCAATGCTAAAATCATCAAACAGATAACTACTTGTGAAGATAAAAATAGAAATTAAGGAATAGATTTAAAAACTCTTAAATTCTTTAAAACAACTTTAGTCAAAATGTGCAAGAAAAATTAAATTTAATTAAAAAAATATATTTTTGGAATCTTTTTAGAATATTCTTAACAGAGTTAATTGTTTGGATTTAAGTGTATGTTTTTAAAATAGAAGGGAGGTGTGTGTAATTAAGATAAAACTGAAGGGTGGTCAAAGTATTTTACTCTAAATGTTGTTTATATTGTTGGCCAAAAATATCCTATCTTTTTCATAGGTTAATTCAAATATTTTTTTTGAAACATAATAATTATCATTACACAAATAAAATGATATAGTTCTAATTATATATAATTATAACTATAAAATTGATTGATATAATTATATATAATTATATGCGCAAGCTAGCCAATACTATCATTCCAGTGGATCTGGGGTGTTAGTTGCACCACCCTAGCTACCCCCTCTGCTACACCCCCATTTTGGGGATCTTCCCAAATGTATTTTTATGACTCTTTGGATTATTAAATTCTACACAAAATAAGTAAAATTTTGACATATTATGGGCAAAAAACATATATGTTTTCAAATTTTTTGAGTTTTCAAAGATTTTTCACAAAAAAGTGCTTAAAGTGAAAAAAATACACACCATTTTTTTGAAAAATCATAAAAAATTGAAAACATATCTGTTTTTTGCCCATAATATGTCAAAATTTCATTCATTTTGTGTAAAATCTAATGATCAAAAAAACCATAAAAAATATATTTGAGAACACCCCTAAAATAGGGACGCAGCAGAGGGGACAGCTAGGGTGGTGCAGCTGACACCCCAAATCCCATTCCAGTTTGCCGTAATATGTCACCCAATATCTCTCTTATTAGAGCCGGTAATTTGGGCCGGGCTAGCTGGTTGGCCCGCCAGCCCGCCTAAAAAACCCTTAAACGGGCAGCCATTTTGGCAGCCCGCGGGCTCGCGGGCTGGCCCGCTTTTTTTTTTTTTTTTATAGTTTTTTGGTTTTTTTTAAATAAAATAAATTCAAATACTCTTATTATTACCTTTCATTTGATGCCGTGTTTAACTAATTTCTCATACTTTTTATTTGACATTTTTATTTTCATATTATATTTATTTATTCTATTATTATTAAATTTAAAAGAGATGTGTTTATATGTTTTTGTTATGTGAGTAAATGAAAAAAAAGGAAAGTAAGAATAAAATTGACTTCATAATACAAATGTATAAAAAAAAGAAGTGTGATATGAGCGGGTGAAAGAGAAAGAGAATAAATATTTTTTAAAAAAAATGAAATTAAAAAAAAAAAAGAATGGCAAGCTGGCCTAAACGGGCTCGGGCTGGCTTTTACCAGCCCGCGAAGGGGCCAGCCCGCCCCGCAAAACACTTCAACCCGCGCCGGCTGGCCCGCAACCCGCGGGCCAGCCCGCATTCCCAGTACTATCTCTTATTCCTTGCAATGCCACCGCCGATCACAAGAAACAAAATAGCTATGACCAGAACATCACAAATGGCAATGTTATTCCTTTTGTTGCTTTCGACCTTGTTGAACAAATTCTGCTCTACCTCGAAGCTCAAACCTTATTTAAATGCGCCTTTCTTTGTATAGATTGGAATTCTCTCATCACCTGTCCTGATTTCATATCTCGCAACTCACACCAAACTTTTGGTTCCAAAAACCAAGTCCTTTGCCACGATCCAAAACACTAATCGTGATCAGCGTGTAAGCTAAGCCAAATAATTCCATTTAGCCTGGCAAGCTTTAAACAAAGTACACTGACTGAACAAACATTTACACAACAATAAAAATACTTATTGTACTTCCATATAAAAATTGCAATGAGAAAACAAATAAGCAACAATTAAATTTGGGGATACACATGCTATCCCATTTACTACATAACACAATGACTCTAACACCATCCATCATAGTAGTCATGATATCACGGAATCTCCAGAGGCTCACCAATACATTACAACATACTTCATAAGTTTATGAAATATATCGATCACAATCAACCTCACTAGTTCCTTTATTTGAAAATATATATATATATATATATATATAGGGGAATGAGTCTACCACTCACTCAGTGAGAATATAAATAACAAAGTGTGAGGAGTGAAGCAAAGGCGCACAAAGTTTTCGCAAAATGTTTTATTAAAAATAAATAAATATAACAAAATTCAAATGTTCAGTTGAAAACCAAATATGAGGGTAAAGCTTCACTAATTACTTATCTCAATAAATAAAAAAATTAAAATCAAATATTCAACTACAATCTTTCAATCCAACACAATCACTCAACATCAATCCTTGTAGGGAATAACCATCCCACCTATATACTATTCCATATACTATATGTCATAATCATATAACTCACGGTGATGAATAACCGTCTCACCTATAGTCTATTTCATATTCCATATACTCATTTAGAGGAATAACCGTCTCACTAATACTTATATATCATACACTATATACATATAACCTTTTGTGGGGGCGGGGGGGGGGGGGTAACCATCCCACTAACTGAACCATATGTTTATGTGATTTTTCATAATTAAATTGAGATTTTTAATGTATTTTCTAAGATATTATTGTATGATTAAGCACTAATTTGAGTTAGGGACATTTGTATTGAATTAAGTGTAATTAGGGGCAAAATGATCATAATTTGTTAATTATTCTCTTTTGCTTTTGACGCTACCTTGTGCTTAATCTTGCATTGTAGGTGTTTATAAAGAAAATTGGAGATTTTGGAGGGTCAGAATTAATATTTTTAGGATTGGAAAAAATTACAGAATAGGTCCTGGGATTTATGGAAATTACAAGTGAATGAAGAAATGGGCTAGGGAAAATTACATTAAAGTACCCAAAAGTTTTGGAAAGTTCAGTTTACCCTACAAATGTTTCAAAAATTTGGACTTTAATCCCTCCTCGAGATCTTTTGACATTTTCAAAGAGGTCCCTGGTCAAAATAGGTTTTGACCATCACCTTATTCTTCTAGCTGACCAAAAACGCATAGAAAAAGACACAAACAATTTGAGTGCCCGCGGAAACCTCTGAACCTTGACTTCTTCCATCGTCTCCTTCACCTTTCTTCTTCCTTGCCAACGACAACTTCCACCTTCACCGTCACCAGCGAGCTCCTCCTCTTTACCATAGCCACTACCAGTTGGAGAGCTTGAACCTGGAAAGCGCAGATCAGAGTAGAGACTGTGATTTTGAACTAGAACCTAACCAGACCTTTTCACCACCATTCAACTACCATCGTCGATCTCTTCCTCCTCTGTTGAACACCATCTTCAATACATCATCTTCCTCCTCCACTGGAAACCATTTTCTCGCCGTTCATCATCACCTTCGCCAGAGAGAGATCTTCCTCTCACCACCATCGTCGCTTCATCTTTCTTCTTCTAGAGCACTGTCGGCTTGTTCTTTGTGATTTCCAGCTATCTTTGTAACTTTCTAGTGGGATCTAAGTTTCTCGGCAAATTCTACAGATTCTTGCGAAGTTCCTGAGTTTCTCGGCAAATTCTACAAATTCTACAGATTCTGGCGAAGTTCATGAAGTTTCCGACGAGAATTTCCAGGTTTTGACGAGCCCAGTTTTCATGGATTTCCAAAGCTCCGAACAAGTTGCTATCAAAGCTACTAAAGTTCCAATGAGTGCATAAGCTTTCAACTTTTGAGGATTGGAGATTTGGCTTGAGTTCAAAAACTTCAATGGGGAGTTTTCACTACAAAAATAGGGATTTGTGTGCGCCTTTTGTGGCACCTCTTTAAAAAAGTGCCATAGCTTCTTCTATTTTTTTTTTAATTTTTTTAAAAAAAACACCTTAGGTAGGGCTTCTTCTATAGTGTTTTTTTTCCAAAAAAAATGAAGCAACAGCTGTGGCGCTTATTCAGGGAAGTGCCACAGCTACTATGTACTTTGCGTGGCACTTGGCTTAGCATGCACCACACAAAGCAATATTTTTTTAACATTATTTTTAGTCTATTCTCTCTCCCACAATATGCTTCCATCACTTCTATCCTCTTAGTCTCTACTCTTCATCCAACATGTGTTATCACTCCTTATCCTCTTAGTTTCCACATGTCCTGCTTCTCCTCTTGTTGTCACTTATCACTATCCCCACTTCGATATGCACTTCCCCCTCATTCCTTTGTTCCATCACTTCTCACATTTCCTCATCCTCCTCTTTTTATTTTTGGCACTCCTATTCATTTCTTTTGTCCCATTTCTTGGACCAAACTGACCCCACTCCTCCTCCCTTTTGGTCACATTTTATCCTCTTTATATTTTCATTTCGTCCTGTAAGTCGTACCTACTCATTTTTCCTTCCCTTTTTTTTTTATATTTTAAAGCTACTTACAATACATTGTCTTCTTAACCATCATTTTTTTTAAACGTCTATGCAACTTTGTCTTTCTTTTTTTCCTTTATTAAGTTTTTTTTAGGTGTTGTGCTTGAAGTTTCAACTCACTCTATTCAAGCTTCCAATACACAGTAAGTTTTTTTTTAATTTTTGAGCTTACAAATATAATTTTATTAGTAGTTAATAGTTTAATTTGCTCGATATCTTTTATATTTAATTTATTATGAAATATAAAAAAAATTATTCTCATTTTTATATGTTGAAAAATAAATGCGATAAAATTCAATGTTATCATATATATGTTGTATGTGAAGATATATAGTAGTAATAATTTTTAGTTGTAGTAATAATTGTTAACATTGATGAGTTGCATAAGTAAAATAATTAGTTATTTTTAACACTTGTATTTTACTTAGCAGTGATTTTGTTAATTAGTTATTTGTTAATTTATATAACTTTGGAGTTATTTGATTGTGGTTTGTTTTTCTTCATTTTGTTGTGAATATGGAAATATGTTTAAAATGTGTTATCAACTATAATTATAGCGTTCTAAAATAAAAATATGAAAAAAATTATTATTTTAAAAAATAATACTTCCTGTGGAACTTCCTTAAAAAAGTGCTACAATAAGTAAAAATTAAAGAAATATATATAGACCCTAGGTGGCGCTTCCTCAAGAAGGGCGCACTTCCTGTGGCCCTTCCTCAAGGAAGCGGCATAGGAATTGTTTTTTTTAATATATATATATATATATATATATGATGTGTCACTTCTAACAGCCACAGCTTTTTTTAGTGGCGATGGGATATATGACACTTTCTAAGTGCCACAATTGCCCTTTTTTGTAGTAGGGTTTTCTTATTTCTTTTATGAATTTCTTATTGTTGCTATAATTCCTAACTATGTTCTAAGGTAGTTTCAGTAGGATTTTGTTGTGAGTTATTTGGACTTCATATTGTTGAATTAAGATTGCTTATATTGTGTTTGGATTGGAATTGTTGTGATTGGTTGATTTATACACTACTACAAATTAAACTAGACATTTTACTACCCTATAGGACGTCCCTTTTTAAGTTAGGGACACCCAAAGTTCAATATTTGGCTCGAGAAGATCCTAACTTTTTGATAAAATTTATTTCATCATAGTGTTTTATTAAACATAGTTGACATTATTGATTCGCTTTTCATTGCTTTCCTTTCACAGGCATTAAGTGTAGTAAATGTAGAGAGGCAAGCAGCTAATAAGTATCAGCATTGCATGTCTCATGGTGGTTATCGAAAGCTTGAGCGAAAGATAATGGCAGAAGAGTTGGAGAAAATGAAGAAAGCAGACACATTAGATCCTAGCTTTGTGGTCCAAGCCCCGCCTCCTCCTCCACGTCACAAAAAATAGAAAGCAGGGACGATTAAGGGTGGGAAGTACGTAAATCCGACTATTGCTGAGGTTGCCTCAAGGATTGTAAGTAGTTAGAGCATAAGTACAAAGTTTTTTTTCATATTGGGAGTGTTTAATTTTCATTTACGATAACTTTTATGCTAGGATGAATTGGAAGATCATAGTAGTCAAGGTTCGTTCACTCTAAGCGGACAGATGGACATCTTGTCAACGACGATTAGGAAGGTAGATCACCCCGGTCATGTTAGAGGGGAGGCAGGGGGAGTTCATGTCATGAAGTATTTTAGTCAAGCCTTACATTCTTATTCGTCACAATTTGAACCCAGTAGGGAGCTTGTGGCCAAGATTCGCCAGGAAGTCTCACAAGAGCTCGAGGCCAACCTTCGAGACAAGCTCCAACAAGAGTTGTTGCCAAAGCTACGTCTTGAGCTATTGCCAGAGCTACGAGTTGAAATGACGAAGATGTTTGAATCACAGATGACAACTTCCAAGCGTAGAACCCATTCATCCTCGGCCTTCCACAGCACCAAAGGAAGTTACAACCCAATGGAGGAACCACTTGGCGACCCTTCTTACACTCCAGCACCGGGAGAACCGTCCATCCACTATTTAGATGCCCCACTGCGGCGTCCCGTTGGTGATGCTCTCATTCACAAACAAGCTACCACCCACCATCATCAGCAAATTCCACAGCATTTATTTAGAGTGACTGTGACCTGTGTTCGAGAGAGGGAAGAAGGTACAACCATCCTTATTCCTGATGACGAGGTTGCCGCGATAGCTCAGGCGAGAGGATATTTCATCCTTTGGCCTATAAATCTTATTGGCTCAGCGGCAACACCTCCAATGGTAGGAACTACCTCACTTTTACTTGAGACCTGTTGGCATCCTACTAACAATATGTTTTTTTTATGTTCTAAAAGAATGAGCAGGAAGCAGGAAAATGGCCTTTCTTAGCACGACTGCAGCAGATCTATAAAGGCATTAAGCAGATTGATTTGCATATGCATACATGGATTGTGGGCCAGGAATTAGAGTATCCCTTCACAATTGATAAATAAGACCTTAAACAATTCATTAAGTTAGAGGAGATAGATGTAGGATGGGTCACATTTGCAATCCTGTAAGTTTTTAATTTCCCATTTTTTCCTTCATTTAGTAAAGTTGTTTTTTGGTTTCATATATTCACTAGCTAATACATTCATCATTTTAATTCTATTATAGCTCCTTCCATCGTATATACATTGACATGCAAAGAGTTGATTTATATGGATTATTGTGTCCTATAAATACGAAAAGGCATAAGAATACAGTGCAAAAAAGGACTCAGTATGCAGGCTTCACAATGGGAGAGAACAACTATTGTTGTTATCTAGCACCAATTGTTCAAGGGTACACATTTTAATTTTGTCTATTTAAGATTTTTAATAAATAATTGCCTTGCCATCTAGTTTCATTGTAATATGTATATGTTGTTATGGTTACCACTAAAGTTTGTGTGTTCTCTGTCCTCGGTTCAACGTAGTTTACTGGTTTGATTCCTTGCGTAAAAGGCTAGACAAAGAAACAAAAAACGTCTTCAACACGTAAGTTATTTTGTTTATATTTCATTGTTTCTTGATTCTTGACTTAAATGAATTGTTCTAATTTCTATTGATTTTCATTTTAATGATAGGGCAACCCAGACATATCGAATCCTAGGTGGGCCCCATGATCCACTACTGCAAAAAATCATTTTTAACGTCCCTTATTTAGGCCTTTTAACGTCTGAAAACAAGGGGATATCTATGTGAGCGACGTAGTAAAAAATGGCAATAACATCCGTAAATAAAAGGAAGTCTAAAGTCTGGACTTTAGATGTTCCCAGTTTAAAATGGGGACGTCTAAAGTGCTACATGACACTTTAGACGTTCCTATTTTAGAATGGGGACGTCTAAAGTGTCAATGTAGCACTTTAGACGTCCCCATTTTAAACTGGAGACTTCTAAACCCACTTTAGATGTCTCCAGTTTAAAATGGGGACGTCTAAAGTGCTTTTTTTTAAAAAAAAAATTATTTTTATTACATATTTGAACTAAACAGTATTTAAAATCAGAAATTACATATCATCGTTAATAAAATTACAGATCTAGTATCTGAACTCCAAATCCAAAATCTACACAATAATAACTCTAGAGCTGAAATCTCATAAACAGAAGATGATAACAATAAGATGAATCAGTTACAAAAAACTTATCTCCTTCTATTATTAAAATTCATTTTCTCGTAATAATGAATAGAGAAGAGCAACAGGGCGAGATGAACCTCATTTTCTCAGTGGGAACGTGGCCATGAAGCATGTTTTAGAGTCTCTATCTACAAACCATAACAACACGAGTTTGAAGATAAAATAGAAGGGAAATCCAAAGAAAAAAGAGAAAGAAGATAAAATAATAAAAAATAGTAAGAAACATAGCAGATCTGGTGAAAAAGAGAGAGATAAAAGAAGAAGCAAGTTTAAAAACAAGAGATAAAGAAGAAGAAGCAAGAGTTAAATGCGTGGTGGTAAGCATAACAGATCTGGTGAAAAAAAGAGAGAGAAAAGAAGAAACAAGTTTAAAAACAGCATATAAAGAAGAAGAACCAAAAGTTAAATGCGTGATGGTAGTGGTTCTTGTTGTGGTTGTGTTGATGAGAAAGATGAGTGTGGGTCTATAAAACTGACAAATAAAGATTGTCAGTACATATTTGAATTGTTTTTGGCGTCCCCAATTTAATTTAGGGACGCCTAAAGTTGTTTAGTTAATTTTTTTTTACTTTAAACTTCCCCAATTCAAAAAGGGAAGTCTAAAGTCACATTTTAGACGTCCCCAATTTAATTGGGGACATCTAAAGTCATTTTTTTATATATATAATCAGGGACGTCTAAAGGCGTCCCTGATATATGTAATATCAGGGATGCCACTTTTGACGTCCCTAATAACATTTTGGCGTCCCTGATATTTAAGGGACGCCTATTAGATTAAAAAAAAATTTAACTTTAGATGTCCCCAATTAAATTGGGGATGTCTAAAGTGGCCAAAAGGCATCCCTGATTTTAAAAAAAAAACTTTAGACGTCCCCAATTAAATTGGGGACGTCTAAAGTGACTTTAGACATCTCTATTTGAATTGGGAACGTCTAAAACTATTCAAATCTCACTCAGAATTATAAAAATGCCACCGCCTTTATTTTTTACATCCCTTTTTAGAAAGGGACGTCCTTTAGGGTCGTAAAATCAATATTTTGTGGTAGTGATCGTAAAGGTGGCAAAGATACGAAATGGTTGTATCCAAATATACGTAGTTTCAAATCAAGTTCTTTTGATTGACGGTTATTTTAGATATGCTTTTATTGATTTTAACCATTTGCTTTTGATTTATAGTACCCTCAACAACCTAGCGGCTGGGAATATGAATATTATGTCTTACTTTATATGTTTAACATCATTCATAGTGGTATTACGACAGATTTTGAACAAGTAATCGCTTCTTCATTCTCAAAGGATAATATTTTCGGTGTTGTAATTCAATTGCAAATTAATTCACTCACTTGATTCATTATTTTATCTAAGCTTATTTTCTGATTTACAGATTTTTGACAATGAAGATGCCTACTTATATGAAGACATTAATTTGATCAAAGACTTTTTGGCTGGACATCTTCTTCAATGTATACCAGAGTAAAGTTTTTATTTATATTAGTTAATTAATCAATAGTTTGTGTAGGACACACTTTGTGGTGGCTGAACTGCTATTGTACATATGTTATCTGCCTATCTCTTTTTTTATTTGATTGGTTAGTTGTTAAAGGGGATTCAAAAGTTTCTATATTCCAAGGTGTGAATTAGAGTTGTTGTTTTACATACTATTAGATTGTTGGATAACATTTTTATTAGATAGTCATGAACTGCTGTTGTTTCCATTCTAGTTTATGCAATATTTCTTCTATCCAATTTCTGCAGTTTAAATTTGTCGGACAGTGATGTATATATAAAAAGCCATAAAAAAATAAATTTTAGACGTCCCCAGTACAAACTGGGGACATCTAAAGTAGGTCAGAAACACTTTAGACGTCCCTAGTTTAGACTAGGGACGTCTAAAGTCTTGCCTAAAGACGTCCCCTATTTTAGGGACATTATTGACAGTTCTTTTCTACGTCACTCAGATAGACGTTCCTCTGTTTTCAGAAGTTAAAAGCCCCAAAAAAAAGGATGTTAAAAGCGTTTTTTGTAGTAGTGATGAGTATATGCTTCCTATTAACTCAATGAGATTATGCTTGCTATATGATTACTAGTTTGTGTAATTGATTTGGGTTACTTTGAGTGTTGTGATTGTGCATTCATATTAGAGTAAATAATTGCATTAATTCAATCAATTCCACACATCAAGTAGTTCTTGAATAATATTTCTAAGCAATTGTTATGAATGCGATCGTAAGAGAAACTATTAATTAGGAGTGCTAGATTGACAAATCCCTGTCTTTATTATATATTTTCATATTTTAATTGGGGTTTTTTCATAGTAATTGAGCTTAAAATATTTCTTTTGTCATTATTTGTGATTAAATGTGTTTATATGAAATTAGAATTAAAAATGGCAAAATTGTCAAAATAATTGTCATTACACTTAATCATTGATTTTTCTATGAATATTTGTTGTTAGTTGAATTGTTTTAATTATAGGAGTTTGAAAAATTCGATTAAAACTGAAAATGGCTGTTTTGGGCTCGAATTTCAGAAATGACAATTTAGTCCTACGAATTTTAACAATGCCAGTTTGCTCCACGAATTCAACACAGCGTTTTGGCTGCAATTCAGAGGGAGCTTTCGGAAAAAATATTCAGAACAGAGGAGCCGTAAACAGAACCTCAGACCTTCCTCCTCTAACCTCTCATTCCCTTCGCCTTCTTCGTCCTCTCTAGCCTGAGGCGTCATTCACCACAACAGCCGCAGACGAGGTCCATCATCCCAGATCAAGAGCTGCAGTGGTGAGAGCACAGACCACAAGAGATCTAAAAAAGAGCTCCCGTGGGTTGGGGTCGACTATTTCAAACAGAACCGCGGGCAACCATCCACCACCATTAATTTACCACCATCACCTTCTTCCTTCACCCTTTCCATCCTCACTCACCACCACAGAAACCGTCGCGAATCTGAACAGAGGCAGCCACAAGCTTGAAATCGAATGGGGACCTTTACACCTTCAACCACCATCATCTTCCTTCTTTGTTGCTGGCATCATATCTTTAGTTACCGTCGGCGGCCTCAACCTTGGCAGAATCCATTTTCCCACTCCTTCATTAAGCTCATTTTTTTCCTTGTGGCGATTTCCATGGCTGAAACTATAAAGGTGTGCGGTAGAACTGTGTTCATGGGTTGCAGTGGTTAAAGTTCTCATTTCCTAGTGCAATGGTTTGAATCTACAAAATGGGAGTTTTAGTTTTAGTTCATTAGCTTGACTATATATTTATGATTTTCTTGATTTTAAGAGTTGTAATTTATAGTTAAGACTAATTGTTTGGTTTAATCTCTGTTTGAACTAATTTGTTATTTGAATTAATTTATGTTGAATATTTTGCTTATCAATACATATTGTTATATATATGTTTCATTGTAATTCTCTTGATTATCTCTATTTTTGTATAGTATTGTTTGGATATTAAGTTAATTTTTTATTATATTGGAACCAATTACATTAACTAATTCATAATCACACACTAAGAATGCTTAATAACATCTCTAGAGTAGTGATTCCTCTCTTTTGGTGTTAGACTCATCGGTTGATAAGGTTTGGTATTTATAAAACTTAGTGATTTCATAAACTGCATGCCAAGTGGTTTTTAATAGTGTTTTAAGAAGTGATTTTTTTCTAAGTCTACGAATAATCATTGATTAATGCACTAGACTCAGTAGTGTTTGAGGTTTGGTATTTTGAGGGACTTTGGTTGCAATTGCCAGTTTTTTATATTGAGTTTCGGTTAGAGGGATTAAGTCTTGCCCAGTATAGAAGATTTAATTCACTTAACTCAAGCTATCTCCAAAAGTCTTTTAGACAATTTTTGTCAAACTAGCACACTCCTAAAAATATTTTGAAGCAAAGAATAGATGAAATCCATTGTTCTAGGAGGTTTTTATCATACCTTTCAAAACCAATTTCCATTCCATTCCATTTTTATTCCAAAAATCCAAAAATATTAGTTTTTAAAAGCATTGTAGTTTAATTGCAATTTAGTTGTTAGATAAAAAGCTCAAAAATCAAATTTAACTTGTTTTATGCCAATCATCACACTTAGTTTCTAGATAACTAAGAAAAGTATCCTCAAGAGATGATCTGGGATTGCATCATATATTACAATCCTTAGTTAAATTTTGAAGAGGTACGGTTATCAAGACGCAAAGCACATACCCTCTTCATATATCCAACGTGATTATTTGAGGTTTTTAATTCAGACTCGATGGATTTCAAGCTCTTATATCATTTAGTGAGCAAGGATAGCCATTGAACCAATTTCTTAAGAGAACTCACTTCATTCATATTCCATACCATTCCATTCATTATTTCAAAAGACCAAAAATAGTAGTTTTAAGATTTTAATTAAGTTTTGCACTTACCTATTTTCAACAAAACCCAAAACAAATTTCCCCTTTATTTTTATTGCATTTGGATGGTATTTAGATTACTTATTATTCAATAAAAGGCTCATCGAGAAGAGAGGATAATCCTAAGTTTGTCTATACGCAATCCTTGATTAATTTTTTTTATTGCAAATCCCAAGGCTAACGTAAAAAAAACATCCTAATCAACCAATATTTATATATACATCTATCTCATATACCAATTATCAAAATAAACCATGCATATATATACATCCCACATATATAAACTTTATCGATATATATACATTACATAAATAAATAAATAAACATCATATACCTGCCAAAAATATTTTTCCTTCATAGAAATAAATTTGCCAATTTTTTTGAAATCATAAAGAAAGTTTGAAATCAAATTAATTAATCAACATAGAGGTTCAAAAGAAGGTACAAAAATAAGTAATTAAAAATGTTTTTCCTTAAAAAAAATCAATTTAATATTTTGAAAAACATAAAGGAGGATTTGAAAACAATGCTGATTAGCAAGATAAAAACTAAGTATATGTCAACTGAAATTTGTAATAAAGGTGTAGAAAGGCGGAACATAAAAAGTATAAATTGAATATCCACACTAACAAATACCATCACAATAATTAAGTCAAGAAATTAGAAATTCCTAAGATAAATACTAATCACAGTTAAGATGTGTATAAGAGAGGTAAAAAGATTTGGACTTGCTTCCCAAGCGAACTGGAATAAAAACAAGGAAAAGATATTTAAGGCTAAAAACATAACAAAAGTGAAATGAATGGTGTCACCTTGCTTTTCATGCTCTCACCTGATCGAGTTAATAGTTTAGATTCCTTTTTAACTATACTAGGTCTAGAATTGAATGCTTGCTAAGGAGTCCTCACGAGTATCACCTTATGCACGTCCGGATAGCATTAAAGAATTAATTAAAATAGTGCCATATGTATGAGCGAATGAGGAGGTCAATTCAGCATGGAGTCAGAAGAAGAAATAACAGAAGGAAAAGAGGAGGAGCAAAAGAAGCGGTGTATAAGGTAAAGAAGAAATTGTGAAGTCACTTGCAAGCAGTGGCTTTTTTGCAGCCGTGTGAATGAAGACGATTAAGGAGGAATAGTCTAGATTAGATTTAGGGATTATAGAGATAGAGATTTGGTATAAACTCAAATTGTTGGACTTTGGGTCCAAGTCCGCCCTTGATAGGCCGGACTATTTGATTAGGAAATAAGTAGTCTAATCAAATAAGAATAAAATCAACATAAGATGCAGATTTGGGAATATTTAGCAATAATTATGGATTTGTTAAAAGAGGAACAAATCACCATAATTAGGGAATTAATTGAGAGACAATTAATTCCTGTCTTGGAGGGCAAGAAGGAGTGCACACGTTTCCTAATTAGTGGCCTCCATAAACCACTATAAATAGGGTGTGCCTCCTCAATTGCAACTCCCCCCGTCATTGAGTTTTCTGGCAATTCCCTTCTCTCCTACCATCTTTCTGGTTCTGGTGATCTGCTGTGCAAATCACAATTAGGCTCTAGTAGTCTAATAATTGTGTGGGCACAAGTATGGAGTATTGGAGCTTTGACCCGGATCCGAACATGGATTCGTCCATGTACACCTAATCTCCTTTTAGTTAAATATATTTTTCCTACATTGACATCAGAGCCATTTGATCCTTGAGGCTATGATTTATTCTATATGAATAATAATGTGATATAATTTGTTTATATCTTTCCATCATATTTTCCACTGTGCTACTAAAATTTTTCAAGCTTTATATCTGTAGCCTCTATTGCTTGAAATTTTTGTTGTGCATGTTCTCATATGGTCATATGATTTTATCATTTGTTGATAATTTTTTTTTTCATAAATCCAAAACGTTGAACATGTACATATATATTTAAGCCTCACGCATGTACATATGTATATATTTTGTTTTTGCCTTTGCTATGTATATATGCGTGTCTGTGTGCAACCAAAGACGTGTTCGTTTTAAGCTTCCCATGATTAAAAATCCAGACATGATATATATATATTTGTTGCTGTGTGATTGCGTTCTCTGCTCCTCTGACCATAATATACGTATGCGCATATTATGGCACAAATTTCCTTCTCTTCTCCTCGTCACTTCTTCGATCTATTAAAGTTAGGTGTTTTTGGAACCTATGTGGATTCAAAAACGAAAAGCCTTAACTCCTCAAAGGTTAGAAGAGCCTTTGAAACCCAGAGAGACACACATCCACGTCGGTTTACGAAGCACCGTCAATGTCGAGAAAAATGGGGTGTTCGAAACTCGGTGTTTTTGCACAAAGTAAGGACATGGATGTGTAGAGCTCGAAGAGACGATTCCAACGATGCTTAGAACGCGTCAAACGGAGTCCGGATGAGAGAGAAACAAAGGAAAGAAGTTCGCGGGTCGTTAGTCGCCGCCGTAACTTCACTCGCGATTTGATAACTGAAAAAGAGGTTTTAAGATCAAATAAATGCCATGGATTTGTAGTTCGCTGAACTACGATTCCAACGATACCAAGAACGCGAAAAACGGAGCTAAAACGAGGGAGATATGGCCTCCCGATGTTGGCGGGTCGCGATGACCCGTCGGAGCTCCAACCGGGTCGGGTTGACCCTGCTGGAGGTTGAAGATGATGACGTGGCAGTCAACGCCACGTCATCGGTCAACCAATGCCACGTGGCACCAATGAGTGGCCGCCACGTCAGCGTCAAGCGCCACGTCAATGACACATCAGCGATGACGGGTCACGGTTGACCGGTCAACAGTCATACGTTGACTGTTGACCCCGCAAAAAAAAAAGAGACACATGGCGCGTGGGGCCCACTGGGGTCTCCGTTTGACACGTGGCAAGCACCGTCGGAGAGAGGACAGCGCGTGCAGTAGTGGGTGCCGGCGCGTGTTGCCGGCAGACGGGCGCAAGATGGCGCGTGTATGTCACGCGCCACCACCGAGAGTGGCCAACGCTGGAATTTTCCAATTTTTCAGGATTTTTCCATCCAGACACCTTCTAGGGGCGCGTGAGAATTCGTGGGACCTCCGATTGAGATGTGGTTGGTTCCTAAAAATCCCTAAATTCGAGAACTTCAATTTGATATATAATTTGCATATATTTGAAGCACATTTGGATATGATTTGAGTCAAAAAGGTGCTTATGTGCACTTAAAGATTCCCAAAAATGTTGGAATTGAATCAATGTTGGTTCTATTATTTTTTGGGACATGTTGGCTTGTTTTTTTAAGAGTAATTTCAGCTGCAACATAAGGTTAATGCTGAAAGATTCTTTAAAAGTAAGGGATTATTCAAATGAGTTTTTGAATATAAAATCCTATCCAACCTTGACTCAAACTCTTAGAAATAAAAACCTGAAAAATTGTAGCAACTTAAAATTATTCAATGATTATTGAATAATAATAAGTCTTCCCATGCTTCTAACCACATTGATCCACTTGGATTGAAGCAATGACTTCTAAAAGTCAACCTTTTATCACATATGTTGTGACAAAGGACAAGAGAGATAGAGATGTGAGAATCATCTCATCAAGTGGGAGGTATGCTGCAAATACATCCAAATGAGTGGATGTAGACATGGCAAAGAGGAGCTTGACATTGTAGCTAGATGCTACATGAGTTAATATGGTCAGAAGGGCCTATGAGAAGGAGAACCTAGTTAAGAGACAATGATATGAGGCTTAAATTTTTGAATGTTCTTGTTTTTCCATTGAATTTAAGATTAAATTCTCTGTTTGTTTTTAGAATTGAATTCGGTATATTCTCTTCTTGTTTTCTTGAACATTCATGCTAGTTAGATGATATTGTGTTATTATCTTGTTAATATAACTGCTCTTTGATTGAGTGGGAGTTTTTTTGGAATACGTCTAGAAATCCAAAGGGGAAAGTGTTCAAATGAAAACTGTGGTTAAAAGGGTGATGAGCTAACTAGTATGATTGGGATGGGAGTCAACATAGTTATCTCCTGAACATGAAACTAGTGAACTTATCATCTAATTATCCTTTGTCTTATTTGAACAACTAAGATTTGTATACCATAATCGTCTGAGTGACCAATTATGACATAGTCTATTTGGATGAGCTTATGAAGACAAGCTCAATAGAGATATCTGTGGAGTTAGAAACTCTTAAATCTCTTTCATTCAAGAAGAGTGAGATGTCAGGGACATCCTACCAACTAGTCTTCAGCATTTAGAGGCTGAAGCAACTAAAGGATACAAGAGGTTTATGCTATCAAGCATAGAAAGAACAACATTGCTTAAACTTATGTTGGTTTGAGCAATGTGACTTTATCCAAGCCGTGTGGATATTGTTGGAAGATAGTGAAATAAGTGATCTTCTTCCATAAAGTTAAAACTAAGTTTTAACATAGTGTACTACGTCCTAACATGTTGTTTAGGCAACACTTGAGGCAGATGTCAAACTAAGAAGTTGAGACAAGCTAAATGCCAAGTTCTTTCTAACAAACAACAAGTGTAGGTTGTGATAAGACATCTCCCAGTGAGTGGGAAGAAGCTATGTCTCTCAATGAGTGGGAGTGAGCCATGTCTTCCAGTGAGTGGGCGTATACGAAAGTAAAAATTGCCTCTGATATGCATATTGTAACCTTCAGCAATGTGATTCACCACATTGAACTTGATTGTGAAAGGCCAAGTGTTCCTAAGTTCACTGATCTGAGTGGGAGGATTGAGACCATTTTCACAATGAAAGAGGTAAGAGGTAAGTTACGAGAGAATTACCTCACTCATACATAGGAAAAGAATCCTATAAAATCCATACATAGGAAAAGAATCCTATGAAATCCACCTCGAAGCAAATTGTCATCTAGCGAATGACTATAAGGGATAGGTTCCCTAATGGATTGAATGCTTTCTTCTTCATCATTTAGAAGGTGATGATAAGTACCTATAAGTGTCTGAAAGACACTAGAAGGACCTGCTAAGATAAATTGCAAAGTATCATGCAGGAGGATTTGGATTCTCATTGAGCCAAGTATATGTTTTAGGCAATTTATAGCCTAACCAAGAGGCGATTGGGAACAAGTAGATTCTCAAATCTGTTGAGGGCATATAAAACCTAAAACATTTAGTGGCTAAGGGGTAATACAATGGAAAGTTGTCCATTGTGCGTTTTAACTCTGAACTTTGGCTATGACAACAAGCTTAGTCTTGAAAATTGCATCAAGATGATGTAAAGACCACCTTCCAATTTAGAATTTTAGAAATTGGATGATAATCTCTACATGAAGCAGCTTAAGGGCTTCGTAGAAACAATCACCTAAATAGTAGTATATGAGGTTTTTTACAAGGTAAAAGCATCACCAACTTCGAAATAATCGAAGAACACTACATAAGTTCCAAATGGTCTAGTGATGATTCTTTGTGACGTCATCCTTTGTCAAGTGACAAATGAAACAAGTGTCAAGGGAGTCAAAGGAATAAAGGATATAAGAGAATCCTTAAATTCTGAGTTAAGAAAGTCATGGGTTGAACAAATATCTTGAATGACAAGATAAACGGGGATTGCACAAGAAAGATACAGTCTTTTCCACCTAAGACATGTACAAGTGTACTCCTTAGACATCTTAGGATGTCAAACTGCAAACCCATAGACATCCCTGAAGTCAAGGGCATAAACCTAAAGAGGTTACATGTCCTATGAGGAATCCAACATAAGAAAGGTGGATAGAGTCCCATGTGAGACTATAGTTGGTAACATGAATGTGCACATTGGTGTACATAAGATCAAAATTTTTTTTGGTCAGACTTGGAAGTTGTTTTTGGTCCTGCTGTGAAATGGGTTATGAGAATAACCATGGATTAAGTTGTCAAGACAACAACTTTCCTTTGAAAGGATACTCCAATACAAGACCTAGGCAAATGGTGATGGAGTAAGGAAATATACAAAGTATTTTTTTCCTGTTATTCATGGAAATAGAACGCAGGGCGTGTTCTGCCATCATTCAAAGTGCCATATGGCTAAAGTAATTCCTATGAGAGATTAGGAATGAATGGTGGGTAGAAGGATCCAAACGATAACATCTTATGATGAGGATCCTAAGTATCACAGCAAGGCGAAACATACCTTTTTGATACATCTCTATGAGAGATATGCTTTCAAAGAGGGAAAGCGATAGTTTAATGACCTTCTACTGACAGAATGTTGGTAGATCCCCTTATTGAGCCCATAGCTTGATTTTCATTGAGTTAGTGAAAATCTAGGGGCGTAAATAAACTATAAGGTCGTGAACTTCTTTTATATGAAGATAAAAGAAATGGTATGTATGTTATGAGTAAATACATAAAGGTATACAGTTTTGTATGTCGTACAGGTCAAAAGAGGTTTGTTTACTCACACGAATAACCGTCTTCCCATGTTTTTGCGCGGGCATGGGAAGGTAAGACGAGCAAATGATCACCATGAGATGGTTGAGAAGAATCTTTGCGTTTGAGTCGCCTCAGTTAGACTGAGATGAGATCTACATGTGTGCATATACACAGAAAATGGATCGAAGCATGAATATAGACCTGTAGCTAGGCAAAGAACTCTTTTTCACAAATGAGATTGTAAAAGAGATATTGTGAAAAAGAAAGTTCTGGTTTGAATATTGAGTACATTTTGGAACTAATGTCTGTACGGTGAAAGATAAAGAAATCGACATACACCTCAAACCATTCACCGTAGCATGCATTTCATACTGCATGTGCTTAAGAGTTAAATTGCAACACGAGATGTGGGTGAAAGATCCCTAGTTCACCACAGTGTAAGTCCCAGGAAGGAAGAATACTTCCACGATGCCCTTAAGACATAGGCGGCATCATGAAAGCTTGGTTTGGTGACAGCTACTTTAGCTGAAGCTCCATGATCACACTCGATTCGGTCAGACGAGTGAAAACTAGGAAAGCGACGAAGTCAAGATGGATTGATGTTTAGTCAAAAAGGAAGATTTACTCCTAGATACATAAGATGTACTAGTATCTATGGTCGACCCCTTACTAGCTCTATGTGTAGCTAGTAAGTGCGGATACTATGTGCGTGGAAGGCAATCTGAGTTAATCAACATATTAACTCGAGAGGGATTAGATATGCCATGAGTAATATGTATAGGAGAATCTGGGGCATATGAGGCAATGAACATATAACTTACGGTTATATATAAAGGGTGTCCTTAGATGCTAGTCCGATATAAAGGATTTCTAGTATCACAAGCACCAAATTTGAAAGACGTTTTTGCCCACGCAGTCACGGCAGACGCCAAGTATGAAACAAGAAAGAGTAACGCACGCACGATGGAAGGCCCATCAAGTGCGAGTGGGAGATGTTGGACTTTGGGTCCAAGTCCGCCCTTGATGGGCTGGACTATTTGATTAGGAAATAAGTAGCCTAATCAAATAATAATAAAATCAGCATAAGATGCAGATTTGGGAATATTTAGCAATAATTATGGATTTGTTAAAAGAGGAACAAATCACCATAATTAGGGAATTAATTGAGAGACAATTAATTCCTGTCTTGGAGGGCAAGAAGGAGTGCACACGTTTCCTAATTAGTGGCCTCCATAAACCACTATAAATAGGGTGTGCCTCCTCAATTGCAACTCGCCCCGCCATTGAGTTTTCTGGCAATTCCCTTCTCTCCTACCATCTTTCTGGTTCTGGTGATCTACTGTGCAAATCACAATTAGGCTCTAGTAGTCTAATAATTGTGTGGGCACAAGTATGGAGTATTGGAGCTTTGACCCGGATCCGAACATGGATTCGTCCATGTACGCCTAATCTCCTTTTAGTTAAATATATTTTTCCTACACAAATAATATATATTATTGTTGTAGTAGTCGTTATTTTTTAATAATACTACTACTAGAATTAAAAAGGGGTTTCCTAAATTATTCCATATGGTAATTTCTACAATGATGAGATTTATTAACATTTACTAAATATCTTCTCATAGTATTTTATTTAAATATTTAAATTTCAAAATATTTGCATCGTAATCAACAAAAAAATATTATAAATAAATGTTAAATTGTATCATTTTAAGATTTTTGGAATACTAGAAGGATTCTACTAGGTATAGCTAGGGTAGATATCTTAATAACTTTATAAGATTAATTTTTTAAAAATTGCAAAATTCATTATAATTTAACTTAACTTTTAATTCTTTTATTTGGGCTATCACATCCTTCTTATTGATGAGGACTACAAAAACCGACAACAAAGCTATTCGCTTTATTCGGATAATGATCAATTCGATTTGATTCACATATTGGAAAGTCCTCCTGCTTTTGATGATTTCAAGGGCAGAATAGTGGTAGGTACGAGCAATGGGTTGTATGTCTTACTGATATTTTATGTAAAGAATTTGCTCTCTGGAATCCCATTATTTAAAAATATGTAATGCTTCCCACACCCAATGCGTGGGAAAGGAAAAACTCAAATTTAGGGTTTGGTTTTGATGATAGGAGCAATGATTTTAAGGTTATAGACCTTAATAACAACTATCTTGAGCTTGTTACTGTTTGTGTATTCTCATATGACACAAGGTCGTGTAAATATCTCACCACTCATCCTCCTCTATGTGATTTCATAATTAACTATGAAATACATAAGGTCATGAATCGTGCACTTCCTTGGATTGCCAGCTGGCACAATAAAGGATAAGAATTCATACTTACCCTAGATGTGGCAAGCGAAGTATTTAGAGAAATATTGCTTCCTAAGAGTATTAAGAGATCAAATGGTTGCATTTGTTTAGTGCCTACGGATGTCTATCTTGCAGTGGTACATAAACAAAAGAGTGCCATATGGCTTTATGTGTTGGTCTGTGTGGGTTATGGAATAATATGGTGCCCATGATTCGTGGACAAATATAGCCAACCTGCGAGTAGATCGTTTTTATAGCATCCATGAGAGATCAGAGAATCCAAGGAATTTGTTGGGCATAAAGAAGAATCAAGACATAATACTAGAAATATTAGATGAAAAAATTGCTAGGTACAATCCAACAACTACAACAACAAAACTCCTACGACCTGCCACAAGCTAGGAAGCTGACGTTTTCATTCATGATTAAGCAGAGAGCTTGTATCTATCGGAGAAAGGAGGCAAATGTTAACTCCTATTAATATTGTGTGAGAACGCCGCTAATTAACTTATGTGATTCTTTTTTTATTTGATCAAGGGTTTCCCCTTGAGGCTTAGAGGGCAAAGGGCTCTTGCCTCTCCCTACAAGTATACTTAAATGATGATAGTGTGTAATTAACTCCTGTGATTCTAATATTTGTAGAAACATATTTATATTTATTCTTTGATAAATATTTTTTTATTTTTGTGAATTTTTAAATAATTTTATTAATTTTTGGTATTTGATCATGTTGAAAAATAGCCTAGTCCACCCTTGGTGGATTAGGCCCAAGCTCAATAGGATTGGGGTTAAAGTATAAATAATATAAAATCTTTGGTGGATATATGTAATATTTCCTAAATTATTGAGTTATATCATTGACTAATAGAATATGATTCTATAAGTGATATTGTTTCACCAATACAATATGTCTCTCAATCAAAAGGATATTTTGTCCCTCTGATTAAAGGATACATTAGTAAAGAGGAAGGGGTGCGTGGAGCACTATAAATAGATATAGGGGATTCAGTTGTAAGACACTTGAAACAACATACAGAAACTCTGTCAAACTGACTCCTCATTCCCTCTACTATATTTCTCTTCTTCTTCCTATCAGTGGTGTATTTGTTGTGCGTCATAATCGCTTCTGCAATTGTGATCTAATTAGCATGGGTACAAAAGATTAACGGTCGTACTCTAGATACAACCAATAATTCTTACATGGTATCAGAGCCTAGTTGTTGTTAATTATGACCAAAGTTGTTATCACTACTACAGAATTGAGATATAACCACCCCTAAGGACGTCCAAAATTGAAAATTGGGTGGTTAAAAAGGGAGGCGGTGGCATTTTCATAATTATACATATGTAGGGGAACCTTTAGGCGTCTCAAATTTTAATTTGGGACGCCTAAAGTGCTTCCTGGCGCGAAATATAAATTTCATAAATTTTTTTTAGTGCCTGGAGCTAGAATTAGACGTCCCAAAAGAATTTTGGGACACCTAAAGTCAGACTTTAGGTGTCCCAAATGGCATTTGGGCGTCCCCAAGACGCATGTCAGACACTTGTCTGACATGCGTCTTCTCATCAACCACCTTCCTCACATCATCTTCACTTTACTCTTTTACTCCTCCCCACCCACCGTCGGCTCCCTCCTCCCTTCTTCTTCCTCTGTTTTTCTTCAACTCCTCCCTCCTCCCTTCTTCTTCCCCGCTAACTCCAATGACAGGCAAAGGCCAGTCGGGATAAATTCTTCCTTTCTTGCTATCCTTTCTAGCCTGCCGTTAAATGAAAGTGGATTAGAGTTCCTGGTGAAAGTGAAATAGGAGACGCTGCCATACTTGACTAGAACCGGCTTCCTGACATTGGTTTCTTCAACTCCTTCGTTTCTTTGTTTCTTCAACGCACAACCAGTCGACCCTGCTGCAACTTCACCTCCTCCACAATGTGTAGATTTTTGCTCTCCTCCACCTCCTTCCTTCCATTGTTGTGCACACCACCGTGGATCTCCAACGTCCTCTCCAGCAAACTAGTGGGCGCCCCTGATCAGGTTCATTTATTTTCTTCTTGTTTTTTTTGTAACAGAATGGTATGTATATTTTGTTTTTGAAATATAAATTTACTTGAAATGGTTAAGATTGTGCTTATATATTGCTTATATTTAGATGGTTGAGATTAGCCTGGTGTGTTTGGTGTCTTATATTGCTTAAATTGCATGTATTCGGAAACTCCAGTGCAATGGTTTATTTTCTTGTTTAAATATAAATTTACTTGTGTATACCATTAATTAGTATATATAATAAATTAAAATATGATTTGTTTAAATTAAAGAAATTCTTGTATTCCAAATGAATTATGAAGAATAATTCAAGCCAAAACTAAAAAGAAAACCATAACCCCAATATTCATTAAATGATTTTTATCTAAATATTTTCAATAAAACAATTTTATTTTTGGAAGAACTCAACTTAAAATTGTTTTGTTAATATGAAACTCGTTTTTTTTAAATCTTCCAAACCTAAAAAAAATTCTTTAATTTAATCTTATTATATTTATTTTATTATACATTAATGTTTATATACATATACTTATTAAAAAAATAAGTTACATAGCACTGAAACCCTTTTAAGAGGAGAGAGGAGGCTAGAAGGGCAATAAAGTTATTAAGCCCATATTTTAAAATCCTAAATTGGGTTGATAACTTAATTAGGCAATCCCATCATATGTCGTTGACAATTGTACTAAACGTGTGAATGTTATTGGGAATGCCTTAGGTGGTAACAAAATGGATCATAGTTGGATGAATGCTTTGAGAACTAGAGAAGAATATGAGAAATGAGGTGGAAGAATTTATTGAATTCGCTAAAAAGAATGCTCCTACAAAAAATGGGAAGTATTTTTGTCCTTGTGTCAATTGTTTGAATGAGAGTCGACGGGATGTTGATGTCATAAAGGATCACCTACTTTGTGATGGAATAAATCTGCGATACACAAGGTGGATATGGCATGGTGAGGAAGTAACGAATTGTCCGTCGCACAGGATGGAAGATGTGGATATCATAGGTGAAGATAGAATGGAGAAAATGATTAACGATGTTGAGGCAGAATCCTTTGTGCAGTCGCAGGAGTATGACAGCCTGCGGAGTGATGCAGAGACACCATTGTACAATGGTAGTAAGTACACGCGGCTGACGGGAACATTACATTTGGTTAACCTAAAGGCAACTTGTGGGTGGACCGATAGTAGTTTCACATTGCTGCTTGAACTACTGTGTGATATGTTTCCAGAGGATAATGTACTTCCAAATCGTATGTATGAGGCCAAGAAAATCCTGTCTACGATGGGTATGGAGTATAAAAAGATACATGCTTGCCCTAATGACTGCGTACTATACAGAAATGAGTATGGAGGTCTTAGTGAGTGTCCTAAGTGTAAAACTGCATGATACAAAGTGAAAAAAGATGGTGGTTGTGGTGATGTGACAAGTAAAAGGCAACCTTTAAACGTTATGTGGTATCTTCTAACAATACCACGTTTTAAACGTTTGTTTGCGACTGCAACAAAAGCGAAGAAGTTGAGATGGCACTCTGATGAGAGAATATCTTATGGGAAATATCTTCGGCACCCAGCTGACTCTCCACAATGGAAAAAAATAGATGAACTGTTCCCTCAATTTGGCAACGAGCCGAGAAACCTACGACTTGGGCTTTGTACAGACGGCATCAATCCATATAGAACTCTTACTAGCACACATAGTGCGTGGCCGGTTCTCCTTGTAATATACAACTTGTCTCCCTGGCTATGTATGAAACGTAAGTATATGATGCTATATATGATTATTTCTGGACCAAAACAGCCAGGGAATGATATTAATGTCCATTTGGCGCCTTTGATTAAGGACTTGAAGAAGTTGTGGGAGGAAGGCGTAGATGTATTTGATGCTTATAAGAAGGAGTCTTTCAAGCTACGTGCAATGATTTTCACAACGATAAACGACTTCCCTGCGTACGGAAACTTGTCAGGGTACAGCGTGAAGGGTCACAAAGCATACCCAATATGTGAAGCAGACACACACTTCCAACAACTAAAGCATGGAAGAAAAACTGTCTACCTTGGCCACAGGAGGTTTCTTCATCGGTTCCACCCATATCGTAGGCTAAGAAAGCAGTTTAACGGCTTACCGGAGCATGGAATGGCTCCAAAGTCATTAACTGGAGAGGAAGTCTACAGTCGAGTGGAACGTATCAATGTCACTTTTGGTAAGAATCAGAGGGTTGCGGGTGAAAAGAACATATGGAAGAACAGATCCATTTTCTTTGATCTTCTATATTGGCGTTCGCTTGACGTGAGACATAGTATTGATGTGATGCATATGGAGAAGAATGTTTGTGATAGCCTTATCAGTACGCTTTTGCACATACCAGGGAAGACTAAGGATGGGATTAATGCGAGATTAGACCTTGTCGAAATGGGAATAAGAGAACGGATGATGGTAGGAGGGCATACATGGAGCCAGCAGCGCATACACTATCAAAAGCAGAGAAAAGAAGTTTGTGTGGGTGTTTGTATGAAATGAAGGTGCCGCAAGGGTATTCCTCGAATGTGAGAAGATGTGTCTCAATGGACGACTTAAAGTTAGTGGGAATGAAGTCCCATGATTATCATGTGTTGATGCAACAACTATTACCAGTAGCTATTAGAGGCATAATGAAAGATGAAGTACGAACCACCATGACAAGATTGTGCGTTTTCTTTAATGCTATCTGTAACAAAGTCATTGACACTGAAAAGTTGGATGAACTAGAAAATGAGGGTTACATTATTTTGTCACAACTAGAGATGCATTTTCCTCCTTCATTTTTTGATATAATGGTGCATTTGGTAGTTCATTTGGTAAGGGAGGTAAGGCTATGCGATCCATTTTACCTGAGGTGGATGTACCCTTTCGAGCGATACATGAAGATCTTAAAAGGGTATTCTAAAAATCCTTATCGACCAGAAGCCTCAATAGTAGAAAGATATGTAGTTGAGGAGGCTATGGAGTTTTGCAAAGATTATATGTCAGGGAAGAAGGAACAATCTCGGCATGAAGAAGGGAGAAGTAAGGGAACACGAGGACTGAAAGTGAAGAATGTTCCTCATGAAGAGGTGTTGCAAGCCCACTTGTATATCCTGAATAATATGGAAGAAGTTCAACCTTACATAGATGAACACAGAAAGACTTTGAAGAACAAGAACCCAAGGAAGAATGACATGCAGATTGCTATTGAGCAAAACAAGACATTCATGCAGTGGTTTGAGGAAAAGGTTTTGTACGAGACCGGTGTGTCTGAGACAATCGAGTACCTAGCTTGGGGGCCTTCATTTCAGTTCCTTACTTGGACCGATTATGATATAAATGGCTATTCTTTCTATACGAAAGAGCAAGATGACAGAAGTACCATGCAAAATAGTGGGGTTATGGTAGAAGCTGAATCTATGCACTTTTCCAGTTCGAGAGACAAAAACCCCATATTAGCGTCTATGGCTTATTATGGAGTTATAGAAGAAATATGGGAGATGACATACAACAAGTTCAAAGTTGCTTTATTTAAATGTAAGTGGGTTAGCAATAATGCCGTGGTAATATATAAATAATTTGGATTTGTCTCAGTCGATCATCGAAGAGTTGGCTATAAAGACGAGCCCTTCATTTTAGCAAGCCAGGCGAAATAAGTGTTTTATGTCACCGATCCTGCAAGCAAAAACATGTCCATTGTCCTTAAAAGTAAAAACAGAAGTATGGTGATCCGACCTTCAACCTTGATAACACACCACCTTTCACAACAACTACACCTCGAACAAATGAAGTAGAATTGGTAGATGATGATGAATATGCTGTAAGAAATGACCATGGTGAAGGACTATGGGAAACAATATAGAGTAAGACCTTAATTTATAAACGAGAACTGTGTTTTTTTTGTTTTACTTCCCGTTTAGTATATTTCATTTTCATTGCAATTTATTTACGTTTCTGATGTCGATTTTTATGTTAACAGGAATATGGACAACTCTAGTGATGACGAGAGGCGTAGAGATGATGAAAGCTCTAGCAATGACGAAAGGCCTAGAGTTGAACCCCCTGCAAGAAGGAGGGTTAGAGGCTGTACAAAGATGGGAGCATTGGTTGCACGTCATGAACATCAACAGGAGAGGCTGCATATAGACTTCGATGACAATCTGAATCCAGTTGGTCCTGAGGAAGACCACTTCATTAGCTACGTAGGACTTTTGGCTCGAAGCAAAGTGCGCATTACCTATGATAATTGGAGATTGGTTCCCCCAAAAACGAAAAACATGATTTGGCAGCAACTTTTGGTATGTAAGTTTTGATGCATTGTAGCTTTGTTCTTATTGTTTGAAATATAATAATCTTATGTTTTACCTTGCAGCAAACATACGATGTCCCAGACACCACGGAGATGTATAGGCACTGGATGGATGAGGTTCGTGTACGATGGAAAGGTTTCAAGAACAAGCTAACAGCACGGTACATTCGAGGGGCCCTTAGGGGTCAGGATCCATGTGTACAGTATACATATTTGTCTCCAGAGGACTGGAGGTTGTTTGCGGCATCACAAGCAGATCCTGAGTTTTTGGTAAGATTTCTGTCATCATGATATAGAACTTGTAATTTTCATATAATTTATATCGTTGATTCATTTTTTGTTGTTTTTCATTCATAGAAATTAAGTGCAATAAATGCACAGAGGCAAGCAGAAAATAAATATCAACATTTCATGTCTCGCGGTGGATATCGGAAGCTTGAGCGGCAAATGATGGCAAAAGAGTTAGAGAAAATGAAGGAATCAGCGGAATCTGATCCTAGCGTTGTTATCCAGCCACTGGCACCTCCTCTACGTCACAAAAAATTTAAAGCAGGGAGGATTAAGGCTGGGAAGTACATAAATCCGACTGTTGCTGAGGTTACTGCGAGGATTGTAAGTAGTTATACCATAAGTACCTAATTTTTTACATATCGTGAGTGGTTTCGATACATTTACGATAAACTGCATGCTACAGGATGAACTGGACGAGCAGAGTAGCCAAGGTTCATTCAATCTAAGTAGACAGATGGACATCTTGTCAACGGCTATTGGGAAGGCAGATGACCTTGGTCGTGTTCGAGGAGAGACACGGGGAGTTAGTGCCGCAAGGTATTTTGGACGAGACCCACGTTATTCGTCACAAGCTGGACCTAGTAAGGACGTTGTGGCCAAGATTTGAGAGGAGCTCGAACGAGAGATCAAGGCCAACCTTCACGACAAGCTCCGACAAGAGCTGTTGCCAGAGCTTTAACTTGAAATGGCAAAGATGTTTGAAGCATAAAGGGCAAGGGACGAGCATAGAACTCAGGAATCCCCGGCCTTCAATAGCACTAGAGGAAGTTACAACCCTCTGGAGCAACCACTTGGCGACCCTTCTCCCACTCCAGTGTCGGGAGACCCTTGCACCCTCTATTTGGATGATCCACTGTTGCGTGTTGTTGCTGATGCTCTCGTTCACACTCGTGCTACCACCCACCATAATCAGCAAATTCCGGAGGATTTTCGTAGGGTGAATGTGACGAGTGTTAGAAAGGGGGAAGAAGGTACAGCTATCCCTATTCTTGATCCAGAGGTTGGCACGTTAGGTCAAGCGATAGGATCTTTCATCCTTTGGCCTCGCAATCTTATTGGTTCAGACGCAACACCTCCAATGGTAGGAATTACCTTACTGTTACTGAAAACCTATTGGCATCCTAATAACAATTTGTTTTTTGATGTTCTAAAAGGATGACGAAGCTGAGAGGAAATGACCCTACTTAGCACGGCTGCAACAGATCTACAAGGGCATTAAACAGATTGACTTGAAGATGCCTCCAGGGATTGTGGGCCAAGTGGAGTATCCCTACACGATTGACAATACAGATCTCAAGCAGTTTATCAGGTTGGAGGAGATAGATGCAGGATGGGTGAAATTTGCAGTCCGATAAGTTTTTTTTTCAATTTTCCCATAGAATTCATTTAGTGGTTTTTTGATTTCATACATTCAATAATTCATTCCTTATTTTAATTCTATTATAGCACCTTCCACGGTCTCTGCACAAATATGAAAGACGTGATTGGTATGGATTCTTATGTCCTGCGAATACGACAGGGGATACTTGTACTGTGGCGCATAGGACTCACTATGTCGGCTAAGCAATGGGACAGACCAAACTTCGTTGTTATCTAGCACCCATTGTTCAACGGTTCGTTTTTACATTTTGTCAATTTAAGAAGTTTAATAAATAATTGTCTTCTCATCTAACTTCATTTTAATGTGTACATGTTGTTAAAGTTACCACTGGAGTTTGTGTGTTATATGTCCCCGCCGCCACGTTGTCTATTGGTTTGATCCCTTAAGTAAAAAGCCAGACAAAGATACAAAATCCATCTTCGACACATAAGTTATTCTGTTTGTATTTCATTGATTCTTTACAAAAATCAATAGTTCTAATTTCTGTTCATTTTGATTTTCATGATAGTGCTTGTAAAACATATAGAGTCTTAGGTGGGTCACGCGAGGGTACAGTTGTTAAAAAGCCAAAGTGGTTTTATCCGATAGTAAGTATATTCGATCCTAGCTAATTGTTTCATTGACGGTTCTTTTAGACATACCTTTATTGATTTTAACAACCAATTGCATCCCTGATTTAAAGTGCCCTCGGCAACCTGGCAATACTGAATGCGGATATTATGTTATACTTTATATGTATAACATAACTCAAAGTGGAATTACTAGCGATTTTGAAAAGGTAATCTCTTCTTCATTCTCAAATTATAATATTTTTGATGTTCTAATCGAAATACTAATTAATTCATTTGCTTTAGATTCATTTCATTAAAGCTTACTTTCTAATTTTCAGATTTTTGATAATGAAGATGCCTACCTACGTGAAGACCTTGATTTGATCAGAGATCTTTTGGCTGGACAACTTCTTCAACATATAGAGCAGTAAACTTTTTATTTTATATCAGCTGTTGTAGTTGTGTGATGACAGCGTTTTGACACTTTCTGGTTGTTATTGTTGATATATGTAGTAGTAGGTTGTATGAGTTGTTATTGTATGTATATATAGTAAAGATTGTAGTGCTGGATGTCCTTACCAGTTTGTAATAGACAGTGTGGTTTATGAATCCATCTTCTATTCTGTTTCTGCAGTTTGAATTCGCTGGGTAATACAAAATGTAAATCATGGTATAAAAAAAACATAAGTTTTAGACGTCCTAAATTAAGAATTGGGAGGTCTAAAGTCCTACCCAGGGGGGACTTTAGACGTCCCAAACGTCATTTGGGACGTCTAAAGTCCCCCAGGTGGGACTTTAGACGTCCCAAATGACGTTTGGGACGTCTAAAGTCCCCCAACGTGATAAGAGAATGAGTAATGGTAGAGCTGGGAAATCAGGCAGAGCCCGTCGGACCGGTCCTTTTAAGCCCGAGCCCGTCAAGGGCAAGCATATGATTTAGAGGCTCCAAATGAAAGTGAGCCTAAAAGGGATGGCCATGTAAGGTCGCAAGCCCTGGAAGGTCAGCCCTGTAGCCCTGTAAGGCCGGCCATTTTAGGGCAATTTAATATTTTTTTAAAATAAATTAATATATATAATATCATTATATCATATTATTAATATGATAGACACTTAAGTAACTAATAAAGTATTAGTAATAGGCAAACGCTTATTAAAAGGTTTGATTTATTTTTTTTTCTACAATTATTTATTCATTTAAACTTTAGAAAAAAGGCTAATTTGGACATTAGATAATTATTATAACTAAAAATTTATGAGTTTTAAAAATAATGTATCTCAATTTGAAGTAAAATAATAAATAAATTGTAAAACTTGAAAAACATTTTTTTAATTAAAATGAGTTTATGCCCGTTTAAGCCCGAACCTGTGAAAGACTAGCTCTATAGGCCCGCGGGCTTTAAAAATTGAAGGTTTTACAGGAAGTAGGCCTAACAGGCTAGCCCGTTTAGGCCCAAGCCTGTGAAGGGCCGACCCGTATTCCCACGTCTTAGTGATGGGAAAGACAAATAATTAATTAAGTGTACAAATAAAAAAATGAATTAAATGTTCTGACATCTAGGGAAGAGGGTTCTAGCAAAAAAAAGAGACATCTAGGGGGAGGGAGTAATAGTTCAAACTTGATGGCTAATTAATATATAGTAATAACTGTTAGATCTCATGTTTTGATGATAACAAAAGAATGGTTTGAAAAGGAAATGTTTAAATATCAAGCTTGAACTAAGTAATGACAGGAATAAGCTTTACTTGAGGAAAGCATGGAAGTAGTGAAGATTGGCCAAGAGAAAATGCTAAGGAACTTAATTTGAAGTGCATTTTCTAAGGCATTACTCGAGGAGCTACTCGAGTAATGACCCAAAACTTGAAGTAAATAGGCAAAACTTCCAGTTACCTGCCACCATTACTCGAGGCGCTACTCGAGTAACCAGGTAAAACTTCAAGGTTGCTCTCGGCCTGCCAATGTTACTCGAGGAGCTACTCGAGTAACCATGTGAAAACTTCCAGTTGCCTTTAAGTTTTCCCCATGATACTCGAGGAGCTACTCGAGTACCTTTGTATTCTAAAATATGGACCTCTCGGCATTTTGTACCACTGTTAATGTTACTCGAGGAGCTACTCGAGTAACCAGGTCAGAAACTTCCAGTCAGCCTTCAAGTTTTTCATGTTACTCGAGGAGCTACTCGAGTAACCGTATATTTGAAAATGTGAAGCTCTCGGCACTTTGTACTACTGCCAATGTTACTCGAGGAGCTACTCGAGTAATGTACTAAGGTAAATGAAAACTTGAGGTTTGTACCCGATTAACTTGATTTCTATTTATCATCTTCCTCAAGTATGTACCCCAGTATATGTAAATGTTTTAAAGATAAACTTCAAGGCATTACCAGAGTAAATCATATGCAGAAGTCTCAGTTACTCGAGGAGCTACCCGAGTAACTTATGCAAAAATGAATGTATTACTCGAGGAGCTACTCGAGTAACAAGGTAATTGCTCTCGGCCTTGAAATCCTGCCAACATTATTGGAGTAGAGCATCGAGTAATCATAAGTTTTCCAAAGGATTACTCGAGGTGTTACCCCAGTAATCCATAAAGTTGCAGAAGCATTACTGGAGGCACTACCCGAGTAAATAACTGTTCACAAAGGTTTGAAATTTAGTTTACTCCATGCACTACCCGAGTAATCTTGTTTGTCTTCATTAAATTTCAAACAAACAGTGATTTCACGATGTTACTCGAGGAGCTACTCGAGTAAACTTCATGTGTTACTCGAGGAGTTACTCGAGTAAGCATACCCAGAAATTTAGAAATCATTCAAACGTTCATTGATTTGTTTCCTATATGATTAACCTTTCATTGTATTAGCATTCTTAGTATATTTACAGAGAAACAATGAAGAAATCATATCAAAAGATGAAAGTCAAATCAAACGTTCAAATGCCAACCACCGCCAACGGATATTTTTCAAAAACTTGAAAAGTCAACAGTGGCTGCGCACTCACCAACGGATGAAAGGAAAACATTCCAACGGTCATCCCCATCATATCTATATATTTGGGAACCATCAAACAGAGAAGCAGAACCAAGCATTCACACAAACAATTCATTGAGTTCATTGCTCTGTTTTCACGTTAAAATTATATTCATATGCTTCAGTGATTATCATTTACTCTTTGTGAGAGATATTTCATTCAAACTCAATATTTGTTATTGAGATAACTTAAGGTTGTGGAACCTTGAGTTGGGATTGGATTACAACCTGTAAGGGGGAGCGAGTGTCCAGGTGTAAGGAACTTGCTTGTACTGAGGTGCCAAGAACCCACTGAATCTTGGAAGTTATAGTGAAACTCTCAGAGAAGCTCTGAGGACTGGACGTAGGTCAAAGTGATTGTGACTGAACCAGTATAACTCCCGGTGTACACTTCGGTGATATTTCTCCTTCCTTATTACTGCTTTAATTATTGTGTCAAAATTTTATAGTTTCTAAAGAAATTTCAGTATCACCCAATTCACCCCCCCTCTTGGGTGAAACGCTTGATCTTACAATAACTCTATGTATCTTTAATGTATTATTATTTTTTGTCTTTGGTAGCGTGCCTAGTTTTCTTAATTCAACTGTAAGCTATACAAATTTGGATGCTAATACTTATGATTGAGAGGGGAGCTTAATTGGATTGGCAATAAGTAATGGATATTTCTGATTAAAAATAAAAGAAGCCAATACTTCTCGTATTTTCTCTCTTCCTCCATGGAGTTTCTGCCGTTTGTTCTTGTGCGTGTAGGCAACTTCAAGCAGTGGTTTTCCAGTATCTCTTCCTTTAGGTTTGGCCAGAGAGGAGGTACTCCAACATGGCGTTTATCTTCTTTAAGGTTAGGGTTTTTTGTTTTTTCGCTTTGGGTGTCCGTCCACTGGTTTTGTGTGGAGGCTTTCATGGGTCTTACAATGATGTCAAGGAAGGGAAACCAAAAGCATAGTGCTAAATCGAAGATTTCTTCACCTTTCCCTGACTTCTTTAAGTAGGATTGGTTAATGGGATTGGGTTGGATGGTGGAGATTTAGAGGATGATTAATTTTAAGGAAATTGCAAAACTTCAAGGTTCATCATATCCTTCCGTCCTTCTCCACTCGGTACTTATCTCTACTCCATTTTTTTATCTTGTTTTGGCTTAGCTGGCACAAGTCCTTGGGGTTTCTGCTCAAATCTGACTGGCTTAGGTTGGGGATTGATTAGTGGCAATGGTTGGGGTCTCTTTGGGCTTATGAGTCTTCTTTGTCGGCGACGGAACTTCCCCCTGTAAGACCCCACCCTATATACAACTGATTACTAATATTAATCAGAATAGCAATTGAGTAGTTCGGTGGACACATAGGAATAGAAAAAATATACTGATATTACTGAAACAATATTGCTTGATTATATTATAAGAATTTCCCATAGGGGTTCGTACATAATAATTATATACCTTAAAATAATAAGACGTCTTCAGATAACCAACATCTTTTCTTTTGCTTGTCCGGAACCTTCTGTTGCCAGTAATTACAATTCTGCCCTATGAGCCGCTGTCTGCTACTGAAAACTTTTTATGTTTATAGAAAGGGTGAGATTCAAAGAATCCCAATAGTAACATACAATCAGATATATACAATGTGAAAATAAATATGCCATGCACCATGTTATGTAAAGTGATAGAATACTGTGTGCTCACTATCTAAGACCAAATGACTGTTTGCAACCCTTGCTTAACTCTACACCTCTGTTGAGTCCCAGACCACAACTAAGCTAATATGCGTGTCCAAGACACTATGCTCATGCTACAGAAGATGGCATACACAAACATACAAAAATCACATAGTGCATGACAGATAGAGTTACAACCTAGAATTGCCCTTTCCAACTCTACTGTCCGTCAAATACATTTGAAGTAGCTCGAATATTGCAAATTCCTATAAATTAAAGTTACATGTAACTAGTTATTACTTAAACTATTACTGCCTTTAATCACATTTTGTTGGTTATCTATCACAGTTTCAGAAATTTCTGCACAGTACAATTTTGCATAGTGCAGTTCACTGTTTCCAGAAAACTGGCAGATTTTCAAACGACTTTGGAAAAATCATAATTAATTCTAGAAGATTCTAAATTGATTGTTTCTAAAGCCTATATGAAGCTCTTTAATTATTCTTTTAAGGAAAAATACTTAAGTCTGATCATTGCAACCACATTGTTCCCAAAAATTCATCAAACTTCCCTTGTTCCAGATTTCCTTCCAAAAATAGGGCACAACTTCAAAAAATCCATATATTTTAATTTACCTATCCAAAAATCATGATCTACCTATCAAATTAAAACTCTAGATTTCTACTTTAAGCCTATCAAATTTCATAATATTTAGACTAGGTTTGGCCAACAAAATTCATTCCACAACAAAACTGCCTCATGTGAAACAAATCAAACAGCATCTCCCCTTAGCTTTATAAATTTCCAAATTTGAATACCAACATCTAAAAATTATGAACATGTGTTCCTACACAATTATCCCTTCTAAACACAATTGGAACATCAAATCAACCAAATTTCAATCTAAACCCTCTGTGAACAGTGCCTAGACGAAATTTATAAAATTTATGGAAAATGTGATTTTCACTTTCCATGCAATTAAACATCTTCATTACAATCTAATCACATGTTTAACTACCCAAACACCTAATGAACATAAACAATAGAAATTTAGGTAGTGTATCATTCTAGGGTTTCATCATCCCATATTTCAAAAACCATGTAAACCAATCCAACAACCACAACAACAACCTACTAACCAAGAGGATTAAAGTTTTTGATATTATCTCTTGATTTCTTGGCTTTCTCTCTCTAGGCTTCATTGTTCACTCTCTCTTCTCTCTTCATTTTGTTTCCAACAAGCCATGTTTATGAAGATATGAAGGTTAGAGGAGGTTTTCCATGTACTAGCATGCCAGAACACTTGAGTTGTAATTAATAAAAAAATAATGATTTGGGCATAAAATAGAATTTCTTGAAAAAAACACTAAATCAAACCCTTTTTCAGTTTGCAGGCAATATATGGAGGTCTAGATGTCAGATTGGGATGTTCTATATATGAATAAAAAGCTAAAAAAGAGCTCTACAACTTTTTGTTGAGACCAAAACCTAATTCTATCTCCAAGGGTTTCAAATTTTGCTTTGAAGTCGAGAGTGGAAATCATCTACCATTCCATCTTCCTTTTTAACCTACTACTTCATCAACCACCTCATCTTCTTTTTCACCTACTACTTTATTTACCACCTCGTCTTCCATTCCACCTACTACTTCATCTACCACTTCATCTACCATACTCCATTCTTCCCAATATATAGCCATTCTTTCCCTCACATTTAACACACATAATTTCATATCCATTACTTTCCTCTCTTCTCCATATACACCATGTTAGAGTTAATTTTAAGCATTGTACTTGATTCTTGCATGCCTCCTACATGGAAGGCTTAGGTTCTCCTCCTTTAAGGATGGCATAGGTTGCCCCCTACATAGAAGGTTTTACCTCCTAAAGGGACGGCTAGATTTTCTCCATTTTTATGCATCTTTTCATTGTATATTTATGCTTTAGAATTTAATATTCAAGTTTTATGCAATCTTTATGAAGTTTGCAATTTATTTTGTTTTTGTTTTTAATTTCATCATGAGCTAAATTTTTATTTTCCTAGATTGATGACGGAGCTTACTAATAACAGATTGAATATTAACTTATTAAATCTAGCTTGAATTTCTCCTTCATGATTGATTTTTAATTATTGTTCTTAATTTTTTCAATTGATTAGCCACCTTTTGAATGATTTCAATATGTATGTTGAGAATGGAACGAGATGCATGTGTATAATCCTATAATTAAAACCATAACTTGCATATGAAATAGGCATATATTCATATCAATTATGTAGTGTTACTAAGTTCTATAAATCTTAATGCGTAATTAATTGCTTAAATTCATATAGGAATATATTGGATTAGCAATTAATTATAGAATTGCTTAACTTTGAAAGATACTAGTAATTAAATTAAGAAAACTCGACTATCAATCATGTGGAATCAATTAGGTTAGAATAGATAAGTGATTCAATCCTAAATTTGTTAAGTGAAATGTGACCCCTAGGGCTTTTTCTTATAGTGCTTTCATATCATTTGCACTCATATTTAATCATCTTTTATTTCCTACTCTCAATCACCAACTAATCGATCGACTAAATAGAGTTAAAATTACCCATTTTGGTGCTTAGTGATCAATCCTCATAGGAATGATACTTTACTCACTTTTGTATCACTTAATTACGGCAGTGTACACTTGCACTATTTCATAGACCTTTACACATGTAAAAAGTTTTTGGCACCGTTGCCAGGGATTGTAGTTATTAATATCAATACCAAGTAATTTTAATACAAATTTGGTCCTTATATTATATTTGTTTTTCGCTTTGGTGTTTTATGTTTCTTTTCAGACTTTTACTTAGTGTATGACTAGATCAAAGGAGACTGAATTACAACCTTTTGATTCTTATATTGAGAAAACTTGTCGAAGAAATCGAATAGTTTGAAAGTAGTCTACTTCAATCCTAATCAATCCGATGGCAAACCCAAAGGGAGAAATAACATATACCAAAACACTCCGTGACAATGCAATACCAATGATTATGGGCACAATTTTTGAATCAAAAGACCACCAGTAGTAGCTAACGACTTTAAAATCAAGACTGCAATTATACTGATGATGCAAGCAAATCAGTTCGGTGGTTTACCAACAGAAGATCCTAATGCACATATAGCCAACTTTCTAGAAATCTATGACACATTCAAGCATAATGGTGTTACTAATTATATCATTAGACTTAGACTTTTCCCTTTCTCACTTAAGGATAAGGCTAACAACTGGTTACACTCGCTACCCTTGGGGAGTATAACTACATGAGATGTCTTGGAATAGAACCTTTTGGTAAAATACTTTCCTTCAGGAAAAATAGCTAAATTGAGAAATGAGATTGCCTCATTTTCTCAGCATGAACTAGAAAGCCTCTATGAAGCCTAGGAAAGATATAAGAAGTTGTTGAGGAAATGCCCTCATTATGGGTTACTAGATTGGTGGCAACTGCAGACTTTCTATAATGGGATGATGCATACCACCAGAATTCTTGTAGATGCTATAGTTAGAGGATCTTTAATGGGAAAAAATGTAGATGATACTAACAATCTACTTAAGGAGATGTCAACCAATGCATACAATTGGCCTTTTGAATATAATATTTCAAAGAAAGCACTTGGAGTGCACGAGCTGGATATCATTACAACTTTGTGTTCTCAAGTTGCATCTATATCCAAGCAAGTGGGCTCATTGACAAACCAAGCAAATGTAATCAACAATCCTACCGAAACTTGTGATCAATGTGGAGGATCTCATGTGAGCATGCAATGTTAAGAAGGACACTCATTCATGCTGAAGCAAGTTTATTTCATAGGAAATCAAAGAAATAACCTATTTTCAAACACTTACAATCCAGAATCCAGGCTGGCAAAATAATCCAAACTTTAGTTGGGGGAATAATCAAAATGAGTTTAAGTAGCAAGAGAACTACCAATAACAAGCCCTTCAACAACTAAATCCATCACAACAGAAAGTGAATTTGGAAGATGCACTAGCATAACTAGCTATAAATACATCTCGATTCATGACTAGGATTGAGGCAACACTTAAAAGCCACAAAGCCTCAATAAAGAACTTGAAAATTCAAGTGGGCTAAATTGCAAATATGGTGAACTCCAAGCAACCAAGAACTCTACCCAGTGACACAAAAAGAAACCTACGAGAGCATGTGAAAGCCATTGCACTAAAAAGTGAGAAAAAATTGAAAGATCCTATAATTAAAAAGAAGGATGATGGAGAAAAGAAAGAAATTAGAGAAAAACAAAAGGATGAAGCACAGAGAACTAAAGAGGATGATGTGATACTAGGAAGAATTAGCTTTCCAAATAATCCTCCTTAATATGTACCACCAGTTCCATACCCTCAGAGACTTGCGAAGGCAAAGCTAAACAAACAGTTTGTAAAGTTTTTGGAGGTTTTCAAAAAGTTACATATCAACATTCCTTTTGCAAATGCTCTTTCCTAAATGCTCAGTTATGTAAAATTCATGAAGGACATTCTCTCAAATAAGAAAAAGCTTGAGGAATTTGAAACAGTAGCACTTACTGAGGAGTGCATTGCTATTCTCCAAAAGAAATTACCTCCAAAGCTGAAAGATCCAGGAAGCTTTTGCATACCTTACACCATAGGTCAATGTCACCTTGAAAGTGCACTTTGTGGCCTTTGAGCAAGTGTAAACCTCATGCCTTTATCTGTCTACAACAAACTTAGTCTTGGAGAGGTGAAGCCGACCACAATTTCATTACTTCTGGCTGACCAGTCAATAAAACATCCAAGGTTTGTCTTAGAAGATGTGCTAGTGAAGGTGGACAAATTCTAGCTAATATCATAATACTCGACATGGAAGAAGACCAAGAAAATCTTATCATTCTTGGGAGGCCATTCCTGGTAACTGGGAGAACGTTAATAGATGTGTAACAGGGGAAGCTAACCTTACGAGTTCAAGATAATCAAGTATCTTTCAACATTTTTAAGGCCTTGTCCTTTCCAGATGAAGGTAATACCTGTTATAGAGTAGAGACATTAACCAGCTTCATAGAAGATGTGGTAAACGAAATCTGCATGGATCAACCATTAGCAATAGGAATGGTAGATGTATCAAAACCTGCTAATCCTGAAGTCTTGGAGCAAATTAGGTACCTTAAAGCAAATTCCCCAATTTTTATCAAGAAACTATTTGAAGATTTAGGAGAAAGGCCGAGTAAGCTGGTACCATCAAGAGAGAAACCATTAGTACTGAAGTTGAAAGCATTTCTATCTCACTTGAAGTATGCTTATCTGGGAGAAAATTCAACATTACAAGTAACTTTTGAATATGAAGCAAATCCTCGATTCATAAAAAGTATTTAAGCCGTTATTGGATGTAGAACCAGAGGAAGATGTAAGCCAAAATCACAACTACTGTACCTAATCATGCTTTTGTCTAATCTATTTTTTTAGTACCTTTTGACTTTCTTTACTCATTTTATTTAATTTCTTCACGTAATGGCCCACTGGTTATCTATGTCGGTAATTTTTTCAAACTTCTTTGAAAAATGAATGATTTGCATGATCTGGTTGTCATTGTTTTAGTATTGTAAATATGCAATTTTCATTTGTAAAATGGGCTTTTGACAAGTGTGGGGGTGTATATATCATCAACTTTAGAGTTGAAGAATTATGGAAAAAAATACATAAATAATCTCAATGCCTTAGAAGACATTGGGGACAATGTCTGATTTAAGTTGAGGGAGAAGTAAAAAAAGAAGAAAAAAAATTATTAAGTATTGTTGTTTTTTGTGATGAAATAAATTTATTCATAAGTAGACCATTTTTCAATTTTTTCTATTTTTTTAGCCTTTCATATCATGTTTTACATTCCTTTTACCTTAACCCCATTACAACCCTTAATAAGTCCTTTTGATTTATGCATGTGAATTAGGTAGTGGAGATTGAGATTCTTAGCAAGCCTATGGTAGTGCAGTTTTTTCGGTTGAATATGAGCGAAACACTTACCCTTAAACACTTGAGAGATTGAGAGAATGAGTAGCAATTACAAACTCAGTCTATTCATTTTCAAATAAATTACCAATTTATATTTTCATTAATTCATGAATACTATAATCTATTTAGTTGTCAATTGTGTTCTTACTTAAGACTTGACACTTCTAATTTTGTTAGCACTAATTAGTCTCTCCCTGTCCGAGGATGTCCAAGAGCTAAGTATAGAGGAATTTGATAAGTAAAATATTTGTATATTTATTTTTCCCTTATATAATAATTTTGTGGATGATATGTGAGCCCAATTTAATGAATTTGGGTGTAATTAATAAATAAAAAATGATTTGGGCATAAAATAGAATTTCTTGAAAAAAACACTAAATTAGGCCCTTTTTCAGTTTTCAGGCAATATCTGAAACTCTAGATCTCGGATAAAATGCTAAGAAACAGCTTTACAACTTTTATGTTAAGACCAAAACTCAATTCTATCGCCAAGGAATTCGAATTTTTCTTGAAAATTGAGAGCGGGAACTATGTACCATTTCACCAACCATTCCATCTTTCTTTTTAACCTACTACTTCATCTACTACCTCATCTTCCTTTTCACCTACTACTTTATCTACCATCTCATCTTCCATTTCACCTACTACTTACTCCGCCACTTCACCTACCATACTCCATCCTTCCCTATATATAACCATCCTCTCCCTCACATTTAACACACACAATCTCATATCCATTACTTTACTCTCTTCTCCATATACACCATCTTAAAGTTAATTTTATACATTGTACTTGATTCTTTCATGCCTCCTACATGGAAGGCTTAGGTTGTCCTCCTTTATGAATGGTATAGGTTGCCACCTATATGGAAGGTTTTACCTCCTAAAAGGGACGGCTAGATTTTCTCCATTTTCATGTATCTTGTGATTGTATATTTATGTTTTAGAATTCAATATTCAAGTTTTATGCAATGTTTATGAAGTTTGCAATTTATTTTGTTTTCATTTTTAATTTCATCATGAGCTAAATTTTTATTTTCCTAGGGTGATGACGTAGCTTACTAATGGCGGATTGAATCTTAACTTATTAAATCTAGTTTGAATTTCTCCTTCATGATTGAGTTTTAATTATTGTTCTTAATACTTTCAATTGATTGGCCACCTTTTGAATGATTCCAATATGTATGTTGAGACCGGAAGGAGATGCATATGTATAAATCATGTAATTAAAACCATAACTTGCATATGAAATAGGGATATATTCATATGAGTTGTGTAGTCTTACTGAGTTTCATAAATCTTAATGCATGATTAATTTATTAAATTCATATAGGAATATATTGGATTAGTAATTAATTATAGAATTGTCTGACCATGGAAGATGCTAGCAATTAAATTAGGGACACTCAACTAGAATCATGTGGAATCAATTGGGCTAGAATAGATAAGTGATTCAATCCTAAATTTGTTAAGTGAAATCTGACCCCTAGGGCTTTTTCTCATAGTTGCTTTCATATCATTTGCACTCATATTTTGTCATCTTTTATTCCGTAATCTCAATCACCAACTAATCGATCGACTAAATAGAGTTAAAATTACCCATTTTGGTGATTAGTGATCAATCCTCATGGGAACGATACTCTATTCACTTCTGTATTCTTGATTATGACAGTGTACACTTACACTATTTAATAGACCATTTACACACGTAACAGCACTAACTACCCCTTCTAGGAAAATCGTGTTGATTAATAAAAGCACAAATAATGGCAGTCACACATTCATATGAACTAAGGCATGATATATGAAGGATAATGCCCCTACCTCAAGTCTCTTTCACCCTGTTTTATGTGCCTTAAAAAGTGTGTCAAGCCTAGGCTCCCAACTTGATCCTAAAATAGCAAATGTACAAGAATTAGGCTAAAACCCATTCATGTACCATTTTAGACACTTCCATAATGTTTATAGTATTTATATTAGCATAAGTGAAAATTTACTAAAATGCCCCCAAGGACCCGAATAGGCCTTGTCTAATTGTACTTTTCGTGAAACTTTGACATTGGCTATTATAACTTAGGATTAACAAATTTACTGCCAAAACACAAAATTGCCATTGGCAGCCTCTATTTCAGGGTTTCAGGGGCGTTTTCATAATTATACTTTCTCGGGCTTTTCCGAAAAAGTGACTAACTGTAACCCCACCTAATTTTCCCTCTTGAACTTAATGGAATCATTAAATCATCGAAAATCTAAATCTATGGGCCATTTCTAGCTCTTACAGAATTGCATAAATTCCCTAACAAAAATTGGAATTTTTGAAATCCAACTCCGTAGACGTATTCCTTTCTACTCCTAACCACTTTATTAACTATTTAATTAAGTTATAACTACCATTTAGACCTAATTTTGGTAGCATAACATTTCCAACAACACATTTCCAAAATTCTAAATCAAAGACAATGCGGTAAAATTTCATTGATTAAATTGTCCACAGCAGTCAAAATAGTCAATATTCAAAGGTTTGAAAGTTACCTCAAACTCCTAGCTTTTCCTTGATGTAGTTGAACCCTAGCCTTTCTTCACAATGAAAATTGAGCTTCCTACACCTTAAAATACATGAAAGATAAGCTTAGGAGTAGAGTTATACGTGTTAGGTATGAATTCACTAAAGAAATCAACTACCTTGCGAGTTTTCTTCTCCTTCTCTCTCTAAATGCTCTCAACTCTTTCTCTCTCCTTTTTGTTGAAATAAGTGTTGATTTGGTGCTAAGGAGGAGGAAGATGATGATATATTCCTATGCTTATGTCATATTGTAATTCTTTATCAATTTCCAAAATTTCCAAAAATTTACTTTATGTACATGATCCCTTTTGTACATGTAGATGGTTCATAAGCCCAATTGAAATTGAATTAATCCCTTCATTTCCTTAAGCCCATCAATACGCCACTTTTGGTCCAAAGTAGCCCAATTAGGTTTTTCTTTATTCCATAACAGTCATTGCATTTTTTTCCTCAAAAATCGCAACAATTGGTAATTTGGTAGATTTTCTGCCATAACTTTGAAAAATCATAACTAAATTTGTAGACATCGTATTAGAGTGATTCCAAAGGCTATAGAACCCTTATTGAGTTGAGTCTGGGTTCAAGGGAAAATATAGACTTTAGCCAAATGGAAGCACAACATTCCCAAATTTTCAATATTTGCATGTTGTTCCGGAAAATTCACAGTTTTGATGAGCTAACTTCAAAAATTCATAACTTTTTGTATATAGCTCTAATTGAGTCATATAAGCCATCAAACTAAAGCATAGAATGTCTATTTTCACCCTATAAAATTTCATAATTTTCGACAATCATATGGTCATTCAAAACCACATGACAATCTCACTGTCTCATAGGCGATTTAACCGGAAGCATTATTCACCTTTCAACTTTCAATATTCAATTTTCAATATTCATCATTTTATTGAATATATTAAATAATTATAATAAATTCTTGGTGAATAAAATTTAGGGTATTCCATTTTCTATGACCATTTACTTGGCCGATAATTCATGTTGGAAGGGAGAATTATTATATTTTAAATCAACTCATTTATCCCCTTCCACATGTTTTAATTTGAGTTGCAATAGTTGACCATATGCCATAATCTTTTTTTTCTCTTTTGACCATTTACCAAGAATTGCTATAAATTCCCAATAAATTATTTTTCCCCTTCCTTTATCTATTTTTGAATGAAAATGGGAAAGTAATATGAAGAAAATAATTGCCTCTTGCTTAATATGGAAATTACCATTTTGCCCTTATATTTTGTAATTTTCACACAAGCTAATAGAATTTTCATCAAACTTTGAAAATTTATAACTAATTGTACAGATGTCCAATTGGTATGATTCTAAAGGCTATGTAACCCTTATTAAGTCTATTTTTATGGAAAAATATACCCTTTACCCAACCAAAAGTCCAAAATTTCTATTTTTGGACACTGTCACAGAAATTTGCCAGTTTCACTAGGCTAATTTCAAAAATTCATAACTCTTTGTACACAGCTCCAAATGACTTATATGACTTATCAATTAAAGCTTAATAAGTATACTTTCATTCTGAAAAATATTATAGGCATTGGATATCATTTTCCTATTTAAAAATATCACATAACAAAACTGCTACACAGTGAAACTCACTAGCAGCAAATTCAAATGTTTACAATTTGTATTCTAAACATACTAATGTTGTGTGTGACCATCAATTGCCTTGTTTTATCATTTCATGTGCTCTTTAATTCATCATTTTATTCCTTTTAATATAAGAAATTTTGGTGGCTGAAATTCGGGATGTTACACTCTCTACGCGACTAGTTTTGCGTGGTAATGATAAATCTGCACTTCTAGTTGCAGACGAATCTTTATATGGTATGTATCTATTAGGGTGGTTCTTGAAATCCACATCCCTTATTTCCGGTATTGTTCCCGGATTTTCTTCCTCTTTTAGGATGCCGATACGGCAACTCATGTGCTTCTCTGACTCTAACCTAGGGTTAGAGTTTCTAATAGTGGTGTTGTTTGGGCTTAGGGTTACTCTTGTTGGGCTTTGAACTTTTGTCTGTTATGTGTTTGGTTTGGACTTTATTTCTTGTAATCTTCAGTTTATTTCAATACAACTATATTTCTGGCGCAGAGAGAGGAAGAGAGAGAGAGAGAGAAAGAGAAAGCTTAATTACCCAATAGCTTTATGGATTAAAAATCATAATTTGTTTTTAAAATTAAAGTGGTAGAAATTCTAAATTTCTTGAAAATAAATGTTATTAATTGATTTAGGCATTCTAACCTCTAACATAAGTAAGAAGAGCATTGTGCTGTATTCTCTATCGGGAAAAAACGATTTAGGCACATCTTATGCTCATCATCCCATTGCCTAGTAAGAGTCAAGGCTAAATCTGAATATGACATTATTGAAAATATTTAATATTCATTTAAAAATTGAATCAACCAAACTTTGTATAACCATATTTTAAATCACTCAAGTAATCAACATTGAATTGTGTTCCTAAATATTTTGTAATTAAAATATAAACCACATCAATTGAAAGAAATAAATGTATCCTTTATCTAATTTGAAAATTGAAGTCGAGATTTTCTCAAACATAAATATTATGAATAAGTAAATCTTATAAATAAAAGGATTATTTGTGCTTTTCAAGTGAAAATATTATAACTAGTGTCATAATTAAATAAGAAGTTATCAAGTATATGGCACAATTGTAACTGTAATTCAATCATATTGGCATTAGTTAAGGGCGTGTTTATATTGTTTGATATGATAATTTTAATTTGATTGATATTGATTAATTTATGTTGCAACAAATTGAATCTTCAATTAAATTAAATGAATAAGATGTGCAAACCGCCACCTTCATGACTCATTCAAACCTGTTCTCGGCTTCAGCTTCCCCAAAGCCGCCCTTAACTAGAGTTAACCAAGTCGCTGACGGCCCAAAGAGCCCCCAACCCAATGGGAAGTTGTCCATTTGGACCGCCCAAGACAGACCCATAACGGATGAGTTTAAATGGGTGAGCTTGTACACTAAATTGGATAGGCTACGGGTACACCTTCGGGCTATCCATACCTACCTATATATGTTTGGGTGTATATATAATATCTATTTAAGTATAAACAATATATATATATATTTAAGTAAATATTAAGACAATGGAGCCTATATCAATTTAATTATATATCATGTATGTGAGATAATATATATATATATATATATATTAAGGGGGCAAATGGAAAAGTATAGGAGCAAAGGAAGAGATTTGCATATGGTTTTCATTGATTTAGAAAAAGCATATAACCGTGTACCAAGAGAGGTACTATGGAAAGCCTTAGAAAAGAAAGGGGTGTGGGTTGCATATATTAAAGCCATTCAGGACATGTATGAGGGGGTTACAACCAATGTTAGAATGCCTGGAAGTGTTACAAAGGACTTCCCTATAAGGATTGGCCTACATCAGGGATGAGCTTTGAGCCCTTATTTGTTTAATCTAGTGATAGATGTTCTATTTGAGCCTATAAAAGAGCATATCCCTAAATGCATGTTTTTTACAGATGATATAGTTCTGTTGGTTGAATCCAGGGAGGAAATTAATTTTAAACTTGAGATATAGAGATGGACTTTGGAATTGAGGGCTTTCACTTGAGTAGGAGCAAAACTAAATATATGCATTGCAGGTATGATAAGAGATAAGGTCGAAATGAAGTGGAAGTTAAATTGGGGGTCAAGTTATTCCGTAAGTGACAAAATTTAGGTATTTGGGATCAGTTATAAAATATGATGGTGAAATTAATGGAAATGTCAATCATAGAATTCAAGCTGGATAGTATAAATATAGAAAAGCTACTGGAGTTATTTTTTATCGAAAAGTACCTAATAAGGTAAAAGGGAAGTTCTATCGCACTGCTATAAGACCAGCAATGCTATATGGTAGTGAGTGTTGGGCTTTAAAATGACAACATGAACATAAAATGGGGGTAGCTGAGATGAGGATATTGAGATGGAAGTGTGATCATACAAAAAAAGATAAGATTCATAATAATCATATACATGAACAAGTTAAAGTGGCCTCTATTGAAGGAAAAATGGTAAAAAGTTGTTTGAGTTGGTTTGGACATATTCAACAAAGGTCATTGAATGGAGTCGTACGATCCTTGTAGCCAACCCCACCTAATAGGATAAAGCCTTTGTTGTTGTTGTCGTTGTTGTATATATAATTCTAAAAGAATAAATTTTAAAAGGAGTACAATGATATATAATTTTATATATAGTGTCTATGCTAGAAATGTTTTAGTTCTAAAGGTTGAAACTGAAATCTTCTTCTTTGCCATTGATCCTACATTTAAGAAGTTTTTAGCCAATGCAAAAACTATGACTACGAGGGCTAAGCAACTTTAAGAGGTAGATGATTATCTTTAAACCAATTTAATTAAATATTGTGAATCAAAATTTGACCTTTTGGTAGGGTCAAAAGTGCATATTTTTCCATGTATAAAATACTAAATTTGATTGCATGTGATTTATTGGTAACATCAGTCTCTATAGTGTCTTCAAAATCCACTTTTAGTACTAGGGTCAAGTACTAGATGCTTCCTCCTTATCATTAAAGATGGCTGATACATTCATATGTACTCAAATTTTGCTATATAAGATTCCTTCTAAATTGAAGGAGGTTGATGTTAACAATTTTGATCAAGTAACAACTCTTGTTGCTAGTAACTTCAATAGCATTTTCAATATGTATTGTTTCATCTTTTTATTACAAATTCATGAATACCATTTATTTTAATTGGTTTTGTAGAGGAAGAGGCAGTAGCTCCAACTTCAACCATCTCAAGTGAATATGATAAAGGATAATAATCCAAAGGTAGCATGATAGTTTTCCTCTCCTACAAGTCGTTATTTGTTAGACTAATTCTTGTACTAGTTGAGAACTTCACAAACTATTTGTTAATTTGTGCACGTCATTTCTTGTGTGGTTTCAATGAGGGATGATGAGGATTGTAGTGCTTTATTTTATTTTTGTAATTTATATTGAGAAATAAGTGGCAATAAATGTAGTAGAAGTGTAGTTGCATATTGAGTTTTTTTAAACAAATTCATTATCGAACTGCCACACCCATTCAAGCAGAAATTTTCAATCATGAGATCAAGAATATCTTTAAAAAGGTGGTTCGCACTCCTAGATAGCATTAGTCTACTAAATTGGATGATGCTCTGTGGGCTTACCAAATAGCCTAAAAAACTCCTATTGGAATGTCTCCCTACTGCTTAAGGTTTGGAAAAGCTTGCGCTTGTCAGTGGAATTAGAGCATGGCTCTTATTAGGCTATCACAAAGCTAAATTTTGATCCTCAAGCTATTGGATAGAAGAGGCTACCTCAACTTAATGAGTTAGATAAATTTTGCCTCAATGCCTATAAGAGTGCAAGGCTTTACAAGGAGAAAACTAAGAAAGAGAATGACAATAAGATCATTCCCAAGTGTTTTGAACCTAGTCAAAGGGATCTCCTTCACAATTCCAAGTTGAGGTTATTTTTGGGAGAGGTAAAGTCTTGATGGTCCAATCCATTCACGATAGTTAGATCACCCAAATTTGGTGATGTGGAGAAGCAAAATGAGAAAGGCCAAAGATTAAAAGCTAAGGGCCAATTATAACACCCCAAATTTTTTTCCCTAATATGCCTCATAAACATTTGTGGCATTTAATGAAATGGATGGATGGATTTTGGAGGATGCGATTATGCTGCCATTGAAAATTTCCTATGAGGCGGTGAGTTTGTCATGTGGTTTTGTATAACCAAATCATGTCCAAAAATTATGAAATCTCCGGTGAATTCATTCCTAACATGTATAATCCTTCTCCTAAGCTTCTCTTCTATGTTATTGAAGGTGTTTGAAGCACAAATTTGGTTGTTATAGAGGCTAGGTTTTCTGCCACATAAGAGTAGAGCCAGAGGAAGCCAAAGATAACTTCCAAACCTTCGAATATTAATTGTTCTAGCTATTGTGAGTAGTTTAATCAGTGAAAGTCTGATTGATTTGCTCTGAATTTCAATTTGAGCAAAGTTGTGTCCTATATGTTATGCTACCAAAATTGAGTCTAAATAGTAGTTATAATGTAATTAAATAGTTAATAAAGTGGTTAGGAGTATAAAGAAGCACATATGCGGAGTCAAAATTAGAAAACACCCATTTTCCTCGAAAAATCCTGAGATTTTGGTCAGAACCAGATAGGGGTTAGAGTTGGATTTTTGATGATTTGATAATTCCATTGAGTTCATCAGGGAAAATTAGGTTGGGTTACAATTGATCACTTTTTCAGAAAAGCCTGAAAAGGCTAATTACAAAAACGCCCCTGAAACCCTGAAATAGGGGCTGCCAAGGGCATTCTTGTCCTTTGATAGTGAGTTTGGTAATTTCAAATCTTAAAATGGATTCCTTGGACAAAAATAAGTTAAAATAGTCTAGGTTAAAATTTCAGGAAAAGTACGGTTGGACCGGATATGACGGGGCCAAGCCGGGTCCTCGGGGGCATTTAAATTTTCACAATAGCCTCATATAACCACTAGGAACATATTGGAAATGCCTAAAATAGTACATGAATGGGTTTTAACCTAATTCTTGTACATTTGACATTTTAGAACCAAGTTGAGATCATGAGGGGTTGGCACGCATATCGATGCACACATTTTGAGGTGAAAAGGGTTTAAGGTAGTAACTCTATCTTTCATATATTATGTCAATGTTTATATGATTTCTGTATGCCATCTTCCATAATATGTATGATGCACAGTGCGTACGGGTACACCAACCATAACCGAACATAGTACCTATAGGTACACCGAACATGACCAAACCTAGTGCCTACGGGTACACTGAATTGTGCCCAATCTCTGATCTTGAGCCCAGCTGAGGTACAAAATGAGTAAGGGTTAGAACAATGGTTGCCTTTGAATGTTTTTTACCAAACTAAATTATGTGTTATTGTAATATTGTTGTATGTGGTATCTAGCATATTCATTATCGCATTTTCTATGATCGATTATCTGTTACTACTGAGATTCGTTTGAATCTCACGCTTTTTCATAAACAATAAATATACCAGCTGGAACCAGCATCTCCAAGGGTAAAGTGGTAGACACGGGAAACTAAGGTGCGGATCTCGACATAGGAACTAGTTGGTTACCTATTGTCTCTACTTTGAAATATTTTGGATAAATTTGTAAATGTTATCAAACCCTGTGGGGATATTTGCTATATGTAAACAAGTATTTTTATCCATATAATTATGCTGTTTCTGAATGCATGTGGAACTATGCCTTTAATACTCTGCGCGTATCGAAATGTAAACGGGTGTTGACATACTTAAGATCAGAGCCCAAGCAGTTCTAGCAGAGCTTAAAGTGATTATGGTATTATCAAGATAGTATATTGATATGGTATTGTTTGCATGGTGAGAGGACATCATGAGCTGCTCAAGTGAGTCACATGAGGGATCAAAGGCATCGGTAAACCAGAGCCCATCGGAGCAGAGGATACCGGATGGACAGCTCTTTATTGAGTATTACGCAAGGGGAGGTGGCCGTATGAGACGGACAGCATGAAAGAGAGTGCCAGTACTACCGGTGTACCGACCCGAGCCACGGCTAGCATTGCCAGCACTGTCACTGGCAAGGGAGACCGGATAGCCACCGTCGGATGATTTAGATTATAATCCAGAGAAGGATGATCTGTAGGAGATACCTGAGGACGAACTGAGTGATCGTGAGTCCCAAACCGATACTATATAGGTCCAGTATGATTTGCAACCGGATCTAGAATATTAGGGCTCGGTATCACCGAGCGTTGTGGGAACATGATACACCCAAAGGTAGATATCTTGCATTCCTGAGGGGTATAAGTCGTTGTACCAGATTTAGGTGCCACTAGAAGTCGAGTTGCCAGATGAGTTATGGGCTTGCACCACTCTACATTTCTTCTCAGACACAGCATATTGGAACTGACAGAAGATTAACATTATTTAGCGGGGCCCGAGCATAAATTTTTGGACATTTTTTAGACATATCATAGACCTTGGATGGAAGTTTATGTACATCAAGTTATGTGGGGCCCACATAACATACTTTAGTGACCAGAGATGACCGACACATATTTTCAGATAAGGGCAGTCTTGTGGAATCGACGGACGGAAGAAAATAGAGCTTAAGTCAATATTTTAGGAGGGTACATAAAAAATTAATCGTGCTCGACCCAGGGTAATCTAGGATGAGTGACCCCTTGGGAAGTTGCATGAACTTAGAATTTGAAATGTAAAAAGGACTAATATGTCATGTACAGTAGTTTATAGGTTGCCTGATGTTTCTCACTTTCTGTAACTACTATAAATAGTTGATGTTGTTAGATCCCAAGTTTTGATGATAACAATAAGACAATTATGTGCAAAACATGTTTTTAGAAGGTTAAGAAAAGTTTCCAAGTTACCAAATGCATATTTGATGATTTGCTGATATCTGCTGTGAAATTGCACTGGAGTGCTCGAGCAAGGATTTTGCACTCGAGCATAAATCTCATCTGTGCTCAAGCAGGTGCGAGTGAAAGCCAGAAAGTGTGTACCCGAGAGGCATTCTCCCATTGTGTTCACTGGATCACTCGAGTACTAAGGTGTGCACTCGAGCAGAGAAGTCATTCTCACTCGAGCAGGTGCGAGTGAGGGTCTGCGAGTGCTTGGCCGAGAGCAGGTAATAGCATGCTTCCTTTGTTCACTCGAGCAGAGACATCAATGCTCGAGCATGGGCATTTTGTGCTCGAGCAAGGGATTGCGAGTGTTTGACCGAGAGTCATGAAGTACAGAGAAGTGCAAGTGTGCTCGAGCACACCCTTATATGCTCGAGTGACACATCAATGCTTGCAAGTAAAAATTCTATCCCTCTCCAGATCTGTTGCGAGCACTTGTTTAAGAGGTATAATTCTTGAGAATATTCTTCTCACTCGAGCAGGAGTCTGTGTGCTCGAGTGAGGGCCCACATCACTCGCGAGTGATATTTCTATCCCTCTGAAATCCTGATGCGAGTGATGGTATTGAGAGCATATTCCTTGAGAATATGCGTCTCACTCGAGCAGAGGTATGTGTGCTCGAGTGAGGGTCCATATTACCCGCGAGTACAAATTCTCACTCTTGTCAAAATGGTGTGCGAGTGATGACCCGAGAAGACACTTCCAGTTGAAATTGAAAAATCACTCGAGCAGAGGAAGTTGTGCTCGAGTGAGACCCCTCTTCACCCGCGAGTGAAGATTTTGTCTCTCTGAAATTTCGTGCAAGCACAACCCGATAACAGAGGCATATGAAGGAAAATAGGAGATCACTCGAAGTGAGCCTTTCATGCTCGAGTGATGCCCTGTCTGACCAACAAAAATGCTAAGTTTCACAACGATCATTCCGAATATGGTTTATTGTTATTTATTCATATCATCATTACTTATTATCATTGTTTAACATTGTTTTGAATGATTTAAAAGTATGATATAGGAATATGATCGTTTGAAATAAACTACATGAAGAAAGTGATACAACGGCAGACAAGATGATTATAAACACGCTGGCACCTACCGCACTCAGATTATTCAAACATGCACGTGTCTGCCAATACTTTTAAATGTCCCGCTCCACAAATAAAGAATTTCCAAACGGGCAAAAACTGGAGCAACTATATATATACAGAGACTCAAAGAGAAACTACAACAACATAGCACATGAATTCATAAATACCAAGTCTCTGCTATTCATCATTTTTCTCTGTATACACATTGATCTTCAGTGTTCATTCATTTGCTCTGTAAGAGAGTCTTCATACAATTCAAAATTCTATGTTTATTTGATCTCAAGGTATTGGGACCTTGAGAGGGGAGTTTTTCCTTACGAGAGAAGCAGTTGAGAGAATTCCTTGTTGTATCTTTCACTCATAAGTCTTATAAGATACAAGCAGAAGAGAACGTTGCTGCTCGTAAGACTTACAGTGGTGTAAGCAGGAGAGAACGTTGCTGCTCATAAGTCTTGTATACATAAGCAAGTGAGAAGAGTCATAGGTTATTTTTCTGCACGTAAGACTTGTCGTAAGGGGGAGAGAAGTTTCTTGTTGTGAGAATATTTCTGCTCGTAGTCCGTTCAAAGACGATTGTTGTCTTGTGGCGTTCTGAGAGCCCATTGAATCTTGGAGTTATAGTGAAAATCTCAGTAGGTCTTGATCTCTGAGGACTGGACGTAGGCCCTGTTGTTAGGCCGAACCAGTATAAATCTCTGTGTTCAAATCTTCTCAACTCTACTCTATCTACTATTTTTTTCATATCCCCACATCAAGCGAAAAATTTATAACATCACCCAATTCACCCCCCTCTTGGGTGAAGCTTGCCTCTTACATATGTATGCTGACATATCTGTGTACCCTGACTTTTATGAAATGACAAAAATGCCCTTGTTCTTATATGAAACATAATTTTTCTCTATTTTCATGTAGTTTGGAATATAGAGATGGTGTGTGGTAGACCATGGGCTCAAGGCCGAGTTTGAGGAAGGGTTGGAGGTCGGTATGGAAATAATGAGGAAGAAGGGGGTGCTAGATCAGATCCAATCCAGCAGCAAATTCTAAATATACTAACGCAGCAGCAAGCTATAATGAATGAAATCATAGAAGAGTTGAGAGAAGTACAGCTTAGGCAAGATCGCCTGGAAGAGTTGGTCGAAGGAAACGATGACGAAGAGCCTCTATCAGAGGATGTTGTACCTAAGCCAAAAGAGGACATACAAACCTGGGTGGGCAGGTTTAGAAAGCAAAAACCTCCTATCTTCAGGGGAAAGTTTGACCCACAGTTAGCGAGGACTAGCTTTCACATCTGGAAAAGATCTTCAATATCCTGCTATACCTGGATAAGGCCAAATTTCTTCTAGCCATATACAAGTTGGAGGGTGATACAAACCAGTAGTGGAAGAACACTGAGCTCACTCTGAGGGGAAGGAAATTTCCTATAACCTGGGAATTATTCTAATAATAGTTCAATGAGAAATATTTTCCCCATCCTTCAAACATGAGAAAGAAAAAGAGTTTCTAAGCATTCGAAAACAAGAATGGGAGAGCTTTGACGACTATTTGGCTCAATACATTCGGTTGTACTGATATTCAGCATACCTCAAGCTTCACTATAATGAAGAATGGAGTGCTGATATGATGATTGAGGGGTTGAGACTAGAGATAAAAGAGAAATTGATTTCATAGTATTTCACTGAGTTCAACAAAGCAGTGGAAGAATGTCGTTACATCGAGAAATGCATGTTGAGTTTGGCTACTAAAGATGGTAACAAGGGTGCTTCTACAAGTGGTAGTTCATCACAAAAGCGGAAAGATCAAGATGGATCACCCATGAGTGGGAATAAGAAACCGAACCAGGCTGGGGGGTCAGAGTAGTCAAAGACCCTTCCAGGGTAGGATATGCTAGTATTGTTGCAAGCCATATCATCTTGGCTAGACATATGGTGGTACTCTATTACCGCAGGCTCCACCAGCAACTCAAACTTCAAACCGATCAATAACTTGTTATAGTTGTAGTAGCCCAGGGCATTATGCTAGTAATTGCCCACAGCAGCAACAACATTCCGTTGAGTCGAAGCCAAGAACAAGGGGCCGAGTGTATACGATTACTCAGGAGGAAGCCAGGAAATCTCTTGAACTGACTCCAGGTACGATTTACTATAATGACAATTTAGTATGAAACATATATGATTTAGATGTTGGCTATTCACTTATTACATAATGAATGGTAAGGAGCATATATTAATTATGCAAATTATTCTAAGTATTGACTAGCTGATAGCAAGTAATGTGTTGTTCAATTATGGGAAGTAATTTATCCTAATTCACAACAATAAGTTAACACCAAAATCAGCCTTAACTTTCTTTCAGCTGCTGAGGCTGAGAGATGGTTGTATAAAGGTTAGCAAAGGTACATGGCAATCTTAAGGGATGATATCTGGTTTATTCATGGAGTAAATCAAAACTTGAACAGAATTTATGAATCAAGTTGAATACACTGAAATTTAAGGAACTTCATGCCAAGTTGATGTAAATGTGAGTTCTGGCTTTTGGAAATTAGTTTTCTAAGCCATATAGTCTCACAACAAGGAGTCTTGGGGGATATCCTTGCAAAGTAGAAGTAGTACTATACTGAATTGGAGACTATTTCTGAGATGCGTATCTTTTCAGGTCTTACCAAATATTACCAAAAAAGTTATATCAAATTTCTCCAAAATAGCTTTGCCTCTAACAAAGTTATACCAAAAAAGAAAACTTAACATTATCTTTAGGACCATAATTGTGAAAGGAAATTTACCAAGCTGAAACATAAACCAACATTGACACCGATACCAATAATCTCATATCCATTGTGGACCTTCATTGTCCTTATTGATGCTAATAGGCATGGATTGGGGAGTATTTCAATATGGCGTGGCTGTGATCGAAATTTAATTATTATCCCACATATGATCTTGAGTTAGCAGCAATTGTGTTGTATCAAAAACCTGGAGACATTACCTTTAAAGTGTGACTGTAGTATTGTAATGCGACCACCAGGATTTGAAGTATGGACATAATCAAAAAGAACTGAAGATGAGAAAGCGTTACTCAGAGTTTATAGTTATGTATGTGTAGCAAATTTTGGGGGCAAAATTTATTTAAGTGGGGGAGAACTGTAACACCCTAAATTTTATTCCCTACTATGCCTCGTAAATATTTGTGTTATTTAATGAAATGGAAGGATGAATTTTAGAGGATGAGAAAATGCTGCCATTGAAAATTTCTTGTGAGGCAGTGAGTTTATCATATGGTTTTGTATAATCAAATTATGTATAAAACATTATGGATTTTTGATTTTAGCCTAGAAAAATTGTTGACATCCAAGAATAGAATCCAAAGAATTTAAATTTGGAAATTTTTTGCTTCCAATTGGAAAAAAGCTATATTTTTTCTTGAAACTATACTCAATAATGGTTCTATAGCCTTTGAAATCACTCCAATACAATGTCTACAAAATTAGTTATGATTTTTTAAAGTTTAGGCAGTAAATCCGAAAATGAAGGAAAATGTAATGGCAAACTTGTAATTTTGCCAAACAAGCATCAAATTAATTATTTTCCAATTAATTGAAGTTAATTTCAATTAATTAAGGAAAATAAATGGGAAATATATATTTGGAGTGTTTTGGTCAAATAAATATGAATTTATGGAACATTGAAGCAAAAGTGCAAATTTGACTGAAATTGTGGCATAACGTGTACACGTAACTTGAACAAGTTTTAAAGCTAATTAAGACCAAAGGGTAGAACCCCTAGGCATCTCTTACATGTAAAATGAAGAGGGAAATATTAGTTACATGTTAATTGAGCTTATGACACAATTGGATAATGATAGAAATTATTACAAGAAAGTATAAAGTTTGAAATTTTTTTAAATTAGCAAATATGACATAAGCATAATCCAAAGTGACATAAGCCAAGTATTAAAAAGCAATTGTGCATCTTCCATCAGCCATTCTGGATGGTTTGCTGCAGCAAAAAGCTTAAGAATTGTTTAGAGAGAAGGAGGAAAATCTCACGAGGTAAGTCGATTTCTCCGATGAATTCATTCCTAACATGTATAATCTTTCTCCTAAGCTTCTCTTTTATGTTATTGAAGGTGTTTGAAGCATAAATTTGGTTGTTATAGAGGTTAGGGTTTCAACCACATAAGAGTAGAGCCAAAGGAAGCCAAAGGCAACTTCCGAACCTTTGATTATTGATTGTTCTAGCAAGTTTGAGTAGTTTAATCGGTAAAATTCTTATTGATTTGCTCTGAATTTGAATTTGGGAAAAGTTATGTCCTATGCATTATGCTGCCAAAATTGAGTCTAAAAAGTAGTTATAACATAATTAAATAGTTTATGAAGTGGTTAGGAGTAGAAAAGAACACGTCTGTAGAATCAGAATTGGAAAACCCCATTTTCCCCCAAAGAATCCTGAGATTTAGCCTAGATCGATATAGAGGGGTAAGAGTTGGATTTTTGATGATTTGATGATTTCATTGAGTTTAGCATGGAAAATTAAGTGGGGTTATAGTTAATTACTTTTTCAAAAAAGCTTGAAAAGGCATAGTTACGAAAACACCCCTGAAATCCTGAAACAGGGGCTACCAAGGGCATTCTTGTCTTTTCAAAGTGAATTTAGTGATTTCAAATCTTAAAATGGATTCCTTAAACAAAAATAAGTCAAAATAGGCTAGGTTAAAATTTTAGTAAAGTACGGTCAAACCGGATACGACAAGGCCGAGCCGGGTCCCCGGGGGCATTTTGGTAAATTTTCATAATAGATTCATATAACCACTAGGAACATATTGGAAGTGCCTAAAATAGTACATGAATGGGTTTTAACCTAATTCTTGTACATTTGACATTTTAGGACCAAATTAAGAACCTGAGGGGTTGGCACGCATATTTATGCACATGTTTAAATTTGAAAAGGGTTTAAGGTTGTAACATTATCTTTCATACATTATGTCAATGTTTATATGCTTTCTGTATGTCATCTTTTGCAATATGTATGATGCATAGTACCTACGGGTACACCGAGCATGACCAAACATAGTACATACAGATACAATAAACATGATCGAACCTAGAGCCTACGGGTACACTGAATTATGCCCAGTCTCTTATCTTGAGCCCAGCTGAGGTATGGAACGAATAAGGGTCGCAACAGTGGTTGGCTCTGAATGTTTTTTACCGAACCGAATTATATGTTATTATAATATTGTTGTATGTGGTTTCTGGCATATTCATTACTGCATTTTCTATTACTGATTGTCTATTACTACTGAGATTAGTTTGAATCTCAACCTTTTTCATAAACAATAAATATACCAGCGGGAACCAACAGCTCCAAAGGTAAAGTGGTAGACATCGACAGCTAAGGTGCAGATCTCGACATAGGAGTTAGTTGATTATGTGTAGTCTCTACTTTGAAATATTTTGGATAAATTTGTAAATATTATCAAACCTTGTGGGGATGATTGCTATAAGTAAACAAGTACTTTTATCCTTATAATTATGTTGTTTCTATATGCTTATGAAACTATGCCTTTAACACTCTGAGCATATCAAAATATAAACGGGTGTTGACATTATTGGTATCAGAGTGGCTCAGATGGTACTAGAGTCTTGGTGAAGCGCTTACTTATGCCCTCAGGTCACAGTTTCGAGGCTCGAAAGGCTAAAGAAACCCTGTTGTGTTGCAGGGGCCAGGGATAGATTTGTAAGTCTAGGCCTATAGGCCTGGGAATGGGTTTTGTGCAGGGTGTGACACCAATGGTTAAAGCTTTATTAGGGAGGAGATATGGATAGGCTTGTGTTCACTATCTACTTATCTAATAAAGTTTGACCAACATGAAGAGTTAGGCTAAAGACTACAAACTAAGTGCTTCTTGGGAAGCAACCCAAGGTCTTAACTCAAATCTTTTTGTTTTAATTTCTTTTATTTTGGTGTGTTTTTGGTAGGTTTATGTTTGATATTTTGCTTTATAGGAAGAAAAGATGTCTTAACACTAAATTGGTAAGTTAATACTATGAGGAAAGTTTGAAGCTAACAAAGAGAAACTTTGAGATAAAGATGGAAGCATTTCAAGGAAGTTCTCTTGACTTAAACATCTTATACATGATTTTTGCACTCAACTAAAGGTGGATGTTCAATTTTGAAGTAGTACTGAAGCTATTGGTTGTTACTGATGAGATCTGACTAAATTTGACATGGCATGGATTCAGTTCCAAAATCAAGTAGCCAATTTGAAATTCAAGGTTACCTTGGAGCTCTAAGATATTAAAGCACTCCTCACTCAGTTGGTCATAGCCCATTATTTATCGATAAATTTGCTTCGACCCTCTAACACTAATATTTTTTAGAACAAAGATGAGGAGGATAATGACTAGGATGATGGCGCACTTGAGGTCAGTGATGGAAATGTAGACTCGGATGCTGAAGATTTGAGTGGCGATGAGACTATGGGGGCTACGAGGACCAATATCACTACGGAGGATGACACCTCTGGATTTGAATATGTACCTTCTGATAAGGACTGTGGAAGTTGTTGCTTGTTAATGATCTTGCTGATTTTTTTACTATTTTGTTAATATTTCTGAGTTTATAACTTTAAGACCAAGTTGGTAAACACTTTGCATGATTGTGAACGCTATCTGTTGCCATATGTCTCTGTTTTGATACCAGTTGTTGTTGGCTGGTTTGTGAATCATGTACTCCTTTTGTTTATGTCCTGGCTACTGATAGTCAATGAATGAATCTTTAATGTATACATATGCATTGGATTGTTACTTTGACTATATGGCATAACTACTCGTGATTTGGAAATGGCTATTGATGGCCATTGCTTCGTCTAATAATATACTTGATGCTTGCTGTGAAATTCCTAGCTATTGTTAGCTAGCGTTGATCTGTTTACATGTTTTTAATAGGTTACTGAGGCCCTAATTCTTATCATTGATTTGTGAAACTGCTGTGTATATATACATGTCCAGGTGCTAGCTCATCTACTTCCTATTCTATTAGCTGACAATAAGAGCACTACCAATTTTAAGTTTTGGGGGTGAGTGCCAAAATTTTGAAAATCTTTGAAATGTTGAAAGAAAATCAGTGTTGTGTGGAAATTTTGAACAGGTTTTGAAAGAAAATTGTTGGAATGTTTCAGATTTCTCATGCTTAAATGTTTGTTTCACTACTACAGAAAACGCTTTTAACATCCCTTTTTAAGCCCTTTTAATGTTTGACAACAGAGATACGTCTATATGACTGACGTAATAAATAATGGCAATAACGTCTATAAATAAAGGGACATCTAAAGTGTCTACACTTTAAATGTCCCTTTTTTTAAAAAGGATGTCTAAAGTTTCTTTTTAAAAAAATAATTTATATTACAGATATGGACTAAACACTATTTGAAACCAGAAATTACATATCATAGTCAATAAAATTACAGATCTAGTATCTAAACTTCAAATCCAAAATCTACACAATAATAACTCCAAAGCCAAAATCTCACAGGTAGAAGATGATAACAATAAGAGGAATCAGTTGTGAAAAACTCATTTGCTTTAATTATTGAAATTCAGTTTCGCGTAATAGCAAATAGAGAGGAGCGACAGGGAGAGATGAACATCGTCTTCTAGGTGGGAACGTAGGCCAAGACACACATTTTAGAATCTTGATCTGCAAGCCATAACAACACAAGTTAGAAGATAAAATAGAAGGGAAACCCAAAAAAAAAAAGTAGAGAGAAGATAAAATAATAAAAAATAGTAAGAAAGCAGAACAGATCTGGAGACCAAAAAAAAGAGAGAAGAGGAAGAAGCAAGAGTTAAAAGAGTAGGAAGAAGCAAGAAGTCTCAATTATTGTTAAAAGAGAGAGAATTGGTAATGCTAAGGGAAGTGGTAGTGGTTCTTCTTGTGATGGCAACAATGGGAGGGGTCTTCCATTTAAATTAAGAAGAAGAGGAAAATGAGCGTGAGAATGTGAAACTGATAAAAAAAGACTCAATATATATTTAAACTATTTTTTACGTCCCAAACTTAATTTAGGGACGCCAAAAGTATACCTTTGGCGTCCCTAAATTAATTAGGGACACCAAGACCTTTGGCATCCCTTATAGGGTGTCCCTAATATTCACTTTTGACATCCCAAATTTAAATTAGGAAAGCCAAAAGTCTAATTTTTTTTACATCACTTTTTAAATTTGGGAAGTCTAAAGTAAAAAAAAAAAATTGTTAAATGATATCTGGTTAAGATCACATGAAGGAAGACAACATAAACCTAGAAATGATTGCAAAATTAATATTGTAATATGAAATTTTAATATTAAATGTTGATATTGAACTAATGATCAGTATTGATGTTGGTGGATCAATGATTTTTATTAATATCAATATCGAATTTAATTTCATTATTTTTAATGTAATTCAATTTTAATTAATTGATAACTTCTCCTGGATAAAAATTAAAACAAAAATTGTATTACATGGCGCCACAGTTGTCCGCATGCCTTTTACTAACAACGGTAGTGGCGCTAGTCCACAAAACCCAAATTTGTTTTTACTTTAGACATCCCACATTTAAAAAAGGGACATCTAAAATCACGATTTAAATGTCCCTTTCTGAATTTAGAACACCTAAAGTAAAAAAATAAATTTAGGTGTCCCAAATTCAAAAAGGAACATCTAAAGGGTGCCTTTAGGCATTCCAACTTCAAATTGGGATGCCTAAAGCTACCCAATTTTCTCACAGAATTATAAAAATACCACCATCTTTGTATTTTACTTCCCTTTTTTAAAAATGAACATCCTTTGGGGTAATATAATACATATTCTGTAGTAGGGTTTGAGAAAAGTTGAATATGAGCAGAAATTTTTGGTTATTTATTGTCAAATATGCTTGGATAATCCAATGATAAAAATTACTCCTCAATCTTTTATATTCGATACGAAATTTTGATTAATGCAAATTGATGAATATATTGTTTGGATAAAACGTGTTATTTAAGAATTTTTAAGTAAATTAAGCACTAGTGGAATTAACTTTATTTTGTTAACTTTATTTGTCATTTATCAATTTTGATAGTATTTGTCTGTCTTTTTCCCTATATTGCATATGATGGATACATTAATTACGAGGGAGATATAAAAAGAAATAGGGAATGGAAAGGGAGTGAAAAATCCAAGAATAAGAGAGCACATGGATATGATGTCACGCCCTTACCTTGTTTTAACTTTTTTTCAGAGTATTCACGGAAAACGATATACGGTTCGATGGGCAACACAGGAATAACATGAATATACTGATAATAAGTGCATGATTACATAAATTCCCCATAGGGGTTCGTGCATGATTATTACCATCAATGTAGCCACACAGGGCTACTTGGGTGTCTAAACTCGTCCCTGTGAAACAGAGACATCTTCTTGTCTTCATTCCACCACTGCAATCGCCTTATCTGGTTCTCTGCATTGTTCTCAACGTATCTTCTGTCTTCTCCTGTCTAAATTATTGGTAAGGGAGGGTGAGATTCAAGAGAATCTCAGTCGGAAAACAATACAAATATGCATGTACGATAAATGTTTAATGCATGACATGCTTGCATCACATAACTCATGCTCACACAATGACAAATCTGTAAGTTCAATGCTTCGAACAATATACTTATGGCCATAGCATAAATTGAAACATAACTTCAAATCATTCATACATGTTTCCCATAATCAAAGAAAGCAATAACATGTATCAACACACTAACACAAATATCATATACATGCAGGAGAGGTAAATTCCCTACCTTAACCCTTTTTCGCCTTGAAACATGTGCCTCGTAACACATGCCAACAGCTCGGGCCCCATATTCAATCCTACAATGCCAAAAGTACCGTTCAGACACCTCCATAGTGTTTCTGGGGTTATATGAGTCTGTTATGAAAATTTACTAAAATGCCCTTGGGGACTCAGCTCGGCTCTACCATACCCGGTCCGGCTATACTTTTTCTGAAATTTTGACATTGGCTATTCTGACATATTTTCACCCAATGAATCCATTTCTGAACTCGGAATTATCAAATTCAATGTCAAATTATAAAATTACCTTTGGCAGCCCCATTTTAAGGGTTTCAGGGGCATTTTCGACCTTTTCTGAAAAAGTGACCAACTGTAACCCCACCTAATTTTCGCCCCTGAACTCAATGGAATCATCAAATCATAGAAAATCCATCTCTAACCCCTCCAAACTAGCCTTGGCCAAAATTCTCAATTCCCCAGAAAAAATTGGGGTTTTTCGGTTTTGACTCCACAAACGTGTTTCTTTCTACTCCTAACCACTTTATTAACCATTATATTAGGTTACAACTAATATTAAGACCCAATTTGGGCAGCATAAACCCTAGGCCATGTCATTTCCAAACTTTAAAACCAATGGCAGTCCGGCAAAATTTCACCGATTAAATTGCTCACAGCAACCAAAATAAGCAATATACGAAAGTTTGGAAGTTATATCTAGCTCCCACTAGCTTTTTCTCAAGGTGGCTGAAAATCCTAGCCTTAGAACACCCAAATTTTTGTTTCCAACACCTTACAATACATGAAAGAGAAGCTTAGGAACAAGGTTATATGCGTTAGGTACGAATTCACTAAAGAAATCGACCTACCTCGAGAGTTTTCTTCTCATTCTCTCTCTAAAATTTCTCACTCCTTCTCTCTCTTGTTGCAGCTGAATGGCACGGTTTTGGGCTGATGGAGGAGGTGGATGATGATTTAATATAATATAATTTTATTTTATAATTATTTACTAAATTTCCAACAATTTCGGATTCTTACAAAATTCTGGCAGATTTCTGCCCAAACTTTGAAAAATCATAACTAATTCTAGAAAAATCAAATTGGAGTGATTCCAAAGCCTATAAAACCCTTATTGAGTCTAGTTTCAAGAAAAAATATTGAATTTTGCTAGATGGAATCACAAAATTCCCATAATTTCAATTTTTTCATACTGTTCCAGAAATTTCATAGTTTTTCTGTGCTAACTTCAAAAATTCATAACTTTTTGTATAAAGCTCTAATTGAGTCATATGACCTATCAAATTAAATCTTAGGATGTCTACTTTCACCCTGTAAAATTTCATAATTTTTTTCTCATCATTTGATCATAAAACATCATATGGTAAGCTCACTATCTCATAGGCAATTTCACCAAAAACATAATTACTTTCTCCAAAATTCACCATTTTACTTTTTTTAATACCCCAAAAATATAAGAATCATTAGGGAATAAATTTGGGCTCCTACTAAACTGGGGCTTAGCAGTCTACTTATTTTAGACTTATTCTCTAGCCTCAAATCTCAAAATTTGAGGTATTACACATGATGATGAAAAATAACCATTATTAAATAATAAAAGGGAAATAAGGTGTATGCATAAAAGTGGTAAGACGGAAGGTCTAATTAACGAAGAGAGAGAACCTATCCCTTCAATTCTCTCTAGATCAGTTCACCGGACAGCCTTGTTTCTCTACCAACACAGCCTCTGACGCTGATCAAAGTGCTCCTGTTGCTCGGAGATTTAGTTTATCATAAAAGAGAACCTCTCTACCAACACTACCGATGATGCTGATCAAAGTGCTCCTGTTGTTTTAACAATCCACATAGTCGACCTTTCTTGTTAAAACCCTAAAGAGAGAGAACCTCTCCCTACTCTCTAGACTAGTTCATCAGAGAGACTTGTCTCTCTACCGACACCATTAGTGATACTGATCAAAGTGCTCCAGTTGCTTGAAGATTCTGTTCATCAAAAGGGATTTGGCTTGCATCCACTGCCCCATATCCGCTGCCTGTCCCTTTTCTTAAACGACTTCATTTGGTAGGGAAATTAAATATAGGCTATTTGTTTGTAACAATTAAATGGACAGTGATAAAAGGCCACTAATTTAAATGACATCGTTTTAAAGAGCTTATCTTGTCCGCTGAATTTCTCACTCAATCTCAGCCCTCCACATATGTTCCCATTACATCTCTCCTTTTAGTCATCTGATTTGGCAGATCCACGTTGCTTTTAATTTTCCTTTGTTTGGCAATTTGGTGCGCACTGTTCTTCTTCCTCTATGGGAAAATGAGAGGAGCTTGCTGGGATGCTGTATTGCAATATTAGGGAAGACAAACAATAAGCATAGGTTTGTGGGAATTGGATATTAAAAATTGCTGAGGAAAATAATAATCTTTGTCAAATACCCATAATATTCTTGATACTTTATATCTAGTTTTTACATTTATGATTTATAATCTAACTTGATAAATTTTAAGATTATTGATACTGGATATTCTTTTTTATACTAGATATCATTTTGATTAATATATAGAGAAAAGTAAGTTTTGATTCAGGCCCTATTTGTTATTTTCCATTATAAAATTTTTATTTAAATATAGTCTATCATAAAATTTTTATTTATATATAATCTAACTTGATAATATTTTGTCAAATACCCACACTATGCTTGAGCAATATAGATAATAGGATAATCTATCACATATACATGTGTGTGTGCGTGTGTGTGTGTGTGTGTGTGTGTGTAATCAGCTAAAATATTTCTATTTGTGTCTATACCTTTGTTGATTTTGATATCACAATTTATGTTGGGTTTATCCTATTTATTTCACTACTACTACAAAAAAAAAAAAGCAAACCCGTAGCACTTATAATTACATTAGCTGTAGTGCTAGAGAAGTGCCACATATCAGAACGCCACTAAAAAAAGCTATAGAGCTTGGAAATGGCACAACATTTTAAATTTTTTTTTAAAAAAAATACCCTCCTATAGCGCTTACGTCAGCAAGCGCCACAGGAGGGTAGTCCTTCCTGTGGCCCTTCCTTAAGGAAGCGCCACAGGAAGTCCTATTCCCTTTTTTTTCCATTCTTCCTGTGGCCCTTGTTTAAAGAAACGCCACAGGAATTTTTTTTTTTACCATATTTTTTGTTCATATCTCCCATAATTTCAATAGTGCACTATATGGTTTAAACATTTTCTATATATATCCATAGCAAAATGAAGAAAAGCAAACAACAACAATGAGAGATAACTTTAAAATGGTACATCAAAAAGATGATTAATTAACTAAAGCAGTGCTAAAAATAGTTATACAATATATTGTGAATGAAATACAACAAATTCAACTTGAATACATGACACAACAATTGGCAAGAAATAACACAACAAAGGCTAGCTAGTGAATTAAATAGTATAGCTACCCAGCAATTTGCCTAAACACATATTCACTCCATTCCTCGATCACTTCATTAAGTTGATGGTCAGTCAAAGTGTCACAACGTTGATCTTCATAATACTACACATATATACAATCAGGCATAAATTAAAAAAAATTAAAATCAATAAAAATTAATTATCAGGCACTAATTAAATTTAATTAAAACACAATATGAAGTGCAACTAAATGATTTACTTTTTGAGGAATAAATGGCTGATCATGCGTGATTACATCCTTCATAAATTTTATGATGTAATACCAACAATCATTGTCATTGGGTTGGAAATGGCACTGCAAAAATATAATGAAATATTTAACTCTGTTTATGAATAAAAATTGTTTACTAACAAAGTTTGAGTAAATTCACATAACAGTACCCGTATCTTCTTCCAATGATAGCTAAAGTGAGGGTCAACAGCTTTAGAATAGCTTAAAGAGACAAAGGACTGATACACAGTCAATGCGCTAACAAAACAAATAGAAAATAATTACTTTTGGTTATTCAATCACTTATGCATATATTTACACATACGCACGTACACTTACCTATTGAACAATAGCAACATATAAGAACGGTTTTATGGAAGTCCATCAATTAGAGGATCCATATAGTAAATGTGAGGACCTAAAGGTTCCGCTGGATTGATAACTATCAATATCCAATGTTGCCTAAAATATTTTAAAAAATTTGTTTCAACAATCATGTTATGATAAAAGTTAAACAATAAAAACAAAAATTGTACCACTAATAACTTATCCCACATTGTATGGCACTAAAAATAGCATAGTTGGTGTTGCTTTCTTTCTAAAGTAATCTTTTAATTTATTAGATTGTGCATGTATATCTAATCTGCCCCCATGCTGGCCAACAAGATAAGGGTTGACAAATACAAATTGGACTCTATTTGTATCCATTAAGATGTCATGGTATAAATGTCTGGTATAAAACAAACAATGTCATGAAAAACAAAACAAATGGAACAAGAAATATTAATAATAGTGATAAATGATGATGGTCAAGTACCTTATCCAAATGTTGATAGCCGAAGCACTAACCCAATCACGATTACATATGTCGTGAAAGACATCGCCATTAACATAATCAACTAGACCACTAACATTGTAGATATGTCTATCAAAATATATTTCTAGTCTTCATTGACGGATCAATTGTGGTGTAATCTATACTAATTGATCACGATATGAGGTCGGTCTTCTTTTGCTCTGTTGGCTAGCCGATGCTTTCGACTTGGGTTGTGTTGTTAAACACTTTGAAATCTTACCATAAGGTTGGATTTGTTTATTTCTAGACTGTCCACCTTGCGAAAATTTAGAAAATTAAATCACAGTTTTATATGAAAATACGAAGGAAAAGTGCAAGGAATTGTAAATGAATGACCTTTTCATATGACTCGATAAGACCTATTGGCCAAGCAACATAGCCACCTACAACATCTTTCACTATTATTTCCTCATCCCGAGATGGAATCGGTAAGAGTGCATCTTCATTTGTGCAGATGTCAACCCTCACTCGGCGTGTGTTATCTGGAAATGGTGAATTGTGCAGTGTGTCCTTATCAGTGTTGTAGGCAACAACCATTGCAACCCGTGCTTGGAAGCTTGATCGACATATAACTTGCATTTAAATGCGCCCTATGGAAAATAGCTAGACTTAATATGTTAAAGTTCGCTAAATTATAATGTAACATAAAGTTAAGTAGAGAAGAAATTAATTACTAAAGGAAAAGGAACTTTAGGCATGGAAGTGCAACTATCTCTGACACTTAGGCTATCACAGAGGGGAACATTTTTTATTGGCCTACATTGCACCAACTGTTCTATTTGCGCTCTTAATAGGGCATTTTGTTCTTGCATCAAATGCATTTGTTCTAAGAACTGTTCTTCTCATTTTTCCTTCTAGCGCATTTGTTCGTGAAGTTCTTTCATTTGATGATTGAAACTAGTTATCTCCTTACACAGCTGGGAAATGGCACTTTTATTGGGACGTTTCTGACATCCAAAGTATGCTACTTGGGTGACAACAAAACCAGTACCCCGAACATGACCATCGTACTCGGGTACTCCTAGCGCTCTGCTTAACAAATCATCTCGACTAACATAGCTCGTTAACGTAGGATCCTCCTGTGTCATTTTTCGCTATCACAAAAAGAATTATAACAATAATAGTTATTAGAAATAAAATTCATTTAAGAAAAGCTAATTATTTATTGTACGCATAATCCAATACTTACACAATATTCGGCTACTCTTCTTGCTTCTACACTACGAATTTCACCTTTCTTATTTGTGCAACTGGCTACCCACAGATCATGTTGTGGCACCTATGTAATATCTGAACTTGATTCTTCTATCTGCACATCAAAGTTAGTTGAAGTTAAATGATATTCATACAATTTATCTACATATGAAATAATCATTAGTTCTTACCATTTTTTTCTAACTGTGTGTATGAAACAAGTCCTTGTGTATACCGGTATGGCATGTTGGTCACGTTAGCACGATTTTTCTTGCTCAACTCCTATTTAGATCAAAATGATGCATATCAATATATATAAAAATTTTAATTATAAATACGTACATTACAAGTAATAGGGAAAGTCAAACATATTATATTACCAAAAATTCCTGAGTTGTATGTATTCTGATAAACTGATCCCACATTTCTTTAGTGATGATTCCTTTGTACAATGTCAGCGGTGTAGTAATGATAATCTCATTATCATCTCTCAAGATGTATTTGACAAGATCAAAACAAAACTTTTTCATAAGTTTTCCGGTTTTTCTTAGGACGAAATTCTTCTGATCATCATCAATAATAAAAATGCTTTATAACGATAAAAAAACATATATAATTTGTTACATTGAAATTAAGTGAAACAAAGCAAACCGAACAATAATATAATTAATGTGTTACCTGTACTTCATCCCAGATTTCATCCTCATAATTTTTCTTCGCCAGTATCCAGTCTTAAACTATAATAGGGACTCTGTCTCTAATTGTAGTCCCAATCAAGTTATTTAATGAGGTATTGTTCTCGCCGATTGGGTTTCCCTTTTCATTCCACTCCAGTTGTAACTTGATTCCCTTACTTCTCAATTTGATCAACCTCACCATAATGGTTCTGCCATGTCTTACATTCTCCAAATTCTTTGTCTACCAATGTTCTTGGGAACATCATCAGTTTCATTGTGTGGTGAGTCCATATTTCTGGAAGTGAAATAAACCAAAATAAAATATTAATGCACAATGTCAACCATGTCAACGAAAGTAAATTATTTTGAAATATATAAAAACATACGTATAAATAAACAAGTCAAGGCACTCATTATCTTTTCCTTTTTCTCGTTTGATTTAAATTTTGATTCTTCAGAATTCATGTCGGATTGAGAATTGTGTTTCTCTTGACCCAAGTTCCCTCTTCATGATCATGTATTACGTATACGGGTCTATCTCAGATAATGGTGAATGGAAGGTTCAGTTATTTGAACAGTTGTTGCCTTATGAAATTTTTCGAGCTATCAAAGATTTGAGGCTTCAGCGCGGAGAAATGGGGGTTCTTTGGGGAATGAAGCTTGACTGGGATAAGGGTCACCGAAATGTTATCGTTGAATCGGATTGTCTTCAGTTGGTGGAATGTCTGTAGCAGGACGATATGGCAGCTGGAACTTGAAAAAAACTGGTTTTGGACTGTGATGATAGCATGAGGGGAAATTGCTGGCTTCAAGGAACGAAACTGGAACGTGTGTGTTCGTTGGTGCAGACGAGAGGTGAATATAACAGCTGATAAACTTGCTAAGAAGCCCTTGAGGGGTGCTCCTGTTTTTTTTTTTTTTTTCAGAAATTCCGTCTGATATTTCAGACATTGAAACGCGAAGCGATGTACTATTGTGACACCTAATGAGTGATGACATCAAAAGAAAATACAACTATGCATCATTATTATTACTATTTTTTTATTTGGCCAAGGTTTTTCCCTTTCACAAAGGATTTCATCTCATTTTTCAGTAAGTTTGCTTAATATATTATTACTTTCAAGGTATAAATAGAAATTAAAATGCCAAGTTTCCTTAATTCAACGGTAATTATATACAAATTTGGATGCTAGTACTTATGATTGAGAGGGGAGCCTAATTACCAAATATATTTATGCCGTTATGAACCGGAAATTAAATCATATTTTTCTTTAATAATTAAAGTGGCTAGAGATTCTAAATTGCTTGAATATAAACGTTATTTATTGATTTAGGCACATCTTATACTCATAAGCACATTGCCTCATGATAGTCATCAAGAGTGCTAAGACTAAATTAGAATTTAAGACAACATGACATTATTCACAATGATAGGACTCAGAAGGCAATTTTGTCAATTCTGTCCTAATTTGGGAGAAGACAAATAACATATCTTATTTTAGAGGGCTTTCAATTAAATTATTTTATTTTTATTTTCTATGTAATTTTATTATTTAAAAGAGTCATTCTGTATTTTCTATATTATTATTAAATTTTAATATATCTTTTAGATATATTGAATTATCCTAATAATTTATTAAATTTATTAGTAGTTTTGTTTTTAGATATTATTCTAAATATATGAGTTATCAAATAGGATCTCAAAGATACTATTTAATATCTTATTATTTTGTTTGCAAGAGTCTAATCAACTCCGGCTGAGAGATGATTTCCTTTAAGGTTTTAACTAATTAAAAGCCCTACTTTTTCGGGTTTCATTATATAATTCCCAATAATATATTAAATTTTTCTAATAATTTAAGAAAAACAAAATAATTTTTTTATATAATAAAATTACATAAAAACTAAAAAATAATAATTTCATTGAAATCCCTCTTAAATAAGATCCGTTATTTGTCTTCTTCCACAAGCTGATGGAATTGACTAAATTGCCATCTAGAGTCCTGTCACCCACTATTTAGTATTAATAATTTATAAATTGAATCCACGAAACTTCCTATACCCAATTTTAAATCACTCGCTCAAGTAATCAAAATTCGATTGTGTTATTAAATGTTTTGTAATTAAAATATAATCCAGATCAGATCAATTAAAAAGTAATAAATATATTCATTATCTTATTTGAAAATTGAAGTCGAGATTTTCTTAAATCAACAATTGAACAATAAATATTACGAATAAGTAAATCTCATAAATAAAAGGATTATTTCAATATTTAAATTTCAAAATATATTGTCAATCTTCATCAACTAATTAACTAATCAACTAAAATTATAATAGAATATCGACAGATTATGAGGGGAAAATGTCATTAAGAGGCAAATGGCCCAATATATTAAATAATGTTTATCAAGTTGGCAAAAAAATACCCCATCTTTTTCGTAGGTTAATCCAAATTTTTTATAAATAAAAAGTCTCATTAAACAAATAAAATGATATGTTTATAATTATATATAATTATCACTATATAATTGATTAATATAATTATATATAGTTATCGGCGCAAGCCAGCCAGTACTATCATTCCAGTCCGCGTAAAATGTCACCCAATAGCTCTCTTATTCCTCGCAATGCCAACGACGATCACAAGAAACAAAAATGCTCTGACCAGAAAGTCACAAATGGCAAGCTATTATTCCTTTGGACCATGTTGAAGAAATTCTGCTAAACCTAGACGCCAAAACCTTATTCAAATGCGCCTTTCTTTGTAGAGACTGGAATTACCTCATCACAAGGCATGATTTTATATCCCGCAACAAACGCCAAACTCTTGATTCCAAAAGTCAAGTCCTTCTCATTGATCAGGTCTGCAACAGCCGCCAACGTAGCTTTTCACTTTATTGGGATAATGACCAATTTGATTTGATTCACATGGTGAAAAGTCCTCCTATTTTTAATGGCCTCACAGGTAGAAAAGTGGTGGGTCTAAGCAATGGGTTAGGGTTAGTATGTCTTACTGATCTTTTATATGTAAAACTACGTGTAATGAGCTTATATATTATGGCTTGGGTTTTCTCATATGTCCCTTGGTCCTGGAAATGTCTCACAGCTCCTCCTCCCCATGTCAGGTTTCTAACTCTGAAAACCGAAAGCTTTTCCTGAATGGTTCACTTCATTGTATAGCCTTTCACAATGAAAGATATGAATTTGTACTTACACTTGATGTGGCAAGTGAAGTATTTGTAGAAATATCTCTTCCTGAGAGTATCAAGAGATCAAATGGCTCGATTTGTATAGTGCAAATAGGGGACTCACTTGCTGTGGTACATACAAAAAGAGTACCAGGTGCCTTTTTGTGTTGGTCTGTGTGGGAACCATGATTCATGGACAAATGTAGTCAACCTGCAAGAAGATCATTTCTTTGGCTTCCATGACAATTCATTGATTCCAAGAAATTCGTTGGCCATGAAAACAAATCAAGACATGATACTAGAAACGAGAGATAGACAAATTGTTAGGTACAATCCAACAACTACAACAATAAAACTCCTACGACAAGCTGTTACTCGAATGGAACCTTACGTTAATGTTCTCATTTATGATTATTCATCAGAGAGCTTGTATTTATTGGAGAAAGGAGGAACTCCTATTAATATTGATGAGAACACTGCTAATTCCTGTTATTCTAATATTTGTTGAAAATTGTTTATATTTCTTCCGTTAAATGGCAATTTTTCGAGTTTGAAGCTGGGTTAATAGCAACAACTATGTATCGTTAACTGATTATTACTCTTAAGTAGAATGCCTAGTTTTCTTAATTCAATTGTAATTCTATACAAACTTGGATTCTAATACTTATGATTGAGAGGGGAGCTTGATTACCAAATAACTTTATGGATTTTTTTTTATGAGCCGAATACCTTTATGGATTTAAAATAATTTTTTCCTTTAATAATAAAAGTGGCTAAAGTCTTGATGTCATTTGAGAGAAATAAGAAACCATATGAAATAAGGATCAACCATTTCACTTTTCCCCCTATCAGTTACCTCACTACCATCCACTTTCTCATCGTGTCCTTCATCTTTCCAACTTTACCCTTCATAAACTCCATATCCCCTCAAGCAAACTCCAACAATGAATAATGGTGATTTCTGCAACCAATGACGGCGACCTCGATCCATCTTACAACACCACATCAGATCTAACAACCCCTTCTGCCATGAATTTCAACTGCAACTGAGCTTCCAGGAATTGCAACTGAACTTCCGTGGTATGCAAATTAAGTTAAAATGCAAGTGACCTTATTCCCTCAAATGCAAATGCAAGTGACCTTCCACGAATTGCAAATGACATTTCATAATGTGAAAATTAAGTTAAAGTGCAAATGCAAATAATTTTCCATGAATTGCAAATGACCTTCCACAAATTACAACTGAGCTTCCAAATATCGCAACTGAGGTTTCATGGTGTGCGATTTCGCCATTTTCTCTACCTATCTATTTCTTCTAAAGGACCACATATTCCAGGTACCAATGGCCAATTAATTTCCCAATTAGGGGCTTTTAGCCAATCTTCCCTTAAGGAAGTTTGTTAAGTCTTTGTTCTAAAATACCCTAATAATCTTTCTTAATTATCTCTCTCACTCTGCTACCTGATTATTATTGAGTAAATATTGATAGGGCTAATTTGGGAAAAGTTGATAAATGCATAAAATAAATCTTACATTTATAACTAATATCAATTTCCCAGTTAGGTCCAAAATTAAAGACAGGAAGAATATTCTTTTTCTTTCCTTGAAGTTTTAAATATTTTTATTAAATTCTTTGGAACTTGTTACTTGTTAGCACTCGAAACTACGATGGCAATATATAGTTGTTGTGTATCATTATTATCATGTAGCAATATATACTTGATTTCCCAGCTCTACTGTAATATAATTCTATGCTGAGATTTTAATACCAAGCCCTTAATTTGAGAATCTGTAAGTTGTTAAATTTATTGAGTAATAAAGCACCACCATACTTGAAAAGACAATTCTATACTCTGTTTTGTTCATGCTTGTTTAAATGATTTGGCATAGTGTCCTTAAGATCACATCAAAGTGACTCAAGAGTTATACTCATCGGTTTTATTCCTGTCAATTTGAACAACTTGTCCAATGCTATCCCACTAAGCAATAATCAAGAGTCAAGTTAATTTTGAAAATGTCGTGATTTTTATGATGAATTATACTCGTTTAATATTTTTATAATCCCCTATTTTATTATGGTTTTTCATATATTATTCAGGGATTTTATCATATTTATCGAGCTTTATTGTTTAAATGCATTATTTATGATTAATTTGGATTAAATATTATTACATGAAATTAAGCATAAAAAGGGTAAGAAAGTCATATTTTTACTGTTTTTTCTAATTAATTGAATTTTGAAATGAAAAGTATTACATTTTCTTAATTTGCCTTATATGAAACTTGGGACAAATTGGAGAAAATAGCTGAGAATAAAATATTAGGCCCAGAACCAATGTTGCTAAAGGACCAAATTAATTACTTAAAAGGTCCCAAAACTTCAAAAAATTTCAGAAAAAGATCAACATTCGTTTCCTCTAATTTGATTAGAGGTGAGCAAAACCGAACCGAAACCGAAGACGGAATCGAATCGAATCAATTTCGGTCTTTTCGATTTGGTTTTTTCGGTGTTCGGTGCATGTTCTGTTTTCTTCGGTTTTCGGTTCGGTTCGGTTTTTTAAAAAAAATTTCGGTTTAAACTGGAAAGCTGAAAATATTAAAAGAGTATACCACCACCGAAAAACCAAATGCAAGACAAAGAATGATATATCATTGGATATTTTTGAATTTTTGTTATGCTTTCTTTAGATTACGTAATGTTGAATACAATTATTCTGTATCTCTCAAAAACCTTCCTATTTTTGGTTCAATTATTGGAGTATTGAGTACTCCAAACTACATTAATCATATATGTAATATGTTGTTTATACTTTATTTTATATCATCTTTCTTTGGATCTTGATGAGGTTATTCAATTATAATTTGTATTAATTTTTGCTGGTTGAAAATTTAGATATTTGAATTAAAAAATGTAGGCAAAAAAAATTTCGGTTTTTTCTTAAAAAACCGAAACCGAACGAATAATTTCGGTTATTTCAATTATTAGGTTTCAGTTCGGTTTCAGAATTTCTTTTATTTTGATAGTTCGGTTTTTTCGGTTTTTACTTAAAAACCGATACTCACCCCTAAATTTGACCCATGCACACTCCACTTATTTCGTTGAAAATTTTGGAGTGAAGGGAGCTCAAACCTCCCCTCCTCTCCCCTCTCATAACTCCATTTTGGGTCCCCTCTAAATTGGGGGATTTAGGAGGGGACCCAAAATTTTTATGATATTTCATTAATGTTTATTAAAAAACTTAAGAATGAACTCTCACTTGTTCAAGACTTGGAGGGAAAATTAATTTAAAGTAAAAAATTATAATTTTTCTTTAATAACTAAAGTGGTTGGAAATTCTAACTTGTTTCAAAAATAAACGGTTATTACTTGATTTAGGCACATCTTATCACTACAAAAAAAAACATTTAGTAGCGACTTTTAATGTCGTTGTTAAAAGTTAGACTTTCAGTGGCAACTTTTAAAGTTGTCGTTAGAAGTTAGACTTTCGGCGGCGACAAAAGTTTTGCAGCTGAAAGTTACACCTTTAGCGGCGACAACACAATGTCGCCGCTGAAAGTCTAACTTTTAGCGGTGACATCAACGGCGACATTGTGTTGGCACCGCTGAAGGTGTAATTTTCAGTGGTGACATTGTGTTGTCGCCGCTGAAAGAGTATTTCAGCGTCGACTTTAGTGTCGTCATTAAAAGTTTTGTTTTAAATTTTTGAAAATTATATTTTTTTTAAAACACTTTTAGCGGCGACTATCAAAAGTTGCCGTTGAAACTCATTTTCAGCGGCGATAATTAAAGTCACCGCTGAAAGTCAATTTCAGCTTTCTTTTATTAATTTTTTTAAAAAATAATATTTATGAAATTAAAATATTAATTATTATATAATTCTATTTAACCTTAATTATTAAAATTATATTATTATTTATTAATATTATATTTCATATTTTCTACTAAAATAATATTTATGATATTATTATTTTATTTTATTTAAAAATAATATATATGTTATTAATATTATATTTATAATTTTATATTAAAAATAATATTTATAATATTAAATTATTATTTATTAAGTAATTTTAATTAAAAAATTGTTTAATTTAAATATATTAATATTTTTTTCGTTTTTATTAAATTTTTCATTATTATTAATAATATTATATTTAATTAATAATTAATTATATGTATATAATTAATTAATTATATGTATGTATGTTTATATATATATGATAATATTATACATATAATAATATATAATAATATGACACAGGTTCATTTCGGCGTAATTGACAAAGACTCGCACGCGAAGGCGTCAGCTCCTTGAGGTTGCGGGTTCGAACGGGAAAAGAGTCACTTGGAGGAATTATGAAGTGCAAACACGAGGCAACCAGGGGAGGGGGACACGTGGCAGCCAGGGGAGGGGGACACCTGGCATTCTGAGGAACAAGCATGTGGCATTTGTAGATTAATTTGTTTTAAAATTCAAATATTTTTAAAAGAAATATTGACACTTTGTCGCCATTGAAAGTATTGAGTTGCCACTGAAAGGCACATCCAGCAGCGACAAAAGTCACTACTGAAAGTATTGAGTTGCCACTAAAAACCACATTCAGCGGCAACAAAAAGTCATTGCTGAAAGTCACCTTCAGCGAAGTCACCGCTGAAAGTCATCTTCGTCGCCGCTGACAGTTGCAAAAGTCGCCGCTGAAAATCTTTTTTTTTTGTGGTGTATACTCAAGCACATTGCCTCATAATAGTCATCAAGAGTTCAAGACTAAACCGGAATATGACAATACTGATAATATTTACTATTAATTTATAATTGAATCAACGAAACTTTCTGTACCCAATTTTAAATCACTCAAGTAATCGACATTCGATTCCGTCTAATTTCTATCCATAAAAATTGACAGTTTTGGTATTGTAAATATGAGCTATTAGAATTAATTATACGTAAATTGCTGGTGAATTATATTTTTGTAGTAGAATCCAGGCAGTATCTTTTAACCAATAGCTAGAGACTAATCCTCTCAAGATGTAGAGATCACTAAAATGGGTTATACCTCTCCTAACAAAGCTTTTTCCATACACAGCATTATATGTTGCTGTAATTATATTCCAATATAGTCTTGTTTATAAGTTCTTTTTTACTAAAAAATTTGGTCCTATTTATAAGTTCAGATTCAATGTAGTAAATGAAATTGTGACAATTTTACCCCTATTTATTGTATCAATAAAGAATTTAAAGATAGATAGAGAAAAAAGAGTTGAAAAGTATCCATTCATAAATAAAAGCATAGTTGAAAATTTATCCCATAATTATTGAGTTAACTATCTCTCTTTAATATATAGGATTTAGTTAAAAGGAACTTATAAATAGGATTAGACCGGTAACTTTTATCCATTTGAAATTCCAGGATTCATTAGCCCAGTCCACAAGTGAGCCCACGGATACATTCCATGTTTTTTGGGCCGATATTACATTATGAGACTACCTCTTCAAAATATATCACTGTTTTTTTTTTAAAAAAAAAATATGGTATATATTTACCATATTAAGTTCCGCTCCATAAATGGCATAAATATGCACATTCAATTCTCAATATAGATTAATACTCTCTCTTGTCCTTATTATAAGACACCAATTAATAAGTGATTTTGATCATTTTTATAAGGCACTTGCAAGTTTCCAATAAACATTTAATTTATTTTTTCATGTATGCCCATATTTAATAAGGGTAGCCGGAGAGAGTAATAATTAATAGATATTTGGGTGTAGTTGGTAAGGGTAATATTAAAAATGACTTAAATTTTAGGACAACTTTAATACTTTTAACTACCTTTATTTATTTGTAAAAATTGGTAGTTGATGCCTTATAATCCAGGTTCAGGAACCCGGACAGGACCGGCCGATCCGGCCCTGAAACTGGCAAACCGGCTGGTGGACCGGTTCAATTCCCAGTCTATCAGGGTTCTAATTTTAAAAAAAAATATGTTTTTTCTTTAGAATTTCATACTATAAGCTTAAAATCTTCAATTTCTCATCGGTTTGATCCCGGTTTAACTCCGATTTAGCCCCGGTCTGACCCACTGACATTTAACCCAATACCCCGACCGGTTCAATACCTGATCCGAGTTTTAATATCTTACTTATAATAAGGACAAGACGGAGTAGTGGATATTTTAATAACAGATATTGATATTAATGTTGAATTGTTGATACCTTCATGCATTTATATATATATATATATACAACGAAAATTAATAATACCAGCAAAACAAAACAAAATACAGCAGCGGGGTTTACAGCCCCTGGAATACTCATAATAGCATGTGTTAAATCTGGTCCCTAAATTTTCAAACCATAAACTTTTCTCTTGTGTAAGTTTAGCTAGCAAGTCAGCTTGCTCATTATGCTCTATCAAATGTCTCAAAGAACATGTTCCAATTACGGCTAACCAGGATTTGTTAATCTTTCTTATTATTAGCTCCTAGTCTTCATGCATATAATCTCAATTACATCAAAATTCAACAGCTACAACCTGCATGCATCTATATGCTACAACTAGATATATTTCTTTTTCCTGCTTTGTATATAATATATAATAAGTTTCTTTTCTTTATTTTTCCGAAGAGACACCGGGTTGATATATGAGTAAATACACCTAGATATGAATTCTTATATACCAAATCTTAATTATTGAAATTTCTAAAGACTACTCATTTTTCTAACATTTTAATCTTATTGAAATACCAGGACAAACATTGAATAATAAATACTTCCTCCAATTTTTAATATAAAACCTACTTTACAGTTTAAATTGAATACATTAAAGATCGAATGAGTGAAAAATTCACTATACCTAATAAAAACTCGTGGGGCATAATTTAGAGAATAAAAAATGGTGTGGGGTTTGAAAGGAACAAAATTAAAATTGTCTAATAAACGCTATATCCTTCATATTGATGGTTTAATTTATCGGAAACATATTTCCTTTGTTAAGCAAAGGCAATAATGATTGAGGCAAGATTTTGCATATCTTTCAACAGGTTTAAGCCTTATTTCACTCTATTAATTGTGAGAAATTAATCATTTTTTGCTATACGCAACTCCTGTTGATTAATTTATCTAAAACATATTTAATCTCACTATAAAAGAGATGACGGTCTGCTCATGGTTAAATTAAAGTTTAGAGAAATTTGTGACACTGTTTTAAAAAATATTCTTTTTATTTTTTATCATCAAAATTTAACACATAGTCTCAAATTAAAGATAAAAATGTCCTATTAGATCGGATGTTATTAAAAAGAAAATAATTTTTTTGGCCAGGAATGACCCCACTCCAGTTCAGCAATTATGATGACATTTGAGATGATTGAAGATTCTGACCTTATCGAAAAAGTTAATTAGGCAAATAGGTAGAGGACAAATTTGAATATACAATCTAGTCATTTGATTAAACTGAAGATTCCGCTGGCTGGGTGTAGTATGCTTAATTGAATCCACGTGGCCCATCTAATCACTTAGTAATTAATTATTCCCCTTAAACTAATATAAAAAATGCCTCCTTAGATTACGAATAATTGTAGATTTAATTAACATAACAGGAATTGTCAAACTGATAGATTAAGTGTTGGTCCCACACAAACCCGTTGGCTCTTATTTATATCTACGACTGTAATTTGCCCACAGTATTTAGAATTTGAACTTCTAGTGTGCGCGCGCGCGTCCCCCTTACACTGAAATATACACAAATATAAATTCGAGATAATTGTTAAAAAAATCTCCAACTATAAAATTTATTGTCTTAAAATACCTAAGTCCTTAAAGGTCAAAAAATAAAATGTTTTTGCCTTTTGCCTGCATAAAATAACGTGCATTTGAATTGAACCATACGTCTTTATTTAAAATATTAAACCTCTTTGAATTTTTCAAATTATTATTGGAGAAGCTGGATTTCTGAGGAATATAAAAAGAAGAGATGAAGAAAAAAGTAACTTTCATGGCGTTGACGAAACTGTTCTTTAGGATTAAATTGCCTCCACCTATATCTATATTATATAATGTAATTTGGATTAACGGGCGAATTTTTTGTAGAATGCAATGAAGACTCATGAATATAGATTGTACTCTCAACACTCAAGCTAAGACAACCATGACTTTTATAAAGTGATAATTTAACTTTATCTTTGTGTACTCTCTCAAAGATAAATGCAATGAATTTGATATCTTATTGTTAGATGGTGTGATGTCTGATGTGATATTGTATGTATCAAATGAAATGATGGTGTAAGGTATTTATATATCATGAAGTAATGTTTTAAAGTGGTGTCTCTTGAAGCAAACATCTCTTCAATTAAAAGTCATAACTGATAAGTAAAATATTTATATATTTATTTTCCTTTATATGATGATTTTATAGACGATATTTGCGTTTAATATAATAAATTTGGGTGTGATTGATAAATAAATATTATTTTTAGAATAAACAGCATTTAAAAAAATAATAATAAAAATAAAAAATGAAGTACTGTAGCAGTCAACAGGCACTGTAGCAGCCGCCAGATCACTGTATCAGTCAACAGGCACTGTAGCCGCCGCCAGGGCACTGTAGCAGCCGCCGCCAAATCACTGTAGAAGCTTCCAGAACACTGTAGCAGTACTGTAGCACACGTTTTTTTCTCCTATAAATACATATCAAGGCCAAACTCAAAGGAAGGAGGAGAGGAAGAGAAGCAGAAGTTTCCTTCTCCGACAGGGAGAGGTCCTTCTCTGACCAGAAAAGATCTTTTTCTAACATTTCTGAGTTTATTGTATTAATTTTTAGATTTAATTTCATGCATTGCAAGCCTCCATCTTAGAAGGCTTAGGATTTTATTACTGTTTACATGCCTCCATCTTGGAAGGCTTAAGATTGTATCACATTTTGTATGCCGCCTACATGGAAGGTTTTACCTCCTAAATGGACGGCTAGATTTCTTCATTTTTCATGCATCTTTTGGTTGTATATTTATGTTTGAGAATTTAATATTCAAGTTTATACAGTATTTCTGAGAATTTCATTCTAACTTTATATAATGTTAATTTATTTTGGTTTTGTTTTTAATTTCATAATGTGCTAAATTTTCATTTTCCTATGGTGATGACGTAGCTTACTAATAACGGATTGAATCTTAACTTATTAAATCTAGTTTGAATTTCTCCTTCATAATTGAGTTTTAATTATTATTCTTAATGTTTTTAATTGACTGACCATCTTTTGAATGATTTCAATATGCATGTTGAGACCGGAAGGAGATACATGTATGTAGACCCTATAATTAGAACCATGACTTGCATATGAAATAGGAATATATTCATATGAGTTGTGTAGTCTTACTGAGTTTCATAAATCTTAATGCATAATTAATTGCTTAAATTCATATATGAATATATTGGATTAGCAATTGATTATAGAATTGCTTGACCTTGGAAGAGGCTAGTAATTAAATTAAGGAAACTCGACTATCAATCATGTGGAATAAATTGGGCTAGAATAGATAAGTAATTCAATCCAGAATTTGTTAAGTGAAATCTGACCCCTAAGACTTTTTCTCATATTTGCTTTCTTATCATCTTCACTCATATTCAATTGTCTTTCTTTTATTTTGTACTCTCAATTACCAACTAATCGATCGACTAAATAGAGTTAAAATTGCTCGTTTTGGTACTTAGTGATCAATCCCCATGGGAACGATACTCTACTTACTTCTATATTACTTGATTACGACAGTGTACACTTGCACTATTTAATTGATCATCTGCACTCGTATCAAGTTTTTGGCGCCGTTGCTGGGGATTGTTGTCATTAATATCAATACCAAGTAATTTTAATACTAATTTAGTCTTCATGTAAAAATTTCAAAAAAAAAAATTTAAGAAAAATTTTTAAAAAAATGGATTATTCACAGCATTCATTTGGTTTAATCAATGATAACTTGTCATATCTTGGTTCTTTTTCTGGAATGCATGTGAATGGAATAAGACAAGAAAATATAAATTCTGGTTGGATTGAAAATTCTTCTCCTTATAATTGTTTTTCTTGTGCTTATTGTGGAGAGTGTCATTCTTATGAGCATTGTCCATATAGCAATACCAGTCATTATATGAGAGATGATTTCAATATAAACCAAACTTGTTTTGATCATTCCTTTTATCCTGGTGGAATTTTGGAGCAACAAGAGTCTTTGGATCCATATGTCAGGTATTCTCCTAATCCTCCTTTCTACTCTTATCCATATATTGAAGAACAAACTCTTGAGTATAAGGAAAAATCTGATTTAGAAAGATTAATTAAGGAGTTTGCGAAATCAACAGAGAGATTTTGTAGAAAGCAAAAGGAACGTGACACTAGAGTCAAGTCAAGTGTCCAAAATATTGGAATATATGCGAGTCAAATTATTGCATCACTTGAAACTATGAGGCAAGATAATTCTTTGAGCATGATTCCCACTCCTTGTGTTGATGATGATTATTGTGAGGAAGTTGAGGATGTGGAATTGAATGAAACCTTAGCTCTTGTGGCATGTGATAAGGAACTTGAAATCACTTTTGGAGAAAATAATGGATGTCCAATTGAGGTTCCGCCTATGGAGCCTAATCTTTGTGATTTTGATATTGAAACTAATGTGGATATTCCAAAAGATGTTGTTCATGTCTCTCCTGTTGAAGTATTGACTCTTACTGATGAGAGTCAAGTGGATTTTATGAGATGCTCTAAAATTTTGGAAATTCCTAAATCTGTTTGCATATACATGCATGCTGTGCTTTATTTGAATTCAGTAAATAATTATACTCTAAAATTGTCTATGATTGAAGAAGTACAATTAATTACTTTGAATGATCATTGCTGGTTTCTGAAATATTGTTGCTTGAAAAAAAATGAAGACAAGGTGATCCTGGTGTTTGATACTTTTGATTAGTAGTTTGTGTTTGAGAAGTCTGGCTGAAGACTATAAATTTAGCGCTGCTTGGGAGGCAACCCAAGGTTTGGTTTGATATTTTGTTGTGATTTTGCAGGACTTCTGGTAGCTCCTGATGACATATTCTACTTTAATAGTTTAAAAATAATAATAATAAAAAAATTTAAAAAAAACTTTTGGTTTGGTCTTTGTCTAGCTAAAGACCTTAAAGAAGGGCGGCTATTTGGGAGGCAACCCAAAACTTCTTTCATACTCTCTCATTTTTCTTTCCTACTCACCGAAACACACTACACTGCATTGAGCATTTTAGTTTTCATCATTTTAAGTTACTATGGAAGAATCTGTTGTAAAGCTTAAGAACAGGTTCCCCACTCTTCCCAAAGATGTGCTCAGGAAGATCTATAGCTGTCGACTTGAAAGGATGAAAGTATTCAATCGTTTGGGCCTTCATGTGGATGTACGGTGGATCATTGAAGCTAAGGTACGTTTAGCAGGTGAGATTCATAATTTATTTGTTAAATCTTTGCCAGGAATGGGAAGAAGTTCTTACTCTAAAAAGAGAAGAGCTAAAAAAATGAAGGTCTGCCATAAATGTGCAAGGTGGAATTGTGATCAGCGCTATAGGAGTAAAGGTATGATTTCTATAAATCGAGAAGATAAAATTAAATTTATAAAGGTTGGACTGAGTAAGGAGTCACATGATGATATCATTCAAACTCTTGAGACACATCCAAGTGGTGATGTTCATCGTATTCTTCTTGATTTAGCAGACATATTCAACAGAGAAAAAGAGAGCTATTGTCTTGGGAATCTGACGTTAAAAGACCCTGTTTTCCAGTTTATAAGAAAACTGGATGGGAAGCAAATCCTCGATTCATAGAAATTGTTTAAGCAGTTACTGGACGTAAAACCAGAGGAAGATGTGAGCCAAAATCACAACTACTGTACATAATCATGCTTTTGTTTTAATCTTCCTTATCTTTACTGTCACTTTTGTCTAATCTGTCTTATCTTTTCAGCAGCTTTTATTTAATATGTCTTTTCTTTTTAAGTAACATTTGACTTTCTTTTCTCTTTTTCTTCACGCAATAGCCTACCAGTCATTTATGTCAGAAAATTTTTCAAACTTCTTTGAAAAATGTGTGATTTGTGTGATTTTGTTGTCGCTGTTTTAGTAATATATATATATATATATATATGTACTCTTTCATTTGTAAATATGCACACTTCTATTTGTAAATATGAATTCTTCCTCTTGTAAGCATACATGGTCCGAGAGAAACAAAGAGAAAAAGGATATCACACAAAAATGTAGATTAGATCTATTTGCATTTTTTGTGAAACTGATTTGGGCAAGAAAGGAGAGTTTATAACAGCAGCAAACGAACTTGGAATTGCATTAGCTGCCAGAAAAATAAACTTTGTGTACGGGGGAGGCATCTAGGGCCTAAAAGAAGGTGTGGCCATTTCTGCATCCATGAATGGAAGTAAGGGTTTAAGTGTAAGGGTGAAAGAGTTGGAAGATCACATTTTTTCCTTAAGACAAGAGTTACAGGTTTCGAGCTTGCCTGAACGGATGGGAGTAATGTTCTACCATGCTCAAGCTTTTATTGCTCTACCTAATGGTTTGGAGACATTGGATGGCATTTCTAGTGTTGCATATTGGGCTAAGTTAAACTATCACAAAAAACCATTAGGATTGTTAAATGTTAATGGTTTTTATGATAATATGTTGTCTTTTCTTGATCATGCTGTGGAAATAGGATTCATACCCCAAGCGACTCGCCACTCCATAATTGCTGCACCAACTGCTGACCAACTGCTCGATCAAATGCAAACCTATAAACCTAAACCAGATCTACTCGTCAAGCAAATAGGTGGGCAATCTTCAAATAGCAATCAGAAGCAGAACCCAGATACCACTCTTAGGTTGTAACTTTCCTTAATCTCTTGGTTTTACTTTATTGTGTATTTATGTTAAAAAAAAAACCTCCTATGAGCTCTAGAAGACATTTGGGACAATGTCTGATTTAGGTTGGGGGAGGAGAAAAAAAATTTTGTTTTTCTTTTGTTAGTTAGTAAAACCATTAGATGCATGGGGTGTGAAAAAAGATGGCAGAGTAAGGAATTATTCTTAACTCCTTAGACATATTTCATTAGTTGCATTTTATTAGTTGCATGATTTTTTTTATCTTTAAAAAAAAACATCTTTTTCAAGTGCTTTGTAATGATCTTAAGAAGAAGTATATAAGTTTTAAGTATGGATCAGTTGAATTTAGAGATTTTATAGCATGAATGAACAACTGATTGTTGCAATTGGTGATGAATTTTGAGATTGAATGAACTGAGTTTGAAAATTCCTAGCTGTGAGCTTCTGAGCCTATAATGATTATTTCTTTTGTGTGTGATATTCACCTATTAAGTTGTCACACGGCGACTAGGAATTTTTAAACTCAGTTCATTCAATCTCAAAATTCATCACCAATTGCAACAATCAGTTGTTCATTCATGCTATAAAATCTCTAAATTCAACTGATCCATACATAAAACTTATATATTTCTTAAGATTATTACAAAGCACTTAAAAAAGATGTTTTTTTTAAAAGATAAAAAAAATCATGCAACTAATAAAATGCGTCTCAGGAGTTAAGAATAACTCCTTACTCTGCCATCTTTTTCCACACCCCATGCATTTAATGGTTTTACTAACTAACAAAAGAAAAACAAAATTTTTTTTCTCCTCCCCAAACCTAAATCAGACATTATCCCCAATGTCTTCTAGAGCTCAGAGGAGGTTTTTTTTAACATAAACACACAATAAAGTAAAACTAAGAGATTAAGGAAAGTTACAGCTTAAGAGTGGTATTTGGGTTCTGCTTCTGACTGCTATTTGAAGATTGCCCACCTATTTGCTTGACGAGTAGATCTGGTTTAGGTTCATAGGTTTGCATTTGATCGAGCAGCTGGTCAGCAGTTGGTGCAGCAATTATGGAGTGGCGAGTCGCTTGGGATATGAATCCTGTTTCCACAGCATGATCAAGAAAAGATAACATATTATCATAAAAACCATTAACATTTAACAATCTTAATGGTTTTTTGTGATAGTTTAACTTAGCCTAATATGCAACACTAGAAATGCCATCCAATGTCTCCAAACTATCGGGTAGAGCAATAAAAGCTTGAGCATGGTAGAACATTACTCCCATCCGTTCAGGCAAGCTCGAAACCTGTAACTCTTGTCCTAAGGAAAAAATGTGATCTTCCAACTCTTTCACCCTTACACTTAAACCCTTGCTTCCATTCATGGATGCAGAAATGGCCACACCTTCCTTTAGGCCCTGGATGCCTCCCCCGTACACAAAGTTGATTTTTCTGGCAGCTAATGCAATTCCAAATTCGTTTGCTGCTGTTATAAACTCTCCTTTCTTGCCCAAATCAGTTTCACCAAAAATGCAAATAGATCTAATCTTCATTTTTTTGTGATATCCTTTTTCTCTTTGTTTCTCTTTGACCATGTATGCTTACAAGAGGAAGAATTCATATTTACAAATGGAAGTGTGCATATTTACAAATGAAAGAGTACATATATATATAATACTAAAACAGTGACAACAAAATCACACAAATCACACATTTTTCAAAGAAGTTTGAAAAAATTTCTGACATAAATGACCGGTGGGCTATTGCGTGAAGAAAAAGAGAAAAGAAAGTCAAACGTTACTTAAAAAGAAAAGACATATTAAATAAAAGCTGCTGAAAAGATAAGACAGATTAGACAAAAGTGACAGTAAAGATAAGGAAGATTAAAAGAAAAAGCATGATTATGTACAGTAGTTGTGATTTTGGCTCACATCTTCCTCTGGTTTTACGTCCAGTAATGGCTTAAACGCTTTCTATGAATCGAGGATTTGCTTCCCATCCAGTTTTCTTATAAACTGGAAAACAGCGTCTTTTAACGTCAAATTCCCAAGACAATAGCTCTCTTTTTCTCTGTTGAATATGTCTGCTAAATCAAGAAGAATACAATGAACATCACCACTTGGATGTGTCTCAAGAGTTTGAATGATATCATCATGTGACTCCTTACTCAGTCCAACCTTTATAAATTTAATTTTATCTTCTCGATTTATAGAAATCATACCTTTACTCCTATAGCGCTGATCACAATTCCACCTTGCACATTTATGGCAGACCTTCATTTTTTTAGCTCTTCTCTTTTTAGAGTAAGAACTTCTTCCCATTCTTGGCAAAGATTTAAAAAATGAATTATGAATCTCACCTGCTAAACGTACCTTAGCTTCAATGATCCACCGTACATCCACATGAAGGCCCAAACGATTGAATACTTTCATCCTTTCAAGTCGACAGCTATAGATCTTCCTGAGCACATCTTTGGGAAGAGTGGGGAACCTGTTCTTAAGCTTTACAACAGATTCTTCCATAGTAACTTAAAATGATGAAAACTAAAATGCTCAATGCAGTGTAGTGTGTTTCGGTGAGTAGGAAAGAAAAATGAGAGAGTATGAAAGAAGTTTTGGGTTGCCTCCCAAATAGCCGCCCTTCTTTAAGGTCTTTAGCTAGACAAAGACCAAACCAAAATTTTTTTTAAAATTTTTTTATTATTATTATTTTTAAACTATTAAAGTAGAATATGTCATCAGGAGCTACCAGAAGTCCTGCAAAACACAACAAAATATCAAACCAAACCTTGGGTTGCCTCCCAAGCAGCGCTAAATTTATAGTCTTCAGCCAGACTTCTCAAACACAAACTACTAATCAAAAGTATCAAACACCAGGATCACCTTGTCTTCATTTTTTTTCAAGCAACAATATTTCAGAAACTAACAATGATCATTCAAAGTAATTAATTGTACTTCTTCAATCATAGACAATTTTAGAGTACAATTATTTACTGAATTCAAATAAAGCACAGCATGTATGTATATGCAAACAGATTTAGGAATTTCCAAAATTTTAGAGCATCCCATAAAATCCACTTGACTCTCATCAGTAAGAGTCAATACTTCAACAGGAGAGACATGAACAACATCTTTTGGAATATTCACATTAGTTTCAATATCAAAATCACAAAGATTAGGCTCCCCAGGCGGAACCTCAATTGGACATCCATTATTTTCTCCAAAAGTGATTTCAAGTTCCTTATCACATGCCACAAGAGTTAAGGTTTCATTCAATTCCACATCCTCAACTTCCTCACAATAATCATCATCAACACAAGGAGTGGGAATCATGCTTAAAGAATTATCTTGCCTCATAGTTTCAAGTGATGCAATAATTTGACTCGCATATATTCCAATATTTTGGACACTTGACTTGACTTTAGTGTCACGTTCCTTTTGCTTTCTACAAAATCTCTCTGTTGATTTCGCAAACTCCTTAATTAATCTTTCTAAATCAGATTCTTCCTTATACTCAAGAGTTTGTTCTTCAATATATGGATAAGAGTAGAAAGGAGGATTAGGAGAATACCTGACATATGGATCCAAAGACTCTTGTTGCTCCAAAATTCCACCAGGATAAAAGGAATGATCAAAACAAGTTTGGTTTATATTGAAATCATCTCTCATATAATGACTGGTATTGCTATATGGACAATGCTCATAAGAATGACACTCTCCACAATAAACACAAGAAAAACAATTATAAGAAGAAGAATTTTCAATCCAACCAGAATTTATATTTTCTTGTCTCATTCCATTCACATGCATTCCAAAAAAAGAATCAAGATATGACAAGTTATCACTGATTAAACCAAATGAATGATGTGAATAATCCATTTTTTAAAAATTTTTCTTAAAATTTTTTTTTGAAATTTTTACATGAAGACTAAATTAGTATTAAAATTATTTGGTATTGATATTAATGACAACAATCCCCAGCAACGGCGCCAAAAACTTGATACGAGTGCAGATGATCAATTAAATAGTGCAAGTGTACACTGTCGTAATCAAGTAATATAGAAGTAAGTAGAGTATCGTTCCCACGGGGATTGATCACTAAGTACCAAAACGAGCAATTTTAACTCTATTTAGTCGATCGATTAGTTGGTGATTGAGAGTACAAAATAAAAGAAAGACAATTGAATATGAGTGAAGATAATAAGAAAGCAAATATGAGAAAAAGTCTTAGGGGTCAGATTTCACTTAACAAATTCCGGATTGAATCACTTATCTATTCTAGCCCAATTTATTCCACATGATTGATAGTCGAGTTTCCCTAATTTAATTACTAGCCTCTTCCAAGGTCAAGCAATTCTATAATCAATTGCTAATCCAATATATTCCTATATGAATTTAAGCAATTAATTATACATTAAGATTTATGGAACTCAGTAAGACTACACAACTCATATGAATATATTCCTATTTCATATGCAAGTTATGGTTCTAATTATAGGGTCTACATACATATATCTCCTTCCGGTCTCAACATGCATATTGAAATCATTCAAAAGATGGTCAGTCAATCAAAAGCATTAAGAATAATAATTAAAACTCAATTATGAAGGAGAAATTCAAACTAGATTTAATAAGTTAAGATTCAATCCGTTATTAGTAAGCTACGTCATCACCATAGGAAAATGAAAATTTAGCACATGATGAAATTAAAAACAAAACCAAAATAAATTGACATTATATAAAGCTAGAATGAAATTCTCAGAAATACTGTATAAACTTGAATATTAAATTCTCAAACATAAATATACAACCAAAAGATGCATGAAAAATGAAGAAATCTAGCCGTCCATTTAGGAGGTAAAACCTTCCATGTAGGTGGCATGCAAAATGTGATACAATCCTAAGCCTTCTAAGATGGAGGCATGTAAAAAGTAATAAAATCCTAAACCTTCCAAGATGGAGGCATGCAATGCATGAAATTAAATCTAAAAATTAATACAATAAACTCAGAAATGTTAGAGAAAGATCTTTCCTGGTCAGAGAAGGACCTCTCCCTGTCGGAGAAGGAAACTTCTGCTTCTCTTCCTCTCCTCCTTCCTTTGAATTTGGCCTTGATCTCTATTTATAGAGGAAAAAACGTGTGCTACAGTACTGCTACAGTGTTCTGGAAGCTTCTACAGTGATCTGGCGGCGGCTGCTACAGTGCCCTAGCGGCTGCTACAGTGCCTGTTGACTGATACAGTGCTCGATGGCTGCTACAGTACTTTCATTTTTTTTATTTATTTTTTTAAATATTGTTTATTCCAAAAACAGTATTTATTTATCAATCACACCCAAATTTATTATATTAAACGCAAATATTGTCCATAAAATTATCATATAAGGGAAAATAAATATGCAAATATTTTACTTATCAATATCCATATGTTAGATTCATGAACCTCATACGTTCATTCACGAACTAACATATAACTTAAATAACCAACATAACCTTTCACCAATAATCTTTGGTTATAACCTTTCACTCATGGCTTTAAGAACCAAAGAAACATGACATTAGTGATTTTTAGTGTTATAACTCCCCTTACACAACCTTTCACATAAATTCCTTAATTTATAAGAATATAACTTTACAAAAAAGAAACACATCTTTTCATTTTAAAATATCTCACCGTTTATAATCCTATTCTGTTCACTTATTTGATGTAAACATTTTTGCCACATCAGTTTACTTTTAACTCCCAATATAATCCAATTGGTGTCAATCTTCAAAATCAAAATATAGAGAAGCCAAACGCTACACATCATTTTCTTTTTCAGTGTTAAGGAAATATTCTATATTAAGGAAATATTCTATCATTATTGTTAGATCAATTAGCATAATTAGTGGGATTGATTGACCGTTACAATCCCCTCATTTAGGAGCAATTAATACCCAGGCTCCTCACTCTTTGTATATATATATTGTATCTTCCTGTGAATAATATAACACAAAATTCATACACTTTTGTTACATGGTACCAGAGCGTAGGTTTTTCTGAAATATTTTTTTTTTCGGCGCAACACTGTTCATCGGCGGCGGTACTGTTCATCGGAGAACTGTAGCGGCTGTTCATCGGAGTGCTGTATTGTTCGGCACTATTCATCGTCCTGTAGCGTCACTGTTCGGTCCTGTAGCGGTACTGTTCATCGTCCTGTAGCGGTACTGTTCGGAACTGTTCATCGATCCTGTAGCGGTACTGTTCGGCACTGTAGCGCGTCACTGTTCATCGCCCTGTAGCGGTACTGTAGCGCGACACTGTTTCGGTACTGTTTCACTGTTTCGTTACTGTTTTGCACTGTTTGGACGTTTATACTGTTACGCACTGTTTTGTGGTACTGTTTCGCACTGTTTGGACTATTTGGTATTGTTTTTGGGTACTGTTTGTCTCCGAATTTGGAGATTTTCTCATTTGTTGGACCTTTTTTATTCGGTTCTGGATTCCATGGCTGACCCTAAGGCTCCTGAAATGTTACCCATGTCGGCGAAGATTACTTTCTCACAATTGAACTGGACTAATTATAGTGATTGGAGCACTACTGTTAAAATCTATATTATGGGTATTGAGAAGGAAGAACATTTAACTGATGAACCCCCTAGTGACAAAGAAAAACTGGTTGCTTGGAAAAGAGCTGATGCTAGAATCTTGTTTCAGATTAGAAATTCTATTGAACCTCGGATCTTGTCTTCAGTGAGCCATTGTACTACTGTTAAGGAAATAATGGGTTATCTAGAATTTATGTTCTCTGGTAAAGGGAGCCTTACTCGGATTCACGAAGTTTGTAAAGGTTTTTACCGCTCTCAGCAGCAGGGTCGTCCATTGAAGGACTTCTTTTTGGATTACAAACGATTGTATGAGGAAATGAAAGTTCTCATGTCGCCACAAGCAGATCTTGAGACTCACATTAAAAATCTGGAACTACAGGCCATCATTGGTTTTCTCGAAGCCCTTGATCCCTCTTATGAGACCATCCGCTCTCAAATCCTGTCTAGTCAGGAGCTCCCATCCCTCGAAGATGTGTTCGCTCGCGTCCTTCGCGCTGATGGTGTGACCCGCCCTTCTGTGGATCCCAATACGAGTGCTTTGGCCAGTCGGGGCCCCTTTGACAACAGGAATTCTGGCTCCAAACAGGGTTCCAGTGCCCCGAGTATGCCTTCTGGCGGTATTATCTGTCATTATTGCAAGGAACCTGGCCATATCAAGAAACATTATCGAAAATTGCAAAATAAACAGCAGCGTGATCAGCAGCGTGGCTTTGCTCATGTTGTCCAGACCTCTAATCAGCTTGAACCTGGTTCGCCCTCTGCCGCGGCCTTATCTACAGGTACTCTGCCCTCTGGTCTTGCTACCACTTCCTCGAAGTGGGTCATTGATTCTGGTGCTACCGACCACATGACAGGTAACCATCGTTTATTTTTGTCGTATGCCGCCTATGCTAACCCATCTTCCATCTACGTTGCCAATGGTTCCCCCGTCCGTGTAGTTGGATCAGGCACTATTAACCCTACCCCCTCTATTTCCCTATCTTCTGTTCTTGACATTCCTGATCTCACCTTTAATCTTCTATCTCCTAATAAACTGACTCGTCATTTGAACTGCTTTATCTCACCATTTCCTGACCATTGTTTGATCCAGGATCTGTCGACGAAGCGTATTATTGGTAGAGGTTATGAATCTGGTGGACACTACATTCTGGATGATCGGGTGCCGCGTTCCGTTGCCTGTTCTGGTGGGTCATCTCCCTTTGAAGTTCATTGTCGTCTTGGTCATGTGTCACTTTCGTCTCTAAAGAGGTTATATCCTCAGTTTTCTTCTGTATCTGCTTTGGATTGTGAGTCGTGTCAGTTTGCCAAACACCATCGTGTTCATTTGGCACCTCGAGTCAATAAACGGGCTGCGTCCCCCTTTGAGTTAGTACATTCTGATGTTTGGGGTCCTTGTTCAGTTTTATCTCAGACTGGTTATCGTTATTTTGTCATTTTTGTTGATGATTTTTCCCGAACAACTTGGCTTTATTTAATGAAACAGCGCTCTGAATTGTTTACTCATTTTCAAAACTTCTGTGCTGAAATTCAAACTCAGTTCAATACTCCTGTTAAAATCCTTCGAAGTGATAATGCGAAAGAATATTTTTCCGCCCCTTTTTCTGATTACATGCATAGACATGGTATTCTTCACCAATCCTCATGTGTCGATACCCCTGCTCAAAATAGTGTTGCCGAAAGAAAGAATCGACACCTTTTAGAAACTGCTCGAGCTCTTATGTTTCATTCTAGTGTTCCGACACCATTTTGGGCTGATGCCGTGTCTACTGCATGTTTTCTTATCAATCGCATGCCTTCGGCTGTTCTTAATGGTGACCTTCCCTATTCTGTTTTGTTCCCCACTATTAAACTCTTCCCTGTTGACCCAAAAATCTTTGGTTGCATTTGTTTTGTTCGGGATGTTCGTCCGAGTGTCAGTAAACTTGATCCCAAGTCTTTAAAGTGTGTCTTCCTTGGTTATTCTCGAGTCCAGAGAGGTTATCGTTGTTACTCTCCTGATCTTCGTCGCTATCTTGTGTCCACTGATGTCACCTTCCATGAGACTTCTTCTTTCTTCAAGTCTTCAATCATCTCTGTGTCTTCCTCGGTCATTGATCCGACGGATGATTTCTTAGTTTATCGTGTCCCACCAGTTCAGGCTGCTGCTCCGGTTCCTGATATCATCACTATGACTGATCCCACCAATTCTGCGCCTCTGTCAGTAGATGCTTCATCGTTGGATTCTATTCCTGCGACTCCAGACCCTCCCACTCCTGCCCCTGATACCATTATGCCTGATTCTGCCATTGACCCGTCTAATGACCTCCCAATTGCCCTCAGAAAAGGTATCCGCCCCCACTGTCCTCCTAAACGCTATGCTGACTGCATGTATCCTATATCCAACTTTGTGTCTTACCAGCAATTGTCCCCTGTTTCCTCTTCCCTTGTGGCCACCCTTGAGTCCATCACCACCCCTACCTCCCTTCACCAAGCCTTAGCTCATCCTGGCTGGCGTGCTGCAATGGAAGAAGAAATGATGGCCCTTGAAAAGGCTGGTACCTGGACTCTTGTTGATCTGCCTTCTGGGAAGAAGGCCATTGGGTGTAAATGGGTATTTGTGGTTAAGACTAAAGCTGATGGTTCCTTGGAACGACTAAAAGCTCGGCTTGTTGCTAAAGGATATGCTCAGACTTATGGCATTGATTACTCTGAGACTTTCTCCCCGGTCGCTAAGCTCACTTCAGTCCGTCTCCTCGTCTCTCTAGCTGCCACTTATCATTGGGATTTGCATCAGTTGGATGTTAAGAATGCATTTTTGAATGGTGACCTTCTTGAGGAAGTTTATATGGAGCAACCTCCTGGTTTTGTTGCTCAGGGGGAGTGTGGGAAAGTGTGCTATCTCAGAAAGTCATTATACGGTCTGAAACAAAGTCCACGTGCCTAGTTTGATAGATTTTGTAACGTGGTTCAGAAGTTCGGATTGAGTCAAAGCAAGAGTGATCATTCTGTGTTCCATCAGAAGACCGATGCAGGTATGATTCTTCTGGTTGTATATGTTGACGACATTGTAATCACAGGGAGTAACACTTCTGGCATCTCCGAGCTTAAAGTCTTTCTCAACCTCCACTTCCAGACTAAAGACTTAGGACCATTGAAGTACTTTCTGGGTATTGAAGTTATGAGAAACAAGAAAGGCATTCTGTTGACTCAGAGGAAGTATGTTCTCGACCTTCTGAAGGAAACTGGGAAGCTTGGAGCTGCACCAAGTAGCCTTCCCATGATTCCAAATCCATACCTGGACTTGAATGATAGTATGTTCGATGAACTTCCTGATGACTTGAAGAAGAAAATTGATCCAGAGAAACTGAAGCCATTTGCATATCCTGAGAGATATAGAAGATTGGTTGGAAAGCTGAATTATCTTACAGTGACTCGTCCAGATATAACCTTCTCGGTTAGTGTACTTAGTCAATTCATGGCATCTCCAACAGTGGCACAGTGGGAAGCCTTAGAACATATCTTGCACTATCTAAAAGGATCCCCAGGTCGGGGCATTCTCTATTCGGATTTTGGGCACACTAAAGTTGAGTGTTTCTGTGATGCGGATCATGCAGGATCCAAGGCCACGAGACGATCCACTACGGGTTACTGTGTATTTGTTGGTGGTAACCTGATATCTTGGAGGAGTAAGAAACAAGGGGTGGCATCAAAATCAAGCGCAGAGGCAGAATACAGAGCTATGTCACAATCCGTACAAGAAATTGTATGGGTACTTCAGCTCATGAAGGAAATTGGCATTGTCACGACATTACCTGCAAAGCTTTGGTGTGACAATAAAGCAGCGCTTCATATAGCATCAAATTCTGTGTTCCATGAGCGGACAAAACACATTGAGATCGACTGTCACTTCATTCGGGACAAGATCAAAGAAAATGTTGTATCTACAGGATATGTGCGATCGGACGACCAACTAGCAGACCTTCTGACAAAAGCGTTGACTGGGATACGGGTTGAGTATCTTTGTAACAAGTTGGGCATGATTAACATATATGCTCCAACTTGAGGGGGAGTGTTAAGGAAATATTCTATATTAAGGAAATATTCTATCATTATTGTTAGATCAATTAGCATAATTAGTGGGATTGATTGACCGTTACAATCCCCTCATTTAGGAGCAATTAATACCCAGGCTCCTCACTCTTTATATATATATATTGTATCTTCCTGTGAATAATATAACACAAAATTCATACACTTTTGTTACATTCAGAAAAAAGAAAAGAAAAAGAAGGAATTTGCGAATTCGAGCCTCAGTCACCCGTATAGAAGGTGTATGTGTTTATATAATATATGTAGGAAAAAAAACCACATAAACAACTATTAGCCAAGAAAGGAGGCCCTTAAAAATTTTATTCTACAGACTAATACTCTTTTATTATTGTTGCTTATTGTTACATATGGCCTTCCAAAGAATTTGGCTCATTAGGGAGGGAGGGGCGACTTCATCATTCGTAAATTACAATATTATATCAAGATTAATCTTCCTAATAACTCTCCCTCCTATCTTTAATATAGGATCGATTTGGAGAGTTGATATTGATCCTAAATATAAGACGTATTTTTTATATTTGTCAATCTTTTCTTAATTTACTACGATTGATGCTCCCTAATAATAATTAAGGAGGAAGTGGAAGAAGGGAATTAAAGAAAATGACTAAAGCATTATAGAAAATACATATTATATTAACTAACTTTCTTAAACTAATTAAATTAGCTAGATAGGTTTTATATTAAATACCGGCAGAAATACTTAACTAAAATAAAAAATGAATCTCTCATAATTATGTTTGATCTATACATTTATAGGTATATTAAGGGAGTAAAAAGTATTAGGGAAAATTGATGAAAAATCTCTCATTGCAAAACTTATATTGTCCAAAAATATCTAAGGCCACATGTCTTTAAGAGATACAACTCTTTTTCAACCGTATATAACATAGTTTTAGTCAAGTGCTAATGTTCCATGTTACATATGCGGAAGATAGGTTGAACGCAAATTTTTAAACAAATTTCAGGTACTTTTATTTTTGAGCAATAATAAATTTTTTTAATGAAGAGTTTTTCATTAATTTTCACAAATTTCCATCACTCACACCAATTATATATAATTTAGCACAATACAAATATTATTTCTTTCAATAATCATAATGTTAGAAGTACCAAGGGTATCAGTAATCCTTAAGTCTAAAAATAGAGGCTTTTGGCAAAGTGGTTTAGTATAGAGGGATATTGATCCCCACAAAGTAAAGAAAGAGGAGTCTCTCTTTAGATGGAGGGTAATTTAGGTCTCCTTCATATTTCCTGAAGTCTTTCTTAAATCTTAAGCTAGGGATGATTAGTGTAAACCTAAGTGGATAGAATTGTTGTATGAACATTGTTGCTTCTCTATCACCAACAATACATATTATTCTTACTAGCAAATAATAATAATAATAATAATAATAATAATAATAATATCTCAAGTCCTAAATATATAGGACCCAATTGATTTTTTTAAAAATGTTAAAGAAGCTAATTAAATTATTTTAAAATATTATATTGATCTTTTTTCTTGAAACTAATTTGTATGATTTATAAACTGATATATTTTTAATCATACGTAATATATTATATGATAAGTAACTTATTTTTTTTCTTTATATTTCCAAAAGAAAATCAATTAGGTCTTATAATTATATTTATAATTGGAAGTAGTACATATTATTCTTAACCTTAAGTCTTCTTATTTCTTTCTAACCACTATAGTTAACACATAATTAAGTCGGTGTGGCTAGAATTGGAAAAACGGGCTGGCCCGTGGCTGGCTCGGGCCTAAACGAGCCGGCCTGTTTAGGCCCGAGTCTGAAAAAATACTGTTTTCAGTTGGCTGGCCCGTTTAAGGGAAGCCCGCAGGCTTTAGGCCCTTTTAGTTTTTTTTTTTTTAACCATGCCTTTGTTTGTTTCTTATTTTCCTAAAGACTAAAATACTTAATGTAAAACATAAGCATCATCAACAATAATTTAAAACATAAATATTATCCAGGTTTAGTAGAACACAAATACTAAGATTTAAGTCCAAACCATAATTAATGTTCACAACCAATTAAACAATTCCACAGCCACAATCAAACAAGCTTACAAGCTTCAAATGTCAGTAATAATAGAACACCTAATTTGGATTTTAGCGTACACATACAAAAAAAGAAAAAAGAAAATGAAAGAAAAGAAGCTTCAAATAAGGTCTGAGTCAGTGTGAAAGCGTTTCTGATATGAAGGTTAAATTAGGTTGATTCTACCCTCTGACCAATGCTTGCTGCCCATTGCCTTATACCCATTTTAAAAAAAAAGTTAAACGGGCCTAAAAGGGCCGGCCTTATAGGCCCTCTTCCATTTGAAGCTTCCAAATCATATGCCCGGCCCGACGGGCTCAACCCGATGTCCTGACTCTAGTTGTGGCCACCTTCTGACCTAACCGTACTGTTTGCTCGCTCTTTGATCTTAAAAAAAAAGTACAAAAGGAAGAAGCTAGCAAAATTAATTTAGGGGGAGATGATTTAATATTAAATATAATCAATTAATTTAAATTTTTGATTAGGTTGAAATTTTTCTTAAAATGATCAATACAGTTCTTCAAACATCAGCTTCGGGTAACATGAGAAGCAAAATCACAACACCACAGGGAATCAATTGAGCTTATGATTAATGAATGTAAAGTTGTAGATAATTATTTATCGGAGTAACATGTATTTGAGTAAGATGGAGGAAATGGAAATCAAGTTTTGAATAATTAATTACCGGTTTGGTCTTATTTACAAGTTCCTTTTTACCCAAAAATTTGGTCCTATTTATAAATCAAGTTTCAGTGTAATAAATGAGATTGTGACAATTTTGTCACTATTTATTGTACTAATGAAGAAATAATTTAAAAATAGATAGAGAAAAAAAAAGTTGAAAAGTACTCATTCATAAATAAGGGCATAGTTGAAAATTTACCCCATGATCATTGAATTAACCACCACCAGAATAATATACTCCATTCGGTCCACAATATAGGATACTTCAACTAATTCACGTGAAATAAGAAATGACAATTAACTTAATAAATGTGTCCTAAATTGAAATTTTTTTCCACTTTTACCCTTATTAGAAAATGTATTTGACAATTTATTGAGTGGGTAAATTGAAAATAAACATTAATTATAGGTACAAAACTAAAAAAATAAATATTAATTATCCTATAAATAACTTATATTATGGACCAAACTATTTTTCTCTGTCTTATATTATAGATAAGAGGGAGTATACTTATATAATAAAATAAGGGCCGTACGAGAGAAGTTATGCTGCTGGGAGGCCCAAACCAGAAACCGTTCGTTAGTTTTTCCCAAACCAGAAACGGGGAAAACGAAGGGAACAAATAAAATGAAAATGAAAGTGAAAATTGGGAAACACAGATTCCCAAAAACCAGGAGCTACGAAAGTGGAATGATGACGTGTTGATTCCAACGATATAGGGAAATATAATAAAAATAATAATTAAAAATAAATATACTAATGCTGCAATTAAAGCTTAGATAGTCTAAGGCCGCCTTTCTCGAATCCACGCGCTCTCCAGCTTCTTCCCCACCTTCTATTCTTCTCTAGGTGTTCAAAGTGTCCTGGTCTCAATTGTTCGGTCCCGGTCCCGGTCCCAAATATTTTGATCCCGGGAATTTTCCGTCCCGGTCGGGACTGAGACCGGAAAAATCGGGACCGGGATCAATGGGTCCCAGGATCGGGACCAATGGGACCCGGGACCGGTCACACATCTTGTGATCCCGGTCCCCGGTCCCGGTCCCGGTTTTTTTTATATTTTTTTAAATTTTTTTCTTAAAAATTAAGTTATTGTTTTATTTTTGTATTTTTTTATTCCATAATTTAAGTTATCATTTGATAAAATGTGTATCACATATTTAGTTGGAGTTAAACTGATACTAATCCTATTATATAATGTATAAAAATAATAACAAAAATGATGAAGGTGATCATAATAATAAAATATTATTCTTCAATTCTAGATCAATTTATGTGATTATTATGATCTTATTAGATGTTAAATAATTACTTTAAACACTAGATTATAGAAAATTTAACTAAAATAATAATATTTTTTAAATTTACTTTTTTTTTAAAAAAACCCGGAAATTCCCGGTTTGATCCCTGTCCCGCCCGGGATTACCGGGACGGGGATCAAACCGGGATCAAGACAATTGCATCCCGGCCAAAAACCGGGACTGGGACCGGGAGTGGTGGATCCCGGTCCCGGTCCCGGATTTGAACACCCCTATTCTTCTCCACTCTTCTTTCCTTCTACTCTCCCATTTTTTATTTCTTTTTAATTTTATATTAAAATTATGAAAAAATGTTGAAAAATCCTCATTATAAAATGAGAAATATTTAGAAAAATACCTTCAAAATTAAAAAATTTCAAATTAATGATTTCTTATTAAAATGAGTTATCAATTGTTATTTAAATAATGTAGTCAATACCCAATCTATTATTGTCCAAAAAAAAACTCAATCTATTATAGAAAACAAAAATAATTTGATATTTTGAAGGTATTTTTTAAAATTTTAAATTTATAGTTCAAAGATTATTAAGCACTTGTGTTCTTAAGCCGGACAACTCTTTTTCAGCGGTAAGCAACATATCTTCAGTTATATGTAAGTGTCTTCTGTTTTGCATATAATTGAGAATAGATTGAACTCAGCTAAAAACCAATTATGCTTAAGTTGAACATAGGCCTTTAAACAAATTTCATATACGATTGGATAATAAATTTTTTAATTGAATTTTTTCCACTACTTTTTTCCTAAATTTATTTTTATTTTACTAGTGGGTATAAATTTAGCCTAATGTTTTAAACAAGTTTTCCTCTAACAAAGAAGATTTGAATTATTAATTTTGGTTTAAGATAAATCAAAGTTTATATTGGGTTCAAACACGTTTGATTCAATATATCAATTTTAAACTAAATTGGTTTTAAAATATTTTAGTTTGTATTAAGGTAATTTATGGATCAAAGATCAATATATGTAGTTTAATTTAGTTCTAAAAATATGGCTTTTAAATCTAAAAAGGTATCCCTTACACTTCGTGGAATTATATAAAATTATTTTATTTCCAAATTAAAATTGGGTTAATGTGAAAACTTGAAGTGAAAGTTTTCATTCAAGAGTACTTTTTTTTCAGTTTAATATCTCCCTAAAAATTTTCAAATTATAACAATATCACCCCAGCTTTTGTCTAGGCTCAATTTGACCACAGTTGACCAAATATGCTAAGTGCTTTTTTGGATTAGTGGTGAAAAATGTTTTTTTTTTTGCATGATATACAATGTATGAGATAAATATGTGAGAGGAGTTTTGTTTCAACTTACGTAAACGTATTTCTTAAACACTAATTCAAATAGGCACTAAATTGATAATGGCAACCTATCCAAATTCAGCACCTGG